>CM056058.1:77191350-78391350 GCA_029574335.1 Rana kukunoris | reverse complement strand
AGTAGCTATCTTCTGTTTCTCAGAAGGCTCATTATGGGGAATGGTACATCCTCTGGTGGCTGTGCATAAAAAGCAGATAAACAGATACCTTCAAAAGTCCACTGCGCTTTCCATATTTGCAATAATATTCATGTCATATATAAAAAGCTTCTGCAAAGGCTGTATGTAGAGCAGAATAAACTTTGTATATAGTCCTATATATGGGGATTTACATGACAAATGTAAAGCTAAACTCTAGGAAAACAGATAACATACAACTTAAATACATAGAGCCAGATTCAGGTAGATGGGTGAATCTTTATTTTGGAGTAACTTTTCTCATTCACGTAACCCCGCCGAAACTTTAGGAGCAAGTACTGTATTCACAAAGCACTTGCTCCTAAAGTTGCGGCGGCGTAGCGAAAATGAGCCGGCGGAATTCAAATTGGGCGGGTAGGGGGCGTGTATTATTTAAACTAGGCGCGATCCCACGGCGAACGTACTGCGCATGCGTCGACTGTCAGTGCGCATGCTCCAAATTCTGTCAGTGAACGTCAATGACGTCAATCCCCATTCACGGACGTTTTACGCAAACGTTTTGAAATTTTTTAAATTCGACGCGATGACGACGGCCATACTTAACATAGGATACTCCACTAGGGGGCTGGTTTTTCTTTAAGCCGCGTATCTCTTACGGAAACGTCGGAAAGTCACTGATTAACATATTCTCGGCGTTAATCAGCGGGAACGCCCCGAGCGCCATTTTTAAAATTGCAGTTCCGATACGACGGCGAAATACAATTACGCCGCTCGTATAGGAACTCCAACCCGGCGTTTCTTGTTTTCTGCTTACTGAAAACAGAAACGCCGGCTCAAAGTGAGAGTTAGGCTGGAGTATCACTGATACTCCAGAGTAACTCTACCTGAATCTGGCCCATATATGGGAACTTTTTAACCTGACATAACGGGGTTGATTTACCAGAGGAGTTAAGAAACTCCACTGCACATAACTGCAGAATTTGCTTTGCATATGATTAGGTAAATGGATTAAAGGGAATTGTTACACTCTTTTTTGCTTAAGATTCTCAATTTGTTTTTTGTAAACCAGCCTCAATATTTATTATTTTGTTCAGCCACGCTTATGATACATGCACCCTTCTCAGACATCATAGCCAAGTTAATGAAATATGTAGTAGTTAAACTGTATAGATTGGTAAATCTACTAATAAATACAAGGATACAAATTATGTTAGGTGTGTGAGGTGGATATAAAGAACTAGGGGAAATTACTGCACTAAACCAATTGCAAAAATTATAATACTGAAGTATATAAAAAGCTGCCAACACTTAAACAAAGTCAAAGGCCTCGTACACACGATCGGACATATCCGATGAAAACGGTCCGCGGACCATTTCCATCGGATATGTCCGATCTGGAGTTTGATCCGATGGCGTGTACACACCATCGGATCAAATTCCCTGCCGGCGGACGGCGTGGTGACGTGTCGGTGACGCGGCGGTGACGTTGACGCCGCCACGTCACCGCTACGTCACGCACCAGGAAGTAAACACTTCCGCGCGCATGCGACGGATCCATTCACAGGATACGACGCATGTGTGGGAGGATATGTCCTCTGGTTTACCGTACTAACCAGCGGACATATCCGACGGACAGGTTTGTAGCGGACAAATTTCAAAGCATGCTTTGAAATTTGTCCGATGGACAAATCTGTCCGCTAGCCCATACACACGATCGGAGATGTCTGCTGAAACGGTCCATCGGACCGTTTTCAGCGGACATATCCCCTCGTGTGTACGAGGCCAAAGAGATATAGGAATAATTAGTGTAGCTCCAAGATTCAATGAATATGAATTGTAAAGTCCATATGCGTGCCAATACAAAAATAGTACAAAACATTCATACTACTCAGTGAATAATATTGAAACCAAAGAAAGTCACTGAATAAATAGTGAATGTAATGCCGCTTACACACGATCATTTTTTGCGATGAAAAAAAACAAAGTTTTTTAAAACGTCATTTAAATTGATCGTGTGTGGGCAAAACGTCGTTTTTTGTCTTCAAAAAAACTACCAAAAAAAAATCCAACATGCTTGAATTTTTTGTGTCGTTTTTAAAAACGTTGTTTTTTGTGTCATAAAAAGTGATGGTGTGTGGGCAAAATGATGTTGAAAACTACGTTTTTAAACCCGCGCATGCTCAGAAGCAAGTTATGAGACGGAGCTTCAATGGAAAAGAGTGCCGTCGAACGTGGTGTACGTCACCACGCTTTGCTAGAGCTTTGTAGAAAAACGATGGTGTGTACGCAACGTCGTTTTGGAAAATGAAGTTTGAAAAACTTCGTTTTTTTTTCATGATTGAAAACATCATTTTTTTTCATCGCAAAAAGTGATCGTGTGTACGCGGCATAAGTGTCCAAAAGTATAAAATGGGAAGAGGGGTAAAGTCCACCCAAAACGAAGCTTGGGATAATGTGATAACCGTAATGAGCTGTTGAAACACCCGTAATAATGACGTATCGTCCACTAATCAAAATATTATGGGTACTCTTTATGGATGCAATGGACACACATACCGTATGGCAGTGAGCCAATCAGGCTTATAATGGTCGATTCCTAGAACTCACCTGATGTGCAGGAGAGGATCTGGCTGGAATCCAAATGTTGTTCAATCCAGCAGGCGGACATCTGGGGTGGAAGTTCTCATCAAGACCAGTTGAAGTCCTATTGAGACAAAACGCATTGTGCCAGCATCCATTGCTCCCCATATTGCTTTTACTAGTTTCTGATCACTTTTAATGTACATCTGTGCTTTGATGCATGTACCATGTTTTAAATAAATCCCCCTGTTTGACCTGCACCATATGGAGCTTCTCTTGTTTCCCACCATTCTTCAAATATTAATATGGTCTTGATGAGAACTTCCACCCTTGATGACCGCCTGCTGGATTGAACAAAATTTGAGTTCCAGCCAGATCCCCTCCTGCACATCAGAGTCCTAGAAATCGATTATTATAAGCCTTATTGACTCACTGCTGTACGGTATGTGTGTCCATTCCATCCAATAATAGTAATATGTGGGAAACAACTGCGCTAGCTAACAAACAAAAGGAAAAAAATTAAAACAATATAGCGGCCAGCACACACACACAAACAAACAAAGTCAGTAGCAATTGGAAAATAGAAAGTGCAGCGCTAGGATATATAAAGGTGCTGTCATGAGCATAAGACATGCAAAGGTATAGTCCAACAGGACAACAAAAGATGTTAGATAATAAGGAAATCAAAACATCACATAGCATATGAGTAATGGTGCATGGAGTCCATCAATGTGATTTCAAACAGGTGAGTGAAAACACTGAACTGGTACAATGAACAGTGTAAATAGTTCATGGATGTGGTTCCCAATGAATTGAAACACTGCATATATGGTGCCAGTTGAAATAAATGAAAACAATATATGTAGCTTGTCTGTAGTCTTCAGAGTATCAAATAAAGGAAATAGGTACTCTTACCAGCTGTGATGGACTTACTCGTTAGTATTAACAGCAAGTCAGACAAGGCGTGGTGGTCTCAGCGGACCCTGGGCTCTGTTTGGGTGAATCTGTAGAGGTAGTCACTCAGGTTGGGATGATGAATCCAGTCTGGTTGGATATCGCTCCTCCAAAACAGGACCCCAAGTAAATGAGACCACTGGTGAATGGCCAGGCTCAAGAGTCAGCTCAGCAGGTATGGATGCATGGAAACAAAAAAGAAAGGCTCCCAGTGGTGCAGATCAAAAATAAACCTGTGAAGGCTTTATTTGATATAAAATAAATAAAATCACGTGATATAAGTAAAAAGCAGTATGGGGTACAAGCGTATAACCCGACGCGTTTCGGCTCAAAGCCATCAACAGGGGCATGTGTCTGTACCCCCACACTGCTGAATTTAAATACAAAAAATATCCCAAGCTCCTCCCCAAAGAGGGAGGGGACAGGAAATGAACAGTGATGACAGGATGTGATGAAACAAACATTTTGACATACACATTAAATATATATCACACCTGAATCTAACATATATGGACTGTCAACTCTAATCAAACATAAACACCCTGTAAGGTGGAGAGAACGTCATATAAATAATAACAGTTTGTTTATGAAACATACACTATTAATATGATCTTATATGTGTCTGTAGGAAAAAGCAAAGACATTCACGCCAGATCATTATTGTCTGTAAGGGACTAAAATCTAACACCAGGGCCATATGTGAACCCCCTTAGTGTTAGGGAGGCTGCTAAGGTTAACCCCTAGAAAGAATCGAACCCAGAAACCATAATAGCAGGTGCATGGTGTCAGTAAAACCGGATGCCTACATAAATCATAATGCAGGGGACAACCCGTATAGAAACTGCAGACAGGCAAGACTGGGGGCGGAACCAGTGACGCGAGGAGGTAAACATCCAATCACTCATGCCAGCGACCAACGTCCCGGCACTGTGGAACTACAAGGTCCGACGGCCAATCAGAGAAGGGCGTCGGTAAACGCCGGACCTCAGCAGCCAACCAACTTGGACAGCCGGCGGTGTGTATAGCAGAGAAGGCGCGGCCGTGGCGGCGTCATCGCCACGGCCGACCACTCAGATAGGACAAGCACAGCAGTGCCCATACATCCATCACACATCCGCCCTTCTGGTGACGCGGACGGAAGTGCGCCCACCGCCAATCAGAAGCCAGGAAAGGCCACCAATGGACATAGACGTACGGCGATGTTGCGCAATGACGTCACGTAACCAACAACAAAGAGCGTCTCCCGGGACGAGAAACCTGAGTCTGGCCCCAGGGGACACCCAAGTGCAAGCAGGGAGCACGGTCTAACCGTGGCAAAAGGTGTAAAATAATATAATGGACAAAAATAATACGTGGGTCGGCCAAATGTCAGATCAGACCGGAAAACCCCAATGAAAGCACTATTTGCTCAGTGTACATTTAGATGAGATTGAGCGTCTCAGCAGCCCAATAGAAGGATGCGCATTCCATCAGGAAGACACTGAAAAAATAAAAATAAAAGGGAAAAGAAAAATGAAAATAAAGAAAAAATGGGAACTGGAATATACAGATCCACAACAGCTCACGCCCGATTAATGAAGCAGTTAACGTCCCAATCGACGTTCATGCCATGGGGCGTGTAGCTCTTGAGTTCATGTATTCAAAAGGTTTCTAAACGAGAAACACCCCTCGTGCTGGAGTCACCCCTCCAATGGGGCACGTATTTGTCAATAACTTGGAAAGACGAGCCCCTTGGATCTTTTGCGTGGTGTTCCAAATAATGCCTAGAGACAGTATGTTTAGGACAGCCCTTCCTAATCTTGCCCAGATGTTCGTTGACACTGATGGCAAAGTTTCTAATCGTTCGGCCCACATATTGTAATTTACAGGGACATGTAATAAGGTACACTATGTAGCTAGTGAAACATGTGGTAAACTGTTTCATCTGATAGCTACGATTGGTCACAGTGGAAGTGAAGGTGTCTGTCCTCCGTCGGCCCAAAACATTAACGATGCATGTATTACACTTCCTGCAGGGGTAATAGCCTTTAGTTTCTGGGAAAAATACAACTTTTTTGGGGGGATCTATGACATTGGGCGCAATTTCGCTCTGTATTGATCTAGCTCCCCTAAAGATTATTACTGCCTTCTCAGGTAGGGAAGGTCCCAAAATTGTGTCACTGCGGAGCACCTTCCAGTGTCTATTGAGGATTTTCTTGATGTCATTGTGTTGAATGGAAAAGTCAGTGAAGAAGGACCATTTAAATCTATCATCTCTAACTTTCTTGGGCTTGTCAACAAGCAGAGATGACCTTTCTATATTAGAAACAGTATTTATGGCCTTGTCCAACTCTCCAACTCTGTATCCTTTATTCAAGAATCTTGTTTTTAGGATCTGACACTGTGAATCGAAATCTTCCTCCCTGGTGCAGTTCCTCTTCATCCGGAGGAATTGACCCTGGGGCATGGATCGCAGCCGTTGGCGGTGATGACAGCTATCGACCGGAATGTAACCATTCCGGTCGGTAGGTTTAAAAAAAGTCTTGAACTCGAAATGCCCGTCAATGGCCGAGATCTCTAGATCTAGGAAGTGAATTGCGGAGGAACTGACGGCATATGACAAGACGATGCCACGGTCATTGTCATTAAGGAAAGCCATGAAAGAGTCAAGGGACTCTCTCGTGCCTTTCCAAAGGAGGAGGATGTTGTCGATGTAACGCGCCCAAAGGACCAATTCGGGTCTCCGTGGGGCATCGACGACATTCTCCTCCCATTGGGCCATAAATAAATTGGCAAGGCTGGGGGCATATTTAGCCCCCATCGCCACGCCTTTTACTTGGGAAAAGAACTGGCCTTGGAACCAAAAATAATTATGCCTGGTGGCAAAATTCAATAACTCCATTATGAAATTCTTCTGGATCACAGAGAGCGATTAATTGCGCCTGAGAAACAATTCCACCGCAGCCATGCCCAATTGGTGAGAAATGCATGTGTAGAGGGTGGAAACATCTGCCGTTACCATCAGTATTTCTCCCTCATATTGGACAGACTCAAGTATTTTGATGGTATCCTTGGTATCCCTCAAATATGAGGGTACCAATTTTACTAGCGGCTGAAGGTAGAAATCTATATACCTACCGATGCGAGATGTCACAGAGTCAATCCCACTGACGATAGGTCGTCCAGGGGGATTGACAGCATCCTTGTGGACCTTCGGTAGGTAATAGATGACCGGAATGCGGGGGGCCAGAGGGATCAGATATTCTGCTTCTTTTTTATTTAAAATGTCGAGGGCTGAACCTTCTTTAATAAGAGCCACTAAGGCCTTTTTTTATTTGGAGGTAGGATCTCCAGGGAGGATGGTGTAGGTGGTCTTATCATCCAGTAGTCTATTCATCTCCTGAAGATACGCCTCTTTGTCTAATATCACCATTCCACCGCCTTTGTCGGCCTGACGAATGATGATATTCTTTTTAGCACAAAGGGTTTGTAAACCTGCTCGTATGGCAGGATCTTGATGGATTCTTTTTTTAGGTAGTTTGTCCAGGTCACTCAAAACCAAGTTGCGGAACACATTAACAGAATGGGCTGTGTTGGCCGCAGGATTAAATAAAGAGGGGTTGGACAAACCTGAGTGTAGGGTCACTGCATTAGGGGCTGGACCTGGAATAACTGGGGAAGGGATAACTGGCTGAGTCAGGGTCCCAACCTGTTTGGTAGACATAGGTAACGATAAAAAGTGTCTCTGAACGTTGAGTTTACGGATACATTTTTGTACATCGATAAAAGTAGAAAAAACATTTAATTTCCTGGGAGGAACGAATTTCAGACCCTTATCGCGAATAACCTGTTCTTCTTTTGAAAGAATGACTGAACTCAGATTAAATAAACCTAGACCTCTGAGGCTATTTTTCTTTTTTTGGCGCTGCGCACGCCCGCCGCCTCTAGTACCTCGTTTGGTCTTTGGCTTCGGGGGGTGTGGTATGTGGGTGGGTGGAAGCCCTGTGGTCTGGGAAAACCCTGTTCCTCATGCCACCTATCATAGGAGCCTCTAAAACGATCCTCGCCCTCTCCATAATAATGGGGATGGGGGCGGAAATCATAATGAGTTTCATATGTCTCTCCGGTGTATGGGGCACTATAATAAGAAGACCGCACTGGGGTATGATGGACAGGTCCCCTTCTATTTGGACCGTTCTCCTCTGTCCATCTGGGAGTACTCCCACTGTAATCACCAGGATATACATCATTACGGTCTTGTTACCTCGATTTTGGCCCCTCCCCCTATATGGAAGACCCCTACCATTTGAGACAGATGGATGTCTACCGCGACCCTCTGTGTGTGGGGGAAGGTATTTGGGAGGATTCTTGGCAGTGCTATCTTTTCTAGGGGGAGGTCTTGTTGGAGGCTGAGGAGGAGCCTCATAGACCAGTGTCCTATCAGAGATAGCATCGGGAGGTGCAGTAATTTCCATATCTGATGTTGCATTCATAGGAGTGCTAGATATTTTCTTCTGCCAATTGAAGACAGATTGAGTTGTATAGTCTGCTACATCTCGATTGTATTTTTTCTGTTTTTTATTTCGCTGCTCTTTCTCCTCTTTTTCAAGCAGATTTTTCAAACCCGAGGACAATGTGATATATTCAGGGGTGTTATTAGAAGGAACAATTTTTTCTCCGATTTCCTTAATTTCTTTATCCAATGTGGCTAGCCGTGCTTTCTTATGTTCCATCAGGAAGGAAATAAGCTGCAGGCCCGCCTCATTAAAATATTTATACCATGATTCTGAATCTGGTTCACCTTGTTGGGGGGATATGTACCACCGTAGGCCCCGGGGAACCATGGATTCCTTGGTGTATTGCTCCAAAAATGCAATATCCCAATGGAGGTGAACCTCAGAAACCATGACGTTTTTCAGCCTAACAAACACACCACTGATTTCACTATTGGAATTTTGAACTGTGAAAACACCATGGGTGTTAAAGGACCTGGATGTCCTGTATTCAAATACATCCATGACAGATGAAAACAAACAACAAGCAGCAATTGATAATGTGTCAAAAACGTGTAGAAATGTGTGGGAAACAACTGCGCTAGCTAACAAACAAAAGGAAAAAATATAAAACAATATAGCGGCCAGCACACACACAAACAAACAAAGTCAGTAGCAATTGGAAAATAGAAAGTGCAGCGCTAGGATATATAAAGGTGCTGTCATGAGCATAAGACATGCAAAGGTATAGTCCAACAGGACAACAAAAGATGTTAGATAATAAGGAAATCAAAACATCACATAGCATATGAGTAATGGTGCATGGAGTCCATCAATGTGATTTCAAACAGGTGAGTGAAAACACTGAACTGGTGCAATGAACAGTGTAAATAGTTCATGGATGTGGTTCCCAATGAATTGAAACACTGCATATATGGTGCCAGTTGAAATAAATGAAAACAATATATGTAGCTTGTCTGTAGTCTTCAGAGTATCAAATAAAGGAAATAGGTACTCTTACCAGCTGTGATGGACTTACTCGTTAGTATTAACAGCAAGTCAGACAAGGCGTGGTGGTCTCAGCGGACCCTGGGCTCTGTTTGGGTGAATCTGTAGAGGTAGTCACTCAGGTTGGGATGATGAATCCAGTCTGGTTGGATATCGCTCCTCCAAAACAGGACCCCAAGTAAATGAGACCACTGATGAATGGCCAGGCTCAAGAGTCAGCTCAGCAGGTTTTGCCACGGTTAGACCGTGCTCCCTGCTTGCACTTGGGTGTCCCCTGGGGCCAGACTCAGGTTTCTCGTCCCGGGAGACGCTCTTTGTTGTTGGTTATGTGACGTCATTGCGCAACATCGCCGTACGTCTATGTCCATTGGTGGCCTTTCCTGGCTTCTGATTGGCGGTGGGCGCGTCCGTGTCACCAGAAGGGCGGATGTGTGATGGATGTAAGGGCACTGCTGTGCTTGTCCTATCTGAGTGGGCGGCCGTGGCGATGACGCCGCCACGGCCGCTCCTTCTCTGCTATACACACCGCCGCCTGTCCAAGTTGATTGGCTGCTGAGGTCCGGCGTTTACCGACGCCCTTCTCTGACTGGCCGTCGGACCTTGTAGTTCCACAGTGCCGGGACGTTGGTCGCTGGCATGAGTGATTGGATGTTTACCTCCTCGCGTCACTGGTTCCGCCCCCAGTCTTGCCTGTCTGCAGTTTCTATACGGGTTGTCCCCTGCATTATGATTTATGTAGGCATCCGGTTTTACTGACACCATGCACCTGCTATTATGGTTTCTGGGTTCGATTCTTTCTAGGGGTTAACCTTAGCAGCCTCCCTAACATTAAGGGGGTTCACATATGGCCCTGGTGTTAGATTTTAGTCCCTTACAGACAATAATGATCTGGCGTGAATGTCTTTGCTTTTTCCTACAGACACATATAAGATCATATTAATAGTGTATGTTTCATAAACAAACTGTTATTATTTATATGACGTTCTCTCCACCTTACAGGGTGTTTATGTTTGATTAGTGTTGACAGTCCATATATGTTAGATTCAGGTGTGATATATATATTTAATGTGTATGTCAAAATGTTTGTTTCTTAACATGCTGTCATCACTGTTCATTTCCTGTCCCCTCCCTCTTTGGGGAGGAGCTTGGGATATTTTTTGTATTTAAATTCAGCAGTGTGGGGGTACAGACACATGCCCCTGTTGATGGCTTTGAGCCGAAACGCGTCGGGTTATACGCTTGTACCCCATACTGCTTTTTACTTATATCACGTGATTTTATTTATTTTATATCAAATAAAGCCTTCACAGGTTTATTTTTGATCTGCACCATTGGGAGCCTTTCTTTTTTGTTTCCATACATCCATACCTGCTGAGCTGACTCTTGAGCCTGGCCATTCACCAGTGGTCTCATTTACTTGGGGTCCTGTTTTGGAGGAGCGATATCCAACCAGACTGGATTCATCATCCCAACCTGAGTGACTACCTCTACAGATTCACCCAAACAGAGCCCAGGGTCCGCTGAGACCACCACGCCTTGTCTGACTTGCTGTTAATACTAACGAGTAAGTCCATCACAGCTGGTAAGAGTACCTATTTCCTTTATTTGATACTCTGAAGACTACAGACAAGCTACATATATTGTTTTCATTTATTTCAACTGGCACCATATATGCAGTGTTTCGATTCATTGGGAACCACATCCATGAACTATTTACACTGTTCATTGCACCAGTTCAGTGTTTTCACTCACCTGTTTGAAATCACATTGATGGACTCCATGCACCATTACTCATATGCTATGTGATGTTTTGATTTCCTTATTATCTAACATCTTTTGTTGTCCTGTTGGACTATACCTTTGCATGTCTTATGCTCATGACAGCACCTTTATATATCCTAGCGCTGCACTTTCTATTTTCCATCCAATAATAGTGCCCATCATTTTTTGATTAGTTGAGGATGTGTCATTATTACGGGTATTCCAACAGCTCATCACAGTTATCACATTATCCCGAGCTTTGTTTTGGGTGGACTTTACCCCTCTTCCCATTTTACACTTTTGGACACTTACATTCACAATTTATTTAGTGACTTTCTTTGGTTTCAATATTATTCACTGAGTCGTATGAATGTTTTGTACTATTTTTGTATTGGCACGCATATGGACAGTTCATATTCATTGAATCTTAGCGCTACACTTATTATTCCCATGTGTGAGCTCGATAGGCAAAAAAGCAAGCAATAAAAGACTATTTCCATTAAAACGCACAATGGGACTTGTGTATACATGTTCATTCAGATGGTTGTATGCCTACACACATGTGTGTGTTTGTAGACATATTGCATTCCATAATCAGAGTCATTCATGCATATGGGGTAGGCAGAGACAAAAGAGTGTGCCTACCCTGACAAATTGGAAAAATTGATCAGTAGAGCTTAGATGATCCTTTAGAAGTTGATATAGCATTAAACAGAGTAATACAGTATAGACAATGGATGATTGGTCAGAAGCCCCCAGCCTGTGGCTGTGCATGAAGATGTAAAAGCACACTGACAAGGTCCCCCCTCTGCATTCCCTTCCTGTAATGACTGGAATGCGCTTTTCAGGTGCTTTCCATTCATTTCAATGGAGAAGGGCGATTTTAAGACTCTTATTTTAGCTCTCCAAACATGCTCCAAAGATGATGCTTAAAGGAGTTTGTTTTACCTCCCAGCCAGTGCACCGCCCCATTGTGAAAGCATCCACTTATTTAAATGGGAAGCAGTTTTCGTGAGCTTTTAAGCCGCTTTTTTTAACGCAAAGGCGCTTGAAAATCTCCTCAGTGTGAAAGGGGTCTTATATGTTTAATGAATATGGAGCTGAATGGAATGCACCACTCTCTCTGTGTCATGATAAGAATAGCAAATATTACCATATGCATTGAGATTTCTGCATAGTTGCGTAGAGTGTAACTATTCTATGTCTTCGGCCTTGTGACACGTTATGTAAGTGCTGTGTCAACATCCGTATTCATTAGCTGAAGATAGGGCCACACAGGGCATCCTTCTGTAACTGCCCCTCCACCAAACCGCACTAATTTCCCCTGCTGTTTGCGCCCCCTGTGTGCCCGGGCCCCCTACAGGAGGACTGGCGCTCCCCCCCTATCAGCGGCCCTGACAACATCCGTATTCATTAGCTGAAGATAAGCCCTTGTACACCATTAGTTTGCTTGTTGATGTCCGATAGCAACACAGTGAGAGTCTCTCCAATCAAAGGAATAACACATGGATACCCATATATTCTACCCTAGCTAAAGAAGGATACTGGAATTGTACAAATTCGACTTGCAAAGCATATTTGAGCAGAAGAAACCAAGCACCAAACAATCAGTTCAAAAGTCCATATATCCTTTGTTCTTGACAGTGAGGTCACAGCCAGTGGAAAAACAATGGCCTTTTTAATGGATATCTTAAATTGACTACACTAATATACAGTCATTGAGTTCAGCATATTTGCTCATATTCAGCATATTCTCTCATGTTTAAGATATCTATCTAGAAGGTTTTTTTCACTGTCCATATTGGTACTCTAGCAACCAAACCCGAGCCCTGATGAAGGTAGGTTTTATAGCTATCAAAACACATTGGCATGGGCAGCTCCTCCTCTTGTATTGCCCATCACCCCAATCTCAGAGCCTGGGAAGTTCTGAGGTATTTAAATAGAAATACAAAATATCAGGATATTGTCATCTTCCCTCAGTTGCTCTAGAATTAATAAAACAATTTCACCAGATCACATTTTTTTTCTCCCAGGCCTTTCTGCAGTCCATTGTTAAATCAAGAAATACCATGCGTTGTGATTTGGTGAGTTTCATCCCCCAGTTAATTAAGTAAATAACTATGCTTTCTTGACAATTCCTGCCTCTGTGTTATTTCCCTTGCTGTTGCTAAATGGTATGTGACCCTTAATTTTGTCTTGCTGCAAGAAAACCTGACTATAGAGAACTGAACTGAAATATAACTTGTTGCTGTGGATTATTGTACTTTTTTTTTTTTACAATAGTATTGCTCAATAGCTAAAGCTAATTAAAATTCCCTTGCAAGTGAAAACTCCCTTGTAAAACGAACAGTCTATTTGCCTATAGTAAATCAAACCCAATGGACAGGCCCCTTTGCTTTCTGAGCTGCCTTTATGGAAATATATATTTTACTTTACAAAATGTTTTATTATAATGTATATGCTATATAGTACCACAGACTTGGGTAATATGTTATAACAAAAGTTCAGGACACAGTTGGCTGCATATGATGGGGCACAGTGAATGTATATGATGGGCACAGTGTCTGCATTTGCTGGGCACAGTTGGCTGCATATGATGGGGCACAGTTGGCTGCATATGATGGGCACAGTGATTGTATATGATGGGCACAGTGTCTGCATTTGCTGGGCACAGTTGGCTGCATTTGATGTTTTTGTTTCAGTATTTTTCAGAATTTTGTTTGATGGATACAGTGGCTGCATATGAGGGGCACAGTGTCTGCATTTGATGGGCAAAGTGTCTGCATTTGATGGAACAGTGGCTGAATATGATTGGCACAGTGGCTGAATTTTCTGAGCACAGTTGGCTGCATTTGGTGTTTTTGTTTCAGTATTTTTCAGAATGTTTCAGTTTGTTTGATGGGCATAGTGGCTGCATATGATGGGCACAGTTGGCTGCATATGATGGGCACAGTTGGCTGCATATGATGGGCACAGTTGGCTGCATATGAGGGGCACAGTGTCTGCATTTGATTGGCACAGTGTCTGCATATGATTGACACAGTAGCTGCATATGATTGGCGCAGTGGCTGCATATGATGGCACTGTGAAGCTGTATTTGGTGTTTTTTTGCGCCACTGATGGGACCACTCTGAAACTTGTATTTATTTAATCAAACCTAATTTGGGCAAATTACACCTTTTTTACTAGATTATGAATCATGATCATCCTGATGTAATGTATTATAGTCTTATCAATGAGTGTAACCAACATCATTATAAGAGTGGATTTTTACATGTACCAACATGTTGATTTGTTGACTACACACAGTGTGTTTTCTGCCAATACATGCAACAGAATGATTTTATTAAGAGAAACATGTGACCTGACCAGTCCAGAGTAAATACAGTGGGGCAAAAAAGTATTTAGTCAGCCACCAATTGTGCAAGTTCTCCCACTTAAAAAGATGAGAGAGGCCTGTAATTGTCATCATAGGTATACCTCAACTATGAGAGACAAAATGTGGAAACAAATCAAGACAAGAAAATAAGTATTTGGTCTCCTCTACAAACAAGCAAGATTTCTGGCTCTCACAGACCTGCACCTCCCCCCCACAAGGGGGGAACTAGTGAATGACCTGCAGAGAGCTGGGACCAACGTAACAAAGGCTACCATCAGTAACACGCTACACAGTCAGGGACTCAGATCCTGCAGTGCCAGACGTGTCCCTTGCTTAACCTCCCTGGCGGTCTTCCCGTGTGTGGCACGGGGTGAGATTTTTAAGCTAAGATCGGTAACCCCGTGCCACACACGGACTTGCCTCGCTGGATGCAGAAAAAAAGTTTACTTACCTTTTCTCTGCGATCCAGCGATGAATCTCCGCAGTACACGGCGGCCGGATGTCCGCCTGATGCTGTGTGTTCCGCCGATTCCTTCCCTGCGAGCGTCGCGACGTAGGGGGGGGAACGGCGCCAAATTCAAAAATGTAAACAAACACTATACATACAGTACACTGTAATCTTATAGATTACAGTACTGTATGTAAAAATATACACCCCCCATGTCCCTAGTGGTCTGCCCTGTACACTACATGTCCTTTTATATAATAAAAACTGTTCTTTCTCCCTGCAAACTGTAGATTTCCCATAGCAACCAAAAGTGTCCCTTTATGGCAAAAATTTTTTAGAGCAGCTAAAAAACAGCGATAATAAATCAGAATCACTTGCAGAATTTAGCGATAGCGATTTATGGGGAAATTCGTCATAAAAAAAAAAAAAATAATGACAGCAAAAATTCTGCAACTGAGCAAATTTCAGTGATTTTGATTTGATTACATTATTGAATAATTTTTACTATAATTATATTATTATTTGTTATAATTTATTATAATTATTTATTATATTATAATTTTTAATAAAAAAAAAAAAAAAAATCATACCCGGGATGCCTATTAGACTCTTGTTTGGATAGATTTCAGTGAGTTATTCCTAAGAATTACAAGCCTACAGTATAAAACGCCAAATTCCCTTGCAAATAATGGTACCGCTTTAAGCACCTAAAATCTGAAAGAATCATACCGCCAGGGAGGTTAAGCCAGTACATGTCCGGGCCCATCTGAGGTTTGCTAGAGAGCATTTGGATGATCCAGGAGAGGATTGGGAGAATGTCATATGGTCAGATGAAAGTAAAACTGTGGAAACACAACTCGTCGTGTTTGGAGGAGAGAGACTGCTGAGTTGCAACCAAAGAACACCATACCTACTGTGAAGCATGGGGGTGGCAACATCATGCTTTGGGGCTGTTTTTCTGCAAAGGGAACAGGACAACTGATCCATGCACGTGAAAGAATGAATGGGGCCATGTATCGTGAGATTTTGAGTGCAAACCTCCCATCAGCAAGGGCATTGAAGATGAAACGTGGCTGGGTCTTTCAGCATGACAATGATCCCAAACACACCGCCCGGGCAACAAAGGAGTGGCTTCTTAAGAAGCATTTCAAGGTCCAGGAGTGGCCTAAACAGTCTCCAGATCTCAACCCCATAGAAAACCTTTGGAGGGAGTTGAAAGTCTGTGTTGCCCAGCAACAGCCCCAAAACATCACTGCTCTAGAGGAGATCTGCATGGAGGAATGGGCCAACATACCAGCAACAGTGCGTGACAACCTTGTGAAGACTTACAGAAAACGTTTGACCTCTGTTATTGCCAACAAAGGATATATAACAAAGTATTGAGATGAACTTTTGATATTGACCAAATACTTATTTTCCACCATAATTTGCAAATAATTATTTTTCCAAATCAGACAATGTGATTGTCTGGATTTGTTTCCACATTTTGTCTCTCATAGTTGAGGTATACCTATGATGACAATTATAGGCCTCTCTCATCTTTTTAAGTGGGATAACTTGCACAATTGGTGGCTGACTAAATACTTGTTTTTCCCCTACTGTATGCCTGGCTATCCCTGGCTATATGAAATAGAAACAAAAGAAAATGAGGCTTATTGCTGCAAAAATTAGTGTATGGAGTAAATATATAATATTCTGTGGTCTAGAAATTCATGACATTGTTTTCAAAACATAAACATAACCATATACAAAGGCTGAAATATTGGTAAAATTATATCATATCATATACAATGATAATACATAATTATACATATACAGAGTACATGCTTTATAAAAGCCGAACTGTCTTGGCATCACAGGAACAGAAAAACTTGACGTGTTTCGTGAATCTCGTTCACTCATTAGAAGTATGGATACAAAAATTAATTCATTGTAAGTACAGAAAAATCAAATATAAAAATATAATAAACCCTTCATAAAAATGAAGGAGGGAAAACTTTATGAACAATACAAAAAAGTTTACGTAGGGAGTATTTAAATATACTAATACTTATCAGCCCAAGAACTGAATTGGCTCATGTGAGGGTAAAGGGAGTGGAAGAGGGGGTCCCCATCAAATGCCCACCCCGGAGATGAGGAAGAAAACCCAAACCAAGTCAGGGGGTCAGCTCGTAGGCAGGCCAGGTCACCAAAATGCAATCCCAGAGAGAATAGATGATCTAAAAAAATCCGCACCAATCTGGAAGATTATGATTGTATGGTGAGTGGTGTGTGAAAATGATAAATAGTGCAAAAGTGGGGAAAAAAATGGGGATAAAAGTGTATGTGAATGTATACATTTGAAAAGGTTATTAAAGATGTGTGTTGTATTGTGTGAGTAGAGTCACAAAGGACTCCTGCATGTATAAAAAACAATGTGAAACCAGTAATGTGGTGTCACATTTTTTTTTTTTTTAACAGAGACACTAGGGAATAAAATGACAATTGTTTCAATGTTTATGTCAGATAGTATTTCCGCAGAGGTTTTGCAAACAAATTGTTTTGGCTAAAAGTACACTTTAATTAATAATAATAAAAAAAAAACCACAATACTTACCCCATTTTTTTTGTAAAATGTGGAAGATGATTTTACACCGAGTAAATAGATACCTAATATGTCACATGCTTTTTTTCTATATTTAGATGGGGGGGGGTCTCTGCCTCTCATAGTGTCACATTCCTCCTCTTTGGGGAATAAATATGATTTACTTGGTCGATATGATAGGGTTCTAGGATATACACCATTATATGTTCATAATAGTATGTATGTAGTGATAATGATATGCAATTTAAAGGTTTTCTTCATCTTTGCTTGCTTATTTATTAAAGTTGTCGTGGTTTTTATTGTGATGTATTGTATCCCCCAGTCCAAACAGCATTGACAGTCCCGCTCCTGGCTTGCCTTACGTCACTCCTGCAAAATCACAGACGAGGCTCTGGCCGCTTCGTTCGGGTCCCTTGCACCATGACACATGACAGGCTCAGATACTACCTCCAACAGACCCCCCCGCCGGCACCACCCGAACACACTGTAGCAGGCACTTGGATGGTCTCAGCTGACTCCGGACCCGAGCTGCACATGCACAGCTGAGCCGAGCGTCGCAGCCATATTTTTTACTGGCAACCTTTTCCTCTTACTGCCATTTACTGCCAGCAGAAAAGTGCCCATTTTTTTACTGACTTCCAGTAAAAATCCTGGTGGTTGGCAAGACTGCAAGTGGTTAAACATTACTCTGCTACTGAACATACAAAGTATTGTGTCAGTGGAGTCAGTAGGTATGTACTGATGCTTTACATTCATACATTTCATTGCACACAAGGCAAGACCTCTGCCCTGTACACACGGGCCAGAATCTCGTCAGGAAAAAAAAGCGTTGTTTTTCCTGACAAGATTCTTGGCAAGAATCTCTTGTCGCCTGAATGTACAGACACTCTATTCAAAAGAACCAATGTTCTTTTGAATGGCAAGAACACGGTAACGTCATCATGTACAACGAGCATGCACTTGTTACATTCAATGCCGCCGCCATCTTGCTGCACCATACCTATGCCTAGGAAGCTACCGCGCATGTGTCAAAGTCATTACGAGCATGTGTGGGTTCCCACGGCGACAGGTAAGTAAACGCATTCTCGGGTTTCTCAGCAGGAAAACACTGCTGAGAATCACAACGAGAAAATTGAGAGCAGGTTCTCTATTTTTCTCGTCGAGATTTTGGGCAGTTTTTTGATGAGAAACCTGAAAGCCTCATACACACGCACGGTTTACTTGGCAAGAAAGCTCTGCCAGCAGTTTTCTTTCTGGTTCTTGCTCAGTTAACCGTGCGTGTGTATGAGGCTTTATTCTTGGGCTATCACTGAATCATGCAACATGTTGGCCCATTGCTGTGATTGTGCAAAACACAGAGTGGCTGTGGTGTTTGAACAGGTCACCACTACATAGACGCAAGGGAAAAAGTGGGTACCTGCAGAGTGCATGGTGTGACAGCATGCTGTAATTACTGCCAGTTGGAAGAACCTAAGCAGTAGGAGGGCTCATCCTGCTGCTGTCTGCTGAGGTCCATGCCACTCAGTGTGACGACATTTGTTTATAGTCACACTACCTCCATTACTGATTTTTTTGTTTTTCGAATTTTTGGAAACCACCTGATTTACTTTATCTGAGCAGTCCTTCACCAGGGGTGCTATTGCTGTTGTCTATCAGAAAGCTAAGTAAAAACAAATGTCAGCACAGGAGATACTTTAATAGAAATATGGAATATGGAGCTGGATCTGGAATGTGACTTCACCTCAACTATTGGTTCAAGGCAAACTCTACAATAAAGTCTCAACATATGACCAAAATGAACTTTAACTGTCATTTTTGTTTTAATATATTTGTAGTATTTAAAAAATGTCTAGCATAAAATAATAGAATTTGAAATCACAGTAGCATGGCGGTAAACAATACAGCATATTTTCTAAGGCTATTATGTACATTTTCTAATGGCCTACTGTAATTCTGTAGAGACGTGGAACTGCTTTTCGCTCTCCACTTAATTTTCTAAACCTTTTCACCTCTGATAAATTAAGCCCTCTAGTTCACATTCCCATTACAGGACACAACTTATCATACAACTAATCAATAACCCCTTGGAGTTAAGGCTCCAGCATTGCACACAGGGTCATAGGGGCCGAGAACTGTGACTGATCTGTAAATGGAATATTATATTAGTTTATTAAAGAAACATATGTTAACATAGTTGAAAACAATGCAGAATTATTGGAAAGTTTTTTTATTTTTATAGTATATCAGGCTGTTAGCGGTATGTTTCTCTATTGTCGAAATCCCAAAACAGAGGGTGTAGGTGTGGTGCCCACAAAATTTGCAACTTGAAAAAATAAAAATAAGATAGTTTCATGTTTAGTAAGGCCTTTGGCATGCTGATCACAGAGCCTGCAGTAAGTTCTAGACATGTGCACACTGAAATATTTTGTTTTTGAAATTTCATTTTCGTCCGAAACATAGATTTACTTAGTTACTCCTGAAATTCGTTTTTATTTATTTTGTTTTGTTAAAAAATGCATTTGTCCAAAAATCTTAATTATTAAGGTCAAATCTGTCATTGAAGGCTTATGATGTCTGTCGGATGTTCTAAGAAGATTCGACGGAGCAGCTAAACTGTACGACGCCGCAATCGTACATTTCCGGTCAAATGTTCCGCCTACAAGCTATAGAAGAATTCTAATGTTGTATGACACTAGTAATAATTATATTTATAAATTATTATTACTAGTCAACCATCATTTGAATTCTTCTATAGCCTATGGGCTGGGCATTTGACCAGAAATGTACGATTGCGGCATCGTACAGTTTAGCTGTTTGTCGAATCTTCTTAGAACTTTTGACAGATACTAGATATGTGCATTCCCGCTCGTACGAATGTTATTTTCGTACGAAAATGTTCATTTTCGTACCCGCGGGATAATGTGTACATACGAAAACGGTAAAGCACCAAAATACGAAAACGACGGGATAACGGATGAGCCGCATAACGAACGACCGCAAATACGATCCGACGGGAAAAAAAGACAAAATGAAAATGGCAAAATAACGAAAATTAAATCTGTATCAAGAGGTTTGCATTGTGTATTTTGTTTGAATCCGTTTTGTGTTCGTTTTCAGTTGTATGTTCATTGTTCAATGACATCTATAACAAAAGAATTTCATTATGTATATTGAATGAATTCCTTTTTCTGTTTTCTGTGTATTCAAAATACTGAAGGCAAATTTTTTGTTATAGGTGTCATATCAACATACGAAAATAACAAAAGAAACGTGTTCAAATGCAAATCTTTTGTTTATGGTTTTTTTAATGGCCAGAGAGTTAGGCTGGCCATACATGATACAATTTTCTGTGCAATTTTCTTTAGATTTACCTTCAACTATGTAGTGCAAGGGCCTGCCTGATTGCATACAATTGAAAGTGTTGTTTAGTTTGACCTCATATATGGTTTTTGTTAAATCTAAAAGAAAATTGTACAAGAAAATTGAACATGTATGGCCAGCCTCAGTGACTGAAAGCAGCTTCTCTTTTGTGCAGAATAGTGAGTACACTTGTACAGTAAAGCCTAATAAACTTTTCTGTGGATTTTCATCTGAAGGGAGATCAGTTGGCCAGACTTCTGAACCCAAAATGGTTTTCTGATGCAGTTTAAAAACAAAAAATTTTCTGAGAACGATCGGAAAACGATCGTTTTTATGTTTGTTGTTAAAATAGTCTGACCAAGTGTATGGGGCTTAACAATACTATTGTTAAGCCCCATACACTTGGTACAACCCAGCTTTCTTTGCAGTCATTTCCTTATCTGGAACCTACCCTTCTCTGTTAAAGTCCTGGAGAACTCACCCTATTTTTCCATACTGTGTATTAGCATCTGTTATGCAGAACAAAGGGATCTGCTGCCTAGATCACATTTCCATTCCCCCCTTTGTCAGTGCAGCATCTGCTGGCAGAGTGTAAAGAAGTCTTTAATTCTAATTTCCCTTGTGACTCTCCAGTCTCCACACTGGTCATCATGATTCACAGTTGCAAGAAAATTCAGGTTCTCATTTAGCCAAGTTGATAAGATATCTACAAGAGGCAAAGTGAGCAGATCTACTTTGAAGCATATAAACCTACTTCCTAGTCATGCTGAGGGTGAGGTTTGATTGAGGTGGAATGTGTGTGTGTTTGTGTGTATATATATATATATATATATATATATATATATATATATATATATACTGTATACACACCACTTTTTGTCTCCAATTTGAAAAAAGGACCACGTGACAGCATCACATCCAGGGCATCTAGGCCACTCAGGCAGTGATGGCACTACCAGAAAGCTAAGTTATCAAAGGGTAATAGTTGTATCTGATCTGTAATGTTTTTCTGTGAATTTAAAGTGCTAGGTCATGCCAACAGCAAGCCATATTTTGTGTTTTTCTTGGAAATATGGCACCCCTAAGTGGACTCATTGCAGAACTACTAAAAGTAAAGAAAAATGGAAAGATGAAATTATTGGCCTTAAATGGGATGGAAAAACTTAACGCTAATTGTATAGCATATAACTTGCTGTAATGGTGCTTAATATATCTATAGGGGCATGGAGGACAGCATGCAAGGATAGGGACCTATGAGGGTTGCCTAGTACAATGTAAATGGTAGCATGATGGGGCTGCCCATTAAATGAAGAGAGAACACACTCAAATAGGCATGGGAAATGAAGACTGCACGCTGACATAGTGATGCAGTAAAAAATCACAATGGATGTGCATAAATGTAATAATGATAAAGTATGTCGGCGTGTTTGGCTTCATAATGAAGCTGATTATGGTATGATGGTGCTATACAGTGGCATGTTTTATACAACATGGAGGCATGATGGACCTGCATGAAAGATGGCATGGTGAGATTGCATGTCGCATGAAAGGGTCATTATATTATTTCTAAGCACAATGTAACTATTTGCATGCTAAATTAAAGAGGCTACATGACAGTTTGATAAGATATGTGAATGCATGAAATGTTGACTCTTTAGTTGAACCGTGCTACATGTTGACAAATTACTAGCTTGACAGAAAGATAAAAGTGCATTTTGCGTATTAAAAATTATGGATAATGTCTCCTTTTGCCATGCTGACATTTTCTGTAAAAGCTTTCCCACCTTACAGCATGTACTATGTGTAATTCTCTTCTTCCAATGGAATAATTAGTTACCTGTCAGTCCAGCCAGAAAACATAAATCAACTTGTGTTCCTTTTCCAATGTTTACAGAAACTCTGCCAAATATGGCCTAGTATTATAAAAAAACTCATTGTGGTACGCTGTATTCTGTACCCCCCCCAAAAAAAATACTTGCCTGCGCGGTACTTTCACCCCCTTTCTGCCCTTATTTTTATAATATTTTGTTCCCACAAATAGAGCTTTCTTTTTGTGGTATTTAATCACCAATGTTTTTTTTTATTTTTTTGCAAAAAAATAAGAAAAAAAGACAAGAAAAATGGTAAATACCTGTAAGTAATTTTTCTCCTTCACTAATGTGCGCTCATATGGCTGCACGGATGAGGCTGCACTGAAGGGCACTGATGAGATGGCACTAATGAGGAGGCACTAATATGCAGCACTGATGAGCATTGATAGGCAGCACTGATGTGCAACACTGTTGAGCACTGATGGGTGGCACAGATGGGCACTGAGAGTCAGCACTGATGAGCAATTATAGGTGGCATGAATAGGTGGCATGGGGGCACTAATGGACACTGATGGGCGACACTGAGGGGCAGCACTGAACAGCAGGAATTGATAAGCACTGAAAGGCAGCACTGAAAGGCAGCACTGACTTGCATCACTGATGGGAACAGAATGGTCTCACTGATGTGCACAGAATGGTCACACTGATGGGCACAAATTGCCATTACGGATGGGCACAGATTGGTGCCACTGATGGGCACAGACAGGCATAACTTCTGGGCACTGTTGGGGCTGCACTGATAGTCAGGGCACTGGTAATTGGTATCTCGCCTGTGAGGAAATGCTGCTGATTGGCTCTCCTTTCCTCACACTCTGTCAGTGTGAGGCGAGGAGAGCCGATTACCGACACTTCTGTGTTTACATGTGATCGACTGTGATTGGACACAGCTGATCACATGGGTAAAGAGCCGCATCAGCAGCTCTTTACCAAGATCGGGGTTGCGGCGTGTCACAGGGACACAACGTGCCCATGATCGCCGCTCTGTGCCCCGGTGAGACTGGGCGACATCATATGACGTCGGCCTAGAACTAGAGGGGATCACGCCCACTGTCATTTGTCTATACAGTGGGCAGGAGGTGGTTAAACAAAGATGTTTTTTAAAAGAATATAACTCACAATAGATTTGAGAGACTTGTCATATGTGGCACTGCTGAAATCCAGCTAGTGGGTGTGATGACTTCATTTATTAGTTCTTTATTAATTTGTATTAAAGTATATACACACAATGAGTAGGGGCCTGAAACTGCTTTCCCAGCACACACGTGCCAACTTATATTCTATGAGTAAGCTCTTATGTGCCTGAAATGCATCAGAGATCTCCAATCATCCCTCCTTTTAGAAATGATAAAGAAGCCTTTAGGAAATGCTTGTGTGTGGTCATCCATTTTCTCAGCTCAGCACCAACAACTAGCACTGGGCTGCAGAGTGGACTGATCTTGGGTGACGCTGTGTCAAATATATACTGTATAGTCTTTACATGTTTCGAAAAGAAGGAGAGTGCTTCAAACAGCTGATGAAACAGCTCCATACAGGATACAGAAGTGACATGAAGGGCAAAGAAAGAAGCCAGTGAGAGTTTCAGGAGACCAGGGAGACTAACAGTCCCGGAAGTGTCAGTACATTGCAGATTTCAGAGAAAGATTGCTACTAATTGGAGAGATGTGCAACAATGTGGGAAGAAGTATTTACATTGTTATTTTACAAGTATAAGCTTCAGAAGACATTAATGAAATAACAGGGTCATTTTAGGCAAAGTGTCTAATGCCGCGTACACACGATCATTTTTCGGGTTGTAAAAAACAAAGTTTTTCAGGCTCTAGAAAAAACAATGTTTTTTTTCAACTTCATCCTTAAAACGGCGTTGCCTACACTCGATCATGAAAAAAAAAATGCTCTAGCAAAACGACGGCACTATAAAGGGGAAGTTCCATTCGGATGGCGCCACCCTTTTCTGTCTGTTGCAGCATGATGAATGTGCTTATTCCATTACGAACGTTAGTTTTACCAGAACAAGCGCTCCTGTCTCATAACTTGCTTCTAAACATGCGCGGGTTTTTCACGTGGTTAAAGCCAACACACGATCATTTTTTACAACCCAAAAAACGTTGTGAAAAAAAAGAGCATGTTCAAAAAAAAAAAAATGTGCCCGTTTTTCAGAACCCGAAAAAAATGCTCTGAAGCGCACACACGATCGTTTTTTAAAAACTGTTGTTTTTTAAAGCCCGAAAAATTATCGTGTGTACGCAGCATAAGAAACTCTCAGGCCACGTACACACGATCAGACCGGTCCAATGAGACTGGTCCGACGGACCGTTTTCATCGGACCAGGCTGAAGTGGTCTGATGTGTGTACACACCATCGGACCAAAAATCTGATCAGACCAGAACGTGGTGATGTAGAACACAACGGCGTGCTGAAAAAACGAAGTTCAATGCTTCCAAGCATGCGTCGAGTTGATTCTGAGCATGCGCGGGTTTTTGGTCTGATGCTTTTGCGTACTAACCATCGAATCTGTCCGACGGACCGGTGTCTGTCGGACAGATTTTAAAGCAAGTTTTAAAACTTTGGTCCGACGGACAACGGTCCGATGGGCCGTACACACCATCGAACTGGTCCGATGAAACTGGTATGCAGACCAGTTTCATCGGACATGTCCGATCGTGTGTATGCGGCCTCAATCTCCTATCAGGAAAGGGCAGCAAAATGGATTTCCTACAAGACTTGATGCATGGTTAAAAGTGACTAGATATTTATCTTAATTCTTTTTTCACCTTTATAATTTTACAGTATTTATGACCTATAGTTATTTACTAATTCATAAAAGAATGCAGCTGATGCAAATTCTGTTTGTTTTACTCTGGTAAAGAAATTCATCCACTTTGTCACAGTAAGGTACTGCAAAACAGGAGCAGAGATACATTTTATGACACAGATTTTCTAGAGGATTGCAGCTTGGCTCATAAATGTCTGCCTCTTCTGGTCACCAATATAAAACATGCCCCTTTCCACTTCTTAAGTGTGCATGTGCTTTAAGAGAAAAACTGTTGCAAGGACAGTGATAAATCTGATAGAGATGTCTGCAAAACTGTGGCCGTTGGCTGCTCAGAATTATTTTCAGATTTAAAACTACACAGAAAATCATATTAGAATGAAGACCGCTAGATGTGCACTAGATAGGTTACTCTGTTGGCATGTTGCCTAATAAATTTCCCATGTATATGAACCACACCGGAACATAGTCATTGGTGCCATAACCAGGCTGCCCCATTCAGACATAATATACTGTACGGGGGGTGTTCAAGTAAAACCAAGACTTTTGAGTTTATATAATAAAAGAACAAAGGAGTGGAAACTAATATTATTTTTTGACATACTCCCCTGCTACATTTATCCCAGCGTTTATCTAATCCCTGGAAAGCTTTTGAGTAGAAAGAAGTCAGCACTTCATCATCAATACTGAAATGCTGATTTCCGAGGAGCTATTTTAGGGGGACATTGAATGTTCACAAGAATTACTGCTGTTGGCTGGAAACCACCGCTTCCGGGATCCCTAATGATGGATGGACGGCCATCTTTGATACGTGTACACCAATGTTAAATGTCTTACTGCTGGTGAGAGTCTCATCACCATACTGTGCTTGAAGTCTTCGTTCACAAGAAACTTTATCACCACATGCTGTTCCATGTACACTCTGAGGCCTCGTACACACGGACGGACATATCCGATGCAAACGGTCCTCGGACCGTTTGCATCGGATATGTCCGCCGGGCTATTTTGGTCCGATGGCGTGTACACACCATCGGATCAAAATCCCCGCCGGCAGACAGCGTGGTGACGTGGTGGTGACGTTGACGCCGCCACGTCACCGCACCAGGAAGTAAACAACTTCAACGCATGCGTCGCATCCATACGACACTTGCGCGGGTGGATATGTCCGCTGGTGAGTGTACTGACCAGCGGACATATCCGACGGACATGTGTCCGGCGGAAAAGTTTCAAAGCATGCTTTGGAAATTTTCCGCTGGAGGAAACAGTCCGAATCCGTCCGTTTGCCCCTACAGACGAGCGGATTTTTCGGCTGAAATGGTCCGTTGGACCATTTCCAGCGGAAAAATTCCATCGTGTGTACGAGGCCTGACACTGTTGTCTGCCATCTTGGTTAACTGTTTCTGGCCTGGCCCTCAACATATCAGTAATAGGAAACACTTGTCATTTACTACTGTGTGTAGTACTGCCATGCTAGCATACATTTTTATACCTGTAAAATTAAAAGTCCCAGTTTAAATTGAACAACACCTATAAAGAGTTGGGTTGCAGTACTCCAAAAAGCTTTATTAGGAAAAAATATTAAATGTATTTCAAAAGTTTCCTACAGTTTTGAACCAATAGTCCTTCCTCAGGCAGGAAACACAACAGATGTGTCATTGTGCTATTTAGGATCAGGGCTTTTTTCTCAAACAATAGGTGCTGGAACTCAACCACGACCCCCCAACCCCCCCCCCCCCACACACACACACACCTCATAAACTGTAGGAGGGTCTTAAAGGGGCATTAAATACCAGGATTGCATTACACACAGGGTGCAGAGTTCAGGAGGGTTGCACTCAGAGTGCAGAGCTGTCACTTGTTTTTTTTTTGTTTTTTTACCACCTCAGCCTAGACCAAGCTCAAGAGACCAGCTCATGATGTAGTGCTCATTTTCGTCTCTTTATTAGGTTTGCATCATTTGTGGTAATTGTTATCTCCAGTCATAAATATCTCCTTTTTTTTTAAACAGGGTATAAAAGTGAACTTGGATCCCCCTCCGATCATAATAGTGATATAGTGTCTATTCACCTCTCATAATTAGACCCTTGGCTGGGGGGGTGGGACCAAAGAAAACAGAGAAAAAATACAAAAATACAATAAACCCTGTATATTGAGACCCCCCTTAACCTAGCCCCCCACCACCCCCCCCCCCCCCCCATCCCCCCCACGTGGCTCCCTGGGGACAAAAAGAAAGAAAAAAAAGAAAGAAACCTAGTTTAACTTAATCACACAGAATATCCTGACAAAATTTGTTTTTTACGGAGTAATTTTTGGCTGGGATGGCCCGCTCTATTGAGAATCCCCTTAGATTTAGACACTAATTTGAGCTCTAATCTCAAATGAGTTTTTAATACAAGATCCTCAGTCTCTCTGCATAGCTCCAGGTTTTTTTAAAATCTTTCCACTTTTTCCATTTTTCCAGGATGTCCCCCTTTGTTTCTAGGAGACTATCCCTGAGCTCTTCCATCCTATACGTTTCCTTAACCGCGTTCATCCAATCCCATATCATAGGGCTTTCAATTTCCTGCCACTTTAGTGGAATAAGTCTCTTTGCTGCATTCAGCAGATGGGGCAGGAGGGATTGCTTGTATTTTTTTAAGCCCTCGTGCCCGCAATGGAAGAGGACCCCCCAGGGGTCTTTCTTAATCTCTCTGCCCGTTATTTCTTTTATTAGGCTGATTATATTATCTCAATATTTTTGGATTTTCGGGCAGGTCCACCACAGGTGTGCCATTGTTCCTTTATCGGGACAGCCCCGCCAACACTTAGCAGACTGACCTTCTTTATAATTGCTAGCTTTATCTGGTGTGATGTACCAGCCCGAAATGCATTTGAAGTTTGTCTCGGCCGTACGTGTGTCTATTGCTGAAAAGTGTGTCAAGTGCATAATCCTTTGAAAAGTGTGCTCCCCTCTAAGTATTCCCAGCTGCCTTTCCCATTTTTCTATAAAGGGGGCTTCATCTCGTGCTCCTATTTTGATAAGTATCCTATATAATTTGGTGATCGTGCCCTTTGAGTTTACTAATTTGCAAACCTTCTCCAGTGGTGTCAATTCCTCCTCCGTCCGTAAGGGAGGGATCGAACAAAGTGATTCAGCTGCGAGAAATGCCAACAATCAAGATTCCAGAACTCAATTTTGTTCCGTAGCTCTTCATAGGTCATTAACTCGCCGTCTTTAATTAGCTCACCTAGGTGCAATTCATCTTTCCTAATCCAGTTTCCCCCTACTTTTTTTTCACCAGGTGCAAAAAATGGGTTTTCTTTTAATTTCATAAGTGTGGAATTGAATTTCCTATCTAACAGTGTCTGAACCCTATCCCGCATTCTTATAGTGTTGCGAGTCATTGAAAAAGTATTGAGGTCAGTTGCTCTATACTGGGGGGGGGATCCAAATGATGTTACTCAGTTGTATATGGGCTTGGGCTTTCTCAATATGTATTTTGTCTGTCCCTGGCCCACTCGACCACTCGAGAGAGGACAGCCGCCTTATAATAGCTTTTGATATCGGGCACCGCTAGGCCTCCATATTGCTTACTTGTTTCAAGATGGAGAGAGATATATTAGTTTTTTATTTTTCCATATATAATTCATAAGTAAAGAATTCAAAATTCTTAAAAATTGTTGGGGGACCGCTATTGGTAATAGTAAAAATGTATAAAGTATTTTAGGTACAACCAAAATATTTAACATATTTATGCGCCCAACCCATGAGATGGGTTTATTCATCGTTTTTTTTAAATCGGTTTTAATCTCATTTAACAGAGGGACATAGTTAATTCTATAAATCTTGTGTACCGTATTAGCTAATTTGATGCCAAGATATTTTAATTCCCTGCACCAAGAGAGGGCACATATCTCTTTTACAAGGCTTTCTTCGGTCTTATTCAGGTTTATATTTAATATTTCAGATTTTTTTACGTTTATTTTAAAATTGGAGATAGAGTCGTACTGTTGTAATGTGTAGGAAAGCTTAGGGATAGAGACTCCCGAGTTGGTCAGAAAAAACAAAATGTCATCGGCGAAAGCCGTGAGCTTATGCACTTCCTCCTCAACCCTGATACCCTTAATGTCTGGGTCTTTTCGGATAGTGGACAGAAGGGGTTCCAGTGACATGATGAAGAGCAGGGGAGACAGGGGGCACCCCTGCCTTGTCCCGTTCCTCATCTCAAAGGAGTCTGAAAGTGAGCCATTTATTTTAATTTTGGCTGAAGGGTAATGGTAAAGTGATCTGATCCAATTGGACAATCTGTTTCCAATTCCCATTTCTCCAAGGGTCTGCATCATAAATCCCCAGTCTACCCTGTTGAATGCTTTTTCTGCATCTACTGACAGGAATAGACCTGGGGACCCATCCTGCCTTAACCTCTGGAGCAGAAGCAGTGCTCGGATGCTATTGTCCTTTCCCTCCCTATTGGGGACGAAGCCCACCTGGTCGGGGTGGACCAAGAGATGTATGACTCTTTTCATGCGTTCCGCCAAATTTTTTGCAAAAAGCTTAATGTCCGTATTCAGAAGGGATATCGGTCTATACGCTGAACAGAGTGAGCTATCCTTCCCTTCTTTTAGAATTATTGCCACAGAGGCGGCTACCGCTTCCTTGCTGGTTTCATACTCTGAGCCTAAGCCATTGAAAAAGTTACATAGTTTCGGGATGAGAATGTTACTAAATTCTTATAATAAAAAACCAAGAACCCATCAGGGCCAGGACTTTTGCCACCTGCTGTATTATCTAAAGCTTTTTTAATTTCTGCTTCCGTTATAGCCTGGTCCAGGTGGGATCTTTCAATCGCATCAATTCTAGGTAATCCTGCTTCCTTCAAAAACTCTTGGATTTTGGCCTCCTTTTCTCCTGTATGCCACCCTCCTTGGTCAATAGAGTATAGATCCTCATAATAATTTTTAAAGGTTTCTGCGATTTCCAAGGTTGAGTAGACCAAATCGCCGTTTTTTTTTAAATTTTCTCTATATAGTTCCTAGTTTTCTTTTTATGGGACATTTTGGCCAGGAATTTGCTCGATTTATTACCCCATTGGTATCTTTCTCTAGCAATATTGTTAAGAGTTTTTTTTGCGTCCTGTTCCATCATCTCCTTGAGCTCATCTCTTTTTAGGGTTAGCCTAAGATACGTCTCTTTTAGTCTCTGCTCTTTATGTTCACGTTCCAAAATCATTATTTCTTTAGACAGAGTATCAAACTTCCTGTTTCTCTCTCTTTTTTTCCTTGCACCTTCAGAAATTAATATCCCTCTGATATACGCTTTGTGCGATTCCCACAGGGTAGCACTAGAGATCCCTTCTGTGTCGTTAAACAAAAACATTTTTTTAAGTTCCTCTTCCACCCTTCCTGCCCCATCCTCCTCTCGTATCAAGTTATTGTTTAAATGCCAGAGCGTTTGTTGGGTCTTTTGTATAGATGATTTTATATTCATAGTCACTGGAGCATGGTCTGGCAGAGTGATGATTCCAATGTCCGTCTCGCTGACCTGATCCAGTAACCTATGATCGACCAATATGTAGTCTATCCTCGTGTACGTTCCGTGGGGAGGAGAAAAATACGTATAGTTTTGCACATGGGGGTGGCAAGCTCTCCACACGTCCACTAGTTGACTTTCGTGTAGCTTATGCTTTATTTTTTGTATTTGAACGTTAATTGTCTCCTTTCCACGGGACATACTATCTACCCTTGGATTCATGGCAAAATTCAGTTTGCCCATCAAAATTACATATCCCTCTGTAAAATTTTTCAATTTGCCGAGGATTCGGCTAAAATATTGAATTGGGTGGACATTAGGAGCATAAATGTTAGCCAGAGTGTATTCAGTATTACCTAATTTTCCTTTCAAAAATAAGAATCGCCCCTCTGGGTCTGTCATCCTTGCCTTAAGGGTGAACTCGGTTCCTCTGGCAAATCCGATTGCCACCCCCCTGGCACGGTTAGAGATGGAGTCTCCATAATACCAAGTTGGATAGGTGGTTGAGTAGAGCTTAACATTGGAGTTCAAAGAGAGATGGGATTCTTGTAAGAAAACTACATCCGCTCTATACTGTTTAATCTCCTCCAACACCTTGATTCTTTTATTAGCGGAATTCAGGCCCTTCACATTGTATGATAGAAATTTTACCTCTGCCATATCCTTCTGCCATTCCGTTTACCATCCTGTTCATGAAAGGTCCCCGGGAGCCACGTACACCCACCCCTACCCACTATCTTCGCCCCCCCACCCCTTCCCCCCGCCTCCCTCCTTCCCCAGCTCCCCCCTCCCCAAGCCCAAATATTGCTCCTAAACCGGAGGGAACTTCGCTCCCAATTTCCCGCCGGTTCTCGTGTAGTGAGGTGGAGCTATCCCACGCCATGCCCTCACCCTATTCCTCCAAATATTGGGGAGCAGTTCTTTTTGGTGGGACCCTATATAGGGCCCTCCCAGTGAGAAACTCCTCCTCAGCTCCCCTCCACCTCCCCCTCCATGTCCCCCCTCCTTTCCAGTATAGCCTTTTAGGACTGTGGGGACTTAGTCGACCCAATCTGGTAATTCCAGTGGGTGGATGTCTAATTTCTGGCAAAAATCTGATAGTTCCTTAGGGAATGTTAGTTTTGCGGATTTCCCATCTTTCTGCCCGATGAGGCAGGCTGGAAAACCCCACTGGTATTTAATATCTTGTAATCGCATTTGTTCCAGTAGCGGTTTTAAGTGCCGCCTCCTAGCCAGGGTTTCCCATGCTAGATCTGTAAAAATCTGGATTTCGACCCCCTCGTAACACAGGGGAGACTTTTTTCTTAGTTGTGACCAGATTTCTGCCTTATCTTCGTATAATCTGAACCTGACTATTATGTCTCTTGGTCTTTCACCTACTCTGTCTTTTATTCTGCCTATGCGGTGTACTCGCTCTATTTTGAGGGGTTCATCTTTGCCATTTTCCAGAAGGGGGCGAAGCAAGTTGTTCAAGATGTTGCTAAGGTCTTCCCCCCCTTCTTCCTTAATAGATCTAATTCTTAAGTTTTGCCTTCTATTGCGGTTCTCTTGGTCTTCTAAGCGGTATTTCAAAAGGCGCTGGTTCTGATTAATTGTATGATATTGGCTGTTTAAGAGATTTATTTCTGCTTCCTGCTTGTCTAGTCTAGACTCCACGGCCTCTACCCGTGACAAGGTGTGGCCAAGATCGGTTCTTAAAGCGCTGATGTCGTCTCTGATCACTTTCTCCATCCGCCTTAACATCCCATCCAATTCAGCCATTGTTGGTATGTGGGTGTCCATTCTTGTTTCATCAAGTTGGCTGATGTCCTGGTCCCCTTTAATTGACGTATCCATAGTTGACGGGTTTCCCCCCGCAGCACCTTTTTTGATCACCCCCGTTTTTTCTGTTTTTTTTACATTGCTTTTGCTTTTATTACTGCCTTCCGGAGTCATGTAATGCCTTATAGTGCTAGTATTGGGTTTTTCCTTGGGGATTTTAGGGGCGGAGCCCCTTGTTACTTTACTCATAGTGTATTTTTTCCTGGCTCTAATTCGCTTCCCCAGTTTTAATCAAAGCTGCCCTCTTATCTTATGATCATAAAGAGCTCAAAAAATTTGTGGCCTGTATACGGCCTGTCGAGAAACCTTGGTTCCATCCTTCAAGGTTAAGGCTGCCAGGAAAACACTTTGCCTTACTGACCTAAAATACAAAGGGTAATCCGCAATATGCCCGAATAGGGTATACGAGGTTGTAGATATACCTAAATCTCTCCTTAGAATATTCTCTGAGTCAGATTACTATAGGCATGTAGATGAGGAGATAGCCCCCACTCTAACTAGGAAGGCCCCTACGGGGGGTATATTGATCTTTGATGTCTGAACAAGTTGATTTAGCCCTGTCTGACGACCCCTTTGTCCCCCAAAAATGGTGAGGCTGTGGTCTTCAGGGTTCCATAGACCAAGGCATTAAAGGCATTATAGTTATGTCAAAGTTGTAATAAGGGTAGGTTTGGACAGGCAGGTTAATGGGTTAATATCAGTACCAATATCAAACGGTAGATCAAAAAAAAAGAAGAGAAAAAAGAGTCAGACCTCTAAGTAATGAAGCATTCACCAGTGCATTTAACACCTCTTAGGCAAAAGATTTTCATAGAGGGAGGGGGACATATTCACAGCAGCATATACCACCGCTAAAGAAAGCAAAAGCCATACCCGTCTCCCATCTCCTCAGTCTCCTGGATAGACGCTTTCCGAGCACACATTGGCCGCATACAGAATTGTGAGAAGCATAGGTTTTACCTGATGGATAGGTGCCGAGGGATGCGTCCGCGTCTGCGGGGGGTGGGGGTCACGCCGCAAGCTTACAACACATCTCTTGTGCTGCTATATTGTCACCTTCGATGGGCAGCGACAGGGAAGCCGGAGAGGGAAGGAGGGCGTCCAACGAGCGGCGGGGGAAAGCGCATGGATGGAGGTGCTCAGACCGAGCTTCGGCATCTCCACAATCTTTCGCCCTGCATCACCGCCGCTTCCGCCGCGTCAGTCTCGGCTCGTCCTCAGATCTTCCGGCGCTCTCGTCCTCCGGCTCGTGGAAGAGTTCGTGGCGTGGGAAGCTCCTCCCTCTGGCGCGCGTACCTCACGTACCACGCGTCATCCCGTCCTGTCTGAGAGCTGTCACTTGTAAACAAAGAAACCGGACTTCTGTGTATACAAGTGATTGTGGTGAGCAGGCACCAAAGTGTCTGAGCCAGAGGTGGTGGAACTGAGTTCCCCCAAGTTCCATCTGAAAAAAAGCCCTGTTTAGGATTATTATTGTACCTCTGTTGGCTGTGGATACTCCTCAAGAGTCAAGACGTGAAGGTGCTAGATCGTTTTCTACTCAATTTTGTGATTCACACATTTTTGCCACAATGAGCAAAGCAGGTGACACTAATATTTTATGAACTTTATATTCATGATTTACTTGTTTGCAGTTTTAACCACTTCCCAGCGGCCGTACCACTTTGTACAGCCGAAGGGATGTCCTGAATCTCTAACAGGCAGTGTTTTTACGGCCTGCGCTCCGCCAGGCCCCTCGGGGCCGCCGCATCGCTGACATGCCGATACGCGTGCCTGGCGGCCGTGATGTCCGCCAGGCACTCGGGATCGGCGGCTGCAGGGACAAGACGTGGATCTCTGTGTGTAAATGTCCTGTCAGGGGAGAGAGGAGACCGATCTGTGTCCCTTGTACATAGGGACACAGCATCGGTCACCTCCCCCAGTCATACCCCCTCCCCCCACAGTTAGAACACAATTTAGGGTACACATAACCCCTTCCTCACCCCCTAGTGTTAACCCCTTTAATGCCAGTCACATTTATACAGTAATTAGTGCATATTTATAGCACTGATCGCTGTATAAATGTGAATGGCGCCAAAAATGTGTCAAAAGTGTCCGATGTCTCCGCCATAATGTCGCAGTCACGAAAAAAATGCTGATCGCCACCATTAGTAGTAAAAAAATAAAAAAATAAAAAAGAATAATAATTCTGTCCCCTATTTTGTAAGCGCAATAACTTTTGCGCAAACCAGACGCTTATTGCAATTTTTTTTTTTTACCAAAAATATGTAGAAGAATACGTATCGCATAGACTGAGAAAAAAATATGTTTTTTTTTTTAAAAAATTGGGCTATTTATTACAGCAACAAGTAAAATTTTTTTTTTTTTTTCAAAATTGTTTATTATTTTTATTATTTATTATTTTATTATTTTTGTTTATAGCGCAAAAAATAAAAACCGCAGAGGCAATAAAATACCACCAAAAGAAAAAAGGACGCCAATTTTGTTTGGGAGTCACGTCGCACGACTGCGCAATTGTCAGTTAAAGTGATGCAGTGCCACAAGCTGAAATTTCACCTGGTCAGGAAGGGGTATATGTGCCCAGTAAGGAAGTGGTTAAAATAATATAAAAGTGAACCAGAAAATGGTGGAATCCCTTTCCTATAATCCCAACTTTCACGGATCAGAATTACAAATCATTTGGCAGTTAAAACACATAAATGCATTACTTTGTACAATATATTTAGTTGTTGTCTGTCTTTCCAGTTTAGGATGACAAGGTAAAATTTCTTAATTTTGGGGTGAGCTATGTAAAGGTATACCTAGCACACTGAAAAAAGTCCCACTGCTGATTGCTGCAGCGGGCAAGACTGATACTGTTAAATGATAGGTAACAATCTTCTATATGGAATTTGATTCTGTATGAGATGAGCAAAGTGATTTCAGCAAAACTGGGTTTGGCACAAAATACCAAATCTCATGGAATTGTTATGTCGCGTACACACGACCATTTTTAATGTTCTAGAAAATACAACAGTTTTTAAAACGTGATTCTTGTCAATCCGCGGTGACGTACAACACCTACGACGGCACTATAAAGGGGAAGTTCCATTCGAATGGCGCCACCCTTGGGGCTGCTTTTGCTGATTTAATGTTAGTAAAAGTTTGGTGGGAGACGATTCGCGCTTTTCAGTCTTCGTGCTTTTCAGTCTGTTACAGGGTGATGAATGTGCTATCTCCATTACGAATGCTAGTTTTACCAGAACAAGCGCTCCCGTCTCATAACTTGCTTCTGAGCATGCATGGTTTTTTTCACGCCGTTAAAGCCTACACACGACCGTTTTTCACAATGTGAAAAAACGACAACATGAAAAACGACGCAAAAAATAAGAGCATGTTCTAAATTTTTAAGGCCCATTTTTCATGTCGAGAAAAATACTCTGGAGCCTACACATTATCGTTTTTAATGACCATTTTAAAAAATAAAAAAAAATCACGTCTTGAAAAACGGTCGTGTGTACGCGGCATAAGGACTAAAAGGTTTTGTTGGATGATGGTGAAATTCAAACTCAAACTTGCTCATGTGGATTAGCAAAATTTTTATTTTTTTATTTTGTTGACGATTTCTGTGAAATTCAATGGCATAATTAGAAGGTGACGTTTTGTAAAATGTTCCATGTGGTGGCATTTCCACAAAACTTTCCATGTGGTGGAATTTCCACTAAATCACTACCCGCGTACTGCAAACTGCATCTCAATGCTCAGCTAATGACATTTTAATTATTCAACTACAAATATTTTATGCATTTTAGGTTTGATTGTCCTTTAGCAAGTTTTTTTTTTCCAGAACTAAATGTTATGTCTATGGTTTGGAAATGACCAGGTTTATTGATATATTTTCCATATGTTTAACCACTTAAGGACCCCCGCACGCACATATACGGCCACAACATGGCTCGTACAGGCACAAGGGCGTAAATTTACGTCCCCGCCTGAGTGCGGTTCGGGGGTCCCATCGGGACCCCCTCCACGGTGTGCGGGGGTCTCCCTACCTCTGGGAGCGATCCGGGATCTGCGGGCGGATGTCCGTGTTTTCCGCCCCCCCCCGCGATCGCTCCCAGCCAATGGGAGCGCGCTCCCAGCCTGTCACTTCCTCCTCCTGTGTTTACACAGGAAGGAGGAAATGATGTATTCTCTCATCGCAGCGCTGTTTCCCAGCGCTGCTGATGAGAGAAGACATGCCAAGTAAGTGTGCACCAACACAACACTGACACACACTCACATAGGCATATTAACCCCTTGTGATCGCCCCCCCCACCCCCCTGTCACAGTGTTACTGAATGCAGTGATTTAATCACTGCATTTAGTGTCAGTGTGACAGGCACTGTAAAAAACAGTTAGTGTTAGGTTCAGGATAGCCCCCCCACCCCCCCTAATAAAGTTTTAACCCCCTGATCACCGCCCTAGTTAACCCTTTCACTCCCTATTGCCAGCGTCACTAAGCGATCATTTTTCTGATCGCTGTATTAGTGTCGCTGTTCCCGCTAGGTAGCTATTTTTTTTTATTGCGATTTTTTTTTTTTACTAAAGACATGTGGCTAAATAAATTTTGGCCTAAATGTTTGACTAAAATTTAGTTTATTTGATTTTTTTTTAACAAAAAGTAAAAAATAGTGTTTTTTTTTCAAAAATGTTGCTCTATTTTTGTATATAGCGCAAAAAATAAAAATCGCAGAGGTGATCAAATACCACCAAAAGAAAGCTCTATTTGTGGGAAGAAAAGGACGCAAATTTTGTTTGGGAGCCACGTCGCACGACCGCGCAATTGTCTGTTAAAGCGACGCAGTGCCGAATCGCAAAAACACCTTGGGTCATTTACCAGCGTATTGGTCCGGGTCTTAAGTGGTTAATATGCAAACGTCTGAAATTCAGTTTAGGACTTTTGTGAGTCAACTTGTATGTCAAGTATTGCAGATCATTGTATCTCTAGTTAGTACCTTGGGATGTGCAGCATTTAAGCACAGATCCAATATTATATCACTATCTGAGCACTTGAAGATAACTATGAAAGCACTCAACCTGATGATGACTATGCCTTACATTCCATTTCTGAGAAAAACATTGATTATTGTTTGTCCGTGCTCTCATGTTTCAAGGTAATATTTCCTATTAGTAGATGAAATATTATCATGAAACATCTAACAAACAAAAATCTTATTACAAAGATTTTTAAAGTTTATATAAAGCCTAATTTTTTTTTAATCTTTCATTGTAGATAGAGTAAAGAACAGTTAAAACTCCTGTACTGCTCTCACTGGGGTAATTTACCCTCCTTATTTGTCACTGAAATTAATTAGTAAGAGAAAATCCATAATGTGAAGTGTCACTAGAAAAAGAATAGAGGAAAAATCTTCTAACAAAAAGACATGCTTTGGTTACTACTGCCTAAAGCAAACCATATATTATACAATTTCCCCAATTGCTTGATTTCCCCATCAACGCGCTCAGTGTTGACAGGGGAATCCTGAACCATCAATCTGCTTCAGTACAACCAGCCTTCTCATCAGGCTGTGTCTTCAGAAGGAACATTCCAATACGACACTGACAGATGAAAAAAAAACTTGCCTAAAAGCCCTCTACACACGCTCGGTTTTCTCAGTGGGACAAAGACCACCGGGAAAGCCGAGAACCCATCAGGAAAACTGCCATGGACCTTTGGAGCTTTGGCCAGGAATCCCGCCTATGTGTATGCTCCATTGGCACTGCCTCGCAGTGTTTCCCATAGGAAAGTAGTAGATCTGGAGAAAAAAAAATGCCGGGAACCCCAATGGGAAAATAGAGAGCAGATTCTCTATTTTCCCGATGGGATTCCCAGCTGTTTTCCTGTCGGGAAAACTGCGAGGAAGCATACACACGTCCAGTTTTTCCGTCCAAAAGCTCTCTTGGCAGTTTTCCTAGCAGGAAAACCGCTCATGTGTATGGGGCTTTAGGAGTTTTAACCTACTCTATTCAATAGTAGAAAAAAAATAGCTATGAATATGTTTATAAATGTAACATTTTGGATGGTTCCACTATTTTCTTTATTTCTCTCCTTTAAAAGCAAATGATTGTTTTTATATTGTATGAACTTTTTAATGTTTCTACATCAATTCATTTATGGAGCATTCTGCATGATATTTAGAGAGAGAAAAAGTAGTGTGCTTTCAGACTGTTTTGATTGAAACTTCAAATGGAGCTGCCTGACAAGGGAGGGAGTGGGGTGGAAGAGGAGAACACACTGTTTGGAATCATTTAGTTGACAACATAACATTTCAGTAAAGTAGACAATGATAACCTGTAAAAAGGAAACTAAAGCTGACCATAATAAATAAAATAAAAAACATAGACAAATTTGCTATACATTGCCTCTAAAATAAAATCTACTCATTGACACATACTGTAATTATCAAAACAAATAAAACCACACTTGTAAATTTTGACTTTTGAGGTTAAAAAATAATCCTATGGTAGCTTTGAACTGTGCATGGACATGAACACAGAAAATCAATACATGTAATTTCTGTCATTGGCAGTGCAGTTGACCATTTAAAACATGTTGTCATATAAATATGCGCATAGACATGGTATTGTGGATGTGGATTTACATTCCAGTACCCATTAATTCTGCAGCAAATATGTTCCATGTTGTTGGGAAAGCAGTTCCAGCAGAAAGCATAGCGACAGCAGCAGGAACAAAGTCTTGCAGTTTGCATATTTATTGACAAATAGCATCAGATTGGTTGGGCTGGAAAAAGGATATATGTAGAAAGGGGAGAGGATAAATATCCACACAGCTATCATTTCAAGTATCAATGGTGGACGATAGTGCTGTACTTGAAATAATGTAGAGGGAGAAAAGAGAGGGTAGGCACTCAATGCCACAGCTTCCTCTATTTTAACAGAACTCCTTTCCATGGTACAGGGGTGGACTGACCATTTGGGTACTCGGCACTGCCTGAGGGCCCCAATGCCACTAGGGGGCTCCATCAGGGTTGCCAGGCTCAGTGAAACCAGGGACAGTATGTAAAAATCTGTGTTTTTTTTACATCTGTCCCTGATATGTCTGATACCGACATGCTTTTGATGTGAAAATCCTGAGATTTTAGCTGCACTGCCTCCTGGCGTGGTGGAAATCTGTAAGCCTGGGGGCGCCATAATCTTCTATTGCCCGGGGGCCCCATGAGTTGTCAGTCTGCCCCTGCTATGGTAGCATGCATTGAGCTGCTGCTCTTGAATTTCTTACTTCTTTCTTCTTATCTCAACTTCAATCATATTGATTGTTATTCTGTTTTCTTTCTGACTACATTTTCAAAGAAAACTAAGACCAAAGCTTTTTTGTCCATACTTCTCTTATAGGTCATATTAGTGCACTTACTTGTGCTCTCCAGCGACCCAGAATAAGCCAGTCAGCTGATGTCACAGAGCTGGTGCAGATTCTAGAAAGATTCCAACAATAATGTTGGTTACCTACCCAGATGCTTGATTAGCAACTGGCTCAGCTTCTTAGCATGCCGCCTGATGAGGAGGAGAAATTAGAAGAGTAGGGTTCAACCATGGAGATACTGTATATCATCCGAAACTACAATTATCCAGTGACATGCCTGCTTCTAAAATGGGTAGCTTAATTCTCAATTCTCGCTCTCAGGATGTTCTTAAAAAATAGTAAATAAACTGTAACAAAAACCTCAATGACCTATGTACTTGAAGACTGTGTGGAGGAATTCATCCTCAAAGATTACAGTAGGTAGACTTGTGGCTTCAATAATGTAATCCCTTGTATATTTATATTAAAGAAAGTGGTTGCATTAATGTAGAAAGAACACCAACTAAAGTATCTCATATAAAAAAAGAACTACATTTAACTGCTTGCCGACCGCCCACCGCAGCTATACGGCGGGATGGTGGCACTGCTAGGCGAGAGCACGTAGCTCTACATCCTATCTTTTGCGGGCACTAGGGTGCATGCGATCGCCGCCGGCCACACGCGCTCGTTCGTTACAGAGCGGTAGTGTTGAGCAGAATATGCCATATTCGATTTCGCGATATATCTCAAATATATAGTCGAATATTCGAGATATATTCGCTAAATGCGAATATTCGCAATATTTTTTGGAAATGAAATGATTGTGAAATTTCGCTATTGCGAATGCGAATGCGAAATTTCGAGAAATGCGGAAGGAGCACTCTGATTGGCTCAGAATATTCGTGATATTTCACAATACAAAATAATTGCGAATATTCGGCAAATGCGGAAGGAGCACTCTGATTGGCTCAGAATATTCGTGATATATTACAATACAAAATAATTGCGAATATTCGGCAAATGCGGAAGGAGCACTCTGATTGGCTCAGAATATTCGTGATATTTCACAATACAAAATAATTGCGAATATTCGGCAAATGCGGAAGGAGCACTCTGATTGGCTCAGAATATTCGTGATATATTACAATACAAAATAATTGCGAATATTCGGCAAATGCGGAAGGAGCACTCTGATTGGCTCAGAATATTCGTGATATTTCACAATACAAAATAATTGCGAAATTTCGAGAAATGCGGAATGGAGCACTCTGATTGGCTCAGAATATTCGTGATATATTACAATACAAAATAATTGCGAATATTCGGCAATATAAAACGATCGCTTCAGCTACTCGGACCAAGGTCTCTAATCATAACAGCAATGCTTTTAGACGTCGAAGGAGATCACTAGGATGTGATCTGTTTTAAAAATGAAACTGAAATAATCGCTCTGAGGCGGAAGATAGGGCGGAGAAAATAATCGCGCGATATCGCTATTGCCGAATAATGGCATTGCGATTTTTCGGCAATATAAAATGATCGCTGCAGCTACTCGGCCCAAGGTCTCTAATCATACCAGCAATGCTTTTAGACGTCGATGGGGATCTCTAGGATGTGATCTGTTCTAAAAAAAAAATTGAAAAAATACGAATATTCGAAATAGCGAATATTCACTGCGAAATTCGGAATATATCGCGAATACTCGAATATGCCATATTCGAGCCGAATATTCGCAATACGAATATTCGTGAGCAACACTACAGAGCGGGGACCGGGAGCTATGTGTGTAAACACAAAGCTCTCGGTCCTGTCAGCAGGGAAACGCTGATCTCCTGTTCATACAATGTATGGACAGAAGATCAGTGATTCCCCCTAGTGAGGCCACCCCCCCCAATACAGTTAGAACACACCAGGAACACACTTAACCCCTTCCCTGCCCCCTAGTGTTAACCCCTTCACTGCCAATGGCATTTTTATAGTAATCCAATGCATTTTTATAGCATTAATCGCTATAAAAATGCCAATGGTCCCAAAAATGTGTCAAAATTGTCCGATGTGTCCGCCATAATGTCTCGGTGCTGAAAAAAAACGCTGATCGCCGCCATTACTAGTAAAAAAAAAATATTAATAAAAATGCCATAAAACTACCCCCTTTTGTGTAAACTATATAAATTTTGCGCAAACCAATCAACGCTAATTGCGATTTTTTTTAATGAAAAATATGTAGTAGAATACGTATAGGCCTAAACTGAGGGAAAAAAAAAGTTTTTTTAGATATTTTTGGGGGATATTTATAACAGCAAAATGTAAAAAATATTGAATTTTTTTCAAAATTGTCGCTCTATTTTTGTTTATAGCGCAAAAAATAAAAACCGCAGAGATGATCAAAAAAAAGGACGCCAATTTTGTTTGGGAGCCACGTCGCATGACCGCGCAATTATCTGTTAAAGCGACGCAGTGCCGAATCACAAAAAGTGCTCTGGTCAGGAAGGGGGTAAATCCTTCTGGGGCTGAAGTGGTTAAAAAACCCTAAATTATAAATATTTCATATTTACCTACAGTGAGGGAAAACGGTATTTGATTCCACTGCTGATTTTGTACGTTTGCCCACTGACAAATAAATGATCAGTCTATAATTTTAATGGTTGATTTATTTTAACAGTGAGAGACAGAATAACAACAAACAAATCCAGAAAAAGTACTTGGTAGCAAAACCCTTGTGACAATCACAAAGGTCAGACGTTTCTTGTAGATGGCCACCAGGTTTAGACATATTTCAGGAGGGATTTTGTCCCACTCTTCTTTGCAGATCCTCTCCAAGTCATTAAGGTTTCGAGGCTGACATTTGATAACTCGAACCTTCAGATCTTCCACATATTTTCTATGGGATTAAGGTCTGGAGACTGGCTAGGCCACTCCAGGACCTTTTATGTGCTTTATCTTGAGCCACTCCTTTGTTGCCTTGGCCATGTGTTTTGGGTCATTGTCATGCTGGAATACCCATCCATGACCCATTTTCAATGCCCTGGCTGGGGGAAGGAGGTTCTTACCCAAGATTTGACAGTGCATGGCCTCGTTCATCATCCCTCTGATGCGGTGAAGTTGTTCTGTCCTCTTAGCAGAAAAACACCACCAAAGCATAATGTTTTCACCTCCATGTTTGACGGTGGGTTGGTGTTGTTGGGTTCATATGCAGAATTCCTCCTCCAAGCACAGTGAGTTGAGTTGAAGCCAAAAAACTCAATTTTGGTCACATCTGACCAAAAACACTTTCACCCAGTTCTCCTCTGAATCATTCAGGTGTTCATTAGCAAACTTAAAGTGGATGTAAACCCCATTCTTGAAATTTAAGCTGTTATCAGTGTGCTGTTCTCATAGTTTTGTACATTGCATTATCAAGCTTTCTTTCTTCATGTTGTTTTCATGCATCTTTTGTACTGCTGCCATCTGCTGGCCAGAATTTGCATGCCGCATGCCTCTGTTCATGTTAATAAAGTTTTTTCCTTCAGGGGGCGTGGACTCAAGCTGGGCTGGCTTCATCACATAGGGGCAGCCATCACAGTGCCTCATGGATGTGTGACTAGACACTGCACATTTTTGGGGATTGAGAAGGCATCAGTTTTTGACCAGCAGTTAGCCTCAGGATAGATACCAACAAGACAGGATTAATACCACTACTACAGAACAGTAGTGTATCACCGTTTATTGCTTTATCTGGATTGAATAAACCCACGTTCATTTCATCCTCATGTCGAAGTCTAGATCCATCTAACCCGAGCATCTGCCGGTCCGCTCTGCCCCACTGCTTGGATACGAAGGTAGAAAGTCACATAGCTATTATCAGTTATACCTTCATTCGCTTTCATGTGGGAACAGAACAATCAGCCTGATAAATCCTGGCAAATTTTCAGACTTTTTAGACAAAAGCAGCCTGAATCTTCTGTCCGGCAAGGTTGCTTAAATAGGTTAGCAGAGAGCAGGTCCTATTACAAAACACCTCTAATAGTCTTTGCCTATGGTGAGAGGGGGTGTGTGCCTTTCCTCCAATCAGCATTGTTAGCTATCTTGGCAGTATGCCCAGGCATCACACTCTGTGTTAACCAGGCAGAGAAAATCTCCTAACATGATCTCAACTTTCTAAACAGTATATAAATGTGAAGACAGCAGAAATAAATGTAAAACCTATGTAGGGAGATTGGTTTTATCATTGTGTATCATCTGAGGCTGTTCAATTGGGTGTATGGAGGGTTTACATCCACTTTAAGATGTGCCTTTACATGTGCTTTTCTCGGCGTAGTGATTTAACAATTGTAACGAGAAAAAAAAGTCAGATAAAGGCTACACACGACCGGACTTTCCGACAAAAAAAAGCCTGTCTGACTTTTTTTCTCGGAAAGTCCAGCCGTTTGTATGAGGCATTAGAGGACCTGAAGTTGGCTGTAAATATTCTACGAATGGTATGGTGTTGGAATGACAGAAACAGACATGTCTGGGTGTAGAAACCCTTCAAGAGGGAAAAGATGTTAGTAGAACAACACATATACAAAATATTACTAAAAAAATTAGAAAAAAATATTACTAACTTTTGGTGGTTGTTGTATAGTACAACCAAATGCATGCACACTATATAAATGCATTTACATAAATATACAGCACATATGCATATATATATGATAGATAGATAGATAGAATCTGATAGTTCTGTTCTGTTGCACTTTGGCTTATTGAATAACACTGTAAGTGAAAGTATGTTGTAAATGTATCCCCATGGTGAAGTGCTTTATAATATATTGCTGTATAACATTGTTATGGCCTAAGGGAAAGAAATCACAGGCCTTCGAGAAACTTAGCATTGCTGACCCCTGATTGTAGAATGGGCTACAGATTTTACACAGTGAATTATTTCCCACAATATGTATAGCAAACTGACCAAGACCCCAATCCAAACAGAGGAACCAAATAGTGTAATTAGATTTCTGTTGTACAGCACTAGAGGGACCCATGCTGCAGTGCAGTGCTCAATCACTTCTTACTTACAGCAGACACCTGTGTTAGCCATCTAGCAGAGACTTACAGAATTATAGATGGGAAGCCAGCATGAACCGAGCGATTTCTCTAGCAGGAATAATGACAGCAGCTATGGGGTCACAGAAACCTTGGATCCTGCTCTGAGTAAAGAATTCAAGTGCATTATTGCACATAAAATCCAAGCAACATCTGAGAAAAATAATTAAAGGAACTTGTGATCTTCTTCCTATCCTTTGAAGACACAAACAATTTATTATTAATTATTGTTGTACTCTATTTGCAGTTTATTCTTCAGTAGTTCAGTCACCTCTCTTTGCACATCGGCTGTGTAATTCCTATATATGCATCTTCAGATGATGAAATTATTGAAGGTACCCATAGATATAAGATTATTTCTCCATGAAAAACTTTACACAATCTTCTTGGACAAAAAAAAAACAATCTTTTTGAAATGTGTTTATTGTCCCTGACTGATTGTTCTCTGGGAACAGTTGGCAATGCAAATCCTCAGTATGACCAGCTAATTTATAAACCAATAATATGGGTTTGGGTGTTACCAGGTATTCATAAGCATAAAGAATGTTGTCTAATCATTCTGAAATTAAATGAATTGGGAGAAGGAACTTCCGGCTTAAACAATATTTAAAAAAAAACATATAAAAGCATGGGACATGGGCGTCCGCTCCATAGGGCAAGGGAGGGTGTTTGCCCCCCCCCCCCCCTAGAAGCCAGTGCCATGATTCTCAGGAAGGAAAACAGCGGGCAGGAAGCAAGGCGGTGGCACAACAAATTCAATTAGAGCCACTCTCTCTCTTCAGCTGACAGAGAGGGGGAGGGGGCGATCGGGGGAGATCTACTGACACAGCCCGCGGCTCTCCTCTCCCTGTCACAGCGCCGCTGCTTCATTTACCACAGAACTCGGCAGTGGTGCCCCTCCCCCTCCCCCTCTCTTTCAGCTGAAGCTAGAAGAAAGAGAGCGGCTCTAATTGGAATCGCCGAGCCACCGCCTTGCTTCCTGCTTTCCTTGCCATGATTGGCCACAGCAGAAGGCCAATCAGAAGACTCTGGGGACTGGGGCATCATGAGAAATGTAGTCCCTTAAGAGTGGTGACCCAGCGTGTCCACAGACACCATGCTAAAGCCCCCAGCATGCAAGCACTCTGCTGGGGGGAGGGGGGGTTACAAATGGAAAAAAGAGAATACTGTGCTCATACTGGGGGAAGCCAGAGAGAGCCACGCTGTACCCGCAGCAACCAGAGAGCCACCCTGTACCCGCAGCAACCAGAGTCACGCTGTACCCGCAGCAACCAGAGAGTCACGCTGTACCCGCACCAACCAGAGAGTCAAACTGTACCCGCACCAACCAGAGAGCCACAATGTACCCGCACCAACCAAAGAGCCACAATGTTCTCGCACCAAACAGAGACGCCCTGTACACGGACCAACCAGAGAGCCACGCTGTACCCGCACAACCAGAGAGGGAGTCACGCTGTACCAGCACCACCAGACAGAAAGCCCCGCTGTAACTGCACCACCAGAGAGGGAGCCCCACTGTACCCACACCACCAGAGAGGGAGCCCCGCTGTACCCGCACCACCAGAGAGGAAGCCCCACTGTACCCACACCACCAGAGAGGGAGCCACGCTGTACCCGCACCACCAGAGAGGGAGAAAGACCGAGCCGCTGCCAGGGTAACGGCATGCTACGCTACTGACTAGAGTCACCGCAGGCAACCCAGAGTGAGTGAACGTCCAGCCAGAGGGATCACTGTTGTGGTTTCACCAGGTCTGGTAAGAGGGCCTGTTGGCCATTATCCATTACTGTTCCTAGGAACTGAGCCATTAGGAAGTGTCTAACCTGATATCCTCCCATCTATGCTGGGGGCAATTATTGCAGAAAATTACACCAAATGTTGGGAGTTTTGAGTGAGGAAACTGACACTAGTGCTGAAGGTCATTATTATTATTATTATTATTATTTTTATTCTAGAAATCTGCACCGATGTGGGGGGTTATTATTGTTGCTACTGACACCAATGCTGGCGATTTTTATTGTGGAAACTGACAGCAAAGCTGGAGATTGTTATTGCAGAAACTGGCACTGATCCTGGGGGTTGTTATTTCCTTGGGGGGGGGGGGGGACTCAATTTTTTTATGATATTGTTATTCAAAGTTCCTAGTTGCTTGATAGTTGCATCAGGTTTCTCAAACTTTTGCATGCCTGCGCTTTATGTGATAATGACTAAGCCCCTCCACTTCATGACATTATCATGACATTATCAAAAAGGGACCGAGCATGAATGACCTTAAAATGATGTCCCCCCCTGAAAAAAGTTCAGCGGACGCCCATGGCATGGGAACTGCTAATGTTTTCTTATAAACCCTAAAGGCTAAAAGCTCATTTATGTTATCATAATCCGTGTTCTTTGTAATCCATTGTAACCAAAATCAAAAACCCACCTGACAAGGTCACTGTAAGGCCAGGTTCACATATGTGTTGTCGTGGGTTCCGGCCAGGGGTGCGGTGCGTGTCTGTTTACCGATGCGATTCAGGTCTGAATTTTTGCTTGAAATCCGCACCTGAACCGGACCCAAACACGTACAGGACCCTTTTACTATACACCTTGGACCTGTGTGAACCAGCTCCATTGAGAGACAGTCACACTCGCATTTCATGAAATTTGCATGCCCCATACCATGATGTGTAACTGTTTTTTTCTCTGCATTTGCTTCCAGCTCCAGTCTGAATTTTGTTAGCATGAGACTTTCTACATATGTGATACATGCATGTACAGCAATGTCCCTGTAATGGGTGTGTTAGGGAATCACAAGCACTGATTTGCAGAAGTACTGAGCAAGTATGCTCCAGTATACATCTTAAAGGGGTTGTAAAGGTAAAAAAATATTTCCCTAAATAGCTTCCTTTACCTTAGTGCAGTCCTCCTTCCCTTACCTCAGGTAAAGGAAGCTATTTAGGGATTTTTTTTTTTTACTTTTACAACCCCTTTTACGGTTCAATTCAATTGTGGTTGGAGTATACATGTAAACTATGCGTGATAAAAACAACTAGAGCTAAATTAGGAATTCAACATGATGCCAAACAATAAATATATATGTATTCAGGAATAGCTTGGCCACAAGAGGGCATTGCATTTTTACATGATGCCCCTTGCAGTGTTAGTAGTGCTGGACAGTCTTGAACTAAATTTCCAAACGAGGTGAGTGCTTGGGGGGCTATTATCACATGTAGTGTTAATGCACTTAATGTATGGGTTGAAAAAATATCCAATCAGGCTATGACATCTGAAAAACCATGCAGCAAATTTATTAAAAATTAGACCAACTGGTTATAAAAATTGTTCATATGTAAAAATATCCAAAACATCTTATGAGCTGCCTCTCGTACACAGGCGTCAAGCAGATCTGAATACTTTGAAATGCAAAGGAGGGATTTGGGATCTTTTAGACCCCCGATCCCTCCATAAAGAGTACCTGTCACCACCTATTACGGTCACAATGTATGGGTAGCAAAAAATATCCAATGTGTCATAGAGGCGGGTCCCGCCTCTATGACACACTTCCTGGCCTCTTCCTGTTTGTGGTCCATGCTGGTTTTTGTCTCGCTTTCTCTGACATCATCCCCAGGCTCCAGCACTATTGTGTCCCCTGAACACTCACAGCACAAGTTGGCTGTTATCTTGTGGACTTCCCTGGAAGCTTTATCATGAGACTGGGACTGCCCTACCACTGGAACATCTTCTGGACACACTTACCTGCTACATGCCTGTTCCATCCACCATCTTGTTAGTGTTTTTAACCCCTTTAGGGGATATTAAAAGTTTTATACTTCTGCACTTAGAGGCGCTTTGTTTTTCTGTTACCTGTCCAGGTCACCCGCGACGTCAGCAGCCGAAGCCGAGCGGTAGCTTAGCTTTTGGCTTCCCCCGCCGCCATTCTCGATGAGGGAATCAGGAAGTGAAGCGCTGCGGCTTCACTGCCAGTTCCCTACTGTGCTGCGCCGTTCCCACTGGTTCCCGTTGTGTTCTGGGAGCCAAGTGTTTCCCAGAACACAGCATGGGGGGGTGACGCGAAGGGGCGGGACTCCTGCGGGAGTCTATACCAGGGTGAACCCCTGCTTTAATACATTACTCCAACCAGATAAATAGATTCCACCATTTATAAGAACAAGTACATTAATATATTTCTTAGCAGAAGGGCTCATCATGGGTTATAAAAGAAGGGTTGCATAGGAATTTGACTACGAAACACTGCCTCTTTTCAGTGCTCACTTATTAGCATATAAAGTGTAATCTCTTTTAACTATTGCAAGATCAGCAGCACATTAATGTTTAGCTCCATGCTGACTCCATAGGCCCAATGGTTGAAAATGTGATTTAATGTCACCATCATATATCACAGTTCTCAGGCTCAGCTCTCATTGTGCATGTATTATTCTGCCATGTTCGTCTCTGCGTGTAATAGTAGCAATATATATGTGAATAAATTACCCAAGCTTACAAATTCTTGCTACACAGCACAGCGATTGCCACCATTTGTTTATCATACAGAACATTAAAGACAGACCTACCCATTCTTATAAATACTAATAATGAATGACGATTGTCAGGGTAGAACTGAGAGAGGCACTAAACGTCAATATATTTTTGTTCCTTTCTCCGTTCCATTTGCATTAGATCAATTTATCTGCCCAAAGTGTAGTCATTCCATTTTAATCCCATCTCCCTCATGACATTTTAAATAAATGTTTATAATTTTCTTCTTGTGTACACATGGTTACATTTCTTAAAATAGCTATATTGCCTTTAAAATCTTTTTATGGCACAAGAAAGCATGTCATTTAATAGTTGTATACAAAGGGAAAAAGATGCAGGAATCTGAAAAGCCTTTTATTTTCAGCAAATGGGTATTCTGTTCTCTGCTGGTAACATTGCGTAACCTTGGAAGAGATGGGTTGTAAACAAGGTTTGTTTGCTTTCACATCCCTGGCACAGAAGTCATAGCATGGAGAAGTGAAATGTCAATGTTGCCATTATGGCCATAACTTTAGCCTCCACGAGTCCTATGTATGTGAAATATGACTACTAAGAGGCAGGCAAACGAGGTCTGTGGCCACAGGACAGGTTGACAGATACTTGATTTACTAGAGGCAAATAGACTGTTCACTTTGCAAAAGAAGTTGAAATTTGCCCCAAAACTTAGTGAATGAGGTGAAGCTCTGCTAACTTCCATCATCTAATCGTATTTTGCAAGCAACTAATGTGTATGGTTTCCAAAATGACACTTCACCTATTATAAGCAGGGCCCTCTAGACATGTGCATTCGTTTTCGTCCGAATGCATTTTCGTCCTAATTTTCGGGTATTTTTTAACAAACGAAAATGAACGAGCAGAATCCGAAAGATCCGACATCAAAAAATGCTTTAGTTTCTTTGCTACAACAGTTAGATATAGATAGAAGATTCGACATGATGCCGACAATAGCAATCTGTGTCTATCAGACCTGTGGTCGAATGTGCCTAACCTAACTCTATTAGTCCAAGATTATTCTACATATAGAGGAAAGATTCAACATAGAGAGAAAAGATTCGACATTATAGAGAAAGTGTTGGGGTAGACCATTTGACATGAACGACGAAGATTCGACGAAGCAGCGAAAAACATACAAACGTCAAATCTGTCATTAAAGGCTTATGGTGTCTGTCGAAAGGTCTAAGAAGATTCGACAAGCAGCTAAACTGTACGACGTCGCAATTGTACATTTCCGGTCAAATGCCCGGCCCATAGACTATAGAAGAATTTGAATGTCAGTTGACTAGTAATAATAATTTATAAATATAATTATTACTAGTGTCATACAACATTAGAATTCTTCTGCAGCTTGTAGGCAGGAACATTCGACCAGAAATGTACAATTGCAGCGTCGTACAGTTTAGCTGCTCCGTCAAATCTTCTTAGAACATTTGACAGACACCATAAGCCTTCAATGAAAGATTCTACCTTAATTAATTTGGTTTTTCGAACGAATGCGTTTTTTAACAAAAAAATAAAAAATCGGATGAAAACTAAATTCCAAAACAAAATATTTCAGTTTGCACATGCTTAGGGCCCTCTGGTTCCTCTTGTATTGAATTGTATTGTAACTGTACTGTCTGCCCCCATGCTATAAAGTGCTGTGCAAATTGTTGGCGCTATATAATTACTGAATGATAATATTAATTATATACACCAATAAAAAAAAAAATTCAGGAGTATAGGCTGCCTTTTTTTTAAAAAACAGATAGGTCAGAGACGTAATTGCTGTGGAAGCCAACAACAAGGTCCTGACTCCATATTACCTAGACCCGTCCAGAATAGCCAAATTCTTCCCCAACCACTCAGCTCTTTGCTTTTGAGGCTGCTCAGAACCCAGCACACATATGCACATATGGAGGTCCAAGTCTTCTGGAAAGCAATTTTTGCACTTGCCTCTGAAATGTTCAAATTATCTCTGCAACCAGAACTGTCAACTGCCCTCTTCAATCTGAGGCCAAAAACTTTGACATGCAAACAATTAAAACTCATGATCCAGCTTCTGACAGCTGCGAAGCAGATGATAGCTAAAGCATTGAAATCCCTTTCCTTAGTTGTGGCAAAATGAATCACTCCCCGATCCACGCAAAGATGGAACCCCTCGAAAAAGATCAGATACCTAAGTTTGACGAAATATGACAGCTGTGGATTAGGCATTGCTTACCACCAGATTTTGACGGAATAGTGCTAATACCATGGCAGATGGAAGTCACCTTTTTGTCTCACCTGATGTCTCACTGGTAGTAACATCACTTTCGGGGGAATATCTCTTCTCTTATCTTTCCTCCTTTCTTTTCCCTTTCCATTATCTCATATCCTCTCTTCTCCTCTTCAACACTGGCCGTATTATTCCATGTTTTTATTATGCTTTAGTGGATAAGCATGTTTCTCAGGGCTTTTCATGTTTACACCAAATGTCTATTAAGACTCCATTTTTTCCTTTATCCCTCCCATTAACTGCTTTAGCAGTATCTAACAATGTTCAGACCTCTGCGTAGAAGATGGTCAATATTTGCTCTCAAGACAGTTCTTAAAGTATGAAGCCTCGAACACACGCACGGTTTTCTCGGCAAGAAAGAGCAAGAAAACTGCTGTCAGAGCTTTCTTGCCTAGTAAACCATGCGTGTGTACGAGGCTTTGAGGTTTCTCATCAAGAAAACTTCCCAGAATCTCGATGAGAAAAATAGAGGACCTGCTCTCTATTTTCTCTTTGTGAGATTCTCAGCACTGTTTTCCTGACGAGAAACCTGAGCATGTGTATACTTACCTCTCTATGGAAACCCGCACATGCTCGAAATAACTTTGAAGCATGAATGGTAGCTTCCAAGGCATAGGTAGGGTAAAGCAAGATGGCGGCGACAGCATAGAATGTGACGAGCGCATGCTCATCGTAGTCGATGACGTCACCACGGTCGTGCCGTTCAAAAGAACGGCAGTTCTTTTGAATGGTGTGTGTGTACACTCGGGCGGCAAGAGAATCTTGCCAGGAATCTCGTCAGGAAAAACAACATTTTTTCCTGATGAATATCTGGGACGCGTGTACAGGGCTTGAGTGCAATGTTTGTATGGGTAGAGCCAACAAGCCCCCGATGACAACGCTACACTTGGATATGTCATAAATGTCTTGTTTTGCATTATTGATGTATAACAATTCACCTTTCAGGTTATGCTGTGTTTGCATCTCCCTATATAACCGATACATGCGTTTTCATTGTACAATTTGTTTATTGTTAACTCAATAAAACTTTTGAATGAGAAAAAAATAAATCAGTAGTAGTTTCATGAAACCAAAACATTTTTAAATGCCCTTCATGACCAACGAACATATCTAAGTACAGTGCTTTTTTTCTCAGACAATAGGTGCGGGAACACCCCCTTTCCGAGTCACCTCTTTTCTCCACTCCTACCCACCTCCCACTTTTAGACAATATAGAACCAAGTATAATTTTGTAGTGCTATGGAATTTCGTATTGGTATCAAGAAAATCAGTAAAATAGATCCCCTGCAGCCAGCAACAATAGATCCACCTAACAACAATTGACCACCCACAACAAAATTTACCCCCCAGGAACAATAGACTTCTGGCAGCATCAACAGGCATCGGCAGCCAGAATTAATAGACTCTCTGGCAGCCATCAACAATAGACCCCTCCCCCAACAGTAGATATCTTTTAGCAACATCTGACCCCCCAGCAGCCATAGGTTCCCCACCAGCAACAATAGACCTCCTCAGCAACAACAGACCTCCCTGAAAAAATAGATTCCCAGCAGTGAGCATTAATACCCTGCAGCACACCCCAGCACCCCTTGCCATTACATACAGTCAGTCCAGGAGGTGCCGGAACTGCGTTCCCCGCATTCTTGATGAAAAAAAGCCCTGTCTAAGTATCACTGAATCGTTGTAGATGGTTTAGGAAGGCAAAGTGTAAAGCAGATTCCCATCAGTTTCCTCCCTCAAAGACATTCACACTTTTCTTCTTGAAGAATTTTATTATCCTACTGCTGTATATTCTTATGACTTATATGGCAGCTTTCCAAGATAGACAAAGGATTCTCCAATTATTCTCCTATTATGTGCTTATTATTATAGTCAGGCATTTCCCTTAATAAGCACCCTCCCAATGCTTATCTTGTTAATAAATGAATGTCATGTATTCATTACCACATGACAAATATATATAACAAAATGTATCAAATGTTTTTTTCTTTTTTTATATATATATTATATATACATGTTGTCAGATCTTAAGAAAAATATTAAAATCTGACAATGCCGAGTGGCTTATTTTCTGTGTAATCTATGTCGGATTAATTATTTACCTCTGGCCACCACATACAATCACATTTTAAATATGGTACAATAAGGTCCCCAGTGAAGCATAAAGCATGCACTAAACCCCAATGCCATGTAGCGATGCATACATGTGAATAGAACCTAAATTATTGCATGGTGAAATATTGTATGGGACTTTTCTTAGCTGATGAGCTGGAAATCACTAAATTCTCTATTGATAACAGTTTGCCTGGAGCATGTTATTAAGCCATGCTGCTTGTTTAGTGCAACACTGCTGTGTGCTTTCCTGCTGCCATGAAAGATGATTACACATTAAAATCAAGGATCTGTGTCACCATTAATCTTGCATGACTGTGTTCTTCCCCCCCCCAAACACATATCACACATTTAGCAAATGTGACATATATACTTGAATATTGAGTGAATGTTGAGTTAAAGAGCATCATTACTCTAGGGAAGGCAAAATGTTTGCTACATGTTCTTCCCTTCCCCTGCATCCTTCACACATTTATTATTAATTAATGGTTACAACAGGACGTATTTCAATTTAATGTGTCTAAAGCTCCTTCGATGAAGTGTACACTATATTAAGTATTAGGATGCCTGCCTTTTACACGCACATGAACTTTAATGACATCCCAGTCTTAGTCAACTCTTCTGGGAAGGCTCTACACAAGGTTTAGGAGTGTGTCTATGGGAATGTTTCACTATTCTTCCAGAAGTGCATTTGTGAGGTCAGGCACTGGTCCAAATCATTGGAGATGTTTGTGTGTGTGTGTGGGGGGGGGGGGGGGGGATTTATGTGTGGGGTTGTTTTTCAGGGGTAAGGCTTGGCCCCTCAGTTCCAGTGAAGGGAACTTTTAAGTCGTCAGCATACCAAGACATTTTGGTAAATTTCATGCTCCCAACTTTGTGGGAACAGCTTAGGAATGACCCCTTCCTGTTCCAAGACGACCAGTGCACAAAGCAATGTCCATTAAGACATGGATGAGAGAGTTTGGGGTCGAGGAACTTGACTGTCCGGCACAGAGTCCTGACTTCAACCCGATAGAACACCTTTGGGATGAATTAGAGCAGAGACTGTGAGCCAGGCCTTCTCGTCCAACATAAGTGCCTGACCTCACAAATGTGCTTCTGGAAGAATGGTCAAACATTCCCATAGACACACTCCTAAACCCTGTGGGAAGCCTTCCCAGAAGAGTTATCTACTGTTATAGCTGCAAAAATTGAGATCGGGCCAAATCAATATTGAACCCTACAGACTAAGACTGGGATGCCATTAAAAATTCTCTAGACTGGTTTCCAAAATTGAAATGATTTGATTTATTTCATTCACACTATATTACTTTTTTCTTTGCTGTCCAGTCCTGTTCCCTGCTTATGATTTTATTATAGATCTTGCTGAGAAAAAGATGAAATGGGGCACACATAATATATAAGGGAGCTTTAAGAAGCACAAACGTGAAAGGATTAAATGGCAAAGGGTCTGTAATGGTAGTGATTTCTTGCAATCTCACGTAATGCATTTACAGTCTATAATGCCTTCTGAAGCATGTCCACAGTCTCCAACAACTATGATAACATGTCTGCAATCTATGAGAGTTTATGTAGCATTACATTCACTGAATAGTATGTGCACTTCATTGATGATAACCAGGACCACACCAAAAATGTACATTATGTTACACCTAAAGTTATTATTTGTATACATATGTATGTGTTTCTATGTAGGTACTTTTTACTGTAGCCAGTTTAAGTTTATCTGTGTGTTATTAGTGTTAGAAATACCTGGTGATCCTGCCAGTCCATCGTGTTTGCTTTTGCAATCTGACCATGACATCTGTCCATGCTATCGTGGTCAGTTTGTGTATGTCATTGCTTTATGGAGTTACAGGAGTTAAGCCTAGTACACATGGGCTGAATGTCGGGTGGCATCAGTCAGTTCAATAGAGACCAGCTGACAAACGGCCCGTGTATACGGCAGCAGGCCCGACATAAGCTGGCCGTTCGGGTCTTAAGGCTCCCGGTCAGCACTCTCAGCCAATGACTGAGAGCGCTGACTGGTGTGTTCCAGCAGGGGGCCACCCCCTTGTCAAAACACAGTAGCACAGCAGAGGAAATCACTGTACTAACATCGAATTGTTGGTACAGTGGCTCAGACCTGAGCTGACGTTTTTTTTTCCTTCAGCCTGTTGGGTTAAATGGAAAAAAAACAGGTAGTGTGTACAAGGCTTTATGCCATAGGACAGTAGGGATTATTTACTAAAACTGGACAGTATAAAATCTGGCGTAGCTCTGTGTATAAACTAATTAGGTTGCGGGTTTAATTGTTAAACTTAATTGAATAAGCTGAAGTTATAAGCTGATTGGTTATCATACACAGCTGCTCCAGATTGTGAGTGCTCCAGTTTTCAATAAATTTACCCCAATGTGCCTGTAACTCCATAGTCAGTTAGTCATGTCCCCTCCCTGCCCTATTGCTCTCTATATTAGCGTACAGGATGCTGCACGGCATCCTATACACTGTAACCTGTATGCCTCTCAGCCCACCTCCCATCCTAACTCAACCTTGTCCCACATGGCTATAGACAGGGTGTGTCAAAGGATGTCAGTCATCCCTTTATCCCCACCTACAGCCTCAGGACATGTTTAGCAGAGCAGTCTCCATGCAGCTAAAGAATAGTGTTGCTCACGAATATTCGTATTGCGAAAATTCGGCTCGAATATGGCATATTCGAGTATTCGCGATATATTCCGAATTTCGCGGTGAATATTCGCTATTTCGAATATTCGTATTTTTTCAATTTTTTTTTAGAACAGATCACATCCTAGAGATCCCCATCGACGTCTAAAAGCATTGCTGGTATGATTAGAGACCTTGGGCCGAGTAGCTGCAGCGATCATTTTATATTGCCGAAAAATCGCAATGCGATTATTCGGCAATAGCGATATCGCGCGATTATTTTCGAGAAATTCGCAATATTATTTTTAGCTAAAATAACACATATATTCGATTTCAGAGTGTTACTGTCGAAATTCCGCAATCAATTTCTCATTCGCATTTTTGCGAAATTACGATAAAATATCAAGAATATTCTGAGCCAATCAGAGTGCTCCTTCCGCATTTGCCGAATATTCGCAATTATTTTGTATTGTAATATATCACGAATATTCTGAGCCAATCAGAGTGCTCCATTCCGCATTTCTCGAAATTTCGCAATTATTTTGTATTATAAAATATCACGAATATTCTGAGCCAATCAGAGTGCTCCTTCCGCATTTGCCGAATATTCGCAATTATTTTGTATTGTAATATATCACGAATATTCTGAGCCAATCAGAGTGCTCCTTCCGCATTTGCCGAATATTCGCAATTATTTTGTATTGTAATATATCACGAATATTCTGAGCCAATCAGAGTGCTCCATTCCGCATTTCTCGAAATTTCGCAATTATTTTGTATTATAAAATATCACGAATATTCTGAGCCAATCAGAGTGCTCCTTCCGCATTTCTCGAAATTTCATTCGCATTCGCAATTCGCATTCGCATTCGCATTCGCAATAGCGAAATTTCGCAATCATTTCTTTTCCAAAAAATATCGCGAATATTCGCATTTAACGAATATATCTCGAATATTCGACTATATATTCGAGATATATCGCGAAATCGAATATGGCATATTCTGCTCAACACTACTAAAGAATTGCTTAGACTTGTGATGTTTGCGCAATCCACTGAGTGATGAGATTCCAACCACAGCAGCTGGAGCAGAGGGAGGAGAAATGTGACTGTTGAGATATAATTCATAAAGGGTACTTTGAGATCTTACTTAACAATTTTAGCATGCTTAATCAGTCGGTAAGCATTGCCATTGTGTAGATTACATGTGTTAGGTTCACAGATAGCATTTGAAGCCAGTTGACCACCATGGAAATTCCGGCTGTCTTTTCTTACATCGTAGGGACTTCATCTAGGAGGTATCCACCATTTTATTTTTATATTGTATGGCCCCTTTTGCACAGGCTTTCCGATCAGGTCCACGGTCAGATTTTATGGCGGACTTGATCGGACTTTCCATTCATTCCTATGCGATGTCAGCGGTGACATGTCCGCTGACACCTGCTGTTATTTGATCCGATCCTGTCTGTGAAATCCAGATGGATGGTGACCCTATTTTCCACCGGTCTTGTGGATCGGATAGGATGAAAATGAACAGGCGGCCATAGAGAAGAACGGGGCTCTGACAGGTCTGGCTCAGCTTCTTGGCGAGGATCAGGAGATCGATCCCCCACTGAGCAAACCGATGTCCGCCGGGCGGACCACCCATGTGAAAGAACCCTATCTCAAATGCAGTATTTATTGAGAGTTCAGCTAGGATCTGATTTCATGTTTTTTTTGCTACTAAAAAATTTCAGTTGGCAGTTACTTTATTCACAAGACAAAAAAAAAACATAACTTTTAATACAACATGTTTGATATATAGAGTGCTGCTATTGGAAGATGCTTTGAGGCTAGAAATGGCCACCTGGCACACAAAAATTTGCCAAAAAGGCACATATTTGTGGCAATCATACAGACTAATGAAGGTAGGCTATTAAAGTATTTTTCAGTCACTAAATATTATGAAAGCATGTACATTTGATAAGAAATTGACTAAGGTTTTATTCTTTCATTTTATATTATTAAAGCGTTTGCTGTGTGATTGTGCACTGAAGAGGTCTCTAGTCTCCCTGACCAAAAACATTATCCAATGGGGGCACTGGCAGCAACTAAACCCTTACAGGGGCTCCAAACCTTCCCAGCTATATTTAAAGGGGTGTTCCAGCCCTAAGTTGTGTTTATTAAAAGTCAGCAGCTACAAAAAGTGTAGCTGCTGGCTTTTAATAAACACTGACTTACCTGCTCCTGCGTTCCAGCGACGCGCCGACCGGGGCTCCGCTCCTCTGCCCCCCTCCCCGGCCGGCGTCTCCATCCTGACTGTGGGCACCCAGCCGTGACAGCCTTCGGCTTCACGGCCGGGCACCCACTGCGCATGCGCGAGCCGTACTGCGCATGCGTGCGCGGCGCGGCTCGCCGCTGATTGGAGAGGCGATCGCATGGGACCTGTCAGTGTCCCATGTGATCGCCTACAGGGAGGGGGCTGGTGTAGGCCTAACCAGCCCCTCGGCTGAAGCAGGAAGTGGGACAGGAAGTCCCACTCCTACTGAAGCCCCCACTCCCCCCCCCAAAAAAATTACATGCCAAATGTGGCATGTATGGGGGTGAGGAGTGGATTGAGAAAAGGTAATTTTTTTGGGTGGAACACCCCTTTAAATATATTTAAAAATAAAGGTAGAGGAATAAAAAGCCGATGTACATTGTTTTCAGAAATGCAATTACAAACAAATTGAAAAAATTGTGATGGCTTAAGTTTTTTTTTACCTTAAATCATTCTCTGCATTAAGGGAAAACTCCCCCCCAGCCACCCCCTATATACTTACCTGGGCCCAAACTCGATCCAAAGCTGTGCCTGAGTGCAGCAGCACTACTCTCTCTCTCTATCCTCACTGGACATGGAGGGAGCAGTGGGAGGCACTGACTGCCAGGTGAATGTTAAATAACAGCATGAGGTACTATCAAAGTTCAAACAAGGCTCTTTAGGTTTGGTATGGATTTTAACCACTTGACCACTGGGCACTTAAACCCCCTTCCTAACCAGACCAATTTTCAGCTTTTGGTGCTCTCACAATTTGAATGACAATTACTCAGTCATACAACATTGTACCCATTTGAAATTTGTGTCCTTTTTTTCACACAAATAGAGCTTTCTTTTGGTGGTATTTGATCACCTCTGGGTTTTTTATTTTTTGCGCTATAAAAGAAAAACGACTGAAAATTCTGTAAAAAAAAACAAAAATAAAAAACTTGTTTCTGTCATATTAGTGGGTTATTTCTCACAAACAGCATATGCATACCACAAATTACACCCCAAAACACATTCTGCTATTCCTCCCGAGTATGGCGATACCCCAAGTGTGGGACTTTTACACAGCGTGGCCACATACAGAGGCCCAACATGCAGGGAACGCCATCAGGCGTTCTGGAGCACCCAGACCAATTCTGACATTTCTCTCCTACATGGAAAAATCATCATTTATTTGCTAGAAAATTACATAGAACCCCAAAACATTATATATGCTTTTTTAGAAAAGACCCTAGAGAATACAATGGCGGCTGTTACAACTTTTTATCTCGCACGGTATTTTCGCAGAAATTTATTGAACGCGTGTTTTTAAAAAAAAAACTGTTTTGTGCTTAAAACAAAACAAAACAGTAAAGTTAGCCCAAAGTAAATAGATACCCAACATGTCACACTTCAAAATTGCGCACACTCGTGGAATGGCGCCAAACTTCGCTACTTAAAAATCCCCATAGGCGGTATTGCAGAGTATTGGGTATTGCAAAGTATCATGCAGGGTATTGGGGTATTGCCGAGTATTGGGGTATTGCCGAGTATTGGAGTATTGCCGAGTACTGGGGTATTGCCGAGTACTGGGGTATTGCCGAGTATTGGGGTATTGCCGAGTACTGGGGTATTGCCGAGTATTGGGGTATTGCCGAGTATTGGGGTATTGCCGAGTACTGGGGTATTGCTGAGTATTGGGGTATTGCCGAGTATTGGGGTATTGTTGAGTACTGGGGTATTGCCGCGTATTGGGGTATTGTTGAGTATTGGGGTATTGTTGAGTACTGGGGCATTGCTGAGTACTGGAGTATTGCTGAGTACTGGGGTATTGCTGAGTATTGGGGTATTGCTGAGTATTGGGGTATTGCCGAGTATTGGGGTATTGCCGAGTATTGGGGTATTGTTGAGTATTGGGGTACTGTTGAGTATTAGGGTATTGTTGAGTACTGGGGCATTGCTGAGTATTGGGGTATTGTTGGGTACTGGGGTATTGTTGGGTACTGGGGGATTGCTGGCGTGATGGCGCGACGGCGTGATCACGTGGTAAACGGCCGCTATCAGCGGCAATCTACCGTGATCCGTGATGCGCCGGGTCTAATAGACCCGGCGAGCACGGACACTTTCGCGAGCGCGTCCCAGGGGACGCGCAAACGCGGAAGTGAAGGACGACGTCCCAGGGACGTCGTGTCAAAGTAACTCCACCGCACCGTAGCAGTAAAATGCTTATGGCGCGGTGGGGAAGTGGTTAACGGGGATCCCATTAAAAAAAAAAAATGACACAGAGTCCCCCCTAAAAATCCATACCAGAACTTTTGTGGATTCTCCATAGACAGTAGACTGTGCAGAGGTCTCCGTCATATGAATTCCCGTGCTGGTCGAATGCTCTTAGCCTATAGTGTTATAATATTTAGTCCATTGGAGAATGTTCTCTTATGATTGAATGTTCCTATAGCAAATTTTCTCTAATGCCCTGTCATGGAAAAAAAAAAGTTTTTCTCAACGTGATTCCTCTAAAGCAGGCATCCTTAAAATACGGCCCTCCAGCTGTTGCGGAACTACAAATCCCATGAGGCATTGTGAAACTCTGACATTCACAGACATGACTGAGCATGATGGGAAATGTAGTTCCTGAACAACTGGAGGGCCATAGTTTGAGGACCCCTGCTCTAAAGCCTGCCTTGCATACACACAATCGTGATAAAAAATGCTCGAGCAAAGCACGGTGACGTACAACACGTACAACGGCACTATAAAGGGGAAGTTCCATTCAAATGGCGCCAACCTTTGGCCTGATTATGCTAATTTCCCATCTCATAACTTGTTTCTGAGCATGCACGTTTTTTCCCGATGTTAAAGCCTACACACGTCCGTTTTTTCAGGATGAGAAAAACTATGACGTGAAAAACAATGAGAAAAAATAGAGCAGGTTCTAAAATTTTAATGGCCATTTTTCTCGTCGAGAAAAATGCTCTGAAGCCTACACACGACGTACTTAACGTCCAATTAAAAAAATTGCATTTTTCTCGTCATGTAAACCAGTCGTGTGTACGCGGCATAAGAATCAAATATTAGGGAATGTTACATTTGTCCAGCAAGAGGCAGCGATTACACCCTTTTTATAAACATTATGGGTATTAGTCATTACATTTGCATGAATTTTTGAAACATCTGTAAAGTGATTTTTTTTTTACAAATCTAACCTTTGGCAATCCTGCCATAAAAATCCTTGTTGAGACACTTCCTGATATGGGGTAACAACATTCTGTCCTTATCTCCCACATTCGCTTCTGAGTTGTTTTAACCTTAAGAGCCGGTTCACACTGGGGCGACTGACGAGTCGCGTCCCATTGAAGGCAATGGAACTGTTCTAATAGGAGCGACGCAAGTCGCTCCGACTTAGAAAGAGGTTTCTGTACAACTTAGGGGACGGCTCGGGGCGACCCGCATTGACTTCTAAACAGAAGTCTTTTTGCAGAGTCGCCCCCGGAGTCGTGCCGCAGCTATATGAACCAACTCTTATAGTCTTTAACAGCCAGGCAATGAATTTTCTTGTATTGATTTGTTGATAGTTTACTTAATTCCATTTATACAGTATATAAGTTACCTTGTTTTATATGTATTATTAAGGTTCATACCATAGTCTTTATTTATTTTTTCTTACTTTTTTTTTTTATATACACCTTCTATTGTAAATATTTTAGCTTCTTTATATTTCTCCATTCTCTTACCTCCCTAATACGTGCTAGCTTGCCTCGATGTATAGCTTACATGGTAACCATACTTTTGGCGTTTCTCTTTCTTTCTCGTACATCACGGGACACAGAGCGGCATATTCATTACTATGTGGGTTATATGGAGTACCTTCAGGTGTGGACACTGGCAATCTCAAACAGGAAGTCCCCTCCCTATATAACCCCCTCCCCTAGAGGGAGTCCCTCAGTTTTTTCGCCAGTGTCTTAGGTGTTGGTCACGGAATAGCTTTGCTCCACATCCTTGGGATTAAGGGCGGGCTAACCGGATCTGTCCAAGGAGCCTCAGTGCCAAAGTGGACAGTACCCGGGCCCCAAACCGTGGGGTTTTGCCTATAATGCTCCTCTTTGGAGGGCTGGACCCTGGGCCCAGGACTTGGAGTTGTAAAAACCATAAGTTCCTGTTTGCCAGGGTGCTATATAGGTCCAGGACAGTGGGTACCTTCATAGGACCCCAGGGCCTGAAGGTCTACTACGCTACCCACGGAGATGGGAGAAGATTGGATCAGTTTGCTGGACAAACATCCTGCAGCATGGAGCAGGTAAGGGGGAGCCTGCGGGACTTGGTTCGACAGCAGGCTCTCCGGGGTAACCTAAAAGGGGGGATAGCCTAAGTATGCTCTGCATGGGCAACCTTGTTCACTATGTCTGAAGAGAGACAGGATGACACCTTTTCTCCCCCATCACTAGGTTCCCCTGTCTAAGAATGTGTTGCTAGCTAACCTGCTGTTTTCTTCCTAGGACTAGTAAGGATCCCTAGGGGCCTTTTGGAGAGTCCTACCTGGCCGGGGGTTTGAATCTGCCGCCTGTTTCTGCAGTCCTGGATCTCCAGCAGCGCGGCTCCTCCATGTTCCTCCTGTTTCCGGCATACGCGCGCGCGCGCGCGCACGTCTTATAGACGTTTTTCGCGCCGTTCACATAGGAGGGCGGGGGGGGGCGTGCCTGCGGCGTCATACAGGGGCGCGCCTTGTGCTGTTATAGATCAGCAGGCATTGTCAGTGCTCAGTCTGAGGCTGATTTCAGAAGGAGAGGACGCAGAACGGCAGAACAGTGACTCCCGGTGGCGGAAGAGGGGTAGTACATGCTGGACTTTGTTCCAATGCCTTTTTTGTTAAGCCAAGAAATTCCCCTTTTTGCAGCAGGTTGGAGGCTGGCAAACTAAGTTTGGGGTCACTGTATGTTTTAAAAAAGAAAATATATATAATATATATTTAAAAAAAAAAAAAAAAGAGAAAAACATACGGGATCCCATCAGTTTTTGGGCATTAGTGATCTATTGTCCCCTAAGCTCTGGTTTTGTACTCCTGGCCACTACAGTCTGTTGTGTGGGCGGAGTCCCTCGATTTTGTATTATGGCTTCCAAAGGTTCGGGGTCAAAGGGTACAAAAAAGACCAAAAAACAAAGGGGTTCCCCTTCTGATTCTGATGATATGCCGATACTTTCCCCGCAACTTAATAACATAAAGAGCGCCTTGGATGAGCCATTAGGGGGATCTGGTGCGGAGGCTGGCCCAGATCAGCCCAGCCCTGTGTTTATCACAGAGGAGATGCTAGCCGTATCCCTAGGGGGGCTAGAAGAGAGAATAGCAGCATTGATCGCTAGAGCTATTCCTGGTAAGAAACGGGTTAGATCCCCATCACCAAGAGGTGTATCCTCAGATGCTGAGATTCTCTCTCCGGAGGAATTGGAATCACAGGAGGATCAACTAGACCTGAACCAAGAGGGTTCAGGGATTGAGGGATCTGCCTCTGAGGAACCATTTTCAGACTCCCAGACAGAAAGACTGTGGGTACAGTCTTTGACGGACATGGTCCGCTCGGCATTTAGTTTACCATTGCCAGAGCCTCAGGTTCCTCCGGTATCCTCTCTGGGCTCTTTGAAAGCTCCGTTAAGCAACGCAGTTTTTCCGGTCCATCCTCTCTTGGAGGAATTGATCTTTCGGGATTGGGTACGGCCGGACAGGATTTTTCTGCCACCGAAAAGATTTGCGGTCATTTACCCCATGGAGGAAAGATTCTCCAAGAGGTGGAGGCTCCCAGTAGTGGATGCAGCCATCTCATGTGTGAATAAATCACTAACTTGCCCGGTGGAAAACATACATATGTTTAAAGATCCGGTTGATAAAAGGTTAGAGACACTTTTAAAAGCATCCTTTGCTACGGCAGGAGCAGTGGTGCAGCCAGCTGTGGCTGCGATTGGTGTTTGTCAGGCGTTAAAGGACCAGACAAAGGAAATGTTAAAGGACATGCCTACCCAACAAGCAGAAGAGTTTTCTGACATTCCCAGAGCTCTGTGTTTTGCTGTAGATGCTATAAAAGATTCCATCCAGCAGGCCTCTCGTTTATCACTATTTTTGGTGCACATGAGAAGGCTCTTATGGTTGAAGAACTGGGCGGCGGAGCCCCCATGCAAAAAGCTTCTGGCAGGGTTTCCCTTCCATGGAGGACGACTCTTCGGAGAGGATCTGGATAAATATATTCAGACTATTTCAAATGGCAAGAGTACCCTTTTACTGGTCAAAAAGACATTCCGGGGTCCTACATTTAAAAGGCAGCTCTTTCCTGTCTCGGGCCCTCAAATTCCAGGCAGTATCGACGGCCGCCTGCACGATCCAACGTTAACAGTAGATCACAGGGACAGGCCCCTGGGGGTAAGAGGCCATGGTATCGCAAGCCGACAAAGACAGCCCCTAAGTCTGCCTTATGAAGGGGCGCCCCCACTCTCGCGGGTGGGGGGAAGGCTTCGTTTCTTCTCAGAAGTTTGGGAAGCCAAGATCCCCGACAAATGGGTCCGGGCATCTGTAACCACAGGTTACAGACTGGAGTTTCTAAGGTATCCTCCGCCTCATTTTCAAGAATCAAGGCTACCAAGGGATCCAGCAAGGAAGGCCTCAATGCTGGCAGCTTTGGATCACCTGCTTTGCCAGGACGTAATAATAGAGGTGCCAGCCCAAGAGCAAGGGCTAGGTTTCTATTCCAATCTCTTTGTCATACCAAAGCCCAACGGCGATGTCAGGCCAATCTTGGACCTAAAGAGGTTAAACGGTTACCTAAGGGTTCGTTCCTTCCGGATGGAATCCATCCGGTCAGCAGCCGCCGCGCTTCAGAAGGACGATTTTCTGGCCTCCATAGACATAAAGGATGCTTACCTTCATGTACCAATCTTTCAGTTGCATCAAAGATTTTTACGCTTCGCGGTGGGGCAGCGACACTTCCAATTCAGGGCGCTCCCCTTCGGGCTGGCCACGGCCCCCCGGGTATTCACGAAGATCCTAGCCCCAGTTCTGGCCAATTTAAGGATCCAGGGGGTCACAGTCCTAGCATACTTGGACGACCTTTTAATCATAGATCACTCACGGCCGGGTCTGCAAAAGGCAGTAAACCTCACGGTTCGGTACCTCGAAGAATTCGGCTGGGTCCTAAACCGGGGAAAGTCAGCGTTCCAGCCTACAAAGCAGTTGGAATACCTCGGCATGAGGTTAGACACAGAACAGCAAAGGGTGTTCCTGCCCCTGGTAAAGATCGAGGCTATCAAGGGGTTGGTTCAGTTGGTTCTAAACAAGAAAAAACCAACTATTCGCCTGTGTATGCGAGTACTAGGCAAGCTAGTGGCCACGTTCGAGGCAGTACCATACGCTCAGATCCACACTCGCGTCCTACAGGCAGCCATTCTAGCAGCCTGGGGCAAGAGGGCACATGCCTTAGAGTCCCCTTTGACGCTATCATCAAGGGTCCGACAAAGCCTGGCCTGGTGGTTGAACCCTCAGAATCTTCTAAAGGGAAAATCCTTCAGCCCTGTTGTCTGGAAGGTAGTTACCACAGACGCCAGCCTGGCAGGCTGGGGGGCGGTCTTCGAGGGGTTCTCTCGCCAGGGAACTTGGGTGAAAGCAGAGAGGCAGCTCCCCATCAATATCTTGGAGATCAGAGCTGCTCGCCTAGCCCTTCTGGCATGGACCTCCAGATTAAAGGGGTTCCCGGTGAGAATCCAGTCAGACAATGCCACGGCGGTGGCATACATAAACCACCAAGGGGGAACCAGGAGTCAGGCCGCTCAGAGGGAGGTGAGCTTAATTTTTCAGTGGGCAGAGGTTCATGTACCCTGCATTTCAGCGATATTCATTCCCGGAGTGGACAACCTGCAGGCAGACTTCTTAAGTCGCCAGAGTCTGTTGCCAGGGGAGTGGTCTCTGCATCCCCAGGTCTTTCAGACAATCTGCCAGAGGTGGGGAATGCCAGATGTAGATATAATGGCATCCAGGTTCAACAAGAAACTAGACAGGTTCGTGTCTCGAGCGAGGGATCCTATGGCCTGCGGAACCGATGCGTTGGTTTGCCCTTGGCATCAATTCAAACTTCTATATGCATTCCCTCCACTACAGTTACTCCCTCGCCTGTTGCGCAAGATCAGAGTGGAGCACAAGCCAGTCATTCTAGTAGCTCCGGCTTGGCCCCGGAGGACTTGGTACTCACTAGTCCTGAAGATGGCAGTGGGAGACCCTTGGACTCTTCCTCTACAACCAGACCTACTCTCACAAGGCCCGATCCTCCACCCTACATTACAGCGTCTAAATTTGACGGCCTGGAGGCTGAATCCCTGATTCTCAGGGGTAGAGGTCTGTCTAGGCAGGTAATTCCTACCCTGATTAGGGCTAGAAAGCCGGTCTCCAGGGTGATTTATTACAGGGTGTGGAGGAACTACGTAGGCTGGTGTGAATCCAAAAGATGGAATTCCCGCAAATATACTATTGATAGGGTGTTAAGTTTTCTCCAGCTAGGAGTGGATAAAGGCCTGGCACTAAGCACAATCAAGGGACAGATCTCAGCTCTGTCAGTGTGGTTTCAGAGGCCGCTGGCCACCCACTCGCTGGTAAAGACCTTCTTACAGGGGGTCTTGCGTATTAATCCTCCTGTCAAGTCACCAATTTGTCCATGGGACTTAAATCTTGTCCTGTCCACTTTACAGAAACAACCCTTTGAGCCGTTGGCTGAGATTCCTTTAGTCTTACTGACAAGAAAGTTGGTTTTCTTGGTCGCCATAGTTTCGGCCAGGAGAGTGTCAGAATTAGCAGCATTATCGTGTAAGGAACCATATCTCGTTCTGCATAAGGACAGGGCAGTTCTCCGGCCCCATCCTTCCTTTCTACCAAAGGTTATATCCAAATTTCACTTGAACCAGGATTTGGTACTTCCATCCTTCTTTCCAAAACCCACATCTAGAAAGGAGGGGTTGCTGCATACCTTGGATATTGTCCGGGCCATGAAGGCCTATCTTAAAGCTACAGAAAAGATCCGGAAAACAGATGTGTTGTTCGTTCTACCAGATGGCCCCAAGAAGGGGCAGGCAGCTGCAAAATCCACCATCTCGAGATGGATTAGACAATTAATCATTCAAGCCTACGGTTTGAAGAGGTTGCCTCCTCCTTTGTCGGTAAAGGCCCATTCTACCAGGGCCATGGGCGCCTCCTGGGCAGCACACCATCAGATCTCTATGGCTCAGATATGCAAGGCAGCGACGTGGTCGTCAGTCCACACGTTTACAAAGTTTTATCAACTAGACGTGAGAAGGAATGCAGATTCTGCCTTTGGACAGGCAGTACTACAGGCTGCAGTTTGAGATCCTCGGGATCAGAAGCACCCTTGGTTGTAAAAAGAAGAAAAAAAAAAAAAAAAAAGTTTTTTCTTGACTAAGTTGGAATTATTATTATTATTTGAGTTTACCTCTAAATTAAATCCTTCTTTGGAAGATGTCTCCCTCCCCTCATTAAAGCATTGCTTTCGGACATCCCACATAGTAATGAATATGCCGCTCTGTGTCCCGTGATGTACGAGAAAGAAAAAGGGATTTTTAAATACAGCTTACCTGTAAAATCCTTTTCTTGGAGTACATCACGGGACACAGAGCTCCCACCCCTCTTTTGGGTGACCATTTTGGGAGGCATACTGCTTGCTACAAAACTGAGGGACTCCCTCTAGGGGAGGGGGTTATATAGGGAGGGGACTTCCTGTTTGAGATTGCCAGTGTCCACACCTGAAGGTACTCCATATAACCCACATAGTAATGAATATGCCGCTCTGTGTCCCGTGATGTACTCCAAGAAAAGGATTTTACAGGTAAGCTGTATTTAAAAATCCCTTTTTCTAACTGAATAGTACATAAAAGGAGCTTGATGGTGATCTTTTGCTGCTGCATGGTTCTTTTCCTCTGATGGTTGTCTGGAGGCTGGAAGGCATATTCCTTTTTTATCGGTGAATGTAGAAAATGTTCTACTGTCCTCAGTGCAACTGAGTTTATTTTCATAATGTTCAATACAGTTTATTACACTATGGAGGCTTTTTTCATTATTTTCTGTTATGTCTTTTTTAGTTAAACCTGGCAATCCTACTCATCCCCTGATTCAGAAGGCTACATGGTCTCCATTTTAGCTGTCATTTGTTTATGTATACCTCTGCTTTATTTATGGATATATATATTTTATACATATACTTAGCATTTTCTGATACATTTTAACCTCCCTGGCGGTCTTCCCGTGTGTGGCACGGGGTGAGATTTTAAAGCTACGATCGGTAACCCCGTGCCACACACGGACTTGCCTCGCTGGATGCAGAAAAAGTTTACTTACCTTTTCTCTGCGATCCAGCGATGAATCCCCGCAGTACACGGCGGCCGGATGTCCGCCTGATGCTGTGTGTTCCGCCGATTCCCTTCCCTGCGAGCATCGCGACGTAGGGGGGGAACGGCGCCAAATTTAAAAAAGTAAACAAACACTATACATACAGTACACTGTAATCTTATAGATTACAGTACTGTATGTAAAAAAGACACACCCCCCATGTCCCTAGTGGTCTGCCCAGTGCCCTGCATGTTCTTTTATATAATAAAAACTGTTCTTTCTCCCTGCAAACTGTAGATTGCCCATAGCAACCAAAAGGGTCCCTTTATGGCAAAAATTGTTTTAGAGCAGCTAAAAAACAGCGATAATAAATCAGAATCACTTGCAGAATTTAGCGATAGCGATTTGTGGGGAAATTCGTCATAAAAAAAAAAAAAATAATGACAGCAAAAATTCTGCAACTGAGCAAATTTCAGTGATTTTGATTTGATTACATTATTGAATAATTTTTACTATAATTATATTATTATTTGTTATCATTTTTTATAATTATTTATTATATTATAATTTTTAATAAGAAAAAAAAAAAAAAATCATACCCAGGATGCCTATTAGACTCTTGTTTGGATAGATTTCAGTGAGTTATTCCTAAGAATTACAAGCCTACAGTATAAAACGCCAAATTCCCTTGCAAATAATGGTACCGCTTTTAGCACCTAAAATCTTAAAGAATCATACCGCCAGGGAGGTTAAACATTTTAAAACTCTATTATGTTTTAACTTCTGTCCTAAGTGCTAAAATTGTTTATTTTGTCTATCCTGTGGTGTCCCTCTATTACATGTACATCCAGCGAAGAAATAAACAGCCATTCCGATGGTCATTGCACAGGCTTGTTCTGTCATTGTCACAATCTCCTAGGAAGCTTGCCCAGAGCGATGATATGCAGCTTTCGCTGCATTACATGCATTTAGTTAAAAGGGTTGTAAACCCTTGAGGTTTTTGTCACCTTAATGCACCCGTGAGGTTTTTGTCACCTTAATGCATTCTATGCGTTAAGGTGTGTAGCAGCACCCCCATAAGGGCTGCTAATAGACTCTGTACCCCATTGATTACCTCAACTCTGCAAATCCTCTATTACCTCGGACACCTTGGATTCCATCCTGTCACAGCTGTATAGTAAATAGAGACTCACACAATATCAATAAAGCAAATCAGATATGTTTACTGAGATGAAAAATACAGGAAAGTAACTCAGCTTACTTTAACAATGAATATGCCCCATATAATATTATGCATGACTGCTTAACAAGACCTATGTGGACAGGGGTACAGAGGAGTAAATAGCCAACACTATATCTCACGTGTCGGATCTCTCCCCTCTGTGTCCTCAACACACAGACCAGCAAACTGTAAAAAATCAACAACAGAATAAACCCAAATAATATCCTTTAGGATGGCTCCCTGTAATAGTTCAATGCAATGTATGCAACTGAGCAGAGGAAGTTGTGTGCAAAAAGAGAGGAAAAAATAATTGTTTCTTTAGTTCCAGATATCTTCAGCTAGCCTGCGTTCTTTGTAGTATAGTAAATAGTATTCCAAGATGTAAAAGGCAATGAGAATGAGCTAACCTGTGACTTATCCAAGAAAACAATGAATGGTGTATATTCCTCCATTAGCTGTAACAAATGGATGTCCCCACTACTGATTATAAGGCACAATGGGTGCATTGACCCCAAGCACCTGCTGTGTGTGGCCTGTGTAGAAGTAGATTCACATCCGTGGAACTACAAGTACCACCAGCCAGTTTGTATAAGTATTACTCAGCAGTACTATTGTTATCACAAGGGCTCACTGCTACAAACATCAGATGAATAGATCAGATGAAGAGAGGGTTCAGAATTCTCTGTATCTTTGTCCTGTAAAAATGGCGGCACCTTGCCACGCTGCAGCTCCATGTAGACTGGACTGCAGGTACCTCTGGATGGTCCGGAACACATGCCAGTCCGCCGCACTGGAATAGCGATGCTGTCCTCAGAAATCCCTCTGGGGCTAGCTGTGTAGGCCGCAGATTCTCAGCACTTCCTGTCACATATACCTCCTGCTGGAAGGGTCAGAATGGCATTCAGAGAGCAAATCTGTAGTCCATATTAATCCTGCTAACAGTGTCACTTCCTCATCCCAGACTACATGTTCTATGATGCTTTACTGTGTGAGTATGCACACAGGAGAAAAACACACACATAGAATCCAGCATACACTAGAGAGAGCCAATCCCATTATAACATTATATGTCCCTTAATTTAAAGCATAGTAGCGAACCTTGGCTACAGGTGAAAAACCTCCTGTAATGCAGCAGCACCCCAGAGCCCCCCTTTGTAAACCATCCAGGTTTTTCACTTCAATGCATTCTATTCATTAAGGTGAAAACCCTCCTATGATGCAGCAGCCCAGCCAGAGCTCCCCTTTTACTTACCTGAGCCTGGTCTTTCCAGCGACAGGCTGCATCTGGTGTTTCAGGTAGACATGTGCATTCGTTTTCGTTAGAATGCATTTTCGTCCGAAAATCTGGTATTTTCGTTATCATTTTAATGAACGAAAAGGAAAACGCAAGAAACGAAAACCGAAAGATCCGACATAAAAAATGCTTTATTTTCGTTTTCGTTCAGATCCGATGATTTTCGATGCTTTGTCGAATTTTCGTCGTTCAATTCGACAAAGCATCGAAAATCGTCCTTCTGAATACAGTGAATAGGTAGAAATTGAACAACGAAAATTCGAAGATTTTCGATGCTTTGTCGAATTTTCGTCGTTCGAATCCTTCCTATTCACTGTATTCAGTGAATAGGTAGGAATTGAACAACGAAAATTTGACAAAGCATCGAAAATTGTCGAATTTTCGTCGTTCAATTTCTACCTATTCACTGTATTCAGAAAGACGATTTTCAATGCTTTGTCGAATTGAATGACGAAAATTCGACATAGCATCGAAAATCGTTGTTTTCGGACGAAAACTTTCCCGACGAAAACGACATAAATCAAAACGATTTTCGGGAGTAACTAAATAAATGTATTTTCCAAACGAAAACGAAAAAACTAAACTAAATATTCAAGTCTGCACATGTCTAGTTTCAGGTCCTGATTGGATAGATTGATAGATAGATTGATAGCAGTGCAGACATTGGCCCCCGCTGTTGTCAATCAAATCCAATGACGCAGGAGCCGGGGGTGGGGCCAAGTCTTGCTGTCTGTGTCAATAGACGCAGTGGCAAGACACAAGAGCGCGCCCACATGAGTGCCCCGAGGGAGAGCAGCTCACCCACTGGGGAATTAGGAAGAGGAGGAGCCAGGAGCGCTGCTGAGGGACCCCAGAAGAGGAGGATCAGGGCCACTCTGTGAAAAACCAACTTCACAGGGGAGGAAAGTATGACGTATTATAAAAAACAAGCTGAAAAACTCTTCTCAGAACAAATTAGTTTTGTGTTTATTTTACAGCCCAAAAACACCTCTGCCAAAAACAGTTGATAACAATCTATGTGTGTATGGACACATAAGATAATATGATGGGGAGTTTATTGCTAGGGTGAAGGATTCACTGAGCACAGGCGGTGTGGTGGAAGATTGAGAAGATTGACACTAACAATTCATCTATGAACTCTTCACTTTTTCACTGACTATCACAGGATTTGAACTTTTTTTCGCTCTTTGTTTAATATTTCTGTTTTGTATGCTCATGTTTCACTGTATCAGGTGATTTATGTTATACGATATATGTTATATGTCACATATAGTCACATTATTTAGTTAGTGAGAATCAAATTTTTCACTAATTCAAGCGCTGCTTTTATATATTACATGTCACCTGATTTAGTTTGATGGTGTAGTACATATATATTATTTTTTAAGTTTATTGACTGTAGAAAAAAACATCTGACGTCAAAAACAGCAGCTGTAAAAACTTTTAGTTTGCATGAGGCCTTAACCTCCCTGGCGGTGTTCCCGAGTCAGACTCGGGGTTAGATTTCTGTGCTACGATCAGTAACCCCGAGTCAGACTCGGGCTCGCCTCGCAGCATCCACAGAGACTGTTTACTTACCTTCTCCGTGGATCCAGGGATGCATCCGTGCTGTGTGAGCGAGCGGGTGCTCGCTCGATTCACACAGCGTCCCTGTGTGCCGCCGAGCTCCGTTCCCTGCGACGTTACGATGCACGGGGAGAACGGCGCCAAATTGTAAACAAACAATTGTAAACAAACACTATACATACAGTACACTGTAATCTTATAGATTACAGAACTGTATGTTAAAAATAAACACCCCCCATGTCCCTAGTGGTCTGCCCTGTGCACTACATGTCCTTTTATATAATAAATACTGTTCTTTCTCCCTGCAAACTGTAGATTGCCCATAGCAACCAAAAGTGTCCCTTTATGGCAAAAATTGTTTTAGAGCAGCTAAAAAACAGCGATAATAAATCAGAATCACTTGCAGAATTTAGCCATAGCGATTTGTGGGGAAATTCGTCATAAAAAAAAAAAAAATAATAACAGCAAAAATTCTGCAACTGAGCAAATTTCAGTGATTTTGATTTGATTACATTATTGAATAATTTGTACTATAATTATATTATTATTTGTTATAATTTTTTATAATTATTTATTATATTATAATTTTTAATAAAAAAAAAAATCATACCCGGGATGCCTATTAGACTCTTGTTTGGATAGATTTAAGTGAGTTATTCCTAAGAATTACAAGCCTACAGTATAAAACGCCAAATTCCCTTGCAAATAATGGTACCGCTCTCAGCACCTAAAATCTGAAAGAATCATACCGCCAGGGAGGTTAAAGATGCATAGTGCGTTGGCAAACTAAATGTAATCAAGTTTAGGTCCACTTTGCATAAACCTTTTATTAAGAATTTGGCAACAAGTACAAAAAGAAAAAGTACCAAGTACATTACGTCGTGTAGGTGGATGTGAGCATTTACAGATAATCCCTTACTGTATGCATGTTATTATCCCCTAATAAACCAACAGAAACAAAACAAAGACTGATTTTTTGTGTTCTGATGAAAGAAGCAAATGTGGTGCGACTGGCTGTGCAGCAGTAGGGAACCCTAACTTCAGAAATTCCTATGGGGGTAGTTGTTAAGACCTGCAGTGGTTATGGTACTGCGGCCTTCTTTCCATCCCTCAATCGCCGAGCTTAAGTGATTACCGCAACCATAGGAGGTAGAGGGATAGTGGAGATGAATGCAGTTTCCAGGATGATTCTTCCCAATGGTTAGATTATTTCCCCAAACATGAGCCAATACTTCATGAAGGGTGTATCAGGCATAGAACATCTTTATTGAGAAGGCAGGCTCTTATATACACCAAAAAGAATACTTGCAGTAATCAAATGGACAATGACACACTCCACCCACAACAGCATACCATGGTTTACTAATGAGCCTCCCTCAATACACAGCTTTTAGTCGCCAGACATTCTGTCTCCGAGATAATCTACATGAGCCAAAAGTCAGACATCTGACCCTTAGACTGTGCCACCTCACAATCCACATTTATCGTCAATAGAAACTCACACAATACAGTGTCCAGTGTCCTGCATGCACTTTTATATAATAAAGACTGTTCTTTCTGCCTGGAAACTGTAGATTGTCCATAGCAACCTAAAAGTGTCCCTTTATGTCAAAAGTGGTTTTAGAGCAGCTAGAAAACAGCGATTTGTGGGGAAATTTGTCATCAGACACTGAAAGTAATGACAGCGACAATTCTGCAACTGAGCGAATTTCAGTGTTTTTGATTTGATTACATGATTGAATAATTTTTATTATTATTATTATATTATTATTTGTTATAATTATTTATAGTTATTTATTATATTATAATTAATGATTTTGTGTTTCAAACTTTATCATACCTGGGATGTCTACTGTTGTTTGGACAGATTTAAAGCGGAGGTTCATCCTGAAAAACAACCATATACCATTACATCCAGCATACTGCTGAGATCTGCAGTATGCTGTTTTTTTTTTTTTTTTTGCTGTACTTACTATCTTATAGTTGTTTTCATCCGGCTCCGAGTTCTGACTCCCGCGGGGAATAGGCGTTCCTAAGACAAGGCATAGATGATTGACGTGCGGGTAAAGCACGTCACGCCTTCCGAAAATATCAGAGCTGACTGCGCAGGCACCGTAAAGAGCCGAGACCCAGCTCCGATATTTTCAGAAGGCGTGACGCGCTTTACCCGCATGTCAATCATCTAAGCCTCATCTTAGGAACGCCTACCAGGTGAAAACAACGATAAGATGGTAAGTACAGCGAAAAAAACAAAATCTAGCATACTGTCGATGTTAGCAGTATGCTGGATATAACAGTATATAGATGTTTTAGGGTGAACCCCCGCTTTAAGGCTCCATTCACATCTAGGCGTTTTGTCGCCTGAAGCCCGACGCTGAAGCAGCCTGACATACGCTGGAGGGGGGAATTTACATTGTCGGCTATGGAGATGGTTTACATCTCTACGCCGAACGCCGATACGCCTGAAGCGTGAAGCCTGAAACAAGTCCCAGACCCTTTTTTTCAGGCGTATCGGGCGTTCGGCCATAGCCGACAGTGTAAAATTCTGCCCTCCAGCAAAAAAGCAATAGGCGTTTTGTCGCCGCAAATCGCGGGGACAAAACGCCTATTGCATGTCGCCCAAATACGCCGCTGCCGCCGACGCCTAGATGTGAATGCAGCCTAAGTGAGTTATTTCTAGGAATTTCAGGCCTACAATTTAGAAACACCAAATTTCCATGCAAAACAATTGTACTGCTTTCAGCATCAAAAACCTGACATAATCATACCGCCAGGGAGGATAAGGCAACTTCTCCTATTTCCATATGATTGTAACTGGTTCTTAGCCAGGCTTCACCCCATAGACATATTTCATGAGAATATAAAAAAAGAGATGCTCTGATAGTGTAAAATCTTATGGGTATTTAATAATTGATTAAAATGACTCTTACATTTGGTAAGATTATGAGCGCTTTAAAACAAATCCTTGCTGGCCAGATAAACAGCACAAGCACTTCTGGAAACTTTTGATTACATCAGAACGTAGCTCCTCCCTATGTGTTTTGTCACACGTGACATCATACAGGACAAGAATAATTTAAAAAATATATATTTTTGCTTGCACATGGTTTGATGATGCAAGTCAGCAGAACTTCACCTCATTCACCAAAGCTAAAGGAAACTTATCTTGCAAACTGAAAATTCCCTTGCAAAGTGGTCTATTTGGCTTTTGTAAATCTACTCCCATAGGGGCACTTGGCCTTCTTTTTAATCAGTACAATCAATAACATCAAACTACAACACGTTCCCTTCTCTTTAACTATATGTACCTTTTCTATTGTAGGATGTACAAAGGATACAAATATGGTCTATTTATTTGGTTATTGTACTCATCATTACCAATGTTTACTATGCCTGTATACATTACAATACTATTTTAAATGGATTATAAAGAAAGGATATTAGCTTTTTAACCACTTAAGCCATTTTGCAGGTCAAAGACCAGGCCACTTTTTGTGATTTGGCACTGCGTCGCTTTAACAGACAATTGCGTGGCCGTGCGACGTGGCTCCCAAACAAAATTAATGTCCTTTTTTTCCCACAAATAGAGCTTTCTTTTGGTGGTATTTGATCACCTCTGCGGTTTAAATTTGTTTGCGCTATAAACAAAAATAGAGCGCCAATTTTGAAAAAAATGCAATATGTTTTGCTATAATAAATACCCCCAACAAATATATATATAAAAAAAATGTTTTCCTCAGTTTAAGCCGATTAGTATTCTTCTACATTTTTTTGGTAAAAAAAAAATCACAATAAGCGTTTATTGAAAAGTTTGCGCAAAAGTTATAGCGTCTACAAAATAGGGGATAGTTTTATGGCATTTTTATTAAAAATTTATTTTTACTAGTAATGGCAGCGATCAGCGATTTTTATTGTGACTATGACATTATGGGGGACACATCAGACACTTTTGACAGTGATCACAGCTCCCGATTACAGGAAGCTGTGTACACTGTTTTGTCACTAGGAAGACTGGGGAAATGCTTTTACATAAGCATTTCCCCCTTCCTCCACACCGTGACACGATCGCGAGTATGTCCGCGGACATCGAGTCCGCGGGACCCCCGGTCGGAGTCATGGAGCTTGCGGCAGATGTCCACAATGCTGCTTCTTAAAGGGGACGTATATATACGTCCTTTTGCCTGCCCGTGCCATTCTGCCGACGTATATCTGTGTGCGGCAGTCAGCATGTGGTTAATACACTAAATTCGTTATCCCTATCTTTTTGATAAACTTTAGAAATGTATTATACACTGTAATAATATAAAATAAACTGTGACGGCTAGATTCATACCTCTACATTCATACCTCTACATTCTTCATGTAGTGTAGTTACAGTGTGGCATGTACTAGATACGCTTTATGCATGTCCTTATCTAAGAAGCTGCATTTTGCAGGAATCTGTGCCAAAGGTACATGAATTTGGTAAGCGGCATTATTATTACATCATTCTGGCTGCCAATAGACCAAGGCTTCTTCTGAATATTGGAATATCTTAGTTAACACTGGATTGATTCTCAGATGTTCTGTGTTATTCCAGATAGCCATACATTTCTTGAACACTTTTGTTTTTACACAGCACTGTGTTTTCCGAAGAGACACGTATATATGGACTATTTTGCATAAGTGTGATTGTATTTACATGGACTCCTTTGCACAATATTTTTTTTCACATACATTTTTTGTGGTCATACACTCTTTTGTGTCTTTATATATATATTTTGTAGCGCTCACCCCCGAAGGAGCCGCTGATTAGTTTGGGACCGGCATGTTAGATTACCAATGATTCTTGTCTAGGGATAACATTAGTGAAGGTGGTTAAAGAGCAACTGTCCAGACGTCAACTTGAGTTTTCAATGCTTTATTCCAAGGCCCAACACAGCCAACATTAACATGACACACGATAGAGAAAAGATTGATGAGCAAGGAGAGAACTGTAGTATCAGGCCTTGGATATCAAAGAGAGAGCAAGCCTGCTCTCAGCATAGTCAAACTTAAACGTCACCACTCTCGCCAGAGTGGGTAAAGTGCCCCCGGGCAGGTGATTCACTTGAGCCTGGCAGCCGAAGGGCCACTTTTAAAGAAAGTCACTGGGAGGAAACTGGGCCTCTGCCACAGGCCTGATGAATTTCTCTTAGGTTTGTCAAAGGTTAGAACCAGTGAATCCTCCCAGTAATTCCAATTTCAAGGTCACCGATTGACAGCTAAAGTGTACCTGTCATGTGGCGTTGGGACCGGATCCCCGGTGGTTCGTCCAGGCCTTGCAGACAACCTCTGCCTCTGGGTTCTCCCGAGAAGATCCCCCACCGTTCAGCTCCCGCTTAGGATCTGGGACCCAGCAAGCCGCTGGGGCCCCTTTCTGCATCAGAATAAGGTTCCGCTGGGTACGCAACCTCGGTCAGGCGGGCCTCGATGGCGGGGCCCATGGATGCGCGCACCCTGAAGGTGGATGTCGCACCCCGAACTCGGGCCCCACATAGCACAACTCTCACAGGCCACTGCCCCAGGAAATACCCTCCCGCCAGCATGTCCAGAGAAAGAACCGCTCCTCTGATTGGCTACTGGAAGAAGGTGGATCTGTCAGAACCCCCTCTAGCGCCGACTGTCACTCAGGGGTAATAACAACCCCCTGACATGCAGACCGACCTACAAGGCAATTCCAAATTGCCTTAGGCAATTTGTGAATGGGAGTAACTTAACTCTCCCATTCCCCACTAACTTTAGCGTAGCACCCCACCAATATTTGAACTTGGTTCCTCGACAGGTTCTAGTTCCGTATTCATATCAATTAATTTAGTGGTTGCGCGCTGGTTCTATTTTTCTACATGTTTATTGAGTTTTAAGTATTGAGGTTTTTAACCATCCTTTTTAAATGTTTTTCTCTTTTTAATTTATCAAATATTTATCATTTTTTCCTAATTTTTCCTTTTGCTCAAGCGCAGAGTTTCTCTCCACTTTTATAAAAGTACAGGAAACAGATTATGTTTTTAAAAAAAAGATTATGTTTTAAAACAAAAGTCGAGGCGTGTCTAATAGCAAGGCAAAACAAGTCATCATTTTTATCTTTTGTATTTAAGTATATGGAATAAAAAAAAAAAATACTATAATAATAATAAAGAAAATACTTTGACAGCAAACACTAACATGTCAAGGCTAACATAACATGTCACAACCTGCAAAATGACAGAGTGTTTCTGAATCAATTACAGCTGCAGAACCTTTCAGTCAGAAAATTAGAATAGAACATCCAGTTTCCAATGACATTATTGCTGGCGCCAGTGTGCCTGTAATAGTAATAATCCCTTTTCACAAAAAAAAAAAAAAAAAAAAACATCCCTTTTTATCCATGCCCTGGTTTCTCTGAGGCATTCATTGTGCTGTGAACTAAAATATGTTCCATGCTTTAATACAGCTCAAATGGTGCTCATTTTGTGAAGATAGGGCATTTATTACACAGATTGTGTGCCTGTATTTCTTTGGATAAAGTAAAACTCCTTATTCCAGATGGGTCAAGGCCACTTATTTCTTTCAGGATGTACATTAGCGTGGAATATTACCACAAATGGGTATGGATAACGGCATTGCAAAGCTTTCCTGTTAGACAGAAATCACACAGAGAATGTGAGCTTTCCTCCTTATAAATATATATATATGCTGTACTGTCAGAATCAGTTCATATAAATGATTATTTATAACACAGTTGTAAGGAAGGAAACATAAAGTGTAGCATTTTGTATTTATTTCAAACATTCATTGCATTTTGCATGATGTTTGTTTTTAACCAGTTGAGCTTCCACAACAATTTTGACGTTTTAGCTCCAGAGCTATAGATTCAGCAATAACGTTGCTATTAATTGTAATACCAAAGTAATACATATATTTAAAAATACATTTTTTTTGGGGGGGGGGGGGCAATGTTTTCTTTTATGCATTCCCTACCTAAATTAAATTATTGTTGTATATTTTAAAATTAAACTGTATGTCAAGGCAGAAGAAAAACAAATCATATATCAATGCTATACATGCGCACTTCCACAGTTTTTTTTTTTTATATATAATTTTTCATTCAGCAATTTTTTTCAGTTATAACAAAACATATAAACAATAACACGAGAAGGAATAAACCTATGTAGGAATAGAGAACAAATCTAACCATCAGACCACACAATAAAACAACAAAAAAAAAAACAGCAGAATCTCATTCAATTCACAAAATTTAGGAATATAAAAATCACAAAATATGCCCAATATTGAATATTACTACTATCATTAACCTAAAGTGTATTCCTTTCATATCGCTGCTTAGGCCATGCGCAGACCAGTTTCCGCGGACATGTCCGATCGTGTGTACGGCCTAGCGGACAGGTTTCCAGCGGACAAAAGTTTCTAAGCATGCTTAGAAACTTGTCCGCTGGAAACCTGTCCGTCGGACATGTCCGCTGGTTAGTACGCCCAACCATCGGACCTAAATCCCGCACATGCATCTAATTGATTCGATGCATGCGTGGAAGCATTGAAGTTCCTGGTTAGAGCACGTCGGTGTCTTCTACGTCACCGCTTCTCTGTCCGCAGAGATTTTGGTCTGATGGTGTGTACACACATCAGACCAAAATATCCCTGGAGACATGTCCGATGAAAACGGTCCTCGTGTGTACAGGGCCTCAAACTCTTCCTTTATTATACCTTCTCTTCTCTACTTTAGGGTAAAAGAAAGCCTCTCCCCTGACCCCACCCCCTGGGGGTAGCAAGAGAGAAAAAAAAACACTAACTTTCCTTTTTGACACAGAGTATATTTTTGGCTCTAAATTCCTAAGCACTTGGTGTCAGTCAGCCCTGCCTACTTAATTTCAAGCATTGCAAAGAACACAGTCCTCTTCTCATCTCCCCCCCTTCCTTTCCACTACCCCTCCTTGTACACAGACAAAGAGCACAGGAAGTTATTAGCCAAACACTTTTCTGACAAATCACCAGGTATTTTTGCCATTTTGAAACAGATGTATCAACACTTTCAATGATTTAGTAGTTCAAAGGGAACAATTAGGAGACATTCCCTAATATGGGCATGCCCCCTGCCCACTCGTGCTGTGCCCCCTGCCCACATGTGCTGTGATTGGACACAGCACAAGTTTGGCAGGAGATTTCCGCCAATAATTTTGTCTGAAACCTGCTGATTCCCACGTGGAAGAAAAATATATTTTAAATATATTTAAAAAAAACATTCTAAATATATTTTTCCCAAATATATTGCAATATATTTGAAATGCTACAATTTTGGCCAGATTCAATATATTTCAAAAATATATTTCAATATATTTGTGAATATATTATTGAATATATTGGGAAATGCATTGTGAAATATGTTGCAAATATACTCATAAATATATGTTAAATGTACTTCTGAATGCATTTAGCAATATATTTATGCAGCCATAAATATATTGCAACATGCATTTTGGAATGCATTGTGAATATATTCAGACATATATTGCTAAATGCATTCAGAAGTACATTTGACATATATTTCTGAATACATTCACAATGCATTCCAAAATGCACTTTGCAATATATTTATGGCTGCACAAATATATTGCTAAATGCATTTAACATATATTTATGAATATATTTGCAACATATTTCACAATGCATTACCCAATATATTCACAAATATATTGAAATATATTTTTGAAATATATTGAATCTGGCCAAAATTGTAGCATTTCAAATATATGGCAATATATTTGGGAAAAAATATATTAAGAATGTTTTTTAAAATATATTTTAAATATAAATGTACTGAATGTAAAATAAAAAAAATACATTCCTATTACATTTTGAAATGCTGTGCATTTATATATTGTATTTTATATATTGTAGGCCTATAAAACCAGCAAATATTTGGAAATAAAAATGATAACACAGTACAATACACACAACTTTATTATCATGTAAATATACAAACACTACAACACAGAGAATAGAAAGTGGTGTTAACTGTGGTAAATGACATACAAGTTTATTTGTGGTATTCTGATGGTTCCCGATGTTTCCCTTCAGGTGATATTTCAACACCGGAATTGTTCTCGTAAGAGCGTCACTGATCACACCGTTTGAAGTCCCAGGAAACTTTACCAAAGTGGCAGCTTTAAAAAGTAAATGGAAAATATTAGACTTATTAGATTTTCCCTGTGAATCAAAAGCCATATAAGACCCTTTTCACACTTTAGCGCTGCTAAAGCTCCGGCGGTTTTTGCAACACTTTTTAGGCGTTTTTTTTTTTTTTTAAAGGGAAAAAGTACAGTTTTTAATGCGCTTTTAAAGTGCTTTGGAAGTGCTGCCCATTAATTTCAATAGGCAGGTGTGTTTTAGGAGCGCTATTTATAGCGCTCCCAACCCGCCCCAGATGCTGCTTGCAGGACTCTTTCTAAAGTTCCGCAAGCGCATCGCCCCAGTGTGAAAGTACTCATTGCACTGAAAGGGATGCAGTTTCATGAGCTTTTTAGAGGCTATTTCTAGTGCTAAAACACCTGAATACTGGCTCAGTGTGAAAGGGGTCTAATAGATACAGCTGAGTAAATAAAACGAACAAAATTAAGCATGTAAAAAAAAAATATTGTAGACTTTTAAAAAATCTGTATAAAAATCAACATCTTGCCTACAACTTGCCTTTTTAGTTCAGACTACTACCAGACTGAGCAAGATATCTTATTTTGACACAACAGTCAAATTGGCTTACAGTCTACATGTCAAAGCTGATGTTTTCATAGGGTCTAACTGTACTTGCTTCTCTCCATCTGTCAGCCGCTTGGAGGCACCTCCTTAAAGGTTACTTTTTATTGAAGTGGTTGTAAAGGTACAAGGGTTTTTACCTTCATGTATTCAATGCATGAAGGTAAAAAAAACTTCTGTGTGCAGCCCCCCTATACTTACATGAGCCCTCTCTCAATCCAGTGATGTCCACGAGAGCCTTGTCTCTCCAGGGACTTGCACTGCTGATTGGCTTTCTGTAGCGGTGGGAGCTATTGGCTCACGGTGCTGTCAATCACAGCCAGTGAGCTAATTAGGAGATGGGGTCAAGGCAAGGCTCAGTGTGTGATTGGACACACAGAGCTCTGGTTCAGGAGCACCGGCATGGGACCTGAGAAGAGAAGGATCTGAGCTGCTCTGTACAAAAACCCTTACACAGAGCAGGTAAATAGGAGTAGGATATGTTTGATATTTAAAAAAAAAGACAACCATTTAATGTTTCGATACCAAAAGAAAACCTACCTGTTTAGGCCTTGAGTACGACACTTGACAAGGAGATGAGCTCAAGTCTTCAGATGGGACAAAAGGTGATGCACACGATACACCCACACAGGATGAACTTCCACCATCATTCTTCAGTGCTATTAGCTGCGCTCTTGTTGTTTTCAAAAGATCCATTACACCAGGCAACTCTATGGAAAAGCATAACAACTTTTTAAGTAACATAATGGCCTATTTTCTCACTATATCCATTCATTTCATTTGTTAGAAATTGATGACTTGTGGAAAAATGTACTTAAATGATTAGAGGGTTTCCTCCAGTCTGCTGCTGACCCCCCCAAGAGGGTTTCTCCCAAGGTAAAAGTAAGGATGTTCCACAAAACAAAAATCCTACTTGTGCATATAGTATGTAGTTACCTCAGTGCACTCACTGATACTATAATGAATGTAGTACAGTAAACTTCCAGTTACTCAACGATCCCCATTGGTACTGTTATTTCTGGTTGCTTGAGATCTAATAGTAACTCTCAAGCATCCACCTCCCATGGCACCCTGACCCCCTCCCACTTAGCAGCTAAAGGGGGTAGGGATTGGGGGCAGGGTTTTACCACCCCCAAATTCACATGTGAATGAGCCTTAAAAGTGCTATTGCCAAATGCAACTTAGGGCTCATTCACAAGTGCGGTATGCAATGCTCCAATGCGCCTCTGAGAAATTCTGCAAGGTGGTGAGGAGGCAAAATGTTTACACCAAAAATTGCAGTGAAAGGCACACAATTGCAGCGCGGTAGTACGGCAATTATAGGTTTTAGTCAGGTGTGAGGAGGCAACATTGGAGGAGACTGTGCCCTGTGATCTTTGACTTCTCCCATGTTGTTCAGGTAGATCTCCAACTCTCTAAGGTTGCCTACCTCTGCCTTAAAACACTGTAGAATGAAAGGGCAAATGATTGGTCAAACAGAAAATAAAGATAAAAATAACAAAGGCAGCAGAACTGGTGGAATAACACACAATAAATAGATAACAAAAATAAAAGACTGTGCCAATAAAAAAGATTCAATGAAAATTTAAATTGAAATAATTTCACCAATACCAATTCCATTGAAAGATTGGCATCCAGGGGCTGATATGCCAAAAACGGTGCACAATAATTAACCAAAACAAAAAAATCAGAGTGCAAGGAAAAATTTGTATATAAATTCACAAAATGAATGTCAAATTATATGTATAAACAATGAGAGGTTAATACGCCAAATCGGTGATCCCAAAATTGTATGTCAACAGCACACAATTGGCAAACCAAACCTCAAAAATTCTTAATGATATCACCACAAAACTCAAACGCTGATGACCAAATGAATAATGAAGGATGATGCAGATATGATGATCAGATACAGTGCCAGTTTAATGCAGTGATATAAACCGCAATTAAGTTGTCCGCTTACCAAAGGCAAGTTGTCTCAGTTGTTGGTTTTCTTCTTCCAAGTGCTTATTCTGGTTGTATATTCACCAGCTGTCAGTTAGTCTTGGTCAGGTGCTTTGACAGCGGCTGGCGGCCCATCTGTCAGAATCCGCCACCTCCACACCCCCCATCCACTCCCCCCCACCCCACACACACACACACACACACCCCCATCTTTCAAACCCCCCACCCACACACACACACCCCAGACACCGCTAACCTCCTTCTGCACAATTTATTTGATGGTAGCTGAATGTAAACAGCAGGCAGTGGGGGAACCATAGCCAGACTGCCATTGGCTGTTTCAAATTTTAAAATTAGGCTGACTATTGTGCCCCCTTCCCACTGCCTGCTGTCAATCAGCAGAGGAAGACCTGAAGAAGAATGTTCTCCTTCAAATCCTCTCCTTTGCTGATTGACAGCAGGCTATTGATTTCCCTGCTATCTGCTCTTTTTTCCTGCATTCTGACAGTGGCCAGTGGCTGTTAGAATACAAAAAAAGGCCTAGATGTCAACTGATATCAGGCTACTTCTGGGGCAGCTGGATGTAAACATAATATCATTACCTCATATTGTTATCGGCCTGAAAGGTGGCTCATAATTGGTATCTGTATGGAAAAATCCATATCTAATGGCACCTAGTAGCAGGGCAGATAATAATATGCAAAAGGGGAGGGAGACATAAACATTGGTAGCACTATGCACTGACATTATGGGGTATATTTACTAAAGGCAAATCCGCTTTGCACTACAAGCGCACTTGGAAGTGCAGTCACTATAAATCTGAAGGGGACAAAAAAAAATCATTTTTGCCTGTACATGATTGGATGAAAAAATCAGCAGGGCTTCCCCTCATTTCAGATCTACCCCTCAGATCTACAGCGACTGCATGTCCAAGTGCACTTGTAGTGCAAAATGGATTTTCCTTTAGTAAATCAACTCCTATGCTGCATGGCGAGTGGATATAGAATAGAAGCCATATAATATTGTATGCAGCAATGTACACTGAAAGTAAGTTACACAGTTACTGGATATAACATGGAAGCCATACATATTATATACAGCAATGTACACTGACAGTATGTTACACAGTTACTGGATATAACATGGAAGCCATACATATTATATGCAGCAATGTACACTGAAAGTAAGTTACACAGTTACTGGATATAACATGGAAGCCATACATATTATATACAGCAATGTGCACTGAAAGTAAGTTACACAGTTACTGGATATAACATGGAAGCCATACATATTATATGCAGCAATGTGCACTGACAGTATGTTACACAGTTACTGGATATAACATGGAAGCCATACATATTATATACAGCAATGTGCACTGACAGTATGTTACACAGTTACTGGATATAACATGGAAGCCATACATATTATATGCAGCAGGGTGACATGCTGTGGAAGAGGAGCTCTATAATATTACATTACTGTGCACATGCTGTATGGTAACTGGGAAGGTGAATGTACACAGAATGAGAACTATTCAGCAGGAAATAGACAAATACAACTTAACTCATACACCAAACTTTCACAATTCCAATATTATTACATAGAAGGCTCACCTTTCATCCAGGAGAATACATCCAGGGGAATACAGAGAGCGTCTCCACCATTCTGCCATGCTTTCCTTTTCAGACTAGGCCTTACCAGGAACAGGAAGTGAGAGGTGAAAGTTCACCCCTCTGGTTCCCACTGCTCACTTCCTGTCACACACCTCCTGTATTATCATTGCAGTCTCATTTAAAGAGTTTTCCCCAGGGCTGAATTCACATATTATAAGATCGAAGGCACAGAATTCAAACCCACATCCCAATAAAAATAATGAGATAAAAGAAATGAGAAAAATATTTATACATGTAAGTAAGTGATGGGAGATGCATTCTATATATATATATTTTGTATCTTCATTCTGGTACATGTGTGTGTGTATATATATATATCAGATATACTCTATGTGTATGTGTGTGTGTGTGTGTGTGTGTATATATATATATATATATATATATATATATATATATATATATATATACTAAGGTGACCAGATTTTTTTTAAAAAATCCAGGGACACATTTTTTTTTACTAGTAATGGCGGCAATCAGCGTCTCTCTGCCCATCGCTGCAGCCGCCCACCACACAGCCTGCCAAGTCTTACACTCCGGGTCCCCGCTACTGCTTGGTGGGGAGCGGAGGAAGATAAGCAGGCAGGCAACTGGCCGGGACTTGAGCCAAGGCAGAAGAACATGGAAGCGGAGCTGAATGGGAATGCACCTGAAACTGAAGAAATATTCCCTCTGCTCCGACCAACACATGATCATCAGAAAGGGGCACAGGTAATGGAAAAAATCCCCCCCCCCCAAGCTAGTAGGAGCGACAGAGTAGGGGGGTGTAATTCAGAATTATTTTTTTTTTAATTCTGCACTGACTGTCTTTGAAATTGCCCCAGCCCCTGTTCAAATCCAATGGGGACAAAACTGGGGACAGACTTGGTCTAGGGACAGTGTCCTTAATCCAGGGACTGTCCCCTGAAACCGGGGATGTCTGGTCACCCTATATATACACACACACACACACACACAGTATATCTGAGATATATATATATATGTATATATATATATATATATGTATATATATATATATATATATATATATATGTGTGTGTGTGTATATATATATATATATATATATATATATATACTGTATTTGCTGGCGTATAAGACTACCTTTTACACTTAAAAAAACTGGGCAAAAAGCAGGGGTCATCTTATACACCGGGTCAGCTGCTCGGATGCCTGCTGGATGTGCGGTAATATCGCATGTAGCTTCGGCTACATACAGTATATACCGCTGAGCCAATCCCGGTGAGCGATGTATTCAAATGAATACAGAGCCTGCTCAGATTGGGGTAACAACCTCTGCCAATCCGAGTGCCTACATACAGTAGCCTGCTCGGATTGGCTTTGAGAGTCAGAGATGCACGGGCTGATGATGTTACAACCTCTGCCAATCCAAGCAGGCTTTGTATTCATTAATAGAATACATCGCTCGCCATGATGGGCTCCAGTCCCAGTAAGAATGAAGAAGTATATGGCTCCAGAAGGAAGAAATATGAAGTATCGGAACGGGGGTCGTCTTATACGGTGAGTACAGGCAAAAAAAACGTTAAAAAAATGTAAAATTAGGGGGTCGTCTTATACGCCTGGTCGCCTTATACGCCAGCAAATACGGTATATATATATATATATATATATATATATATATATATATATATACACATACACACACACACACAGTATATATATATATATACACACGCACAAGAATGCAGCTCTCATCACTTACATATTTATCTTCCAGCACAGCCTAGCATTGGCAGTGCAGCTTGGGCAGGGATATGACATTTAAAGCGGAGTTCCACCCAAAAGTGGAAGCTCCACTTATTTGCCTCTTCCCCCCCCCCCCACCTACTTTGCCAATGCTTTTCTGCATGTGTGTTTTTGATGCATTCCAGGGTATGTTTGGTGTGTTTTTAAAGCATTCCAGTGCATTTTCCCCTCTTTTTTTTCTTAACCTTAGATAAGGACATGTGTGTTGCAGTGCGTTCAGGTGCATTCTGGTGCGTTTTTGATGTGCTTTACAGTGTTCCATTACAGTCCAGTGCAGGAAAAATGCAGCATGCTCTACTTTTTTTCTGGAACTGCAAGCACTAGTGTGAATTATGCCATTGAAAACCATATAACTTACTTTCCATGCAGACAAAAAAAAAACGCACTGGGCTGCATGTGGTGTGAATTGTCCCTATATATAGGCAATGGAGGCAGCAGCACCCGAGAGCCAATGGAAACATTGGCTGGGATACCAACATCGCCGGATTCCAGGACAGGTAAGTGTCCTAATATTAAGTCAGCAGCTGCAGTATGTGTACAGTATGGGGGGTTATTTACTAAAGGCAAATCCACTTTGCACTACAAGCGCAAACTACAAGTGCAAAGTGCATTTGAAATTGCACTGAAAGTGCACTTGTAAGTGCAGGCGCTGTAAATCTGAGGGGTAGAACTGAAATGAGGGGAAGCTCTGCTGATTTTATCATCCAATCATGTGCAAGCTAAAATGCTGTTTTTTTTATTTTCCATGCCCCCCTCAGATCTACAGCGACTGCACTTCCAAGTGCACTTTCCTTGCAATTTCAAGTGCACTTTGAATTTGTAGTTTGCACTTGTAGTGCAACGTGGATTTGCCTTTAGTAAATAACCCCCTTTGTGTAGCTGCTGAGTTTTAATTTTGTGCTGGGGGGAACTTTTTGCTGCTGGAATTACCCTTCGGCAGGTACGAAGTCCAAACAATGGACTGGACTTAGTATAAAAAGAATATACAGTATATATACAATATATATTATATTGCCAAAAGTTTTGGGACGCCTGCCTTTACACGCACATGAGTTTTAATAGCATGCCAGTCTATAACAGCTTCAATTCCTCTGAGAAGGCTGTCTTATGGGAATGTTTGACCATTCTTCCAGAAGCACATTTTTGAGTTCAGGCACTGATGTTGGATGAGAAGGCCTGGCTCACAGTCTCCACACAAATTCATCCCAAAGGTGTTCTATCAGGTTGAGGTCAGGACTCTGTGTAGGCCAGTCAAGTTTCTCCACCCCAACCCACTCATCCATGTCTTTATGGACCTTGCTTTGTGCACTGGTCCAAATCATTTGGTGGATTATGGTGTGTGTGTGTGTGGGGGGGGGGGGGGGATTATGGTGTGGGGCTGTTTTTCAGGGGTTGGGTTTGGCTCCTTAGTTCCAGTGAAGGGAACTCTTAAGGCGTCAGCATACCAAGACATTTTGGGAAAATGTTATGCCCCCAACTTTGTGCGAACAGTTTGGGGATGGCCCCTTCCTGTTCCAACATGACTGATCACCAGTGCACAAAGCAAGGTCCATAAAGACACTGATGAGCGAGTTTGGTAATAATAGTGCAACTTCTGATTCATGGATTAAACAGAACATTGAAGATTTATATCCAGAGTTTCTCTCTGTACTCTGTAAGCAGACAAGACCCTTGGACTGTGGAGGTGGATGTCTGTGAAGGTTCTCATTCATTCAGGTCAATCAATAAATCAATATAACTGGACTTGCTGGTCCGCCGACAAGCGTTCTCAATTCAGAATGACTTATACAAAAATTCTTTGGGAATGGAAAGTGGATGCGAGAGGTTTAATTGCTTTGTATTGAATGGATTATGTGCTTAAAATCTTATAAAAAAAATATATTTTATTTGAATCTTTTATTTATTTTTTATTTTTTTTAAAAGAGTAAAACAAGCCATTTTAAAATCGTAGTGGGTCTCTTATAAATGTATTCAGAATGTTATATATGACATAGTTACAAAAATATCAGACAAAATATATGTTGAAATGTCTTTATTAGACATTAAATATTTTCAGAAAAACATATTTTAAAAATATATTTTCTAATATATAGCTTTGTAAAATATATTTAAATTATATTTTTGGAATGCATTTACAAGTATATTTAAAGATATATGTTTGAATGCATTTTTTTATATGTTCAAAAATATCTGGACAATATATTTTCAAACATATATTTTCACATATATGCCTTTGGAAAATATATTAAAATTATATTTTTGGAACACATTTACAAATATATGTAAAAATATATGTTGAAAAAAATCTGAAGAATATATTTAAAAAATATATTTTTCAATATATGTCTTTGGAAAATGCATTTAAATTATATTTTGGAATGCCTTTACAAGTATATTTAAAAATATATGTTTAAATGCATTTTTTTAGATGCTCAAAAATATATGTCAAATATATTGAAAAAAATATATTTTAAAATATATGCCTTTGGAAAATATATTTGAATTTACATTTTTGGAATAGATGTAAAAATATATTCGCGTAGGCCAATATATTGTAAATATATTTAAAATATATAATTTTTTTAAATAAATATATTGGAAATATATTTTTCTTCCATATGGGTTGTCTGTGTCCAATCGCACACAGAGTTCTCTGTTTACAAAAACACAGAACTGTGTGTACAGAGAACAGCGATCTGGTTGTATCTTCTTCCTGAAAAGGAGGGAGAAAAAACAGCCAGATCAGAAAGTGAAAGCCGCACACATTGCACACATTAAACATTGTTAGGCACACAGTTTACCCTTTGAGTGCCCTTTGATGATAACCCTTTCCCAGCCAGTGACATTAGTACAGTGTACAGTATTGTAGTGACATCAGTGTCAGTTAGTGACCCTCCAAGCCAGTGTCTGTAAGCACAGAATGCCCATCACTATATCACAGATTCACTAGTCACTGATCACCGCCATTACAATACAGCATCTAGAGCAGGACTACAAGTCCAATGAGGCATAGCAAGAATGATAGCTACAAGCATGACACCCAGAGGCATGATGGGACTTGTAGTTTTGCAACAGCTGGAGGTCCGCTAATTGCATATCCCTGATCTAGAGCTTTGTAAATCCGAGTATATATACCATAGTTTGTAGATGCTATAACTTTCAAACAAACCAATTAATATACACTTATTGATATAATTGCCTGTTTTTTTACTGGCTGCCAGTAAAAATACTGAGGGTTGGCAACACTGCTCTTGAACTCCTGAAGGTTTTACCTTTTTCATGACCAGGGCATTTTTTGCTATACAGCACTGCGCTACTTTAACAATTGTGGGGTCATGCAACACTGTACGCAAATTAAATGTTTATAATTTTTTTACATAAATAGATCTTTTTTGTGTGGCATTTGATGATCACTGGGTTTTTATTATTTTTATTATTTAAACTACAAAAGACCGAATATTTTCAAAAACAAAACCAAAAAAATCAAAAAGTCAAACTTCTTCCTATATTTAGTACAAAATGTATTCTGCTACATGTCTTAGGTAAAAAAAATATATTTCTCCTGCCAGTATATGCCAGTAAAGCCCTGTACACACAGGCGAGAATCCCGTCAATGGGATTCCTGGCAAGATTTTCTTGCCAAGTCCTGTGTACAGACACACTTTAAAAAGAACTGCCATTCTTTTGAATGGCAAGAACGCGGTGACATCATTGACTACGACGAGCATGTGCTCGTCACATTCAATGCCGTCGCCCCCATCTTGCTTCACCCTACCTATGCATTGGAAGCTACAGTGCATGCATCATTGTCTCATCGAGCATGCATGGGTTTCCATGGAGGATAAGCATACACGCGCTCGGGTTAATCAGCAGGAAAACACTGCCGAGAAATCCGATGGGAAAATTGAGAAGCCCAACGAGAAAATAAAGAGCAGGTTCTCTATTTTTCTCGTTGAGATTCCTGGCAGTTTTCTTGTCGAAAAACCATACACACAAAAGGTTTTCTCAGCAAAAAGCTCTTCCAGCAGTTTTCTTGATGTTTCTTGCCGAGCATGTGTATGAGGCCTAAAAGTAAAAGGTTGCCAGTAAAAAATATGGCTGTGATGCTTGGCTTGGTCCAGAGCTGAGGCCATCTGAGTGCCTACTACAGTGTGATCGGGTGGAACTGGTGGAGGCGGTGGCTGAGCATGTCGCGTGATGTCATGGTGCAATGGAGCCAAGCAGAGTGGCCAGAGCCTTGTGTGCAGAATGGTAGCGGAATGGTAGCAAGGCAGGCTGGGACCAAGACTGTCAGTGCTGTTTAGACTGGAGTAGACTGGAGTAGAGTGAAGGGAACATTGGGCTTAGAGAGAAACAGTCACTGTGACACAGTAGGGGATGTGCCATGTCGGTGAGTTGTGATCCTCATCTGTGCTACTGCACACTGCTGTCGGTGTCACTGTGAGGCCGCGTACACACGATCAGACCGGTCCGATGAAACTGGTCTGAAGACTAGTTTCATCGGACCAAATTGATCGTGTGTACGGCCCATCAGACCGTTGTCCGTCGGACCAAAGTTTTAAAACTTGCTTCAAAATCTGTCCGACGGACACCTGTCCATTGGACCAAAATGATGGTTAGTACACAAAAGCATCAGACCAAAAACCCGCGCATGCTCAGAATCAAGTCAACGCATGCTTGGAAGCATTGAACTTTGTTTTTTCAGCACGTCGTTGTGTTTTACGTCACCGAGTTCTGGCCCGATGGGATTTTGGACTGATGGTGTGTACGCATATCAAACCATCAGACCACTTCAGCCTGGTCCGATGAAAATGGTCCGTCGGACCAGTTTCATCGGACCGGTCTGATCGTGTGGCCTGAGAGTCAGTGTGTGCTGCCCACTCTAATTTCTTGCCCTCTTAAAGCCTGTCCTTGAGTGACTTACTTACTATATCGAAAATAAAATAGGAAATATGTTTTTTGCCTTTTTTATATCTACCTTAAATCATATTCCAATTGCATATTGTATTTGTTTTAGCCTAAATACTCAAATTTGCATTTAAAACTGTCATTTTCTAACTTTTGGAAATGCCAGTAAAAACTTGGTTGTGCCAGTAAATTTTGGGCGTTGTGTCAGTAAATTTCAATATGGTAGGTTGGCAAAGGGTTAAAAGAAAAAAATATATACACTTTTTTTTTTTACTTTTGAACATTTGTGGATTGATTTGTTAAGGAAAATAAACATATGGATAGAAGAGCAAGTGCATAGGTAATAACTCCCAGCTGCAGCCAAACTGGTTTTCATTTTTGAATAGAATTTCTTCCAAGGTGCTTTTTCGTTTTTCAGCTCCTGGGAAGGTTACTTTGGCATGTGTCGACAAAACCTTTTGTGAAGGAGATCACAAGAAAATATATATCAGTGTTTGCATAGGATCTCTTTGTTCCTCTTATTGAATCTTGTTATGAATATGCTGAAGTTTGTACCCATTTGTTTGCTGGTTGTAGGCTGCTTGGTAGGTAAATGTTTTGTGTTTAGGATCTGACCTTCTCATAGGCTTCTTTGTATTTGGCAGTGAATAGAGATTTAAACATTTTGGCCCGGATTCACATACATCGGTGCATATTTATGCCGCTGTAGCGTATCTCTTTTACGCTACGCCGGCGCAGCGCGGAGAGGCAAGCATGGAATTCACAAAGCAAATGCTCCCAACTCTGCACATATTTGTACTTACGCGGCGTATCTGGAGATACATCGGCATAAGTGCTTTGTGAATCCGGGCCTTTGCTGTTTAAAGGGGTTGTAAAGGTTTGTTTTTTATTTTCTAAATAGGTTCCTTTAAGCTAGTGCATTGTTGGTTCACTTACCCTTTTCTTCGATTTCCCTTATAAATTGTTTTTTTCTTTGTCTGAATTTCTTACTTCCTGTTCCTCCTCAGTAAACTTTCCTCCATCATCCGAGACGTTCTGGCTGGGGGTTAGTCAACCTGCTCACCCCCTCCCTTGGGACTACATCCCTGCTGGGAGACACTGGGAACAAACTTACTGAGGAGGAACAGGAAGTGAGTAATTCAGACAAAGAAAAAAACATTTAGAATGTAAATTGAAGGAAAAGGGTAAGTGAACCAACAATGCACTAGCTTAAAGGAACCTATTTAGAAAAAAAAAAAAAAAAAAACCTTTACAACCCCTTTAAGCCATTTTATTTGGCCAAATGGGGAGTTTCTTAATCAAAGTCTGCATGGACAACCGTTAAAGTCTAAATAGCTATTGATGTCAACGTTTTTAACCTGTTATGGTTACATCCAAATATTTGGAATCTAAAGGTTTTCACTTGCAGGTGAATACCAGACCCCAGACATTATTGCTAAGATATTGAACAAAAATATTCTAACACCATCTTGTGCATCTTCTTATCTTAAATACCATTACCTTACAATGAATCTACAAAATATTGTTAGAAGTACGGGTTTTCACTTTAGGATGACTTCCCCATTTATAGGAACACTTTATCACAAACCTTATGCTTCTTTACTAATTGTGAATACATTTTATATTCTTGATGAAGTGGGACTCCTAAGTCCATAAATTTGTATTTTTTTTTTGTTAGCTATTATGCTTAAAAAAACATATTTGGACTCTCAACTATTGGTCTGGATCTATTTCCTTACTAAAGCTCATAATATTGTATTGCTGTATATGTTCCCATCATTTATTTTCGGAATAGGAAATGATGGGAAATCACTTCAATGGCAACATACAAAAAAAAAGGGACACAACAACACATTTTTCGTAGGAAAAGATAGAACTTCGAACATTGTTTTTATTGCTGTCCCGGCCTTCCTTTCCTAGTGATAATCGCATTCACCATTATTTGTGGTCCACCATACTTCTCCAGGCTTGTAGGGTTCAGCTGGATGTACAGCTTTCAAACCTTTTCAATTTGAAAAATACCAATCCTGCTTATGCTATATCTTCACTGTATGAATTAATATTAACATTGTGCTATTTTTTACATAAAATGGCAACTCCACCTCCCCTCTTCCCCACTCTGTCCTTCCAGTGTTATATGTAGCCTGTAATAGTTATTCACCAGTAATTTGAATCCTTGCACCATGTCTCTGGGATTACAAGTTACAGTATCCCTAGACATAAGAAATGACAGTTCACAAAGATTGTTACCTAAACTACAAGTAATAGTGCATATGATATGATAAACACAGCTATCCACTGCCAGATATTTAGTACTGTACCAGAATCTTTAATTGCATTAACAAACCCTTACATTTATTTTTACCTGCAGGGGACAGAAATTTAATTTGCCAATTAAATTTTTTGTCTCATTTCTCAGTTTAAATGCATGTTCAAAAAACTCCTGAATCCCATAATAAGTAGTTCTTGTGTGTGAGGGATTCAGACCATCTCTTTTGTACAGCTCAATATTAGGCCGCGTACACACGATCGAATCTATCTGCTGGAAACGGTCCGATGGACCGTTTCAGCAGACAAATTCGATCGTGTGTACGGGCTGACAGACGGAACCCATCCGTCCGACATGTCTGCTGGTTACAGTAGTACGCTAACCAGCAGACATATCTGCCCGCGCATGCGTCGAATCCAGTGTTTTACTTCCTGGTGACGTGGCGGCGTCACCGCCACGTCACTGCGCTTTCTGCCGGTGGGGAGACAGACAAATCCGATCAAAACGGTCTGTCAGACCGATTGGATCGGATTTATTTGGTCGTGTGTACACGGCCTCACAGTTGGGGCGAATGGTTCGAGCCGAGCAAATGTTTGGCCCTTAACATCGCCTGTTCGCCCGTTCAGTAAACAACCACATTTGCAGGGCGCTTGGCGGGTGTTCACCCTGCCAAACGCCCTGCATTGTACTGTACACTGTACAGTGCATTCTAAGTCCTGATTGGGCAACACTTTGCCCAATCAGCACTCAGTGAATAGCTGGTAGTTAATGAGCGGAGTTAATTATTAGCTGTCAATAGGCTTGAATAAAAAAAAAAACATTGCTGGTAATAAAAACGTGAAAAAATAGGAAAAATAGGAAAAAATTAAGCGGGTCCTCCCAAAATCCATAACAGACCCTTATCCGAGCATGCACCCTGGTAGGGCAAAAAAAGGGGGGGGGGCGAGTGTGCGTCCCCCCCTCCTGAAACATACCAGTCCACTTGCCCTCAACATGGGGAAGTGGGTGCTTTGGGGCGAGGGGGCTCTTCCCCACAACCCTGGGCCGTGGATGTGGGAGTCTGTGGGCAGTGGTCTTATTGGAATATGGAAGCCCACATTTGATGAGGATGCCCCCAGATCTTACCCCCCAATGTGAATTAGTATGGAGTACATAATACCCCTACCTGTTCACCAAAAAAGTGCCAAAAAGTAATCAAACACAGAAACAGTTTTTGACAATTCCTTTATTTAAAAATAATTTTAAAAAAAATGTCCCCCCGATGTAGATCCCTCTGCAATAACGCTTCCACCACCACTGCTGGCACAATTTGTTTTTTAAATGGTGTTCTGTAAACTGAGGCAAACTGCAGACTGTCTGGCTTGCCGTTGGACAGTTCTTATATAGGTAAGGATCATCTGGCAACGTCACCTGGTTGGACCGATCAGTGACTTGATCTTTAGCTCCTCTCCTCCTCCAATATAAGGGCTACAGTGGGAGGGGCTGAGCAGCCAACACAGTGGTTATGTGACATCCCCAGCTGATGTCAGAGGGCCCCTCCCACTGTAGCCCCTAGAGGAGAGGAGGAGGAGAGCGGAGAGCGGCCATAAGTCACATGACCCCCCAGAACAGATCTGAGATGAGGTAATTTGCAGTGCACTTGTGGATTTTCCTTTAGTAAATCACCCCCAGTGTGTTATGGCTTGATAAAACAGGGGTTGGCGGTGATTTTTTTTTTTTTTACTTAACAACCACTTTAGACAAACACTGAGCTCTGCAATGCAAATGACTTTCTTTTTTTTGTACATTATGGGCTGCTAAACTTATTTCAGACTGTTGAAATTCTAACTGGTAAAGATCCTGGCCCAATCTCTAAATATCCCTCTGTACAAAACGTACATCATTCTGGGACAAACCATTGTTGCCAAGGTGCACAACAATATTGATATCACATTTTTGACTAGCTTGAGATGACTAGGGGAGAAGGAAATAAAAACAAGAAAAAATTACTACTTTGCAAGAAGACACTAATCTATGGTTGTGTGTGGGGGTGGGGGAAGAACCAGATTACTGCTAATTAAATTATTATTTACACAAAAGTTTATAAAGATAAGCTAATGTAGCTAAATGGTTCAGTTTTCTGAATTCAGAATCAGATAAATGTAAACTCTTACCTTTTTTAAATAGCTTCCTTTACCTTAGTGCAGTCCTCCTTCACTTAACTCATCCTTCGAGTTTGCTTTTAAATGTCCTTATTTCTTCTGAGAAATCCTCACTTCCTGTTCTTGTGTCTGTAACTACACACAGTAATGCAAGGCTTTCTCCCTGGTGTGGAGAAAGCCTCTTGAGGGGGAGGGGGCAGGCAGGAGTGTCAGGACACTCTCTACTTTGCAGATAGAGAAAGGAGCTGTGTGTTAGTGGGCGTCCTGACACTCCTGCTCGCCCCCTCCCCCATCAAGAGGCTTTCTCCACACCAGGGAGAAAGCCTTGCATTACTGTGTGGAGTTACAGACAGAAAAACAGGAAGTGAGGATTTCTCTGAAGACATAAGGACATTTAAAAGCAAAATCCAAGGATGAGGTAAGTGAAGGAGGACTGCACTAAAGTAAAGGAAGCTATTTAGGGATTTTTTTTTTTCCTTTACAACCCCTTTAAGTATATACTTTCAGGTCCTTTTTGTTGCTCTGTATTTTCTTCCAATGCTTTTGAGGTCTAGTGAAGAGGACAGAACAAACCAAACACACCCACTAACATGCAAAAGCAAAACTGAAACCTTTTTTGTGTTACAATAGCAGCATAGCACCTCCTAAAGGAAGAAATTAATACTGTTCTTGCATTGGAGGGTTCAGTTTGTTACCTAGGACTTGCTTGTCTTCATTACGTGCACAGAAATTAGAATAATCTGATATCATACATTTTTTTTAGAAATGATTTAGGAAATATTTGAACACAGGGGGGTAGATTCACATAGGGATACGACGGTGTATCTACTGATACACCGTCGTATCTGTGAGATCCGAGGTTCCGCATAGATCTCCCTTAGAGCCGACTGGTGTAAGTGAGCTACACTGTCGGATCTTAGGCTGCAATCTCCCGCCGTCCACTAGGTGGCGCTTCTATTACTATACGCAACGAATATGCAAATGAGGAGAACCGCCGATTCTGAAACGAACGTCCGGCCGTCGTTTTTTTTTACGTCGTTTGCGTTTGGCTTTTTCCGGCGGATCGTTACCCCTGCTATATGCGGGGTAAGTGCGGCGTATCCTATGTTAAGTATGGCCGTCGTTCCCGCGTCGAATTTTGCATTTTTTTATGCCGTTTACGTAAGTCGTTCGGGAATACGGCCATACGTTAATAGCGTTAACGTCGAAAACAATGACGTCCTTGCGACGTCATTTGAGGCAATGCACGCTGGGAAATTTAGCCGGCGGCGCATGCGCAGTACGATCGGCGCGGGGACGCGCGTGATTTAAATAGTAAACTCCCCCTAGCCACGGAATTTGCATTCCGCCGGGGGATTTACGATCCACCAGGGCAACTTACGAGGCAAGTGCTTTTCGAATACAGCACTTGCCTCAAAAACTGGCGCAGGCGGATCGTAAAAAGATAGATCACGCGGATCAAAAGATCCGCTGATCTATGTGAATCTACCCCCCTGTCTTAAAATCATTCACCAAGTTAAAATAAAATATTCCACAATTTTTTTTTCTTTTTTCAATTTTTCAAATTTTTCCGGGCCTTCAGGCCGCGTACACACGACCGAGGTTCTCGCTGGAAACCAGCGAGAACCTCGCTGGAAGCTGCATTCCAGCGAGGACCTCGGCCGTGTGTACGCTCTCGGCGAGCTTCCCGTCGGGAAGCCCGTCGAGCAGAAATAGAGAGCACGCTCTCTATTTGCTCGATAGCCCGCCTGGAAGAATGGCTGGTTGCCATTCCCGACGGGCGGGTCGCCGATTTCGACGGCCGGCAGGGAACCTCGACGGGCGGAACGATGTGTTCTGCCCGTCGAGGTTCTCTGCCGTGTGTACACGGCCTCACATCTCTAGTGCCAACCAGATTCTACTGTAGATTTCACAGCTTTCACAAAGATTTATATGGTTATGAAAAATCTCTGGTTGGTCAAAGAAATTCTATGGTTCCGACATGAAGGCAAACAAGGAAATAAGGAAATGTGCTTTTCCACATGATATGCTTCTGATATTGCTTCCATCAATAAATCAGCTGCATCCACACAAACCCAGGCATGATATGTTCTTCTTTGCACATACATTATAACAGCTATTTACAGGCGTGTAGCACTAGAAGGCCCACTGACAACAAATCTATGTATAAATGTGTATAATATGTAAATATATCAAATAAATTGTCCCCCAAGTACTGTTGTCATACACATTCTGCAACAACAAAAATGCTTCTACCAATAACATTTGATTGATTGGTTGAACATAAAGTTCAAGCTCACCTTTATACCATTTTCCACTGAAGACATATTTTTTTTTCACAGTGCTTGACGTGTTTCTTTCCATGTGTGACTTTAAAGCGGAGTTCCACCCTTAAAACCACTTGGTTTCATCCCATCCAGCATACTGGCGTCAGCGCCAGTATGCTGTTTTTTTTTTTTTTTAATGCATGTACTTACTTTATAATAAATCATTTAATTTCGTGCGCACCGCGGTATGTCGCCGCTATAAGGCGTCACGCCTTCCGGAAACAGCCGATTAGCGTTCGGCTCTTCTCGGCGCCTGCGCACAGACCCAGGAGCTGACTGCGCAGGCGCCGTATATAGCTGCGTCACGCCCTCCGAAAAAACCCGAACTAGGACCGGCTATTTACGGCGCCTGCGCAGTCAGCTCCTGGGTCTGTGCGCAGGCGCCGAGAAGAGCCAAACGCTAATCGGCTGTTTCCGGAAGGTGTGACGCCTTATAGCGGCGACATACCACGGTGCGCACGAAATTAAATGATTTATTATAAAGTAAGTACATGCATTAAACAACAAAAAAAAAACAGCATACTGGCGCTGACGCCAGTATGCTGGATGGGATGAAACCAAGTGGTTTTAAGGGTGGAACTCCACTTTAAAATGTTTGCATACCTGCCACATTTCTGTCATGAGAAGGAAGGACACCTTTTAGCACAAAGCACGTGGGAAAAGAAATTAATTGGACCCACGTGTGCTTTATTTCATCAATCTTTTTTCTATATACCGGTTTTTCAAAATAACAAAATGCATAATTTGGTGGTTTGATGAAAGGGTTAAAGGGGTTGTAAAGGTCCATTTTTTATTTTCTAAATAGGTTACTTTAAGCTAGTGCACTGTTGGTTCACTTACCTTTCCCTTCGATTTCCCTTCTAAATGTTTTTTTTTCTTTGTTTTCTTTGTCTGAATTTCTCACTTCCTGTTCCTCCTCAGTAAGCTGTTCTGGCTGACTAAACACCGCTCGGATGATGGTGCAAAGTTTACTGAGGAGAAACAGGAAGTGAGAAATTCAGACAAAGAAAAAAAAACATTTAAAAGGGAAATCGAAGGAAAAGGTAAGTGAACCAACAATGCACTATCTTAAAGGAACCTATTTAGAAAATAAAAAACGAACCTTAATCACTTAAGGACCGCCTACTGCACATTTACGTCGGCAGAATGGCACGGCTGGGCACATCAACGTATATATACGTTGATTTTAGTACCGTGACCCGGTCCGAAGCTCCAGGACCGGAACCGCGGGATTCGCGGACCCGATCGCCCCTGCAGTGCGGCGATCCATCCCTGGAGCGGAAGAACGGGGAGAGCCGTCTGTAAACACGGCTTCCCCGTGCTTCTCTGTGGCCGTAGCATCGATCGCGTCATCCCTGTAATAGGGGGACGCGATCGATGACGTCACACCTACAGCCACACCCCCCTACAGTTGTAAACACACACATAGGTCACACGTCCCCTACAGCGCCACCTGTGGTTAACTCCCAAACTGCAACTGTCATTTCCACAGTAAAAAATGCAATTTAAATGCATTTTTTGCTGTGAAAATGACAATTGTCCCAAAAATGTGTCAAAATTGTCCGAAGTGTCCGCCATATTGTCGCAGTCACGAAAAAAATCGCTGATCGCCGCTATTAGTATTAAAAAAAAAAAATTATTAAAAATGCAATAAAACTATCCCTTATTTTGTAAACGCTATAATCGCTTATTGCAATTTTTTTTACCAAAAATACTTAGAAGAAAACGTATCGGCCTAAACTGAGGAAAAAAAAATGTTTTTTTTATATATTTTTGGGGGAAATTTATTATAGCAAAAAGTAAAAAATATTGCATTTTTTTTTAAATTGTCGCTCTATTTTTGTTTATAGCGCAAAAAATAAAAACCGCAGAGGTGATCAAATACCACCAAAAGAAAGCTCTATTTGTGGGGAAAAAAGGACGCCAATTTTGTTTGGGAGCACGACCGCGCAATTGTCAGTTAAAACGACGCAGTGCCGAATCGCAAAAAGGGGCAAGGTCCTTTACCTGCATTTTGGTCCGGGTCTTAAGTGGTTAACAACCCCTTTAATGTAATACTGCAAATTCGGTAGTAAACAAGACCCTGTCATCAAAAATGCTGGTAAAAGCTCATAAAAACCAAGCATTTTAAATTCAGATTTGCAGTATTTTCCTTTTTTACATATGATTTGTATTTACTTGAAATGTGCCTTTAACCACTTTAATACCAGGCCATAGTCATATGACGTCCACAGAAGGGATCTCCCATCCTGGGTGGACGTCATATGACGTCCTGGGCTTTGTAAAGGGGATATCTGAATGATGCCTGTAGCTAGAGGCATCATTCAGATATCATTATTTGCCAGCGGCGATTCTGCGCACTATAAGTTCTTATAGGCGGCAGGAGGGGACATCACCCCCCTCCCGCCGCCATCCGGTGTTTCTCCGGGCTCTCCAGTGCCATCGGGGGCCCGGAGAAAGAATAGTCCAGTGCCTGATGGAAGCATAGAGATGACTGGTGACCAGATGGTCACCAGTCATCTCTAATGACCATTGGAGGCCCGTGCTCGATGTGATGACACGCCCGTGTACCTGGAAGTAAACAAAGCCGTGATTGCGGCTAGTAAGCATGAGATTAGTGAATTTTTTTCACAATCTCATGCTTTCTAGCCTGGAGGAGAGATGTGGGGTCTTATTGACCCCACATCTCTCCATAAGAGGACCTGTCACACACTAATCCAATTACAAGGGATGTTTACATTCCTCGTAATAGGAATAAAAGTGATAAACAAAAAAATTAAAATGTAAAAAAAAAGTGTAGCTCGCGCTGATAAGCAAATGCACATGTAAGTCCCGCCACGTATGTAAACGCTGTTCAAACCACATATGTAAGGTATCGCCGCGTGTGTTAGAGCATGTGCAACAATTCTAGCATTAGACCCCCTCTGTAACTCTAAACTGGTAACCTGTAATATTTTTCAAAGCGTCGCCTATGGAGATTTTTAAGTAACAAAGTTTGGCGCCATTCCATGAATGTGCACAATTTTAAAGCATGTCATGTTGGGTATCTATTTACTCGGCGAAACATCATCTTTCATATTTTACAAAAAAATTGGGCTAACTTTACTGTTTGTTTTTATTTTTTTTTAAATTTATGAATCCATTTTTTTTCCAAAAAATGGGCGTTTGAAAAGTTATTGCGCAAATACTGTGCAAGATAAAAAGTTGCAATGACCGCCATTTTTTTCCCTAGTTTGTCTGCTAAAAAAAAACATATATAACGTTTGGGGGTTCTGAGTAATTCTCTAGCAAAAGAATGATAATTTGTACATGTAGGAGAGAAGTGCCAGAATAGGCCCGGTATTGAGGTGTGTATAAAAGCCCGGTATTGAAGGGGTTAAATTGACAACTCCAAGAAAATCAATTCCCTAGCACAGTCTTCTACCTCCTTGCATGTCATAGCCTTTTTTTCTGAGAATGCCTAATTATTATTTGTGCTGTCCAAACATTTCCACCCCCCCTTTTCATACCCTTTTATACAGCTGCCAAGAGAATGGCAATTCTATACAGTATCACTTACATGACACCTCTGAGTCTGCTGGGATTGCTGACATCACATCCCAGCAGCAGTCTTAGGACTTTTGAATACCTACACAGAGGAGACTTTTACCAGTAAAGAATATGTATAAAATATGTTAAATACATACAGTATATCTCATGAGACGATTGTTGTAATTTTTTTTTTAAATCGGTCTATATGACAGGCCAAAAAGAGGAGCATCGGAGCAGGAAAGAGGGACATATGAATTTGGTTCTAAAAGAAAGGCAGCCTCTTCAAATTAGGGACCGTTGGGGGCCGGTATACACTATATTGTCCTAAGTATTGGTATACCTGCCTTTACACACACATGAACTTTAATACCATCCCAGTCTTATGCCCCGTACACAGCACCGGTTTTCCCGTTGATCAAAAAAAACGTTGGTTTTCCCAACGGGATTCTGCTCAAGCTTGTCTTGCGTACACACGGTCACACCAAATTCCGACATTAACCAGTTAAGGACCGCCGCATGTACATTTACGTCGGCAGAATGGCACCGACAGGCACATCAACGTATATATACGTTGGTGCCTTGAGGGGGTTCGGGGGTCCGATCGGACCCCCCCCCCGTACATGCGGCGGTTCCTTTAGCTCCGGGAGCGATCCGGGATGAGGGGGCGGCTACTCGTTTTCAGCCACCCCCTCGCGATCGCTCCCAGCCAATGCGCGCGCCCGCCAGCCTCTTCCTGTGCTAAGTGTAAACACAGGAAGAGGGAAGTGCTGTGTTCCTCCTCGTGTCGGTCTTTTCGTCCGACGCTGAGGAGAGAACACATCACACAGTAAGTTGCACCAAGCATCACACTGACACAGGTACACATAGGCACAATTAACCCCTTCCTGTCACCGCCGATCGCCCCCCCCAGTCCACTGTAACATTGTGTCACTGAATACAGTTATCATTTATTTCTGATAACTGCATTTAGTGTCAGTGTTGCAGTAAAAAGTGTCAGGGCAGTTAGTCTTAGCCCCCTTTAGGTCTAGGGTAGCCCCCTACCCCCCCTAATAAAGGTTTAACCCCTTGATCACTGCCCTAGTTAACCCTTTCACCCCCTATTGCCAGTGTCACTAAGCGATCGATTTTCTGATCGCTGTATTAGTGTCACTGTTGCCGCTAGGCAGTTAGTTTTTTTGAGGTTCGCCGCCAGGTTTATATAGCGCTAGGTACCCCCATAAATAAAGTTTTTAACCCCTGATTGCCCCTAGAGTTAACCCTTTCACCAGTGATCACCATATAAGTGTCACTGGTGACGCAGGTTAGCCAGTTAGTTATTTAGGTTTTTAGAAAGCGTTAGGTACCCCCATATATTACCATACAAAGGTTTTAACCCCCTGATTGCCCCTTAGTTAACCCTTTCACCAGTGATCACCGTATAAGTGTTACGGTTGACGCTGGTTACTTAGTTTGCTGTTTATAGCATCAGCGCACCCGCCGTATATTACCCAATAAAGGTATAAAGGTTTAACCCCCTGATCGCCCGGCGGGTGATTTAAATTAAATTTTAGCGCCAGTTAGGGTGTGCATCGCCCCAGGCAGTGTTCGGTTAGTGCCAGTAACGCTTACACCCACTCGCAAAGCATACACCCCCCTTAGTGGTATAGTATCTGAACAGATCTATACCTGATCTGATCAGATCTATACTAGCGTACCCAGCAGTTTAGGGTACCCAAAAACGCATTGTTAGCGGAATCAGTCCAGATACCCGCTAGCACTTGCGTTTTGCCCCTCTGCCCAGCCCAACCCACCCAAGTGCAGTATCGATCGATCACTGTCACTTCAAAAACACATCACACACAACTGCAGCGTTCGCAGAGACAGGCCTGATCCCTGCGATCGCTAACAGTTTTTTTGAAGCGTTTTCTACATTTGCCTTTCTATAGCCAGGTGCTTTTTTTACCCGTGAATCATCACCAGTCTACAACTAAATTTAGAGCCCAAAATGGCAAAGCGGATGTACAGTGGTGAAGAGGCTGTTAGGTTCATGTGCATGTCGTCAGATGATGATGAGGAGGTCACGCATCTGACAGATTCGGGCTCAGAATATGATCCTGTTTACGACAGCGGCTCCATGTCAGATAGCTCGGACGACGGAGTAGTGGTCCCTGCTAAGGCCAGGCGCACCCGACCCCGTTCTAAGGTTGTTGAGGAGCAAGAACCGCAGGACCCTTGTATGGAGCAGAGAGCGAGTACTAGCGCCGCTATTCCTTTTGGTGGATTGGCAAGCACCAGCGGCCTAGTACACCCTGGTCGTTCATCCAGCACTGCAGTATCACGTGGTGACGTGGCGAGTCCCATAAGTGCAGTTCAAGCTGGCGAGGTGGCAAGCACAAGTAGTGACCCGCTGCCACCAAGAAGAAAACAAAGACAGGCCCGTCGTGCCCATAGTGCCCTTCCTGCAGAATTCGCCTATCCTGATTGGGTCCCCACCACTTCTGCAGCACCCGTACTTCCCCCATTCACTGGCAAACCCGGAATTCAGGTGGATACAGCGAATTTTATGCCACTTGATTTTTATTCGCTGTATTTCACAGAAGATCTCTATAGATCTATTGTGGACCAGACTAATTTATATGCTGGTACCTACATCGCCGCTAATCCCCAGACTCTCCTTGCCAAAGAATGGAAACCTCTTGAGGTTTCCGAATTTAAGACCTTTCTGGGCCTTACCCTCAATATGGGCATACACAAATTTCCTCAATTGCGCATGTATTGGTCCACAGAGCCAATTGACCAAATGCCCATATTCTCTGTTCACATGGCCAGGAAACGATACGAGAAGATCCTGCGGTTCCTGCATTTCAGCGACAATGCACTCTGTCGTCCACGTGGAGACCCTGAATTTGACCGGCTCTACAAAATTCGGCCCCTCATAAACCATTTCAACGAACGTTATGCAGCCTTGTTTAATCCCCAGCAAGTTGTCTGCGTTGACGAGTCCCTGGTTAAATTTGCTGGCCGCTTGTCTTTCAAGCAGTTCCTTCCCAGCAAGCGTGCCAGATACGGGGTCAAGCTCTATAAGCTCTGTGACAGGGCAACAGGCTACACATGGAGCTTTAGGATTTATGAGGGCAAAGATAGTCACGTAGAGCCGGAAGGATGCCCAGATTACATGGGGAGCGCTGGCAAGATTGTCTGGGACTTGGTGTCACCCTTATTCGGAAAGGGGTACCACTTGTATGTGGACAATTATTACAGCAGCGTGCCACTTTTTAGTCACTTGTTTGATCATCAGATTGGAGCATGTGGCACCGTGCGACCTAATCGCCGGGGCTTTCCCCAGCGGCTTGTAGATGCCCGTATAAAGCTGGGGGCGAGAGCCTGCTGCAGATGTAATAATTTGCTGTGAAGTGGCGGGACAATAAGAATGTTTTCCTTCTTACCACCCTTCACGCAGACACGACAGTACAAATTCGTACGGCGACTGGTGTTGTGGAGAAACCCCTCTGTGTCCACGAATATAACCAAAATATGGGAGGGGTGGACCTCAACGACCAGTTGATGGCGCCGTATCATATTGCCCGTAAATCGAGACGCTGGTACAAAAAAGTGTCTCTACATTTATTCCAATTGACTTTGCTGAATGCTTTTGTCTTATACAAAACTTCAGAACAGAATGTATCCTTCCTCCAATTCCAGAAGGATATCATCAACGGACTCCTGTATCCAGGAGGTTTTCCACCTCACCATCCCCTACCAAATGCAGTAAGCCGACTGCATGAGAGGCATTTTATATATGCCCTCGAGAGTACCCCTACCCAACGAGCCCCCCAAAGAAGATGTCGTGTCTGTAGCAAGCGCGGATTTAGGTGTGACACCCGTTATTTTTGTCCCCGATGTCCTGACGATCCTGGTCTTTGTATTGGTAAATGTTTTGAACGCTTCCACACAATAGTGAAGTATTAGCGTAGGGCAAAACATATCACAGGCTAGGCACACGTACACAGGGTCTCCCAAGATGCCATCGCATTTTGAGAGACCCAAACCTGGAACCGAAAAGTTGAACAGTTACAGTTACAAAAAAAAGTGTAAAAAAAAAAAAAAGTAAAAAGTAAAAAAACACAAAAAAAATATAAAATAAAAAAAACAAAAATAGTTGTCGTTTTTATTGTTCTCTCCCTCTCTATTCTCTCTCTATTGTTCTGCTCTTTTTTACTCTATTTTATTCTGCAAAGTTTTATTGTTATGTTTTTTCATGCTTGCTTTTCAGGTAAGTAATTTACTTTACTGTTTTCAGGTACGCCATTCAGCTGTTGCGCAGACTTATTTATCTTGACAGCAACGGCGTTTGCTCCCACGATATATAAAGCCGTGACTCCAGTGCTGTAGGAGGTGATTTCACCACCACAGTTAAAAAAAGAGCATATATGCCGAAGCATGGGGGCACTAGGGGTGGAGGAGCGATTTTGCTCCTAATGCCGCGTACATACGGTTGACATTCCTACGGAGGCTTTCCCGTGGAAAAGTCTGATCATGTGTACACGGCATAGAAAAGTCTGACCATGTGTACACGGCATAGAAAAGTCCAACCGTGTGTACGCGGCATAACTTTTTTGCGGGAGGATGCCCCCATGCTTCGGCATATATATATATATATATATATATATTAGGCACAGGTTGCGTTAAAAAAAATGTTTTATTTTTTACTATGTTTTTTTTATTGGTATTTGCTTTGCAGGTATGGTATGATCTTACTGTTATACTGTAATGTTACTTTGTTTTAATGTTAACCATCATTTGCTTAGCAGGTACGCCATTCAGTTGCAGCGCGGATTTATTTAGCGTGACAGCAACAGCGTTTGCTCCCACGATATATATAAAGCTGCGACTCCAACGCTGTAGGAGGTGATTTCACCACCACAGTCCAAAAAAGAGCATATATGCCGAAGCATGGGGGCATTAGGGGCGGAGGAGCGATTTTGCTCCTAATGCCGCGTACATACGGTTGACCCACCTACGGAGGCCTTACCCGTGGAAAAGTCTGACCATGTGTACACGGCATAGAAAAGTCCGACCGTGTGTACGCGGCATAGAAAAGTCCGACCGTGTGTACGCGGCATAACTTTTTTGCGGGAGGATGCCCCCATGCTTCGGCATATATAAATTCACTCCTCACTACCTATCACAGTTTCGAAGGCCATAAAATGTCAAAATAGCACAAAAAAAAAACAAATGACCCCATTTTGGAAAGTAGACACCCCAAGGAAACTACTGAGAGGCATGTTGAGTCCATAGATTTTTTTTTTTTGTCCAAAGTGATTGAATAATGACAAAAAAATAAATAAAAAATAAAAAATTTGCCACTAAATGATATATTGCTCACACATGCCATGGTTATATGTGGAGTTGCACCCTAAAATACATTCTGCTACTTCTCCTGAGTACGGGGATACCACATGTGTGGGACTTTTTGGGAGCCTAGCCGCGTACGGGACCCCGAAAACCAAGCACCGGCTTCAGCATTTCTAAGGACGCAAATTTTTGATTTCACTCCGCACTACCTATCACAGTTTCGAAGGCCATAAAATGCCAAAATGGCACAAAACCCCCCCAAATGACCCCATTTTGGAAAGTAGACACCCCAAGCTATTTGTTGAGAGGCATATTGAGTCCATGGAATATTTTTTTTTTTGCCCCAAGTGATTGAATAATGACCAAAAAAAAGAATAAAAAAAAAAAATGTACAAAACATTGTCACTAAATGATATATTTCTCACACATACCATGGTTATATGTGGAATTGCACCCCAAAATACATTCTGCTGCTTCTCCTGAGTACGGGGATACCACATGTGTGGGACTTTTTGGGAGCCTAGCCGCGTATGAGACCCCGAAAACCAATCACCGCCTTCAAGATTTCTAAGGACATAAATTTTTGATTTCACTCACACAAATCTTGAAGGCAGTGCTTGGATTTCGGGGCCCCGTACGCGGATAGGCTCCCAAAAAGTCCCACACATGTGGTATCCCTGTACTCAGGAGAAGCAGCAGAATGTATTTTGGGGTGCAATTCCACATATGCCCATGGCATGTGTGAGAAATATATCATTTAGTGACAAAGTTTTGTAATTTTTTTTTTTTGGTCATTATTCAATGACTTGGGACCAAAAAAAAAAATATTCCATGGACTCAACATGCCTCTCAGCAAATAGCTTGGGGTGTCTTCTTTCCAAAATGGGGTCATTTGGGGGGGTTGTGTGCCATCTTGGCATTTTATGGCCTTCAAAACTGTGATAGGTAGTGAGGAGTGAAATCAAAAATGTATGCCCTTAGAAAGCCTGAGGCGGTGATTGGTTTTCGGGGCCCCGTACGCGGCTAGGCTCCCAAAAAGTCCCACACATGTGGTATCCCCGTACTCAGGAGAAGCAGCAGAATGTATTTTGGGGTGCAATTCCACATATGCCCATGGCATGTGTGAGAAATATATCATTTAGTGACAACGTTTTGTAATTTTTTTTTTTTGGTCATTATTCAATGACTTGGGACCAAAAAAAAAAATATTCCATGGACTCAACATGCCTCTCAGCAAATAGCTTGGGGTGTCTTCTTTCCAAAATGGGGTCATTTGGGGGGGTTGTGTGCCATCTTGGCATTTTATGGCCTTCAAAACTGTGATAGGTAGTGAGGAGTGAAATCAAAAATGTATGCCCTTAGAAAGCCTGAGGCGGTGATTGGTTTTCGGGGCCCCGTACGCGGCTAGGCTCCCAAAAAGTCCCACACATGTGGTATCCTCGTACTCAGGAGAAGCAGCAGAATGTATTTTGGGGTGCAATTCCACATATGCCCATGGCATGTGTGAGAAATATATCATTTAGTGACAACGTTTTGTAATTTTTTTTTTTTGGTCATTATTCAATGACTTGGGACCAAAAAAAAAAATATTCAATGGACTCAACATGCCTCTTAGCAGTTTCCTTGGGGTGTCTACTTTCCAAAATGGGGTCATTTGGGGGGGTTTTGTGCTATTTTGGCATTTTATGGCCTTCGAAACTGTGATAGGTAGTGAGGAGTGAAATCAAAAATTTGCGCCCTTAGAAATGCTGAAGGCGGTGCTTGGTTTTTGGGGTCCCGTATGCGGCTAAGCTCCCAAAAAGTCCCAAACATGTGGTATCCCCATACTCAGGAGAAGCAGCAGAATGTATTTTGGGGTGCAATTCCACATATAACCATATCATGTGTGAGCAATATATCATTTAGTGACAACTTTTTGTAAACGTTTTTTATTTTAATTTTTTTTGTCATTATTCAATCACTTGGGACCAAAAAAAAAAATATTCAATGGACTCAACATGCCTCTCAGCAGTTTCCTTGGGGTGTCTACTTTCCAAAATGGGGTCATTTGGGGGGGTTTTGTACTGCCCTGCCATTTTAGCACCTAAAAGCTGTGTAAATTCCAGAAAATGTACCCTAGTTTGTAGACGCTATAACTTTTGCGAAAACCAATAAATATACGCTTATTGCGATTTTTTTTACTAAAGACATGTGGCTGAATACATTTTGGCCTAAATGTTTGACTAAAATTTAGTTTATTCGATATTTTTTACTTGTTGTTATAAGAAAAATCTTTTTTTTTCAAAATTTTCGGTCTTTTTCCATTTATATCGCAAAAAATAAAAATCGCAGAGGCAATCAAATACCATCAAAAGAAAGCTCTATTTGTGGGAAGAAAAGGACGCAAATTTCGTTTCGGTAGAACATTGCATGACCACGCAATTACCAGTTAAAGCAGCGCACTGACAAATTGTAAAAACACCTTGGGTCTTTAGCCTGCATATTGGTCCGGGTCTTAAGTGGTTAAAAAACGTGGTGACGTACAACACTACAACAGAGCATACACACAGTCGGGATTCCCGGCCAAATGCTCTCATCGGACCTTTTCCGACGGGAAACCCAGTTGTGTGTACGGGGCATTAGTCCGCAGGGTTCATTATTGAGTTGGCCCACCCTTTGCAGATATAACAGCTTCAACTATTCTGGGAAGGCTGTGCACAAGATTTAGAAGTGTGTCTATGGGGATGTTTGACCATTCTTCCAGAAGCACATTTTTAAGGTCAGGCGCTGATGTTGGACGAGAAGGCCTAACTCGCAGTCTCCGCTCTAATTTATCCCAAAGCTGTTCTGTCTGGTTGAGGTCAGGACTGTGCAGGACAATCTAGTTCCTCCACCCCAAAGTCGCCCATGCATGTCTTTATGGACCTTGCTTTGTGCACTTGTCCAAATCATTTGGTGGTGGTGGGATTATAATGTGGGGTTGTATGGGGTTGGGCTTGACCCCTTGGTTCCAGTGAAGAGAACTCTTAAGACGTCAGCATACTAAGACATTTTGGACAATTTCATGCTCCCAACTTTGTAGGAACAGTTTTGGGATGGCCCCTTTCCTGTTCCAACATGACTGCGCACCAGTGCACAAAGGAAGTTCTATAACGAAATGGAAGAGTGAGTTTGGGGTAGAGGAACTTGACTCAACCTGACCTCAACCAGATAGAATACCTTTGGGATGAATTTGAGTGGTGACTGCGATTCTGGCCTTCTTGTTCAACATCAGTGCCTGACCTCACAAGTGCGCTTCTGGAAGAATGGTAACACAGCATTTGCAGAAGAGCTGAAGCTGTTATAGCTCCAAGGGGTGGGCCAACTCAATATTGAACCCTACAGATTAAGACTGAAATGCCATTAAAATAAATGTGCGTGTTAAGACAGGCAACCCAATACTTTTGAAAAAATAGTGTATATGGCTACGTCCCAATATAGGTAATATAATCCTCCTTTAAGATAACCAATAAAACAAACAAACTGAAAACTGCACCTAAAGCCCCTTTCACACATGTGGATCCTGGAAGGATCCATTTTTGGACATCCGCTTGCTCAGCAGGGATCGCTCTGTTGATCACCGCTGAGTCGGTAGATGACGGGTCCAGGGCCGTCTTTAATATGGTTTGGGCCCTGGGCAAACATTTTTTTGGGGCCCCCCCTCCAGCTTATTTTGGGCCTGGCTGGTTCACATGTATGTGTTTTGGCGGCCCTCATTTGTGCAGGCACAGCAGCCCATTGATTTGAATGGGCTGCCATGCCTTTGTTTCCTGCAGAAAAAAGGTTCATTCAGCATTTTAAAAATCAGCTACCTTGAAATCCATTCTGCTTTTGCACCATGCTACTTACCTGCAGTTCTTGCACACACAATCGCACTGTGTTTTTAAAAGCGTGACCTAAACGTCTAAAAATGCAGCAAGTTTGACAGTGCGGGAACTGCAGATAAGTCACAGCAGACAGCAGAATGGACAGACAGTGCTGTATTTCAGTGCTTGATGGGCATAGGTGTGCCGTGTGCTCAGCCTATTACATGAGGCATGCGCTTTTCTTTGCAGGAAATGCAGGCATGGCGGCCCATTCAAATGTGGGCCGCCAAAACACATACATGTGAACCAGTCAGGCCCAAAATAAGCCCTTTAAGCAGTTAAATACAGACAGTAATGCCATGTGCTCTGAGGCCTCACTCAGCCTGGACTGCAGTGCTGCTCTGTGACTTAAAGAGTTCTATTTTACACATGGCATGGCATGGGGTCCCATGGTGCTAAAGCAGAATGGACAGACGGTGCTGTGACCCCATGCCATGCCATGTGTAAAATACAGGAACTTTTTAAAACACTGACCAGACCTGCAGTGAATCATCAAATATTATAAAGACTGTGGGCACACTCTACAGAAAACTTGTATTTACAATATAGCAAACAGTGACATAGTATTGTAGATAGAGGCTCCTGCGCTACCGAGGGGGGTGGTGGAGTGGGATGGGGTCACTGCTGCAAACACCTGACACTCTGTCCTGGGCAGAGAGAAGTAGCAAATGGAAAAACAAGGGGGGTGGTGTCTGCGCTGTGAAAAGTGGGTGAAATCCAAGGGTGGTACGGGAATAAATCCCTGGGCTGGTGATCGTGGGGGAGGGGGGGGGGGAGGGGGGGAGGGTGGTGTTATTAGAACAGAGTGATAGCGTACATAAGTTTAGTGTCAATACGTAAACCGTCAAAATGTAGCACTAAAGATAATATTGAATACTAAACAATGGCAAGTGACAAAAAAGGAGTACAAATTCACAAGCAGTAAAATGTACACAATGTGCTGGTCCAAGTAATGTGAAATCAGGGAGAACTACCGCTAGGGGCGCCCCTGAATGTGTAACACAGTGAACAATACAAATAATAATATATGAATCAGTGAAGAAATGCAAAAAAGTCTCTGAAAGTGTTTCCCAAATGTCCCAGAAGACAGGTTCCAAAGATGTCCCAGAAGACAGTTTCTAAAAGATGGAGGAAATGGTGCCGGGAAAGGACGTGGTACAGTGAACACCTCAGGTGGTCCCTAGCCCCTCACCTCACGGCTATGGCACGGATAGCCAAATAAAACCACCTCTGGCAGGGGGAGGAGGAATACACTTCAATGGACAGAAACGACATCAGCACTCAGCAGTAAGGCATGGAGAAGATACAAAGCAAGTAGGATATGGTGTTATGGAAGTGTCTAAACAGGCAACATCATTCACTCATACATCCACTCACATGGAGGTGATGGATGGTGGGCCTATTTCCCACGAACACCGAGTTCGTCCTAAGTCCTGGATGCACACCTGGCTCCTCTTCTTCTGTGTCTGAGCTGGGTGGACACTTGGAGCAGATAGAGGGGACCCTCACACAGCATATAGGATGGGAGAAAAAAAGACCATAGTACAGCCCCGCAAAAATGGAACAGGTTTATTAAAACATATAGGTGCACTCACATTTGGATGATAAAAACTGGGCACAGAAACCAAACGGACGGCAGGGGGGTCTTGCTGCGTCAGGCGTGTGGACTCTGATGCTCCTTGATCCCTTGATCAGTGTTTAGTATTCAATATTATCTTTTGTGCTACATTTTGACGGTTTACGTATTGACACTAAACTTATGTACGCTATCACTCTGTTCTAATAACACCACCCCTCCCCCCTCCCCCCCCTCCCCCACGATCACCAGCCCAGGGATTTATTCCCGTACCACCCTTGGATTTCACCCACTTTTCACAGCGCAGACACCACCCCCCTTGTTTTTCCAAACAGTGACATACCTTGAGGAGCAGGACATGAAGAAATCAGCCTCGGGAAGAGCAAACTGGGGATGTTATAAAATCACATTCTAATTCACTTTTATATACAAGGAGCACCCAGTGGCAGGGAGGGAGAAGTGCACGTCTAAAGGGAAGCCAGGGGTGCTGTACATTTTAAAACACTGGGAAGGGAAGCAGTACTGTCACCTGGCTGCGTGCCGCTGATGATTTTCAGCCTGAATTGTGGGCAGCACAGGGGCTTAACGGGTGGCAGGGCCACCATCAGGAATCATGGGGCCCCTTACACAGCTTCAGGCATGGGCCCCCTGAAGCAGAGAACGGGGGGGTGCTGCCCCCTTAAATTGAGAAGCGGGGGGGCGGGGCTGCCGCGAATTTAGAAGCGGGAGGCCCTTTACAAAAAAAAGATTTAATAAAGAAAAATATATATAAAAAAAGGGGTGTAGCCATCCGGGGCCCTGGGGACCTCTGAGCCCTTAAATAAAAAGAAAAAAAGAAATAAAAAATATATAATTTTTTTTTTAAAAAGGGGGTTGCCATCTGAGGGCCTCTGTGCCCTTTAATATTTTTTTTTATATAAAAATAAATTACAAAAAAAGGGGGGTTGCCATCCGGGACCTCTGGACCCTTTAATAAAAAATAAAATAAAAAAATATATTAAAAATAAACATTTATAAAAAAAAAAGTGGGGTTGCCATCCGGGGGACCTCTGAGCCCTTTAATTATATATATATATATATATATATATATATATATATATATATATATATATATATATATATATATATATATAAAATAAAAAGAAAAAAAAGAAATAAAATATAAAAAAAATTATAAAAAAAGGGGGGTTGCCATCCAGGGCCCTGGGGAACTCTGGGTCCTTTAATAATAATAACATTATTCGTTTTTTTTATAAAACAAGTTTTTTTATTAAAAAAAGGGGGATTGTCATCTGGGGCCCTGGGGAACTATGGGGGACCTCCAGACCTCTAAAAAGAATTGTCCCTTTAATAAAAAATAAAATAAAAATATATAAAATAAATATATTTTTTGTATTTAAAAATAAATAAAAAAAGGGGGTTGTCATCTGGGGCCCTGGGGACCCCTAAAAAAATTGTCCCTTTAATAAAAAATAAACATATATTAAAAAAAAATTGGCCCTTTAATAAAAAATAAAATAAAAATATATAAAATAAATATATTTTTTTATTTAAAAATAAATAAAAAAAGGGGGTTGTCATCTGGGGCCCTGGGGGCCTCCGGGTCCCTGGGGACCCCTAAAAAAAATTGGCCCTTTAATAAAAAATAAAAATATAAATATATTAAAAAAATTGGCCCTTTAATAAAAATAAAAATATATAAAATAAATATATTTTTGTATTTAAAAATAAATAAAAAAAAGGGGGGTTGCCATCTTGGGCCCTGGGGACCTCCGGACCCCTAAAAAAAAAAAAAAAAAAAAAAAAACATTTTTTTTTTTTCAAAGGGGGTTGCCTTGGGTCCCCAACAGTGACAGGGCCCTGGGCAGCTGCCCCTGTTTGCCCTATGGTAAAGACGGCCCTGGACGGGTCTGTCTCTGCACAGAGACAGACCAGTCAGATCTCCGCTCTCCTCTATGGGTGATCGGATGAAAACAAACCGTCTGTTCATATTCATCCAATCCGATCTGCCAGACAAATGCAAAATAGGGTTTGCATCCTTCACATATTAGAGAAGAGGATCAGATCGGGGCTTATCGGGTGTCAGCGGATATGTCACCAATGACATCCAACGCTCCATAGAGGTACATGGAGTGTCCGTTCAGATCCACCTGAAAAAACTGGCAGGCAGATCTGAACGGTCCGCAAGTGTAAAAGGGGCCTAAGTATATTTTGTTAATAAATAAAAAAGAATGGGATAATGGATGAAAAAGGGTGTTTTAAGTGCCTAGGTGTATCTCTTTGACTTCTGCAGAGGATAGATATGTTTATATTGTACCTTTCTGGCTAGTGATTAGAATGAGTCTGTCCTCTCTTGCTTCAGTTTTAATTAGCGATTGAACCTTATATTTATAGTCTTTGATTTTAATGCTGAGTACATATCCTTGTTAACAAAAAAAACTTTGTATCATTATCACACTCATTTCAAATACTCTCTCCTGCTGTTACCAAATGGTCCCTCTCACAGGCTCAATTAAAATGACAAGCAGAAAATTATCCATGGGACTGTAAAAAGGTAAAGAATATTGAACAAGGCAGATGAAAGAGCAAAATTGTGTAGTCCATTATGCCTCATTATTTGATTACAATTTTTCTCTATAATTTAATTAAGTGCGCTACAACAACCACCTTGTCCCCAAACAGCATTGAGTCGGGTGTGTTCTGTTTTGCTTGTCCTGTAAACTAGGTGTATGTGCTTATTACATGTGGATTTTAAATGTTTATGTTGTTTTACAGAAAGGATCATGCACATTTTTGTCATGATGGCACAGAGATGGCATTATCACAATAATAGCTAAATTTATACAAAATATACGTAATGCATTAATTTAAATTCAAGATTATACTCTGTCTCTTATACACTTTAAAAATACATGCCAAATGAAAAAAATACATATCCAGGGGTAAGGATGAACGAACGGTTCGGCCCGAGCATGAGCTGTTCAGAAGTTCTCCGAACAACCGAATTATAGGGTTGTTCGACCGTTGGTTTGGCCCGCTGAATGACCACAATGCACTGCGCTACCCCACAGTGCATTGAAAGCCCTAATTGGCTGAATCAATGAAAGATTCAGGGCACAGAGCACTGATTGGATGCTGGCATGATGATTGTATCTAATCATGGCTCATTGCTCTTAATCCTGCCCCACACTAGAAAAGTATTCTTTCCACAGCGGCCGTTTGTAGTGTGATAGCAGTGTGGTGAGACATAGAACATGGCTCTGTTCAGTGCTATTAGACAGTTAGTGTACTATAGTGTGCTATTCTGATTCTATTGTCAGTGCAAAATATCAGTTTAGTGTGCAACTAGGAATAGTTCAGTGTGACTGTAGTGTGAGCATTCATCTTAACATTAGTGTGACTGTACGGCAGGGGTCTCAAACTGGCGGCCCTCCAGATGTTGCAAAACTACAAGTCCCATCATGTCTCTGCCTGTGGGAGTCATGCTTGTAACTTTTAGCCTTGCAATGCCTCATGGGATTTGTAGTTTCTCAACAGCTGGAGGGCCACCAGTTTGAGACCCCTGCTGTACGGATAGTTCAGTCATTGTGAGTCTAGTGACCATTTAACACCGTATATTTCATTGTGTTACTGCAAGTTTAACGCTGTATATTTAATTGCGCTTCTGCAAATTTAATGCTGTATCTGTCATTGCCTTACTGCAAGTGTAACACCATATATTCTATTGGGTTACTGCAAGTTAAAAACCTTATATTTCATTGCATTACTGCAAGTTTAACTTCATACAGTATAGTTCTGTGTGTTACTGCAAGTTTAACGTTATATAGTTCTGTGTGTTACTGCAAGTTTAAGAGCCATATAGTTCTGTGCATTTATGCAAGTTCAATGCTGTATATTTCATTGCATCACTGCAAGTTTAACGCCAAATAGTTATGTGCATTACTGCAAGTTTAACACTGTATATTTATTTGCGCTTCTGCAAGTTTAATGTTGTATCTGTCATTGTGTTACTGCAAGTTTAACGCCATATATTTTATTGGGTTACTGCAAGTTTAGGGCCATATATTTCATTGCGTTACTGCAAGTTTAACGTCATATAGTTCTGTGCGTTACTGCAAGTTTAACGTCATATAGTTCTGTGCGTTACTGCAAGTTTAACGTCATATAGTTCTGTGCATTGCTGCAAGCTTAACACCATATAGTTTTGTGCATTACACCCGGATGTTCGGGTCCACTGGAGTCCACAATCAGGTGGACTTTAAATATCCAGGAAGAGAGCACAGCAGGGCTCTGGCTGGAGACTCAGGGAGGAACCTGAGTGAGAGGAGCTCTGTATGTTGGACTGAAAGGTTTGCTTTACCACATGTTTTGTGGGTGATGGGGACCAGCCCCGCACTGTAAAGCGAGGAGACTATTTTGTTTAGTTTAGCGCCGGATGGCAAGGATTTAATTTACTGTTTTGTTTATTTTTTATTTGAAAACCTCTTGTAAATAATCCTGGCATCCGCCAGATTTGAAAGAAAGTGCCTGTTTGCTGACCTTCCTTCAGAAAAGGTGATCCCTCACAAGCTAATCTCCAACACGTGATGGATTCAGTGGGCACTTTCTGAAGATGGAGGAGATGTTAAAGGTCCTGTTACAGGCCAATGCAGTAAGTCCTGGTCCCAGCTTCCCCCTAGGTTATTTGCAAAATAGGCTGCCGTGCAGGAGAGGGTAAAGGAGTCGGGAGTTGCGCTGTGCTCTCCCTCCTCTCCAGCTTCACAGTCTTGCCACTACAGATCTTTATACCCAGTGGCTTTGTGTGCATAGGAGCACCCTGCAACTTCCCCCCTTCTGTCCTGTCACTGACTTTAGAAGCAGCAGAAAGGAACCAGCAGCCTCATACTATAGGAATGGTTGCGGGCAAGGAAGAAAAAGTTAACAGCAGGAGCTGATCCGCCTCCTGCTGCTTGAAGAGCCAATGGGTGCTCCTGTAACCCGCCCCTTTCTCAAGCCGCCACCTGTAAATGAGAACAGAGTACTGAAGCTATGCTGGAGCCTGGAGAAAGAACCAAGCTGCTGTGGGGACTGGGGAGGGGGCAGAGAAAGAAGAGAATTGAGCAAGAGAAGCAGTAGAATGCAATCAAGTTAAGGTAATCTGGAGAATGTGCACAGGAAGAGACATTTACTGCAAGGGCTCCTCTCTTTATTCTCCCTGTACTTTCTGATGTATTCTTTATTCCTCCTTTCTCTCTCTTCCCCCTCGTTAGCTATGAATAAGCATTGAGGTTCAATGCGAAACGCGTCAGCAGTTTAATTTCCCACTGTTTGCTGTTTTTTTGTAGTGCATTCTTTTTTACCCTAATAACGGGCACATTTTTCCATACTTATTGGAGTGCGGCTGTCCATATACGTTTCTTCTCTGCCTGCCTAGTGCATTGCCAGCACATGTTTGGTTTCTGAGTGGACATTGATTACCTGGAGCTCACCTGGAGCGGCCGTCCCATCTGTCTCTCTCCCCCCTCCTTCTCTCTCCCTTTCTCTCTCTCCTCCCTTCCCTTTCCCTCTCCCCCTCTCTCCATCTTCTCCCCCCTCTCTTGTTCCCCTTTTGCCATACCCAGTATAAAAGCTTTGATGTGCTTACATCCTTAAAAGTAATTGCATAATTTAAAGCGATTGTTTACTGCTGGCCTTTTTTTTTTCTTTACCCTGCAAGGTAAAGGCATATTGTGCTAGTATGAATCACATACTTACACATTATGTTAAACTTACCTTAAAACAAAGCCCTACCACACCCAGAAGTCAGCGCAGAAGGCGCTCTCATCTTTACTTATCTTGCTTCTGGGTTCACAGACTCCGGCTCTGTGACTGGCCATAGCCACGATGACGTCACTCCCGTACATGCACGCAGGAGCCATGGTTCATGGCACAGGGTTCTAAAGGAACAGCACCGGTGGCCGTTCCTTCGAAGCGCATGCACCAGTGATGTCACTTGCTTCATGTAATGTTAAAAGCTCCTAAACTGTACAAGTTTAGGAGATATTTACTGTACCTATAGGTAAGCCTTATTATAAGCTTTCCTAGGGGTATAAGGCAGTAAAGGAAGTATACTGTATATCTGGTGTCATGTAAACAAAATATACAACTTTATATCTTTCAAACAAATAACAATATCAAAATATAAAATTGCAGCATATTAGTGATAGTGACACCCCGTCAAAAGATTTTTGATAACAAGTTGCAATATATAAGTGATGGTAAGTGAAGGTTATCTGAAAGATAGGTTTTTAAATGTTTTGACATGGGGCGCAGTTTCACTGCTAGCCATAGGTGTAATTTTAACTAGATATGCCTCTTCTACAATGTGATCTCATATCCGTACATCTTAGTAGGGCATTTGTCATTTCAGGTATGAAATATAAAACCTTGTAATAGTGCATAACATGGTCATCAAGTTATTGGCATTATGGGCACATCAGTCTTATTGTCTGAAACAAACATGTCTTTATTTGCAGCAAACAGAGGTCTTCTCTTTATTTAGGAAACTGCTGGAAAACATATTGCTAAATATACAGTCATTTACTGTTGAAGCACCTTTGGCCAGCATAGTGATATTTATCAGCATTAGGCTCCAAAACAGCTGTCTAGCTCAAGGGGACGTGAATAAGCTTATTTTTGTATACTGTATCACCACCCTGCTTAGCAATACAATGAACACAAACAATCAGTCTTGTGGAGAACAGAACTTTTATTTCTAGAACCTAAACAAAGGCAAGTCTATGATACAGGTAAAGTCTTGGATTAGGAAACTATTTTCATAAGATCTTCAGGTCCTCTATGGCATTTAAAGGGAATGCATGTAAACAAAATATGAGATTCAATGTGGTTATGGACTGAAGGACCAGTTCAACCAATGGTTGATGCTGTTGCCTCTGGCTTCTTATACAATATCTCCTGGGGACTTAATCAGCAATGTCTTCTCTCCATAGTTCCTGGCTAAGTTGCCACTGACCATGGAGTCTAGCTTTTTTCTGATACAAGAGCATTGATCTAATGCCGCGTACACACGATCAGTCCATTCGATGAGAACGATCTGATGGACCATTTTCATTGGTTAACCGATGAAGCTGACTGATGGTCCGTCGCGCCTACACACCATCGGTTAAAAAACAAATCAAGTCAGATAGCGGTGGCGTAAAACACAACGACGTGCTGAAAAAAATGAAGTTCAATGCTTCCAAGCATGCATCGACTTGATTCTGAGAATGCGTGGATTTTTAACCGATGGTCGTGCCTACAAACGATCAGTTTTTTGCTGTCGGTTAAGTATCCATCCGTTAAATTTAAAAAAAGTTGGCTTTTTTTTAACCGATGGCGCCCACACACGATCCGTTTGGATCGATAAAAACGGTCCATCAGACCGTTCTCATCGGTTTAACCGATCGTGTGTACGCGGCATAAGATGCTCCTATTTTGGATTTTAATAAATGAAATAATAATAAAAAAAAAAACACAACAATGAAAGTAGAACTCTTAAAACTACTACAGCATATGTGCAGACCAGGGAATTCAGACACAGAAATGTTTGGTACTGAAGTCCAATAAAGTGCCAACATTTATTTAGCTTTGCTTGCTTGGTTCTTTAACCCCTTCCTTACCAGCCCATAGGGGAATAACGGCATGGTCATCCCCTCGCCGATAAGACTGGACGTTGCACAACGTCCTGTCTTCACGGCGTTCTAGGGCGCGTGCCCGCGGCACCACTCGCGATCCCGCACAGGTACCCGACGGCCGTGATTGCCGCTGGGCACCCGCGATTTCCGGCAATCACGTCAGGAGTGTGGATCTGTGTGTGTAAACACACAGATCCACCTCCTGTCAGCGGTGAGGAGACTGATGTGTGTTCCCAGTACAGAGGAACACAGATCGGTCTCCTCCCCCTGTGAGTCCCCCTCCCCCTACAGTTAGAACATACTTTAGGACACATTTTAACCCCTTCAGCGCCCCCTAGTGTTAACCCCTTCCCTGCCAGTCACATTTACACAGTAATCAGTGCAGTTTTATAGCACTAATCGCTGTGTAAATGTAAATGGTCCCAAAAACGTGTCAAAAGTGTCCGATATGTCCGCCGCAACGTCACGGTCACAAAAAAAAAAATGCAGATCCCCGCCATTACTAGTAAAAAAAATAAAATAAAAATGCCATAAATCTATCACCTATTTTGTAGACGCTATAACTTTTGCGCAAACCAATCAATATACGATTATTGCGTTTTTTTTTACCAAAAATACGTACAATACGTATCGGTCTAAACTGAGGGGAAAATTTATTTTATTTTTTTAAAATATTGTGAGATGTATTAAATAAAAAGGAAAAAATATTGTTTTTTTTTTAAATTGTCGCTCTTCTTTTGTTTATAGCGCAAAAAATAAAAACCGCAGAGATGATCAAATACCACCAAACGAAAGCTCTATTTGTGTGGGGAAAAAAACATAATGATTTAATTTGGGTACAGTGTTGCCTGACCGCGCAATTGTCATTCAAAGTGCAACAGCGCTGAAAACGAAAAATTGGTCTGGGCAGGAAGGGGGTGAAAATGCCCTGTATGGAAGGGGTTAAAGTGAACCTAAGTAAGGACATTAAACTAATAACAAACCAGTTACAAGCATTAAAATACTTCTCAAACAAGCACTATCTAAATCCAATCAGATATAGAACAGTTCTGGAATTTTAAATACAGTGCATTCAAAGTGCTCTGTATGCCTGAACTTCTAACCATGACTGCAACCTTTTAATTGTTTATAATGAAAATCAATCTCCCTGTCATGGAGCATGCCGATCTGCTCTGGTGGTGTGTTTACTTAGCATGGTTCTCAACCTGCAAATGCACCGAGGAATGCTGCAGGCAGGTGATATTACACCAGGAATCACTTTACTTAGAATGAATAAAGAGCAGAGTAAAATGCAAACACTAGATCTGGGGGGATTGGGCTGTGATTGACTTCAACTCTTATAGAAGTATCCATGGTGGCACCAAAAACACTGAGGTTGATTTACTAAAAATTAAGAGCGCCAAATCTAAGCTGTGCATAGTATACAATCAGCTTCTAATACAGCTTGTTAAATTAAGATTTAAAAAAAATTAGAAGCTGATTGGTTTCTATGCAGAGCTGCACCAGATTTTGTACTCTCCGGGTTTAGTAAATCAACCCTACTGTAGCATCCCTATTGCTCAAAATGAATTTGAGCAATACAATATTATGTTTAGAGTACTTATGTTCCACAATTGGCACTGGCACAATGACAGGTGTCTCCATTGTCTTGGCACAAAGTTGGGGAGATTTCTAAGAAAAGTCAAATGCAACCTCTCTAACACCTTTTCCCTTGTGTAATTTAAAAGAATCATTTGTTTTTTAATGGCTTAGTCAATTGGAGCTGTGCCTGAAAGCCATCTTTCTGGCAGATTTGATATTGTAAGACAAGGCAAAAAATACTTTCTCATGTCATTCTTAGATGGTACAACCTGTATATTAGATAGTACAACCTGCATATTCCCATAACAGGAATGACGTTTTTCTAGGGGACAATAAAGCAAAGCAGCCATAAAAGAGTCAGAAATTTACACCAACGTAGGCATTAGTGAAAACTGACAGAGCAATTCAAAGGAGCTGTCCAGTATTTCAGGAGCTTTAGCTAAAATAGCTACCAGTGTAGGACTAGATGTGTATATATGGTCTTAATGGCTTATCAGTTTTTATTTTCCTCTGACACTATCATTTACTTCTCTTGCTTCATCTTCATCTCATAAGTTTAGGTACACAAAAAATGTTAGATCTTATTATATATGTGCCATAGGTATTTTTTTTCTTTTCTTTGAGCAACACATTCATAATTAGAACATACATCTGGTCATTTTTTATTTATTAGTTACACACATAACTTGTTAACAGCAAGATGCTAATTCTTCTTCTTCTAATCTCTCCCTTTATTCTTATTTTACACATATTATTTTACAGTATGTATGGTCAGATATGGACAGTAGGCATCTATGCAATATTCTAGTCTGACAATTCCAACTAGTCGAAAACGGCCATGTATATGGTCATAATACTTCATTTTGGATTACGGTCAGTTGTCCAAAAAATGTAGAACTTCTCCTATTGAATACTAATTTTGCCTTTGCATCTTTAAGAGCATATTCAATATGAAAAAGCAGCACACACGCTAAAATATGATCAGGTAGGTTTTCACACACCAGTTGTCATTTCAAGTGGTATTATCAGAAAACAGCATTCACACTTAAAGTTCTGTAAGGCCGCGTACACACGATCGGTCCAACTCGATGAGAATGGTCCGACGGACCGTTTTCATCAGTTCACAGACTGATGGTCTGAAGGTTTGATGTGCGTACACACCATCAGTTCAAAAACCGATCGTGTCAGTACGTGGTGACGTAAAACACAATGACGTGCTGAAAAAAAAAAAGTTCAATGCTTCCAAGCATGCGTCGACTTGATTCTGAGCATGCGCGGGTTTTTGGACCGATGCTTTTGCGTACTAACCATTGGTTTGGACCAATGGTCAGGCGTCCATCGGTCCGATTTTAAAGCAAGTTTTAAAACTTTGGTCCGATGGACGACGGACCGATGGGCCGTACACACGGTCGGTTTGGACCGATGAAACTGGCCTTAAGTCCATTCTCATCGGTTTGGACCGATTGTGTGTACGCGGCCTAAGTGTCACATCTACCCCAACGCAGGTGGTCAGACACTATAGCTAGCTACTGTGTGCTACACCTATATCAGCTCCCTTTCCCTCAAGGCAAGTAGGCCTACTGGTACCTGGTTGCCTCCAGGACTTATACACAATGCTATAGTGCTTGGCCACCACACCAGGGCAGATGCAAACTGAGCAAAGCCAAGAGATACTTGCAGTTAGCAGACTGGTAGCGTGGTTCATTGACAGTTTAGGTAAAATGCAGGCTGAGTTCAAGGAATAGTCCAATAATCCAGTCCAAAGTCATACACAGGGAAATTTAAACTAGTAAAGCGGGGCAGACAGACAGGGAGGAAGCTCAAACAGGAACAACACAGGTATCATTTGCTATCACAAGCAAAGGACAGATCACCTGGCCTGCCTATAGCAGGTGACTGACCACATCAATCACACAGCAGGTGGACACAGACAGGGAGAATGCAACAGCCAAAACCTGGATGCTGGAATAAGGAGCAGGAGCACTTAAGTCATCCTGACAGTAAGATGTTCTCTATATAGGAACACTTTTGTGTGCTTTTCTTTCCGTATATATGCAGCCCACAGTCCAATGCCTAGGTCAGGAACTATAATATAGTTGACTGGTGTATCTTCTGCTTATAGAAGCCACTTTTCCCTTAAGATGAACTGGCCTACTGGTACTTGGTTGCCCCTAGGTCTTAGAACACAATAATGCTGTTCCTGGCCAGACACCAGTTGCCCGAGGTTAATCAGGCAGTATACAGTATACAGTGGCTGGTAATAGAGTCCTAAAACAGTCCATCTATGAAAAAGGGGGGAGGTTGGGACTTTATATGAGATGCGTTTTTAGCAGTATGCAATTAAATATAGACATGAAATATAAAAAATGTTTCCATATTGGCCAGGCTCAAAGTTGTCAACCAAAAAGCACTAAACCAAATTAATCTGTCTAACTGATGTAAGTAAAAACAGAGGTTTAGTTGCAAGCATTTGCAAATACCTGGGAAGCTGCAGCGCCAGCGACTGCAGTCCTACCTATGAATTTAAGGTCTCCTCAAAGGAGCACAGGTGTGCTAATCAATAGACAGAGGACATGTGATAACCTAAAACCCGCCCCTACCTATAGTTGGTATGGCAAAAGAGAGCACTGGAAAACAAAAGAAATGTAGGAGTGGAACAAAAAACTTGCCTTTGGTAAGCAAGTTTTTTGTTCCACTCCTACTCGCTCTCCTCTTTTTCAGCCTATACCCCTTCAGAAACCTGAATCACCAGAGCCCACATGGGATTCTAATAACCCCCACCTCATAAAAAGAAAAAAAAATTTCATTCAGGTTTTTTTCTTTCTCGAAAACAACTATAAAACTGTGAGAAAGCAAAAGAAAAGGTACCACTCAAAACTAGCAATGTACATAAAAAGTAACTAATGTTATGTCAAAAATTCATGCACAGCAGATGACCTTGACATTTAACTATGCAAAATGCCATCTGGGTAATGATAATGAAAAAATGTGTTACACATTTACTTATGTGTATACCTACACTGAACCTAAACTGTATGTCTACATACTTACTGTGGAATAGATTACTGTACCACCTTAACTTCCTCTTAAACAAATTAAAAGAAAAAATATATAAAAAAATGAATTCCAGAATTTTTTTTTTCTGTATTTACATTGGACCAGCTTGATGTTGGTATGCAAATCTGATATCCAGAGAGCTGCTGGGGGTGCCTTAAATAACTGTAATAGTTTTCACTACATGGTTCTTGGTTCTGTGCTATGGACTTACTCTTTGCACCTCTGCTTTTATTACAATACCTTTTTTCCATGAATACACAGAATTTTCTAATTGGATGAGGTGGAGAGTGCAATGTTACCACCCCTTCTCTCCCCATTGTCCAATCAGAGAATGCCTTGTATTCACTGAAAAAATACAGTGCATTCTATGAATGGCAGGAGATGGCAAGCATGCAACTCCTGGAGGGAAAGCCGCTTGCTCAGCTTCTTTTTTTTTTTTACCAGTAAGGCCGCGTACACATGGTTGTTTCAAACCGATGAAAACAGACTGAAGTTCGTTTTCATCGGTCCAAACCGATTGTGTGTAGGCCCCATCGGTCCGTTATCCTTCGGTCAAAAAACAGAGGGCTTGCTTTAAAATTGAACCGATGGACAGCTAACCGATAGGTCAAAACCGATCATTAGAATGCAAAAGCATCGGTTAAAAGGCCGCGCATGCTCAGAATCAAATCAACGCATGATTGGAAGCATTGAACTTCGTTTTTTTCAGCACGTGTGTTAAAGCACGTAAACTTCACCGCGTACTGATACGATAGTTTTTTTAACTGATGGTGTGTAGGCACATCAGTCCATCAGTCAGCTTCATTGGTGAACCGATGAAAACAGTCCCTCGGACCGTTCTCATCGGATGGACCGATCGTGTGTACGCGGCCTAAGAGTTTTTTGTTAAAGTTTGCAAAATATACAAACAAGTACAAAAGGTAAAAAAAGAGAACATAATAACTGACAACAGTAGTCGGTATCATAACAATATAATAACGCAAAAAAAGAACAATGATATGTGGTACCTCTTGCACAGCTTTAATCATGTGTTTGTAATTATGTTATTGAAATAAAATATATTTTAATACAAATAAATAATAAAGAAGGCTCCTCTCTCCATTCTGTCCCATGCAAATCCACATTTTTCTTAAATAAAACAAATAATCTATTTTAAAAGAGATTCTTCATATTACCTAAAAATGCTGGAGATACGCAGACGTAAGTCCAAATGTGCGCCGTCGTATATTTACGCCGATTCACAAAGCGACATACGTTGAAAAATAGGCTTCCTCCGCCCGACGTAACTTGCCTACGCCGGCGTATCATGGGCGCATAGTTACGCTGGACGCATTCGGCGTTCCCATTATAAATATGTACATGAGTAAGATACGCCAATTCACGAACGTAGATGCGCCCGGCCGCTTCATATACGTGATTTGCGTAAGGCTTACGTCCGGCGTAAAGTTACCCCTCATATAGCAGGCGCAGCTAATGCAAAGGTATGGGCCAGGGAACGACGCCGTCAAATTTTACGTTGCGTACGCCGTTTACGTAGTACTACGTGAATAGGGCAGTGCGTAGGTTAGGTTCACGTCGTAGGCATTGCGCCGACGTATCTTAGGGAGTATATGCGACGTGATTCTGAGCATGCGCGTGCATGCCCAGTTCGACCGGCCATTCATTTGCATGGGGTCACGCTTAATTTAAATAGATGATGCCCTCCTCCTTCCTACTTTGAATTAGGTGGGCTTATGCAGGCCAATTTATGTTACGCTGCCACACTTACCTCTCTAAGTTACGTCGGTGTAGTGTATATGAGATGCGCTACGCCGCTCTAAAGATACGCCGCCCTACGTGAATCCGAGCCACAGTGTGTTTTAAAAGTCAAAAGCTACCATACTTTTAGTTTTAGATCCTAGTAGACATCCATACTTCAGTTCACATGTTCTTTTGGGTTTATTACTTTATTTATTAGGACTCTTTTTAATAGAGCATTGCAATGTTTGACATAATATAATGTAATAATTTACAGCAATACTGCTACAGGTAAACTTGAACAAAAAAAGTATATATTTAATCTCTAAACTTTACCAAATACTTTTTTTCCATGAAATGAGAACCTAGAAAATGTTTAAAACACTCAACTAGTAGAGGATGACTGTTTTGGAACACATTATAAATGATTGTTTGTAGGTAATTTTTTTGTTTTAAATGCAATGAGATGCAAGTCTTATTAGAATATAAAGACCCTGGTGTCTGTGGAATAGTACAGGGAAGCCCTGAGTGAACTAGTCTGGGTTTGTGTTTTTTCTTGAGGGATTCATCTAATGCTAAAAGTTGCATGGCCTAGTAGTATCTCAGCATGCACACTGGGGCAGCATTTGATGGGGCACAGTAGCGACAATTGATGGGGCACACTGGCGGCAATTGATGTGGCACACTGGTGGCAATTGATGGGGCACACTGGTAGCAATTGATGGGGCACACTGGCAGCAATTGATGTGGCACACTGGTGGCAATTGATGGGGCACACTGGCAGCAATTGATGGGGCACCTTGGCAGTAATTGATGGGGCACACTGGCAGCAATTTATGTGCACACTGGCAGCAATTAATGGGTACAGTAGCTGCATTTGATGGCACAGTGGCGGCAATTTATGGGTACAGTGGCTGCGTTTGATGGCACAGTGGTAGCAATTTATGGGTAGAGTAGCTGCATTTGATGACACAGTGGCTGCGTTTGATAGCACAGTAGCTACGTTTGATGGGTACAGTGGCTGTGCTTGATGGGCACAGTGGCTGAATTTGATGACACAGTAGCTGCGTTTGATGGGTACAGTGGCTGTGCTTGATGGGCACAGTGGCTGCATTCGATGGCAGAGTGGCTGCGTTTGATGGCAGAGTGGCTGCGTTTGATGGCAGAGTGGCTGCGTTTGATGGCAGAGTGGCTGTAATTTTATTTATTTTTTTTCAGTTTGTTTACGCCCCCAAAAATGTTGAGCACCAGCCACCACTGCTCCTAAATCTTTGGCAAGTGTTTTGGAGGAGGTTAACTTGCTTAAAAATGGTGGGTAAAGTCAGATGTGGCTTAAGTACCCCATATCATTATTAATCAGCATTTCAGGTGATTTTGCAGTTACCAGTTCTTGATGAATCAAATCCCAGTCAGCATGTGAAGTTGTTAATTGCAGGCAGAAAAAATGTTCAGTTTGTCAGCATATAATGCAATGAGTTTAAAATAAATTACATTTAAAAGCTGGACAAGTTGCTTGTTATGGTGACTCAGAGAAATATGGATTTCTACTTCATTCATATAGATCTGAAATCTGCGGTTTTATACTTCATATAAACGAGAGCTCAATAGATTTGTCTCATATATTTATGACTAAAAGCTATATGGATTTTATCTTAGATTATGTGAGATAAAACGCTATTTACTAAAAAATACGTCATACCATTCTCTGACTATGTTTCTGGATGAGATAATTGCCTGCTTTTTCAAACAATTGCTAAGCACCCTGTGGTGTTTTTTTGTTTTACAGGAACAGGCTTTCTTTTTTTAATTTTAGGGAGTAACTCCATCAAAGAAAAATATAGTTGAGACATGGCTGCATAGCAATCTGAGGGTACTCTATACGAAATAGACACGTACATTTATTTTAGTCCGAATGCTTTTTTGTCCGAATTTCTGCCATTTTCACGTTGGTTTTAAAAAAAGAGTAAAACACGTAGAATCCAAAATCTGAAAGATCCAACATAAAAAATGCTTTATTTTCATTTCATTGTGACAACAGTTCGATATAGATAGAAGATTCAACATGACGGGGAGAAAAGAATGATCTTTGTCTATAGAACCTGCGGTTGAATGTGCCTAACCTAACTCTATAAGTCCAAGATTATTCAACGTAGAGAGAAAAGATTCAACATTATAGAGCCATGAAGATTCGATGAAGCAGCTAAAAGTATACGATCGCCGCGAGCGGACAATTATGGTCAAATGCTCCACCCATGGGCTATAGGAGAATTCTAATGTTGGTTGACTAGTAATATTAATTAATAAATATAATTATTACTAGTCATACGACATTAGAATAGCTTGTGGGCGGAGCATTCGACCGGAAATGTACGATCGCAGCGTCGTACAGTTTAGCTGCTTCGTTGAATCTTCTTAGAACATTCGTCAGACACCATAAGCCTTCAATTCGACCTTAATTCATTTGGATTTTCGGACTAATTCATCTTTTAACAAAACAAAATAGATAAAACTAAATTCCGAAACAAAATATTTTAAGCGACCTGCAGCACAGGTGTTAATTGTGTACAGCTGTTTTTTTTTTTAAGATGAGTATAAACAAAATTGTAAATTAAACATCATTAACATCCACACATCATAAATAACATTATCTCCAATATCATGTTCAATAAATAATTAATACAATATAGATCCATATTATCTTGAATAATAAATATTTTACATAATTCATCTATATTCTTCCATTTTCCACATTAAAGTTTCAAGTGCAGAAATGGAAGTGTCAAGTGCAAAAATAATTCTTAACCACTGCAGGGATGACCAACAACTCCACCTCAAAAAAAATGTCCACCACTGCTGTTCACACTTAATTACTCACCAGAAATATATGCTGGTGTAAACCAGCTTCAAGCACCTTATCATATAACACTATTGGCAGGGTCACTTGAAGGACTGCCTTTTACCATCCTGGCAAGTGGCAACTCTCAACAATGTCAGCCTGGCTCACAATATGTAGTACAGGCCACTCATATCATCAAACCAGCACAAGAGGAAAAAAAGAAAGCCTCCCTAGTGTAAAAGATCATTTTGAGGTATCACCACAGAGTGGTGCTGTGGATACCAAAATAATATATATACAGTATGTGCCATGCCCCATTAACTGGAGAAGCTATTGGAAGGATTAGTATTAGACTTTAAAGGGAATGAGATACACAGGGGGTTATTTACGAAAGGCAAATCCACTTTGCACCATAGGTGCAGGGGGAGATGCCGGGTCTTGGGGCCCCCCCACAGCAGCAGAACGGCAGGGCTCAGTCGCAAATGTGACTGCAGCGACCCCTATATTTCCACCACTGCTATATATATATATATATATATATATATATATATATATATATATATATATATATATATATATATAAAAATGCCCTCTGTGAACTGATCGAAAATAAATTAGTACTTTCGCCATATTTTTTGTAACAATAAATCCAATGTTTAATTAAATTAAATAGCTTTTATAATTTGAATAACTTGAACACTTTAAAAAAAAATTTTTTTTAATGAGTTCATTTGGTATTTTTTTTTGCATGTTTACATTTTTATTACCTTTATTTGTATATAATCCTAATGTTACAAATAAAATATATGATTCTACAACATTTTAATGTGTGCGTTGCTGGGCTGCATTATAAGATAGTCTAGCACTAGTTCTGTCCTGGTGTAATGCTTAGACTTGTTATTAGATTTGTCATTTACACCCCTTTCACACTAAGACAGTTTACAGGTGTTTCATAGCGTCTAAAAAGCACCTGTAAACTGCCTCCCAATCCTGTGCAATGAGTGCCTTCACACTTGGACAGTGCGCTTGTGGATAGTGCACTTGCGGGACGTTAGCAAACGTTCTGCAAGCAGCATCTTTGGGGTAGCGCTCCCAAAATGCCCCTGTCCCTTGAAATGAATGGGCAGCGCTTCCAAAGCACCTTAAAAGAGCTTTGAAAGTACCGCAAGCTGAGACTTTTTTCCTTTTTTTAGGTCATGTTGTCACGTAACTTCAAAAATTCCGCCTGGCTAGCACCTGAAACGCGCTGCAAAAGCGCAGCTAAAATACTGCTAAAGCACAGTAAAAATGACCGGTGCTTCAGCGCTGTTTTAGCGGTGCTTCAGTGTGTAAAGAGCCTCAGTGATTGTTGTTGAAGTTGCTTTGAGAAATATTACACAAAACACGTTATTTTTTCATTTTCAATACGTTTTTTTGAAAATTTGTAGGATACCTGTACAATTATATAAAAGAAAACCCCTTCTTAGATTGTAAGCTCTAACGAGCAGGGCCCTCTGAGTCTTTCTGTATTTAATTGTATTGTAACTGTATTGTCTGCCCTCATGTTATAAAGCGATGCGCAAACAGTTGGCACCATGTTTACCATAATTCAGGCTATTTTATGTTTCACCAATGTGACATTGATCACGTGTGATTTCCATGCTCGCACTATGGTTATTTTAGCTGCCAGAAAAGTAAAAATTATGAGAGTTTAAAGATGTCTGAGGATCTCTGACAGGTCAGCGAATAGCGCAGTTTTGGTTCCTCTGGGTATATTCACTGAATAGACGAAACTGAACACTGAGTAACGTTGGACCTTAGGACAGGACCACCAGATATGAAACATATCACCCTCCTGGCCTCATCCCCCCAAAAAAAGGGGAGAAGTGTCTGGGTATAGTTTTCCCAACCTTGTTGGGACAACGTACCAATGCGATAACACTTTGTAATTTGTTTCCACAAGAGAATGCTATTATGCACCATGATCGACAACTTTAGTCACATCTCCTCTTCAATTGTTTTGCCCAGGTCCGACTCCCATGCCATTTGGTAGGAAGGCTTATTAACTTGGCAATTGAACAAGGTGTATAACTCTGTGATCCCTATTCTCAAATAGGGTCCTGGTGGTTATGTCAACCTGATCCTTGTTTAGGGACTGCAGGAAGTGTGTTTTTTGGCACAGGTGGTAAGTCTCTGATGTGTCATTTTTAGTGTTGTTTTAGATCCTTATGGCCTATGAGGTGCGCTATCCTGTAAAGGCTTTTGTTGACCCACCAGGTAAATTGCTAAATCTGCTGCCCTGGGGGGAAGTGAGGATTATTAAAGAGGGGGGCCTTTGCACTGTGTTTTTTTTTTTAAAAGGGTATAGTTTGCATGCATGCTATATGACACAAATGTAGGGAATGTGATAGAGAGGGGCTCAAGACTGCCTGACACTCCTTTGCAGGGAGCCACATTAATAGATCCAGGGGGGAAGTTGGGCTAGCCTGTGCCTCCAGCCAGACCCAGACATGCTTGTACGTCTCACAGTAAATTTGATACAGCTGGACCAATTGGGACGCTCTATAATATTGCAAAAGTGGGGGAATACATGCTCCCCTCACCATTTAGATATATACAGAGTGGAGTAGGCCATCCGGCTACCACCATTTTTCCAAATAGATTTACAGATCAAATATTGCAACTTCTGGAAAAGTACAGATGGAACTGCGATAGGGAGAGACTGAAAGTGTCTTAGTATTTGAGGTATAACTGTCATCTTAACTGCCGCTACCTACCCATCCAGGAAAGATCATGAGCTTTCCAGTTTTTCAGGTCACATTTGATAGTTATAAAGGGGAGTATAATTAACCCTATACAACGTTGCGATATCAGAAGTCAGTTTAACACCAAGATAGGGTATCGATCCCAGGACTGAGTCCAAGAGATTAACATTTATTGCTTCCATAATCCCGAAATGGCTCCAAAGCTGGACAACAGGGCAAATAAGTTAGGCAAGGTTGTAATTGGATTGGTGATAAACTTGAGGATATAATTCTATTATGGTAGACTGGACAGGAAATATTTTATCAGCCATTGGCAGGTATGTTTACACCATTTGGATTATATTTATTTAAAAAAAAAAAACAGCTAATGAACTCCTGTACTTTTTTAGCCCACCAACATATTAACCCCCTTAGCGGTATTCCCGAGCGTGACTCGGGGTGGTTTTTCAATGCTAGGATCGGTAACCCTGAGTCACGCTCGGGGTAGATGTGCAGAGTGTGCAGCGGCGCGGCTTACCTTCTTGCAGCATCCAGACAAAGTTACTTACCTTGTCCCTGGATCCAGCGATGCATCCCCGATGTGTGAGCGAGCGGGTCCTCGCTCGATTCACACAGTGCCCGTGTGTCGCCGATCTCCGTTCCATGCACAGTTACGACGCACGGGGGCAGAGAACGGCACCAAATTCAAAAAAGTAAACAAACACATTACATACAGTATACTGTAATCTTATAGATTACAGTACAGTACTGTATGTAAAAAATACACACACCCCTTGTCCCTAGTGGTCTGTCCAGTGTCCTGCATGTACTTTTATACAATAAAAACTGTTCTTTCTCCCTGCAAAATGTAGATTGTCCATAGCAACCAAAAGTGTCCCTTTATGTCAAAAATGGTTTTAGAGCAGCTAGAAAACAGCGATAATAAATTATAATCTCTTGCAGAATTGAGTGATAGCGATTTGTGGGGAAATTCATCATAAAAACATAAAAGTAATGACAGCGACAATTCTGCAACTGAGCATATTTCAGTGATTTTGATTTGATTACATTATTGAATATTTTTTATTATAATTACATAATCATTTGTTATAATTATTTATAGTTATTTATTATATTAAAATTTATATTTTTGTTTTTTAAACTTTTTTATACCCGGGATGTCTTGTTTGGACAGATTTAAGCAAGTTATTCCTAAGAATGAAGGTGAAGGGCGGGGCATGAAATGTCCCCGCCCCCACCACCTATGGGACTGTGTCATACCAGAAAATAAAATTAAAGTTTAATTAATAAAAAAAAAAAAAAAAAAAAAAAAATACTTACCTATGATTGGTTGAGCTTTTGTTGACAGTTGCCCCAAACAACGGTCCTCTAACCCAATAAAAAGATAGAGGATGCGTCATCAGTGGGCAGAAGATTGGAGAAGATTTGGAGAAGCACATCTGCACTTACCTGTCATGGAGCAGTTGCTTCGCCAGATGAGGGACCGGGCCGCAGCTGAGGATGGTGATGGCTCTCTCTTCCTGGCTCTTCTCCCCTGTTTCTCCTTCTCCCTCTTCTGCTGGTCGTGGACCTGTTTTTTTCCGGTCCTGCGGTGCCATGTCTTTCTTCCTCCCTTTCTCTCCCTGTTATCCCCCTGATATACTTTCTCCCCCTTGGACCTTTGGTGTCCTATAGTGGACTCTCCTCCGGTGCAGTGAGTGGCGGTTCCTCTGTCTCCTGCCGTCAGATGTTGTCATCTCCGCCTGTGTAATCGGCTTCAGGCCCTTCCTTCATCCGCGATGTCTTTCGGCCTTCTACTTCGGCTGGAATCGCTGGCGCGTGCACAGTACATCAAGGCAGATCAACACAGAGGCAGCTTAAGTGTCCTCTCAGGTTCGAATCTCCGCCTGGTCAGGTCTCTAGGGGAAAGAAGACAAGTTATTTCATTTAAATTTTATTGATAATTGTAATAATGATTTACTTAGGGTTTCTAATTGTTCTGCCTCTTTTTTTTTAACCCCTTCTAGTGCTGTTACTTCAGCTGGAATGCCTCAGATTAATTTTGTAGGTCCATCACAGCCAGCCAATCCTGTTGTCATGGCGACTGGTAGTAAACAGATTTCTGGGAGGAAGCGTCTTTGTAAATCTATAGGTATTGCAATACCTTTTAATGTTTTGATGCATGGGTTTTCTGATCATCAATTAAATGCTTCCAGTTTTATTGATACAGCTCCTTCTTTGTTGACGGTTCCCGTTACCATGGCGCCTGATCATGACCATGCATCTCCTGATTTTGTTGTTTCTCCAAATCCGCTTCCTGCGAATGCCTCGACTGAGTTGGTTTCAGCTCCTGCTGGTGAGTTTAATAATTCTTCTCCAGTCAGGGAATTACTTTATTTTTTTTTTATTTATTTTTTTTAATTTATGTCCATGTTTGCTAATTCTTTTAATTCTGTTAATCAACCACAGTCAACTCCTGCTTCTGTGTGGCTGGATCCTTTGTCTGAGGCTCATATTAGCCCTGTCTCTACCTCAGTTGCCACTGCAACGGTTATTCCTGCTGCTCATGATGTTTTGATTCCTCCTTTGGTCCCAGAATCTTGCTTAAGGGAAGTTTTGACGTGCGATTTGTGTCCTCTGGGGTTTCATTTATCTAGTGCAGTGAAAGAATTTTTTTTGGAAAAGAGACTAAGTTTAAATTCTGACTTTGCTTCCGTCCAACCACGAGCTTAAGGTGGTTAAGAAGGATGGTGATCGTAAAGATGATAAAAAGCGAAAATTGCCGCCGCGCTCTTTTAACAACTGGCTGTAGGCATTTTGCATTTATGCTAGCGTGCTGGGTGAACAGCGCCCTGATTTGTGTTCTGGCTTATTCCAACATATCAAAATTATTTTGGAAGCATACAACATTTTTAACGTTTTTCATGGTTTTATTATGACGAAGCATTTCGCCAGAAGTTGTCTGTGCACAAATCTTTGAAGTGGGGTTCAAAAGATATAGGTCTGTGGCTCAATCTTTTATTAACTCAAAAGCCGTTGGTTAAAGTTAATGTTTCCAATGCCAGTAATATGTATAGGAGAGGTGTGTGTATTTTAATTTCAATGATGGCATGTGTAAGCGGCCTAACAGCTGTAAATACAAACATGAGTGTAGTCATTGCTCTGGTTCTCACCCTGCTTCTCGTTGTTTTAAGAACGCTTCTGCTCCTTCGAAGGAGCTTTTTATTAAAAGCCACAACGCCGGTGAACATTCTAAACATGCTACCTTGGCTTCACAGGTATCCAGAATGTCAGAGGGCAATCGTCCTGCGTGTTGGTTTCTTGTTTGGTTTTCGATAACCTTCTTTTTCTGGAATCGGTTGTCGTGTCTTTCCTATTTGCATTCTGTTTCTTCTAATTTGGCTGTTGTTCGTGAGAAATTGAATAAAGAATTGCGAGCTGGTAGAATTGAAGGTCATTTTTCTACTCCTCCTTTTGTTAATTTCTGGGTATTATTCCTAAGAAAGATCCAAACTCTTTTAGATTGATACACCATCTCTTATTCCCATTTAGATTTTCTTTGAACGATGATATTGACCCCTCGTTGTGTTCTGTTCAATATTCTTCTTTTTATGACACTTTGTTAAAAATTGGGAGTGTTGGTGCCTCTGCTTTACTTGCTAAAGCTGATATTCAATCCTCGTTTCGGTTACTTCCTATTCATCCATCCGCTTTTAACTCTTTGGGTTTCTGTTTTCAAAATTAATATTACTTTGATAGGGGTCTCCTGATGGGATGTTCGCTTTCTTGTTGTTATTTTGAACTCTTTTTAACGTTTATTGAATGGGTTGTTGGTTTTCGTGCTGGTTCTAATAACTCATTGCATTGCATCTGGATGATTTTCTGTTTTTTGGTGAAGCTGGTACATCTGATTGTTTATATTTATTTACTGAATTTCGGATTGTCTGTTGGGAGTTTGGTGTTACGTTGGCCGATAAAAAATCTGTTTACCCTACGTCTTGTTTTGACTTTCTGTGTGTTCAGATAGATACGGTTTCAATGGAATTCCATCTTCCTGATGAAAAGATTGTTAAAATTAGGATTTTATTGGACTTCGTTCTTTCCAAACATAAGGTTAGGTTGAAAGTGTTGCAATCTCTTCTTGGTTTATTGGCTTTTGTGTCCAGGGTTTTGCCAATGGGTCGTGTCTTCTCTAAGAGATTGTATCAGGTCAGTTCTGGAATTTCTTCTCCTTTCCATTTTGTGAGAATTACATCTTGAATTAAAGAAGACCTTAAAGTTTGGCGTACATTTTTGGCTACGTTTAATGGTAATTGTTTGTGGTATACTCCTTTTTGTTCGGCCTCTGCTCTTCATCTGCATACAGATGCTGCTGGATCGTGTGGATATGGTGCTTATTGGGATGGTCATTGGTCTGCTGATTCGTGGCCTGAATCTTGAAAGGATGAGGGTTTGACTTCTAATATTGTTTTGTTGGATAGTTTTTCCTGTTTTAGTGGCCTTTGGAATTGTGGGGTGTTAATTTTAGGAATCGTCATATTTTACTTTATTCGGATAATAGGGGTGTAGTTTTTGCTCTTAATTGCTTATCGTCTACATGTCTTCCTGTTCTTGCTGTACTTAGATTGTTGGTGTTTAAATGTTTAGACCTTAATATTTGGCTTAAAGCAAAATACATTCCTGGAAAAGATAATCTTATTGCTGATGCATTGCCCCGCTCTCGGATTCACGAATTTTGACGATTGGTGCCGGATGCGGATCCTATTGGCCTATTATGCCCTCCACACTTATGGGACCTTCGGTGAATCCTGTTTTTGCTGCCATTAGGTGTTCTTTGGCACCCTCCACGTGGGCGTTGTATACAGCTTTGTGGAAATTATGGTGTTCTTTCTTGCTTTATTTGGGATGTGATCAACCCCCGTTTTCGGAAGGTTTGGTTCTGTCCTTTCTAAATTTTCGAATGTCTCGTGGTTATTCACATTCTCATTGTTAAAACTTTTTCCGTGTTTCCTTCTTTATGCATCTGCAGGGTATCAGGTCCTGTATGTCCTTTTTCTCGGTCAAGCATGCCTTGCGGGGTTATAGAAGGAAACATTTGGTCGCTGATGATAGATTACCGATTTCTGTTGACCTTTTTGGTCGTCTTTGTGACGTTTCTAAGGATGTCTGTTTTTCTCCATATGAATCCCTCTTACTTTCTTTGTCATTTTGTTTATGTTTTTTTGGGGCCTTTCGGAATTGTTGCCACGTAAGGTTTCTGATGACTCTGGTCTCTTCTTTCGGGAAGTTTTTTGTTAGATCTGATTCTATTCAAATTCTGTTAGAATGATCGTATGGATCATGGTCGGTGGATTACTTTGCTGGCTAATCCTGGCGCTCGCTATTGCGTTTTCTCTTTACTTAGACGTTTTTTGGGAGTGAGACCTATTTTTCATAGGCAATTTTTGATTCATGTCACGGGTGCTCCGGTGACTATTTATCAGTTCCAGGCCGTTCTACGTAGATGCCTCAAAGCATTACAGTTGGGACACCTGCGGTTTTCATCTCACTCTTTTCGTATCGGTGCAGCCACTACGGCAGCTATGTTTGGTCTTAATGAATCTGTGAAATTGGTGGTTGGCGATCGAATTGTTATAGATCGTATGTTAGACCTAATTTTCAATTTTGATTTTAGATGCCTGATATAACGTCTGGATAATAGGACACTCTTATATTTTCTGGGCTCAGAAGAGAGCTGAATGGAGAGTCTATGGCGATAACTTAGGTTTACCTCATCGGAATTTTACTTTTATTGGTATGGGCTATGTTGTATGCTTTGGAGCAATTTACGTTCTGTGCTATCTCATTTACATGTTTGTTGGCCCATACCACAGATCATCATTTTCCACTTATATGGTAATGATCTTGGAATACGCAAGACGTTATAGTTGATTTCTCAAATTAAGCTTGATATGTTATGTTTACATGCTGTTTTGCCTAATACTATTTTGGTCTTTTCTGAAATTGTTCCTCAACTAGATTGGTTGCTCTGCCCTGTGAGTGTAAGTATTTAGAAAGAATTCACAGGAGACTTAATAGGTCATTGGATAAATTCATGCCTTTGGTTCATGGTATGTCTTTTAGACATGTGAACTTAGAAGGTGGTTTGCCTGGTTTTTATAGACCAGACAATGTGCATTTATCTGACATTGCTCTTGACATCTTCAATTTAGATTTACAAACCTGTGTTGAATTGGCTGTCGCCTTGGTGGGGTGCCAGGCTCCTTAAAATTGGGCCTGGCGTGTGGATGGTATATTTCATGATTGTTTTAGCTTGAGCTTAAATGGCTAAGCTAATTTTATTATTATAAGATATATATATGGTTATATGTTAATAAAATTGATTTAATATACTTAAATTGATTATTTAATTTTGATTTAAGAATTGTTTGATATAATCAATTTATTTACACCTATAAATAAAGGCCACGGCCATTTCATACCACAGGTATATTTTGTAGTATTATTTATTTATTTATCTATTAAAATATTAGATTAGTTCTTAAAAGGTTATGACTACAGTCCCATGAAGGTGAAGGGCGGGGCATGAAATGTCCCCGCCCCCACCACCTATGGGACTGTGTCATACCAGAAAATAAAATTAAAGTTTAATTAATAAAAAAAAAAAAAAAAAAAAAAAAATACTTACCTATGATTGGTTGAGCTTTTGTTGACAGTTGCCCCAAACAACGGTCCTCTAACCCAATAAAAAGATAGAGGATGCGTCATCAGTGGGCAGAAGATTGGAGAAGATTTGGAGAAGCACATCCCACCCTCCCTCCCTGTCGTGGCCTTTTTTATGAGGTTTTAATCCCTTCTTGTAAGGGGATGGTATATTTCATGATTGTTTTAGCTTGAGCTTAAATGGCTAAGCTAATTTTATTATTATAAGATATATATATGGTTATATGTTAATAAAATTGATTTAATATACTTAAATTGATTATTTAATTTTGATTTAAGAATTGTTTGATATAATCAATTTATTTACACCTATAAATAAAGGCCACGGCCATTTCATACCACAGGTATATTTTGTAGTATTATTTATTTATTTATCTATTAAAATATTAGATTAGTTCTTAAAAGGTTATGACTACAGTCCCATTGCAGGCCTACAGTATAAAACACCAAATTTCCATGCAAAAAATTGTACCGCTTTTGGTATGTAATTCCAGACAGAATCATACCGCCAGGGAGGTTAATGGTGTAACCAATATGGTTTGGTGATCATCTGTATCCAATATGGATATATTTTCGGAAACTCTATGGACACTCTTTGGTTCCTTAACCACTTAAGGACCCCCGCACGCACATTTACGGCCACAACATGGCTCGTACAGGCACAAGGGCGTAAATTTACGTCCTCGCCTTCGTGCGGTTCGGGGGTCCCATCGGGACCCCCTCTGTGGCGTGCGGCGGTCCCCCTGGCTCTGGGAGCGATCGCCGACGAGCGGGCGGATGTCCGTGTTTTACGCCCCCCGCGATCGCTCCCAGCCAATGGGAGCGCTCCCCCTTCGTGTCAGTTCCTCCTCCTGTGTTTACACAGGAAGGAGGAAATGATGTTACCTCTCATCGCAGCAGTGTTTCCCACCGCTGCTGATGAGAGAAGACATCCACAGTAAGTGTGCACCAACACAACACTGACACACACACACATAGGCACATTAACCCCTTGTGATCGCCCCCCCGCACCCCCCTGTCACAGTGTCACTGAATGCAGTGATCTAATCACTGCATTTAGTGTCAGTGTGACAGGCAGTGTAAAAGTCAGTTAGTGTTAGGTCCAGGATAGCCCCCCCACCCCCCCTAATAAAGTTTTAACCCCCTGATCACTGCCCTAGTTAACCCTTTTACTCCCTATTGCCAGCATCACTAAGCGATCATTTTTCTGATCGCTGTTTTAGTGTCGCTGTTCCCGCTAGGTAGCTATTTTTTTTATTGCGATTTTTTTTTACTAAAGACATGTGGCTGAATTAATTTTGGCCTAAATGTTTTACTAAAATTTAGTTTATTTGATTTTTTTTATAACAAAAAGTAAAAAAATAGTGATTTTTTTTCAAAATTGTCGCTCTATTTTAGTTTATAGCGCAAAAAATAAAAATCGCAGAGGCGATCAAATACCACCGAAAGAAAGCTCTATTTGTGGGAAGAAAAGGACGCAAATTTTGTTTGGGAGCCACGTCGCACGACCGCGCAATTGTCTGTTAAAGCGACGCAGCGCCGAATTGTAAAAACACCTTGGGTCATTTAGCAGCGTATGTGTCCGGGTCTTAAGTGGTTAAAGAAATATTTTCTATGTGTTGGTCTTTTAACACTTTCTGACTCTGTGGACCTTATTACAAATGGCTTTTACCTGTGTTTTAATTACGTACTGGGTCAAAGATGTTTACTGTTTCCTGCAATATCCCATTGGTGTATTAGAAAATGAATATATTTGTTTTTTACATTTTCGGTATGTCTGTTGCAGTCACTGAGATGGGAGTTTTTATTTTCTTTCCTAAAGTAACATTTTGTAAATGCAGTGTGATCTGTCTTGTGCTGTTTGGCATTGTAAACATGAATGTGATCTTCAAAATATTGACATATATGTATAACAAAATCAATAGGCTTTTAATGCAAATCTTGAGCATTATTTGTATTAGTCGTGCTTAAACATCCTCTTATGTCAATGTAATCTAATTTGAATTGCGGAACTTTATAAAAAAGCTTGATGTACAAAAGCATTACAGACCACATGCAACCTGTAAAAAGCTGAAATTCAATTGTAGAACTGTAAGATCTACTTGGAAATAATATGAGTATTAACCAGTAATATAGCTATAATCTTTACTTTCCTAATAGCCACAATCTGTAAGAACTGGCAAGCAAGTAGGTAATTGCATTATAATGCTCTTTGCCTGTTCCAATAGTTGGATCATGATTTGGCACATGGCACAGACTGAAACATATTGCTTTCAAATATTTGCAAGACACAGAAACACTGAAATGATTATGTTTTGAAGCTGGCAAACAGATTGTGCTTGTAAAGTCAATCCTTGCTAATTTCTTCCCTTTCTTTGTAAAAATAAAATCAATACAGCAAAATGTGTGCCTTGTGGAAATATGGCAGCTTTTTTTCCACTTTAAATAAAATATGTCCTAGTGCATCTAACATATGGTGACAGTAGTTAAGTAGTCTATCACTCCATTTAACAGATGTCCATAATTTTATCTAAACTGTTCCAAAGATACCGTATATTAATGTCTATTGTACTATGGTCTACAAGGAGTTCTTTTTATTTGGTAGACCACATACTTCTTAAAAGAAGTGTAAAGATAAATAAAAAATAATCTCAAGAATCCCTGTATTATGTTACAGAAAAAAGAGATATACCAGAGATATAAATTTAGCTTCAGTGGAAAGTATAATCGGTATTTAGCACTGTCACTTTACACAGCCTTATACCCTACCAGCATATATTTAGAGTGTAGGAAGAAATCAGAGTACCTGGGGGAAATCCATGCAAGCACAAGTAGTGTACTAGTTGAGATTTGAATCTTCACAATGCAAATAAGCAGTTAATTTATTACAAACAATTCACGGAGTCCATCAATCTGAAGACTAAAGATGGCCCACCAGTAATTTCTACAACTAACTAAACACACTTCTGTTGCTGCTTATATATCATTGTCTATAAGGTGTTTTTAAACCCCAAAACAAAAATGTAATATGTTGCAGCTTACGGGTCCTTAGACATGGCATCGTCATTCTTTTTCAGGTTTATACGGGGAAAATTACGCCAGAAATCCAGTGTCCTTATACTTTCATTTACCCTGAACTGAAATCTTAAACACTGTTATTAGTCTTTCCAGCTATCTTCTGTTAACTAAAGAACACCTTTGTCCTTATGTTTTGGAGATAAGAAGAGAGGGAAATGTGTTTGTCTAAATAAGGAGAACAGTCTATGACAGACCTAACCAGGACAGGGGCTTTTGGAGGGGACTGCAGGGTGGCCTTTAAGCTACTCACTATGGGCCCTACCTTTTAAGGGAATACTACTCTTTGGGGGGTGTGTGCCTGGGGACCCTTGGAATAGTCTTGTTTCTATTGCAAGTCCATGTCCCCCTAAAATACTCAGACTCTGGGAACTGGAGGACCCAGATCTATATTTAGGGCCTCTATGCCCAAACCAGCAATGACTGCTTTAGATTGTGATGCTCCAAGCAGATGTTATTATCATCAGCCCAAAGTAACCTGATTCTGGGGTATCCTGATATAATCTGTTTAAGATGTTATGTGTTAAGTGTCTTTGTCCTATTGTGTGCAAATAGGTGTGAATGCCCATTGTTAATTTAGTCACCTATTGTTTCTGTCTGGCCTATCATCTCTTGGAGATGTGATTAATATTGTGACCACTTTACCTTGTTATGTTATGACCATTGTGGGATGTTATGTGTTTATTTTTATAATAATGTGTAATGTTCTTTATATCAAGGGTTGTGAGCTGGGGCCTGACAGTCTGGTCACCTTGACTGGTTTAATATACTACTCATGGGCGTCCGTTGAACTTTTTCTAGGGGGAGGCATAATTTTACAGTCACCTATGCTCTGCTTCATTAACAATATCATGAAGGGGAGGGGAGGGGCTTAGTCATTATCCCATAAAGTGCAGGCATGTGCCCATGATATGTAGCCTCACTGTGCTAAACAAATGTACAATACGGAGGGTGTACAGTATATGTATATAGAAGGGGTGGATGTTATTGGTATATAGAGGAAGGAAGGTGGGTATATACAGCTCTATATACAGGACAGATGTTGTATATCTGCAGTCAGTGATGATGGAGGAATACAGGAAGGAACATGGGTGTATAAAGCTGTATACAGGACAGGACAGATGATATGATCTTTCCTATATCTGGCACCCCCCCTTCACTGATCATACCTGTATGCACTCAGCTGCCCCCCTCATCTGTATATATGTCAGCCCCCCCCCTGTACACAAACAGCCTCCTCCCTTTACTTGTACTTACAGCCCCCACTTGTAAGATCACAGTGGTCTTCCTTCTCCCAAGTCCTGTTTCCACATGTCCATTTGAAAATACATTACAGGCAGCAAAGCAAACGCGAGGGCGCATATACAGGAAGCGGCCATAGGTGGCAGTAAAGAGCTCTGTAAGGTCTGTGACACTGATCTTGCAACAGCCGACTGCACAAACACAGAGAGCATCAGCACAGCCACAGATGCAAGCATGGCAGACCCTTGCCGATTCCAGGGGGGGGCACTCGCCCCCCTTAACCCTATGAGCGGACGCCCATGATACTACTAGTTGTTAATTAGTTCATGTTAATTATATCACTGTCAGCTATTCGTTGCTAGATGTGGATTAGCAACAGTTTATGTTGGCTGTTCCTTATTGCATACAATAATAGAATTAGGCTCACCTGATTTGGTGTGCTATATATTCTGTGTGATTTTACAATAAAGTTAGTTCCAGTTCCAGAGAGTGTGATAATACCTGATTTCTGGATCCAGACTGGAGGAAGCTGTATACTGAATGAAGCACCCAAGATGGGTGCTGTATGGTTCAGTCACACAGTCTATGGTGAATATATGGCTCTCACAGTACAGTGATTAAATGTTGTCCCTCTAGGACAGCAGGTGTGTTACTGGCAGGATCACCAGAGGAAAATTAAGGAAAAAAGACAAAGACAATGTAGCCATCACTACAGGTACAAGGACTTGTATGCTTCAATATACTACATTTTTTGGTGGGGTTTAGATTTGACTTGTTTTACCCTCACTACAGTCCAAAAGGATGCTTTAAAAATGGATTTGAAGGGTGGAAGCTACATAGCATAGTTGGATGAGCCAGAGCGTAAGCTAGTCGTAGAGTGCAAAAAGTAAAGACAAGTCTGTTGATGACTCTGTATAGTGAACGAGGATTCATTGACACCTCATTAACCACTTAACTACCGCCGCATGTATATGTACGTCCACAGAATGGCACATACAGGCAGATGGATGTGCGGGTACGTCTCTGCCTTCCCATGGGTTGGGGGTCCGATCGAGACCCCCCCTGCGCTAAATGCAGCGGTCGGTAAGTGTGTGGGAGCGATCCGGGATGAGGGGGCGGCTGTTCGTTTCTTTCCGCCCCCTTGCGATTGCTCCCAGCGAATCCGATTTGCCCGCCCTCTGCCTGTGTAATGTAAACACAGGCAGAGGAAGTGATGTCACCTCTCCTCTCGTGGTATTTTCATTCCGGCGAGAGGAGAGAAGACATCATATAGTAAGTCGCACCAACACTACACTGACACCATACACATAGGCACATTAACGCCTTCCGATCACCCCCCCCACCCCCTGTCACAGTGTCACTGATTGCAGTGATCATATATTTACTGATCACTGCATTTAGTGTCAGTGTGACAGTTAGTGTGACAGGCAGTTAGTGTTAGTTCCAGGTTAGCCCCCTACCCCCCTAATAAAGGTTTAACCCATTCATCACTGCCCTAGTTAAGCCTTTCACCCCCTATTGCCAGTGTCACTAAGCGATCGGTATTCTGATCGCTGTATTAGTGTCACTGTTGCCGCTAGGTAGCTAGTTCTTTTTTATATTGCATTTTTTTTTACTAAAGACATGTGGCTGAATACATTTTGGCCTAAATGTTTGACTAAAATTTAGTTTATTCGATTTTTCTTATAACAAAAAGTAGAAAATATCATATTTTTTTTCAACATTTTCGGTTTTTCCGTTTTATACAGTAAAAAATAAAAATCGCAGAGACAATCAAATACCATCAAAAGAAAGCTCTATTTGTGGGAAGAAAAGGATGCAAATTTTGTTTGGGAGCCATGCCGCACGACCGCGCAATTGTCTGTTAAATCGACGCAGTGCCGAATTGTAAAAACACCTTTGGACATTTAGCAGCATATTGGTCCAGGGCTTTAAGTGGTTAAAGAGGTCTGAATTTGCTGCTGTAAATAGGATCTTGGATTTGCTTATGTTCTTAGCACTCAAAAAAAAATGAAAAGGACTACCATGAAACTAGAAATCCCCTTTTAATAGGAAATAGGAAGGACAGAATGTAGGACAGTATGAACATTCTGAGAGTAAATTCAATCTTAGGCTTAATGTACACGGGACGTTTTAAAACCTCTCCTGAATGATTTAACTTGACAGATAGTAACCGACATTTAAAAACTTCAGTTTTGCCGCGTTTAGTCATGTTTTTATTTAACCACTTCGTTACCGGGCCTATTTTGGCACTTTTCTCCTTTATGTAAAAATCACAATTTTTTTGCTAGAAAATTATTCATAACCCCCAAACATTATATATTTTTTTTAGCAGACACCCTAGGGAATAAAATGGCGGTCATTGCAACTTTTTTTCTCGCACAGTATTTGCACAATAATTTTTCAAACACCTTTTTTTAGGGAAAAAAAACAGTTTCATGAATTAAAAAACAACAAAACAGTAAATTTAGCCCAGTTTTTTTATATAATCTGAAAAAGGATGTTATGCCGAGTAAATAGATACCTAACATGTCACGCTTTAAAATTGCGCACACTCATGGAATGGCGCCAAACTTCGGTACTAAAAAATATCCTTAGGCGACGCTTTAATTTTTTTTACAGGTTACAATTTTTAAGATACAGAGGAGGTCTAGTGCTAGAATTATTGCACACACTCTAGCGCACGCGATGATACCTCACATGTGGGGTTTGAACACTGTTTACATATGTGGGCGGGACTTGCATGCGCGTTCGCTTCTGCACGCGAGCGACCGGGACAGGGGCATTTAAAAAAAAAGTTGTTGTTTTTTACTTCATTTTTTTATCACTTTTATTCCTATTACAAGGAATGTAAACATCCCTTGTAATAGGAATCACTGTGACAGGTCCTCTTTATGGAGAGATGTGGGGTCAATAAGACCCCACATCTCTCCTACAGGCTTACAAGCATGAAATCGGTGAAAAAAAATCACTGATTACATGCCGACAGCCGCGTTAGCGGCTTTGTTTACTTCCGGGTACCGGGCGTGACGTCATCACGTTGCGCCTGGTTCTCCGACGGTCATAGAGATGACTGTGACCATCTGGTCACCAGTCATCTCTATGCTTCACCAACGAGCGCCGGCCGATTCGCTCTTCGGCCCCCGATGGCAGGGGAGAGCCCGGAGAAGCACCGGATGGCGACGGGAGGGGGGGGACCCTCCCGCTGCCTAGAAGAATGATCGAGAGGCGGAACCGCCCTTTGATCGTTCTTCTGGTGCACAGAATCGCCGGCTGCAGGTGTCATTCAGACATCACTGCACAAAGCCGAGGACGTCCAGGGACGTGATTGGGTCTCCAGTGGTTAAAATCGTCAAAAATGTATCTCCATTAAAAACGCCTGTAAACGAAATGTGGCTAAATGTGAGTTACCGCATTTTCATGTGTTTACAAGCTGTTACAGGCATTTGGCGTTTTAAATGCCTCTGGACATCAGTCCTGAACACATTTTTTTGCTTTCCAAAAAATGCTTCTAAAGCCAACTGACTAGAAACTACTATAAATGACCCTGTGTACATGTACTGATAAGATAACATAGAGGAGTTCAGGGGCAGCTGAAAAAAATCCCAACTGCTCCTAAACATCCATTTACCAGCAGCAGTGTACATGAAGCCTTATGCCGCGTACACACAATCGTTTTTCGGGTTCTAAAAAATTACGTTTTTAAGGGTCTTGAAAAAACAGTTTTTTTCAACCCAATCATTAAAACGACCTTGCCTACACACGATCGTGAAAAAAAATGCTCTAGCAAAGTGCGGTGATGTACAACACGTACAACGGCACTATAAAGGGGAAGTTCCATGCGGATGGCGCCACCCTTTGGGCTGCTTTAGCTGATTTTGTGTTAGTAAAAGAAGATTTGCGCTTTTCAGTCTGTTACAGGGTGATGAATGTGCTTACTCCATTACGAATGGTAGTTTTACCAGAACGAGCGCTCCCGTCTCATAACTTGCTTCTGAGCATGTGCGTTTTTTTCACGTCGTTAAAGCACACACACAACCATTTTTTACAAACTTAAAAACGACAGCGTTAAAAAATAGATGTTCGAAATTTTTAATGCCCATTTTTTAGATTGTCAAAAATGCTCTGGATCCCACACATGATCGTTTTTAATGACATTAAAAAACATAATTTTTTAGAAACGGAAAAACGGTCGTGTGTACGCGGCATTAGACTTCATGTCCTAACACAAATGCGATTTCAAACTCCCATGACCTCCTTGTAAATAACGCCATGAAATGAGATACCGCAGCTACATACATTTTCAAATTGGTGTTTAATGATTTTTAAGGTTTTCTATAGAACACCATTGTATTTTATGGTTGTGCTGCAATACCAGGTTTCATTAGCAGTTAGCATAACTGATATTTGTAAATGTGCTGCTATGAGAAACCCAGAAACTACAATATGTAGGAAGGACCTCGTCTTACCATAGGATGGTGTATCAGGATTTCTTGTTTTCCTGGAACACCCCTCCTTCCCCTTAGTTTAAATATTTGAAATCTCAAAGTGTGTTTTGACTAAGCCACTTAACCTTCTCTGCTTACAAACCTCCATGGTTCTATGTTGTTATTAGGTCTGTACAACCATGCATTTTTTCAAATTCAAGCTGAGCAGTAAAATCTATTTGTAGCTCAAATTCCAGTATGATCCTGCTGATGTCAGTATGATGTTAGCATATTATGCAAGAGGTGGGGGCAGTCTGAGAGTGAGAGATGTCTGTTGGTCACTCTGTAGAGGACAAAAATGTCATGCATGCATTCAATTGTGCAGCTCATGCAGCATGTTGTCATAGAATAGTTTAGCTTGCATGTAAGGTATTCCTATAATTGGCTTGTTGCAATCTACATACATTGTGAACAATGGGCAAAGGGATGTTAGGCTTGCTGGAAATTTCACTCACTAATCCCTGAATGATCATGCTGGCCAAATACTGGTCAAACCCAAAACGCTTCTAACTTGTTACACGAAGGCACAAGGCACACAGGAATTAGTTAAGGGATTTAAACATGATCAAAGGAATCTACACAACAGCTAGATCGTTATTTTTCATTTGAACAGTTCATTCTGGAAACCAGCTATGTGGAATACATTTTTTATGAGTTCATTACTTTTTCTTTCAGTGTTTTGTAACCCCCATAGATTTCAGAACCTCACCACAATCTAAAGAATATTTAAACCATGGCTGTTTATTCTGGATAGTACCTAATAAAACATTTTAAAATCTCTACATACTGGGAGAATATCATACGCAATGGGTCAACATCCGAAGTTTAGGATTCATCAAGACTACATCAAAAATTGTAAGACAGAAGTGCCAGAGGCACAAAGGAAATAAATGGTTGTAAATACAGTGCATTCCTAAAGTATTCTAACCCCCTTCACTTTTTTCAATTTTGTTATATTACAGCCTGATACTATAGTTATAAACAGGGCCATGGATAAATCCATGGGAAAGAAACCGCGCTTACTTACTCACTAATACTACAGTTGTTTAAAAAAAATTGAAATGTCTGTGAATGTATTAAAAATTAAAACATGAAATATCACATGCACTTCAGACCCTTTACTCTGTAAGGCCTCGTACACACGAGGCAATCTATTTGTTCAAATCGGTCGGACCGACCGATTTGAACAAATCTGTCTGATAGGATTTTGGTTTGCTCGCGTGTACACACGAGCAAACCAAAATCCCCGCCAGCAGGCGGCGCGCTGACGTGTCGGTGACATGGCGGTGACGTTGACACCGCCACGTCACCGCACCAGGAAGTAAAACACTTCCGCGCATGCGCCGAATCCATTCGGTGGCGGTGCGAGACGACATGTCTGCTGGTAAGTGTACTAACCAGCAGACATGTCGGGTGGACGGATTCCCACCCGATAGATTTCAAAGCACGCTTTGAAATCTGTCGGGTAGCCAAATCTGTCGGCTCGGCCGTACACACGATCGAATCTGTCTGCTGGGACGGTCTAGCAGACCGTTTCCAGCAGACAGATTTGATCGTGTGTACGAGGCCTAATTAGTTGAAGAAGCCCCCTAATATTTTCCTGAGCCCCATCTCTATCCAGCGATGTGCACGAGTGCCTCGGCCATTCTGGGAAGGAATCAAGGTCTGCTAAAGGCCAAGGGTACCTTTTTTTTATTAACTTAGTTTAAAGTGTTTACAGTATTTTCACACCCCATTACTAGAGGCATAAAACCACAGCGGTATATATTTTGCTTAATATACTTATATTTTTGTCATAATGCATAACATGTGCCATTTCCTCTTACCTCCCTGAGAATGTGATTTTACAATTACTGCTTCAGCTGGAAGCTCATTCAAGAGCTTGATTGCTCTCCGAATTAGAAAAGCACATTTTTACTTACTAGATTGAATGTTTCTTTGACCAGATTGCTACACAGCTTTGTGTTCAGATGTGAATTAAGTACCAGCATGCTCCATTTTGTTCTTTGTTGTCTGAAAAGGCTTTGTTTTTTTATAGTAACAATTCTCCATTACTTTGTTATATTTAGAACAACATTATTTTTGGTTTGCTTGGACGAATCCTTTGTTTACTAATTTGTTATGGTTTTCTATTTTTAACTGTTTTTCCCATGTTTTCTATTTGTTTCTATCTTTCTTTCTTCTATTCTAGAATAGGAAGCCCTACTGCTTGATGGTGCAGCAGCTTATTTTTTCTGGTTCCATTAATTATTTTAAAACTTTTTCATATGCCTTCTATAAAGTAAAATTTAAAGCACAATTCCATCATCTCATGCATTGGCAGATTCCCTTCCAAAGCTATATTGATCTGTAATGTTTTTATTTATTTTTTATTGTAGATTTATTAAATTTTTTACAGAGATACAGAAAGGAAAAAAACAAAACAAATGATAGGTCGTGGAAAATACAATCATCAAAAAGACACAGATCATATGCATAAGACATAGGAGTAAGTTTACAATGCTACCATTATTACAGTATCATGATACTTCAACCTTGCTGGTTGAGAGGAGGGGATGGGGAAACCCAGGGAGAAAATGACACAACCAGGTATTGATATATCACATAAGTAGGAATTGTTGCTCTCTGAATCGAATGCCAGTGGGGTTCCCAGGATGCCTAAACTAAGGAACGTAGGCACCCCCCAGGAGTCCCACAGAAGGGGGAGAGGGAGGGGGGAAACCATGGAGATATGATAGAAAGGGTCAGTAGGTCTGAGGAGACAATATTTAGCGCAATGGCTTAAGAGGGTATGGAACAGATAGGGTGTAGAGGTATGGCACCAGGATTACGTTCTGAGTGATTCCACAAGTCCCAGATTTTTGAGAACTGAGGAAGTGAATCATGGACTATCGCAGTAAGGGGTTCCATTCTGCGGATCTGCTTCAATATTTGTAAAACCTGGGGAAGGGTGGGTGGAGAGGGGTATAGTCATCTCAAGGGTATAGCCCTTTTTGCTGCCAAGAGGATGAAGGCACCACATTTTTGAGTGTGTCTGGAAATGCCAGGGAACGGTAGGCCTAGAAGATAGTGGATCGGGTCTAGAGGGATGATGGTCTTGTAAATGAGCTTGAATGGAGGACCAGAATAATTGGATAATGGGACATTTCCAAAATATATGAAAATATGAGCCAATGTCACCCAGGCATCTCCAGCACACCTGGGGAACCTTAGGATCGTATCTATATAGGATCTCCGGGGGTTCTACACCAGAACAGTATCTTATAAGTCGTCTCTTTCTGCTCCATACACCTTGATGATTTGGAAACAGCTTCCCAAATCTTCTGCCATTGAGGAAGAGGTATGGGTCGTTGAATGACCTGGGACCCTTTCTGCATATATGCATATTATGAGCGGGAGCACGTCATGACGATACCTATAGATATCTGAAATAAGATGGGTCTGGTATGGACCTTTAGCACATAAGAGTTCAAATGGGGTAGGTTTGTCCAAGGTTAGGTAGAGGATTTAGAGGAGAAGTAGAGTTTAAATTGGAGGTAGGAGTAGAATAATTGCTTAGGAATCTGATGTTTCCATTGTATTTCTGTAAAAGGTAAAAGGATACGGGTGAGTGGGTGAACTATATCTTGAAGCTGGAGAATTACGGCCTGTGTCCAGGGGAGAATTCCGGTGTAATATAGACTATCTGGGATATCGGGGGTTGAACAGTACATTTAGTAGGGGTGGGAATGGAGAGGAGAGAAAGAGCTGGTGGGAGTATCTTTTCCATATGAAAGAGTAAATATCATCGGTTATAGACATAGGCCTCGTAGTTGGGCTATAGAGGTCTCCAGAGCTGGATGAACTGGGCTTGTTATACTCATTTCTATCTCTGACCAAATACTGGATACCATGTAATAATTGGTTTGAGATGGGTGGCAAAGTAATATTTCATAAGGTCCGGGGCTCCCATACCACCTCTGGAGCAAGGGGCTAGTATTACAGAGCTGGCTATTCAATGGGCTTTATAATGCCAGATGAAGTTAAGAAATGATCTCTGTGTAGATTTAAGCTGTGACATGGGGATGGGAACTGGCAGGGTTTCAAACAGGTATAGGAGTCTTGGTAGGATAGACATCTTCAGGACATTGATTCGACCCAAGAGAGAGATGGGAAAAGCATCCCACTGTTGCAAGCACCAGTCAATGTCACAGAAGAGTGGGGGGAAGTTGGCTTGATAGAGGGCGGGATATGAAGGGGTTAGATTTATTCCTAAATATTTGAGGGAATGCGGGCACCAATTATAGGAATAGTTCTGTTGTAGGGTGGCAAGAACTGAGGTTGCGATGTCTAGTGGTAAAGCTTCTGTTTTTCTCATGTTGATTTTGTACACCGAGATAGAGCTACATTTTTTTTAACAAGGTGTGGAGGTTCGGGAGAGAGTTATGGTGGTTGGTAAGTGTCAGTAGGATGTCATTTGCAAACAAAGACAGTTTATATTCCCTTTGAGATTATGAGATCTCATGGATGTCAGGATGAGTGTGAATGGCTTCAGCTAAAACTTCCAAACAAAGAATAAAGAGAAGAGGAGATAACAGGTCTGGTATCTGGTACCATTACTCAAGGAAAATGATGGCAATAAATAGGAGGATAGCTGAAATTTGGAGGAAATAACAATACGTTGGCTCTGCTAACGATGTCTCTGCCTGCTACCTGTACTGACTCAGGACTTTTTATATGACCATGTTCCTGCCTGCTGCCTGGATGTTACCCTGCTGTCTGTACTGTCCCTGGCAATGTTTGTGGACCATATTCCTGCCTGCTTCCTTAGTCTGTTGCTGACAATGTCTCTGCCTGCTTATTGTACCAATCCTTTCTTCAAACCAATGGTAATCATTTGTTTACCCTTTGTTCAGCCTCCTATACTTCCTGGCCGGTGAACATAGCATTATGCTATGGAGGCAGCCACGTACCAGTAGGTTAGGCTTACTTAGCTTTTAGGAACATGAACTACTGTAGGTGAAGCTTCATTCACTGACTAGCAGGGTTTTACATAGGTGACTGTTACAGTACATTGTTTACTATACAGTGTTGGTTGATTTTTGTGTTACATAGGTTGCAATGTTGGGTACAAAATCTATTCAGAAATTGAAAAGTTCTTACACAGGTGGTATCCCCATAATCGGGAGGAGTAGCAGAATGTATTTAGGGGTGTACAGTAATTCTAATTATGTTTGTTAGAAATATCGTATAGATTGACATCTTTGTGTAACAGAAAATATGATTTATTTTCTTTCCACTTCTTCAAAAATCTTGTGGGAAAAAAATCGCACGTTCAAAAGACCCATCATGTCTCATAGAAAATACGTTGGTGTTTTTTCTTTTCAAAATGGGGTCACTTTGTGGTTGTTTCCACTGCGCTGGTGCTCCAGGGCCTTCAAAAATGTAATAGGTTGTGAGGAAATAAGTTGTGTAGTTTATGCCCTTAGAGTGCCTGAAGGTGCTACTTTGATGTTGGGGCCTCTCTTTGTGGCCAGGCTGTGAAAAAGTCTTGCATGTGGTATCGCAATACTCTTTTTTTGTGGTTTAATTCTTGGTATTTACATTCTGTTTGCTAGAAATATCTTATACATTGACGACTTTGTGTAAACAGAATACATTTTCATATTCTTTCAACATTTTTCAAAAACTTGTGTGAAAAAAGTGACATGTTCATTTTTTTATTAAGTCTCATAGAAAATACGTTGGGGTGTATGCATTCCATTGTCCTGATGCTCCAGGGCCTTAAAAAAAGTAGGACACCTTACGGTGCTACTTTGATGTTGGGCCTCTCTATGTGGCTAGGCTATAAAAAAAAGTCTCACATGTGGTATCCTCATATTCAGGAGAAGTAGCAGAATGTGTTTTGGGGTGTAATTGCAAGTATGCCTATGCTGTGTATTACAAATAACGTGTTACTATGACAACTATGTCAAAAATAAAACATTAAATTCATCTTCATATTCCAAAGAATTGTGGTTAAAAATTACAACTTCAAAAAACACTTCATGCCTTACTAAATACTGTGTACTGTCTACTTTACAAAAGGGGGTCATTTGGGGGGTATTTGTACTTTCTTGGCATGTTAGGACCTCAAGAAGTGACATAGGCAGTCAGTACATCGGGACTGACACATTTTTAATGATGCGCACCATAGCTTGTAGACTCTATAACTTTCGCACAGACTAAATAATATACACTAATTTGGGTTCATTTAACAAAAGAAATATAGCAGTATAAATGTTGGCCCAAATATATGAAGAAAAATTACTTATTTGCAAAATGTTACAATAGAAACTAAAACAATGTGTTTTCTTTCAAACAGTGGTGAATAAATACCACCAAAGAAAGCTATATCTGTCTAAAAAAAAAAGGTTCAAATTCTGTTTGGATGCAGTGTTGCATGACTGTGTACATTGAAAGTGTGAGGCGGCGTACACACGACCGAGAAACTCGTTGGGCGAAACACATTATTTTCCCCGTCGAGTTCCTAGTTCGGCAGTTAAAAAACTCGTCGAGCCAAATTTTCCCATTGCCCAACGAGGTAATAGAAAACATGCTCTCTTTTTGGCTTGACGAGTTTCCCGATGGGTTTCTCGGCAAAAAGTGTACACACGACCAGTTTTCTCGGCAGAATACGTCTCCCATCGAGTTTCTTGCTGGATTCTGCCGAGAAAATCGGTTGTGTGTACGCCGCCTGAGAGCGCTGAAAGCTGAAAATTGGCCTGGGCAGGAAGGGAGTAAAAGTGTCCGGTATTGAGATGGTTAAATGATTAACTTTGGTATTACATTAATGCTTACCAAAAGTGCCTTTGCATACAGGTGTGTCTGATGCATCTAAGCAGATGCATTGTCCTATCTGATTCCCAAGTACTGCAAAGCATATGTATGACTGCAGTCTGTATTTTCTTGAACGATAAATGCAGTCTGTAATGCATATGAAACACAAAACTGAGCAACATGTATCAGATTTTTCCTAAGAATTAAAAAACCTAGATTTTACATGAGTTGCTATGCTGAAACATACTTCCCAAATGTCACAGCTTGCACATAGACCCGAAGACAGAGATGGGGTTTTCCTAACATGTTACCTAAAATTTTACCAGTTTTCTTTTTAACAATAACAGGCATCTTTAACAAATGACAATTTGCTTTCTCCCTTCTCAGCTCGAAAATCTGCTGTTTTGCTATGGATTATTACATTTTCATTATTGCTCCTTCCTTTTCTTTCTAGATAAATCATTTAATGTAAAGTTAATCTTTTTTGACACTAAGTAACCATATGGAGATACTAGCCTTATAGTGACTGCTCTGCTTTCAATCGTGTCCTTTGTTGTTGTTTTGAAACTGAAAATCTCTGCTTGATTTTCCTGCTTAAGGATTTGTGTATTGTTGTAAAGAAGACCACAGGAAATATTCTTCAAGTGGTGCCAGTTTCTGACAGTGTATAAAGCAAACACCCATCCAAAATCCTCAACTGTGCATAATTTCTTCAACAATTACCACATTGTTTAGTGCAAGTGTCAGGCAGCCAGTAGATTTAGGCAAAGCAATGGCTTGAAGCCAAATCAAGCTTTGCCATTCTAAATGTGAAGATGCTTTGTCAATATGCTGCCAATAGCAATACAAAGACATATTGGTCAGGTTGCAGATGGCTTGCTAATTAATACAGTGCTGCTACTGGGAGCCCAGCGCTACTTTACTAGTACAACATTGTAAGGCAGGATAGTAACAGAATCAATGTTGTAAATGGTATTAATTATTGCTTATATAATAGTCTTTATTTATCTTGTACTTGCACATATGGGAGAATTATTGGTTGGATTTTATTTTAAGTGTTCCATCTGTGGTTGCTCATATGCAGAAATTGTACAACTTAAAAAAGTCTTATGCCGCGTACACATGACCGTTATTCATGTCAATGAAAAAAACAACGTGATTCCTCTCAAACCTGCCTTGCATACACACGATTGTGAAAAAAATGCTTGAGCAAAGCGCTGTGACATACAACACGTACTACGGGACCCCCTCGTTAAAGCGTACACACGACTGTTTTTCATGACATGAAAAACAACGAGAAAAAATAAAGCAGGTTCTAAATTTTTAATGGACATTTTTCTCTTCGAGAAAAATGCTCTGGTGCCTACACACCAATTTAAAAAATTGAATTTTTCTCGTCATGAAAAAAGGTCGTGTGCACGCGGCATTAAGATTTAAAGAACACTTGCAAATTAGTTTAGTTGAAAAAGTCTGAGTGTAGAGTGTCTGATGACTAGCTTAGAATGATATCCTTTTACACATCAGAAAGTTGGTATTCCACTGATGCTCTTTGTTTGAACCTGGCTGAAGAGTGGATGAGAGGCAAAAAACTAGATTAGAAGAGGCAAACCAGGAAAGTGTATAGACACGGAGAAGACTGAAGATGGACAAAGTGATCTGAGCAAAGAGTGGAAAAGGAACATATAGAGTAAGCAAGTTCAAATATGTGGGTACTGAAAAATAGAGCTGCTGTCTACTAAAACACCCAATAAGGGAAAATCTGATAAAAAAAGAATAGTTCTGTGTATATTCTTGTGTTGGTAAGCTGCTGTATAGCATACTGTATAGCTGTAACAGACACGTAAAGTATGTGGCCTGTTTGAAACTCACACTATTACTGACTTCTCTGCTGATGTTCCAACTTGATACATGTGTTTAAACCAAGGTGTATTTACTCTTGATGTACTAGTGTACCAGTAACATTTTTACACGTTAAATACTGCAATTTCTGGCAATTAGCGTTGAGGTAGAGTGCCTCACACCACCACACAAGACCATATCTCCACCATTACTAAAGATAAGTACTCCACCCTTGGCCATACTGTAGTCACTAAAATCCTATGGTATTTAAGTTGGCATTTCCATATCTTACCCCAATGAAGGCTAACAAGTTGAAATAAATGCCTCTGAAGCTCAGGGCAACCGCTATGCTACACTTTGCCAATTCTGGTACACTTGGCTACTTGGGCATACTGTATATAATAATTTGCATAGCTCTCTCTACTGTCCATTAATATGAAACAAAATCCTTCTTTTCTTGGGTCTTTTTAGTCTATGCAATGACATTTCAACACACTCTCTTTTAAGATGACATTGCTGTATTTTGTCGCACTAGAAGTCATATTACAGTCTTTATTAACATACACGTCTAAAGATTGAACTCTCAGTTATCATTGCTCTCATTATTTTATTATTTATGAGGATTCAGCAGTGTACACAATAATTTTATAAATTAGAAAAAGGAGAATCCTGTGAAGCCATGATAATTAAGTCCAACACGGAGGATCAAAAGAGAGAAGAATCTTCAACTTTGTAATGTTAGCCATCAGTTGGCGAAGCATACATGAAACATTACCTCTTTTATTACTGTGTATTTACATTTTTTACTCAACATGATAATATACAAAGTAAAATAAAAATAAAACTAAAAGAGAAATGAAATTCTTAGATGCAAAGGGACAAATTAAGTTTTTCTTGTGTCTTGGGAGCTGTCAGTGACTGAGGCGAGATGTGATAAGCCCTGAATATTTCTTACCACCAGGCAACACTGTATCCTTAGTTCAAGTATAATGGACTGTCATGCTGCCGCCCTGCCAGGTACTTCTCTAGGTTATATATAAAGTCTGTGCTATCCCGATTGGGTCTAATTAAGTGTTTCCACTCACTGACATATTTTTTTTTGTATCTCTTTTCTGCTTTTCTTTTTCATACCCTTCTTATTTTTCTCTTGTCTCATGACTCTGCTAGATCAGTTTCTTCCTTTCTTTGCTGTGTCACATTGGACTTTCTGGGTCTATATTTATGTTGCTTCTAGAGCTGTTAATGCCCGTAGCAGGGTGTCTGACTGATCAGCAGTCTCTTGTCAAAAAAATACAAAGTGCTGCTTATATAAATGCTTCACAGTGTTAATCAGTCAGTGATAACATTTGGTTTAGATATAGATTTGTGAATGAAATCATTTTAAAGTTAACCTGTGCTTTATTCATTTAAGGCAAAGTAACAGATTTATTTAATTTCTGCTACCTCAATGCTGTTAACATTGTATATGCACCTTTTCTTGAAACCCCCGCAGTCCCATTCCCCAACTGAAGCAATATAATAAAATAAGGTTGTCATCCTGATGTGGCAACTATTGGGCTTGGGAATTGGTGGCTCGGAATTAGGCTGGGGTTTGGACTGTTTTTTTTTTAGTTCTGTATGGGAAAGGTACAGGTTCACTTTAAAGTATAAAGTATTAATATTAGGAGGCAATATTTATACTTGGGAGTAGCTAAATACGGTACACACATTTGGTAATTTAATTAGTGATTGTGTCTTAGTGCTCCTGCCAACACAGTTTGTGGGAGAATAATAGATACATTAGAGTGCTCAGTCCGGCATGCACTTGGCCAGGCATTGACTTATCCTGGGTAGAACAGTGGTTTTGCGAATAAGTCTTTTAACCTGTCCAATAGATTGCTCCCTAAAGAGCTGCCAAACAACTGGGTCTGCCTAGTCAAGATCATTGTCCAAGTTTTGTAAAAAAAAATCTGAGGTTTTGGCAAGCTGTCACCTTTGAGTGTGAATACTTTAAACAGTATACTGTTAAGGTGTTTTTTGTTAGAGTTATTTTTTTCAATGCAGAATGATCGCATTGTCATTTAGAAAACCAAGAAACATGATTATGAAATATAGGTATGGAAATAAAGTCACTTTACTCCCAGGTAACTTAATGACTTAAAATTAGTTTTTACTGAAATTAGCAGTAAATTTACTTTTAAGCAATTTCTAGAAACATTGGGCCAGATTCACAGAGCGATTACGCCTGCGTAACAGGAGATGCGCGGCGTAAGTCTAAATGTGCGCGTGTGTTTCGATGCACGGCATCCCCAGAACGAGATACGCAAAAAATCTACTTTTTTTTGTCCAGCGTAATTTCGTTAGACACGCGCATCCGTCCGCGCAAAACTGCGCTAGACAGACCATTGATTTGCTAGTCAAATATGCTAATGAGGGACTTACGGGGATCCACAAAAGAATGTTGGGGCAGCGCAGGCTACGCAGTGTGCGCAACAGCAAAATGTCCTGTCTAAAATTAGACCATATAAATGCTGGTCTAAAATTTGAAAAATCGTCTACATGTCAGAGAAAGCAACACTGTTAGTGAGGAGCTGAGCAGTCACACGTGTTGCACAACAATCTGTATGCCAACATGCCAGTGGCATCCATGCTCATAGCTATACTACTGACTTTAGAGGAGCAAAGAAGGAGGAGGGCACTGAGGAGGGCACTGAGGAGGGCACGGGATTTTTATTTTTTTTTACTTTTTATTTGCTTATATAAACTTTACAATTTAATCTAATCTAATACAATATTCTTATCTGATACAAGCCCCTCACTCTTCACTCTTCACGGGAGAGGATATACTGCACATGCATAGACATCTATGGCATGAGTGATTCTGAGGTGTCTCGCATCTTCAGATTCACCCCTCATGCCATAATGGAATTAACCACAAGCTTGCAGGAGGACATCACCAGCCCAACACATGACACTACCCATGACACCCATGACAGCTACATATACAATCAGAGCCCCATCCCCACAGATTTCGAACAGAACATGTATGGGGACAGCTGGCTGGTTGGTTAGTAACATGGGTGGCAGGCATGCCTGCCCCCCCCCCCCATGATGCACACATCACAAGGGACACATGCACTACTAACATCCTCCTGTCTTTTCCCTTCAAGGTGACTCAGCATATGCACTGGGACCCCATCTCATGACCCCATCTCATGCCAGCTCACATTATGCATCTTTGCACGTTAAACACACACATTAATCATGGCACAATGAGAATGCATGCATGCACACCACTGTGGTCCCTAGCACACACACCCCACATCCTCATCACATTGGATTGGCACAAGCCACCACAAATGAGGGTGACACCCCTTTTCCGGCTGGAATGTCACCCCCCACATTCCCAAATCATACACAAACAGAACCAAAAAAAAAAATGACCAGCAAAAAAAAATAAGCCCAGCAAAAATATAATTTTACAAAAAAAACAACAAAGAAAACACATAAAAGACAAAAATCACTCTGCAAAACAGTCCCCAAATATCTCAAAGACACGTCACAAACAAACAAATAAACGCTAACAAACAACAGAAAACAAAAGCACCTTGCTGTATAGGAAGGGATACAAAGGGATGTACTTTTGCAAAGGAAGTGCGTTTGTGTCTGTCTATTTATGCTGTCTGCGTAGTTCTCTAATTTGCCCTAGTCCACTTCCAATTTCACTGATTGCGCCGTTCCCGAGTTGTGAGCATGCGCACAGAGGTGCTGACCATGGTCTCCTTCTAATGCGCATGCACGAGCCGGCCGGCCCTTCATTTGCATGGGGTCATGGCTCATTTGTATTACTCCGCCTTACGCCTCTGAAATAACGTTACGCATGCACAAATTTCTGCGTAAAAGCGACGAGAATAGGGTGATTGCGCGGCTACATTGCGCAAGTCTAACGTAAAGGCGGTGCGCTACGCCGGTCCAATAATGCGCAGATGTACCTGAATCTGGCCCATTACTTTTATCTATAATTGAGCCTGGGATTACACTAGATGCAAATTAACAGTGACTTTGCTGCATATTTGGCACTGCATATTAATTGCAACAATCATATAGGTCTGCTTCATTGTATAGAAGAGTAGGTGCCAATCCTATTCCTTGGCTCAGTTTCCCCTATTTCCTGTTTCAGCTTTGTAGCTTTCTGTGTCACCATTCTGATAGAAATTTGGTAGCTGACAGTGTTGAAGTCATTAGAAGCTCATAGGTATGATTAAGTCTAAAAGGTGTTGGTCTGCCAAATGCTTGCCTTTATTAACTGCTTTCTCATGTCTGGGGGTGCTGTGTATGAGGTTGGGCAACTGACAGGCAGCAGCTGCTACAGCTAAAAGTGATTGTAAAGTCTATTTTTTTTTGTTTTTAACTAACAAATGTTATTCTTACCTGCTCTGTGCAGTGGTTTTGCACAGAGCAGCCTGTATCCTCCTCGAGTCCCTCTTCGCTGCTCCTGGCCCCTCCTTCCTGTTGAGTGCCCCCACAGCAAGCAGCTTGCTATTGGGGCACCCGAGCCAAGCTGCAGCTCTGTGTGTACATTCAGACATGGAACTGCCATTTGCCCCACCCCCTCTCTCAACTGATTGGCTAACTGATTTTGAAGTAGTAGGGGTTGCTGGGGATGCTGCTACACACAGAAGGCTTTTTTTTATCTTAATGCATAGAATGCATTAAGATAAAAAACATTCTGCTTTTGCAACTCCTTTAACCACTTCAATACCAGGCTTTTATACACACCTCAATGCCACGCCTATTTTGACACTTCTCTCCTACATGTAAAAATCATCATTCTTTTGCTAGAAAATTTACGCAGAACCCCCAAACATTATATATGTTTTTTTAGCAGATACCCTAGGGAATAAAACGATGGTCATTGCAACATTTTATCTTGCACGGTATTTGCGCAATAATTTTTCAAACGCCCTTTTTTTTAAAAAAAAATTGTTTCATGAATTAAAAAAATAACAAAACAGTAATGTTAGCCCAATTTTTTTGTATAATGTGAAAGATTATTTTACAGCGAGTAAATAGATACCTACAGTAACATGTCACGCTTTAAAATTGCGCACACTCATGGAATGGCGCCAAACTTCTTTACTTAAAAATCTCCATAGGCAACGCTTAAATTTTTTTTTACAGGTTACCAGTTTAGATTTACAAAGGGGATCTAATGCTAGATTTGTTGCTGACACGCTAACGCACGGCGCGATACCTCACATATGTGGTTTAAACAGCGTTTACATGTGTCGGCAGAACTTACACGTGCGTTCGCTTCTGCACGCGAGCTACCAGGGACAGGGGCGTTTTAACTCTATTTTTATTATTTTATTTATTTTTTTACTTATTATAATTTTTTTTACACTTTTTTTTCAATTTTTTGTTCACTTTTATTCCTATTACAAGGAATGTAAACATCCCTTGTAATAGGAAATGTGTGTCACAGGTCCTCTTTATGGAGAGATGCGGGGTCAAGGGTGGAAACCATGAGATTGGTGAAAATTCACCGATCTCATGAATACTGTTGCTTACTAGCCACAATCGCGGCTTTGTTTACTTACGGGGACCCAGGCGTGACGTCATCACATCGCACCCGGGCCTCCGACGGTCATAGAGATGACTGGTGACCATCTGGTCACCAGTTATCTCTATGCTTCCTGCCTACGCCGGATGATTCTTTCTCCAGGCCCCCGATGGCACGGGAGAGCCCGGAGAAGCAGAGGATGGCGTCGGGAGGGGGGGAATGTCCCCTCCTGCTGCCTGTAAGAACGATCCGGGACCGCCGCTATGATCGTTCTTATGTTGCGTATAACTCGCCTGCAGGAGAAAAGGATATCTAAGTGATGCCTCTAGCTGCAGGCATCATTCAGATGTCCACCCGCAAAGCCCAGGACGTCATTTGACGTCCACCCAGGATGGGAGATCCCAAATGACGATGGGCGGGTATTGAAGTGGTTAAGATAACAGAATACATATATAGTTTTTTTCAGAACAAACAAGACTTTCTGCTGCCAATATCACATAAAAATAAAATTTATGTTATTTATAGACAAAAGATGTAGCAAAACAGACCAAATGCCTTTTTTTCTAGTTCAATCAGTATTAGTTTTAAAACATCAAGTGTTCCCGTGTGTGTGTGTGTATAACAGAACTAAACTTTTGCATCTATTACAAAGCATAACAATTTATTGTTTTCAATTTTGCCTTTTATATATATATATATATATATATATATATATATATATATATATATATATTTTTTTTTTTTCAAAATGCATTACTAGAAAACTAAAGGGACAAACAAATAAAGAGTTTATGTCTTGATGGCAAATAATAGCTAAGGCTGGGTTCACACTGGTACGACATACGCTTCAAATTTGTAAATCAATGGTTCCCTATGAGAGCCCTCTTAACTGGTCCAACACAAGTCGGTCCGACTTTGAAAAAGGTGCCTGCACTACTTTGGTCTAACTTTGGTCCTCCTTCAGTCCAATAAATATCATTGAAGTCAGATCAAAGTAGGATCCTTGTTTTAACCATGTGACTTGTGACATCTGATATGGTGATTACAGCAGAAGTAAAAGGAATTTATGTCACACTGGGATTATTTTGATTGATCAACAGTCGGGTCGTACCAATGTGAACCCGGCCTTAGGAGAGAAGTGGAGTAGGTAAGTAATTAAAGCTGATCAGGGCTAACTAAGGATTACAAAGGAGTTAAATACAGTAGCAAAATGATTTACGTTTCCATTTTTTTTTTTTTGTGTTTTTAATGGATGTCATAGGCAGTTTTAGGTTACCATCTTGTTGGCATATTTTAGGATAAACAACAATTGTCATTTGCTGCTGCTCGTAAACTAACACATGTTTAAGAGACTCTGTCATTTTGCCCATTCAAATTGTTATGTAAAAATAACCCCTGCCTGTTGATACCTCTGCCATGCTTCCCCCGTGTTCCATTGTTCCATCAAAGCCTTCAGGAAGTAGTCAGTCTTTCAGCATGCATTCTCTGTCAACAGACATATGAGGAAGAAGAGCAAGAAGTTAGCCCTGTTTAACACTATCAAACATGGAGCAGAGGAACAAAGTGGCAGGGGAGCATGGAGAAAATATCCTTTATCATCAATGTCTCTTATCTTTGTCATCTTGGAGCTCCTCAGTTTATCACCTTACAGTGTTTGTCCCACTTTAAGAATGTGTATAGTAATATTCTGAAAATGTACATTATATTGTTGTGTAATTATTAATTGGAATATTAAAGTGTTATTAAACCCCAAAATAAACATTTATTATATTGCAACTTATCAAGTAAGTACATTTTTAACTCTCCTTCCTTTAGTTTCAACTGATCATCTGTCCAGTACATCTGTTGTCTTTCAACAGAACAAGCTGTGCTGCATTTATTTATTTATGTAAAACTTTTATCTCAAAAGGAAAAAAAAAACTGTTGCTGTAACTGTTTGTGAAGTGTTTGTGAAGTGTTAGCTGGAGTTTGGCTTGACTTTGTTAGTGTATCTAAATATGCTACTGTATCTAACACTACCCTCCCCCAGATTAACTATGCATCTGTCCAAAGGTGTTTTTGTTGCTCCTTCATCCACAGTGCAGCACTCTAACACAGGCAGTGTGTTAATGGCCACTCAACAAAAACATTGCAAATGCCCATAGGATTGTTTTAGAGGTACATCAAGACAGACAAAATAACTACAACGTTTTTTTTTTTTAATATGAATGTCAAACAATAAAAGTTCTTCACAAGCCTATTAAAACTTGTGATTTACTGGAAAATTCATACGTTCATATACTCCACAAAGTACTGATGGAATACAGAAATAAAGCACATCATAAATCTCTAAGGCCGCGTACACACGAGCCGACAGATTTGTTCAAATCGGTCGGGCCGACCGGTTTGAACAAATCTGTCTGCTGGGGACATATTGGTTTGATCGTGTACACACGATCAAACCAAAATCCCCGCCGCCAGACGGCGCGGTGACGCCACCTCACTGCACCAGGAAGTAAAACACTTCCGCGCATGCGTCAAAACCATTCGGCGAGTGTGCGAGAAGACATGTCTGCTGGTTAGCGTGCTAACCAGCAGACATGTCGGACAGATGGGTTCCCAGCCGACAGATTTCAAAGCATGCTTTGAAATCTGTCAGGTGGCCAAATCCGTCGGCTCGCCCATACACACGGTCGAATCTGTCTGCTGGGACGGTCAGGCCGACCGTTTCCAGCAGATAGATTTGATCGTGTGTACGCGGCCTTAGCGTTTCGTAAATATTTATTCACTTTATCAGGCGCAGAGGCTACTGACGGTGTCTACAAACTAGAAAACAAAATGTAAAGATATTACAAATAATTATAGCAAATCTATCATTAACGGCGTGAGTATATACCCCAATCCCTAGGAACTGGATCTAATACTTACAGATCAAGTTAAAAATTTACTATAGCACTTCCAGATGGTATCCACCCAAGGGAGTCTGCCCTGCGATTTGTGGGCATTCCAACAGGACAGCCAAAGGAGGGGGCTGAAGCAAACAGAACATCAATGGAAATTAGTGGTAAACCCAGCCCATGATCACACCAAAGATAGGCATAACAAAAACCTACAAAACAATATACAATAAAGTACATATGTCAAAAGTGTGTGCATACAATACATACAATCTAAGAAAAAATGCCACCAAGACTTCACCAGTCTTGCCTACACACCATCAGTCAAAATCTGAACACGGTGGTGTAAAACACTACGTCGTGCTGAGAAAAATTAGGTTTAATGCTTCCGAGCATGCGTCGACTTGATTCTGAGCATGCATGGATTTTTCTCCCATGGAGTTCCACACAGACGATTGTTTTTTCTATCAGTTTTTTATCCATAGGAAAATGTTAAAACATGTTCTATTTTTTTTCTCTGATGGAAAACAAATCGATGGGGCCCACACACAATCAGGTTGTCTGATGAAAACGGTCTGTTTTCATCAGACAAACCGATTGTGTGTACATGGCTTAAGAATCATCATATATGCCAATGCTGGAGGTGCCCCTAGAAAGTGAGAGCCAGTGAAAAAAAAGAGGAATAAAAAAATAAATAAATATAAGATTATATAATATAACCGCTTGCCGACCGTGCTATAGCCGAATGACAGCTACAGCGCGGCTGGCTAGTTCTGGGATGCCGTCATATGATATCCGGAGGACACTGCTGATCAGATTGAGGTAGAAAGCCAATCAGCGGTTCTTTACCACGTGATCAGCTGTGTCCAAGCGGGAAGTGGCTGCAGCACTGGGAACATGTTACATGTTCTACCCACCCTAAAATCGGGTGGAACATGTAACATGTTGCCTAAGGTGAACTTATCCATTAAGAACTTATTATGATTTATTTTGGGATAATTCCAGTGATAGGAATACTATGATCCTCTGTTGTAGCGTATTGCACATTTTTTTTTTGGCTAGGTTTCTTTGTAGAAAAACAAACTTTGCAAATGTTTAAACATTCCCCACATCCAAAACTGAAAAAAATTGTTTGGCTGGAGCCGGACTTTAAAGTAAATCTGTCACTTGAGTTCATTGAGTTGAGTTCATTCAAGACGTAGCCCACATCTTCTGCCTGGAATATTAACCTTGTTGCTTTGCCCTGCAGGGAAAAGTGACAGGTTTACTTTGGGGCAAAATGTGAAAGCACTAGCTGTTTAAAACGGAAGAAAAGCATATTCACCAAGCTGGTACAAAATAAGAGGTTATTTAATAAATCATTGAACATACAAATAGATTTTATTATTGTGCAACTACATTTTGATCAGCATCAAAGAGCTTATCATAAGAATAAAATTGCCTACTTTGACTATGTACTTGTCCAATACTTAAGCACATTAAAGATTAACTCCAGGTCAGTTATACAGCGCAAAGATTTGAAATGTAGAGAATAACCTCACACAGTTCTGTTGAAACTAATACCTGTATTCCAATCATGTTATTTTACTTTCAGAGTGTTAAATAGAAAAGGTCTCCTTTTCTTAGTCATATGATTGGAAAGCATGGTAGGAAGGAAAACATTTTTTATTTCCTACAAACACTTTAAAATTGCAAGACAACGATAGTGCATGCATTATTACTTTATGGGGTTGATTTACTAAAGCAAAATAGGCTGTTCACATTACATAGTTACATAGTAGGTAAAGACAATAGTCCATTCAGTTCAACCTGTGGAGGTGTACGTGTGTCAATAATCATTTTCCATATCCCTGTATGTTGTGTTCATTAAGAGGCAGTTTTAAAAATACTAATACTCTTCGCTGACACCACTAATTGTAGAAGAGAGTTCCACATCCTTATCGCCCTGACAGTGAAAAGTCCTACACAGCTTAACTGCAGCAGTGGCAGATGGTGCTGGAGGATTTTGGGGGTGTGTGTGTGGGCCCCTCCAGGTCTGCACTCCCCCTATGGGCAGAGCACTCTATCGGTCACAGCTGGTGCCAGGCACTGTGGCTTCTGTGTTGATCCGGTCTGCTTACCGTGTTCTGGGTCTTTGGCCTCTTCTCCTGATTGGCTGGGGTGGGAAGCCAAAAGTTGAGTGTTGATTCGCAGGTATCGCAGGGTTGGAGGGTTCGAGCTGCAGTGTTCTGCACCCAGAGGACAACATGAAACAGACCAATTGGAGTCTCAGGCTCTGGTTACATGCTTGTGAGGGGGTGATGAACCTGGTCACCTCATAGTGCACGGCTACATATACAATGTTTGATTGTGCAGGCTAGGGGGGCGGAATTGTTTGGGCTGGGTAGGTGGCACCCCTGTGCCGCGTGTGGACCAGCCGCCACTTCTCTGCAGGCTCCAGTGGCAAAAAAAAATCACAGTTTTTTCCTGCAGAAATATGTGCAAATGTTATTTTTTCAAAAAAGTGAACGTAGCCTTTAAAGGGGTTGTAAAGGTAATTTTTTCCCCCATAAATAGCTTCCTTTACCTTAGTGCAGTCCTCTTCTGCTTACCTCATCCTTCGATTTTGGTTTTAAATGTCCTTATTTCTTCTGAAAAATACTAATTTCCTGTTCTTCTGTCTGTAACTTCACCCAGTAATGCAAGGCTTTCTCCCTGGAGTTGAGTGTCATGCTCGCCCCCTCCCTTGGACTACAGGAGAGTCAGGACGCTCCCTACATTGCAGATAGAGAAAAGAAGCTGTGTGTTAGTGGGTGTCCTGACTCTCCTGTTGTTCAAGGGAGGGGGCGAGCATGACACTCCACACCAGGGAGAAAGCCTCACATTACTGTGTGGAGTTACAGACAGAAGAACAGGAAGTGAGGATTTCTCAGAAGAAATAAGGACATTTGAAATCAAAATTGAAGGATGAGGTAAGTGAAGGAGGACTGCACTAAGGTAAAGGAAGCTATTTAGGAATTATTATTTTTTGTTTGCGTAAGCGTATGTCCGACGTAAAGTTACCCCTGCTGTATAGAGGCGTACGTAATGTTAAGTATGGACGTCGGGCCAGCGTCGAATTTTCTGTCATTCACGACGTTTACGTAAACCGTTTGCGAATAGGGTTTTGCGTAAGTTACGTTCACGTCGTTTTCATTGACTATTTTTGACGTGATTTCACGCATGCGCACTGGGAAATCTCCACGGACGGCGCATGCGCCGTTAAAAAAAAACGTCAAATACGTGGGGTCAAGCTGATTTACATTAAATCACGCCCACATCTAGCTTATTTGAATTGCGCGGCCTTACGCCGCAACAATTACACTACGCCGCCGTAAGTTACATCGGGAATTGTTGGAAGATATGGATACGCCGCTGTAACTTACAGCGGCGTAGTGTAACTCATTTAAGCTACGCCAGCGGGAGATCTTTGTGGATCTGGCCCATAGTGTCTACAGGTTGAAACAGAAAGGTTATTTTAATAACATTAGAAGCATGTGTTTATGTAGTGGTTTTATATTTAGTACTCCTATAAATTTAATGAAATCTATGTCCTTCTTTAATAGCTGTAATGTAATGCAGAAGAGCGATGAACAATCATTGGTTCAAGGCCAAAATGTACTTCAGGGTTCAAGTTTCTAGGTTTCACCATATCCTCAAAAACCTTTTTATTTTTCACAAACTCTGATGTATGTTCCACAGATGATAGAAAATTGCTAAGTACTTGAGGTTCCTGCATTTCTTGTATACTGAGGAAATGTTCCGTTCCCTTCTGTGCTTCTAAAGTAGATGAACGTATCAAGTGTATTATGTAGCAAAATCCAAGTAATATTGGAAGTGTTTTGTGGCCTATTTATACTTTGAGAACAGGAAGGTTCCCAAAGGTCAGTCACATGTTGACTGTAAATATATTTGTGCAATCCCAAATGTCCCTTATTAATTCACGGTTTCTAAAGAGGGATGCTTTTTTTTTAACACAAATTCTATTTTATTCTTGTAAATGTACAGAACAAAAAGTTAAAATGCCAAAATAAGAATACCCTTATATTTTGCTCATTATTTCAATGCACATCAACAGACTATGCAGACTATGTATTTTGTTACAGGTGACAATTCTTATTTTATAATGTCCTTTTAAAGTTAAACTCCAGACAGTCAAAAAGGACACAAATGAATGTAGCTGCATATTCATTAATACTTTCTTAATTTATTTTTATTTTTTTCGAAGCATTAGTACATAAATATGATTTGGGAACAAGCCTTTGCTCTTCCTTTTGTATAGCAGAGCGCAGTACTGGGGAGAGAGAAGAAAAATAAGGAACCAATGAGGAACCAGTGCTGTTAGAAAGAGAAGGCTGACTGACAGATAAGTGAGCTCATCAGGATGCTGCTTCTCTTTTCACTGTCCAGTCACAGAGTGGGAGTGGGGAAGCAACCTTTAAAGCGTAACTCCACTTATGTTGATAAAAAAGCATTTAAGAAAAAGTACCTGTGGCACTCTGTTTTATAGTATCTTTGATTCATACTGGTTTCAGCAGTGCTACTGTCAAGACATATCAGTGATTTGAGTGCATCAGGCAGTTGTTGCTGCCAGTCCCTTGAAGACAGACGTGCTTTTTTTTGCAGAATTTCACTTCATCCTTTAAAACCTCACTCTATTTGCACAGCAACCCTCTGCTGTATCCCCATATACCCAATTTAAAAAAAAAATATCAGAGCTACAGCCATTAGGCATGGTGTGATAAAAATTACCCAGCACCGAGACAGTACGTAAACAAGACCAGGTAGAATAGACTAACTTATGAAACTACAAACAAGGCATTAGAAATTCAAGTTTATTATCTTGGAGGCAATTAAAGCTGAACTCCAGGCAGACAATATATGGCGTCCGAATTTGGTACAGGGATTCATGGGATGCCCTTGCTGCCATTGTGCTCTTGCTGGGCATCACATGCATCCCTGTGCCTTGAAAAGAGAAGCATGTTTTTATTTTATTTAATATTTAATACCTAAGTGGATGCTGTTGAGTGGCTGAGCCAGGTGCCGGTCTAGGCATATGTGCGGATTCTGACTTGTTGCAAACTTGCCCAAGCCTGGATCAGCTCTGTGACAGCAGATAGCAGACTTCAGCCCGCTGTCTGCTGAAAATGTGTCACAGGAGTTCAGAATGAACTGCACTCCTGTGATCCACAGGATAAGTACAGCCAAACAAGCTTTGGCTCTACTTCTCCTTTAAGAAGGGGTAGGCTCCCTCCAGGTATACCTGGCCTTAATCTATCCATTCTTATATGTGCTCCTACTATGAAGGCTCTGTAAATTTAGAGTTAAGACCACAGTATACACAAAGGTCTCTTGGTATGGGCATTGTGGCTTACGCATATATTTGCAAATATGTGCAAAACAAAACCCCACTGTTTTTAATGTAAACTGTTAGACAGGGTCAATTTGTTATTTTTTGCAGTGAGCTGGGAAATCCTTTGGTTGTTTGTGATGTAGTCATTTTCAGTTTTACTTTTCAATTGTTGTATTTGTTGAACATATTCATATTTTGGTCATAAATAGGGTGTGGTGTGGTGTAGTATAACCTTATAGTGATGACTTCCACAAAGAAAGTGCACCGCTCAAAGCTCTGTTCAATTAGTCCTCAGGTCCTCCTCATGCAACACATAGTGGCTCTCTCTACTTGTACTGCTCAGCATATATTGCAAAAAAAGTGGAAAGAGCCACAGGTTGTAAAATCGCACCATGGCACTTTATTTTAGTTAGCCGGGTTCCAAAGACACACTCCCCACTTCAGGCCACTCCCGACTAGCGCAGATAAGCCTGATCTGGGTGAAATGTATTAGAGGGCATAGCCTAAGGTGGGGACTGTGTCTTCGTTAACCGCTTAACGCCCGCTGCACGCCTATTTACGTCCGCAGAATGGCACGGACAGGCAGAAGCACGTATATATATGTCACTGCCTAATAGCGGGTCGTGGTCCGATCGGGACCCCCTCCGCTGGTTGCAGCGGGTGGCTTACCTCCGGGAGCGATCCGACTCAAGGGGGCGGTGGTTCGTTTCTGTCCGCCCCCTCGTGAATGCTCCCAGCCAATCCCATGCGCCGACGCCGTGTCACTTCCTCTGCCTGTAAAATGTAAACACAGGCAGAGGAAGTGATGCAGCGCTTATCTCGGCAGTATTTTCAAACCGCCGAGATGAGAGAAGAGACACAGTGAGTTGCACCAACACTACACTGACACCAGTACACGCAGCCACATTTAACCCCTTGCGATCACCCCACCCCCTGTCACACTGTCACTGTACTGATCACTGCATTTAGTGTCAGTGTGACAGGCAGTGTGACAGGCAGTTAGTGTTAGGTCCAGGGTAGCCCCGTACCCCCCTAATAAAGTTTTAACCCCTTGATCACCACCCTAGTTAACCCTTTCACCCCCTATTGCCAGCGTCACTAAGCGATCATTTTTCTGATCGCTGTATTAGTGTCGCTGTTCCCGCTAGGTAGCAATTTTTTTTATTGCGATTTTTTTTTTTACTAAACACATGTGGCTGAATAAATTTTGGCCTAAATGTTTGATTAAAATTTAGTTTATTCAGTTTTTCTTATAACAAAAAGTAAAAAATATTGTTTTTTTTTCAAAAATGTTGCTCTATTTTTTTTGTAGCGCAAAAAATAAAAATCGCAGAGGCGATCAAAAACCACCAAAAAAAAGCTCTATTTGTGGGAAGAAAAGGACGCAAATTTTGTTTGGGAGCCATGTCGCACGACCGCGCAATTGTCTGTTAAAGCAACGCAGTGCCGAATTGTAAAAACGCCTCTGGGCATTTAGCAGCATATTGGTCCGGGGCTTAAGTGGTTAACCAGTTACTTGGAATAACGTACCATGGTGTGATTTTTCAGAGTGTGGTTCTGTTTCCACTTTCTCACATTGTGACTGACGGCCCTCCACACTTGCGAGTGAAAATGCTATGCAAATTTACTGCATTTTTTACTGCAAGCCTTCCTTTTTTAAAAAGGCTACTGTTTAACCACTTTCCCCCCGGACCATTTGTCAGCCTAAAGACCAGAGGTGTTTTTACAATTTGGAACTGCGTTACTTTAACTGGTAATTGCGCGGTCATGCAATGTTATACCGAAACGAAACTTGCGTCCTTTTTTTCCCACAAATAGAGCTTTCTTTTGATGGTATTTGATTGCCTCTGCGATTTTTATTTTTTGCGATATAAACGGAAAAAGACCGTAAATTTTGAAAAAAAATGATTTTTCTTATAACAAAAAGTAAAAAATATCGAATAAACTAAATTTTTGTCAAACATTTAGGCCAAAATGTATTCAGCCACATGTCTTTAGTAAAAAAAATCGCAATAAGCGTATAATTATTGGTTTTCGCAAAAGTTATAGCGTCTACAAACTAGGGTACATTTTCTGGAATTTACACAGCTTTTATTTTGTGACTGCCTATCTAATTTCTTGAGGTGCCAAAATGGCAGAGCAGTACAAAACCCCCCCAAATGACCCCATTTTGGAAAGTAGACACCCCAAGGAAATTACTGAGGGGCATGTTGAGCCCACTGAATATTTTTTTTTTTTGTACCAAGTGATTGAATAATGACAAAAAAAAAATAAAAAATTACAAAAAGTTGTCACTAAATGATAAATTTCTCACACATGCCATGGTTATATGTGGAATTACACCCCAAAATACATTCTGCTGCTTCTCCTGAGTACGGGGATACCACATGTGTGGGACTTTTTGGGGAGCCTAGCTGCGTGCAGGGCCCCTAAACCAAGCATGGGCTTCAGGATTTCTAAGGTCACAAATTTTTGATTTCACTTCTCACTACCTATGACAGTTTTGAAGGCCATAAAATGCCCAAATAGCACAAACCCCCCCCAAATGACCCAATTTTGGAAAGTAGACACCCCAGGCTATTTGCTGAGAGGCATTTTGAGTCCATGGAATATTCTATATTTTGCCACAAGTTGCGGGAATATGAATTTTTTATTTTTTTTTGCACAAAGTTGTCACTAAATTATATATTGCTCACACATGCCATGGGCATATGTGGAATTGCACCCCAAAATACATTCTGCTGCTTCTCCTGAGTATGGGGATACCACATGTGTGGGACTTTTTGGGAGCCTAGCCGCGTACGGGACCCCGAAAACCAAGAACCGCCTTCAGGATTTCTAAGGGCATACATTTTTGATTTCACTCCTCACTACCTATCACTACCTATCACCGTTTTGAAGGCCATAAAATGCCAAGGTGACACAAAACCCCCCCAAATGTCCCCATTTTGGAAAGTAGACACCCCAAGCTATTTTCTGAGAGGTATGTTGAGTACATGGAATATTTTATATTTTGCCACCAGTTGCTGGAATATGACAAATTTTTTTTTTTTTTTTGCACAAAGTTGCCACTAAATGATATATTGCTCAAACATGCCATGGGCATATGTGGAATTACACCCCAAAATACATTCTACTGCTTCTCCTGAGTACGGGGATACCACATGTGTGGGACTTGTTGGGAGCCTAGCCGCTTACGGGACCCCGAAAACCAAGCACCGCTTTCAGGATTTCTAAGGGCGCAAATCTTTGATTTTACCCCTCACTGCCTATCACAGTTTTGGAGGCCATGGAAATCCCAGATGGCACTAAACCCCCCCAAATGACCCCATTTTGGAAAGTAGACACCCCAAGCTATTTGATGAGAGGCATGGCGAGTATTTTACAGCGCTCATTTATTTTTGAAAATGAAGAAAGATATATTTTTTTTTTTTTTTCTCTTTTTTTTTTTTTTTTAATCTTTGTGACAAAAAGCAAGAACTGCAAAATACTCACCATACCTCTCAGCAAATAGGTTGGGGTGTCTACTTTCCAAAATGGGGTCATTTGGGGGGGGGGTTTGTGCCATCTGGGCATTCCATGGCCTCCGAAACTGTGATAGGCAGTGAGGGGTAAAATCAAAGATTTGCGCCCTTAGAAAGCCTGAAGGTGGTGATTGGTTTTTGGGGTCCCGTACGCGTCTAGGCTCCCAAAAAGTCTCACACATGTGGTATCCCCGTACTCGGGAGAAGCAGCAGAATGTCATGTTTGAGCAATATATCATTTAGTGGCAACTTTGTGCAAAAAAAAAAAAAATACAAAAAAGTTTGTCATATTCCAGCAACTGGTGGCAAAATATAAAATATTCCATGTACTCAACATACCTCTCAGAAAATAGCTTGGGGTGTCTACTTTCCAAAATGGGGTCATTTGGGGGGATTTTGAACTGTCCTGGCATTTTATGCACAACATTTAGAAGCTTATGTCGCACATCATCCACTCTTCTAACCACTTGAAGACAAAGCCCTTTCTGACACTGTTTGTTTACATAAAAACTTTTTTTTTTTTGCAAGAAAGTTAAGTTGAACCCCCAAACATTATATATTTTTTTTAAAGCAAAGGCCCTACAGATTAAAATGGTGGGTGTTGCATTTTTTTTTTCCACGCAGTATTTGCGCAGCGATTTTTTAAACGCATTTTTTGGGGAAAAAATACACTTTTTTTTATTTTAAAGCACTAAAACACACTATATTGCCCAAATATTTCATGAAATAAAAAAGATGATCGTAGGCCGAGTACACAGATACCAAACACGACATACTTTAAAATTTCCCACAAATGCGCAGTGGCGACAAACAACATACATTTTTAAAAGCCTTTAAAAGCCTCTACAGGTTACCACATTAGATTTACGGAGGAGGTCTACTGCTAAAATTATTACCCTCGATCTGGCCTTCGCGGTGATACCTCACATGCATGGTACAATTGCTGTTTACATATGACGCCATACCGACGCTTGCGTTCGCCTTTGCGTGAGAGCAGGGGGGGACAGGGGTGCTTTTTTTTTTTTTTTTTTTTTTATTATTATTTATTTTGCTTTTTTAATTTTATTTTAGACTGTTCCTTCCTTTTTTTATTTGTTTTTATAATTTTTATTGTTATCTTAGGGCATGTAAATATCCCCTATAATAGCAATAGTTAGTGACAGGTACTCTTTTTTGAAAAAATTGGGGTCTATCAGACCCTAGGTCTCTCCTCTGCCCTCATAGCATCTGACCACACCAAGATCGGTGTGATAAAATGTTTTCCCACTTTCCCAATGGCGCAGTTTATATCCGGGGGGGGGGGCATACCCTCCCACTGCTTTTAAAAGCAGTCTAGAGGCTAATTAGCCGCTAGAATTGCTTTTACATGAAAGCCGACCGCTGGCTGAAGAGAATGATACCAAGATGATACCTAAACCCGCAGGCATCATTCTGGTATAACCATTCAAAGTCCAGCAACATACCATACGTTGATGGTTCTTGTTGGACATGTATTGTAATCTTTTTTTTTTCATTCAGCCTGTTGGCTGAATGAAAAAAATTGATTGATCGGTGGGTATGCCCACCATTAGAATACCTCCCTTCATCCACCCACTTCTAATGATGGGCATACATGCACCAGTTATATATGCCGAAGCATGGGGGCATCCTCCCTCAAAAAAGTTATGCCGCTCACAGACGTATGTACGCTGCATAAAAAGTTATGGCGCATACACACGGTCGGACTTTTCCACGGACAAGCTTCCGACGGAATTTCGACCCTATGTACGTGCATTAGGAGCAAAATCGCTCCTCCGCCCCTAATGCCCCCATGCTTCGGCATATATGCTCTTTTTTTAACTGTGGTGGTGAAATCACCTCCTACAGTGTTGGAATCACGGCTTTAAATATCGTGGGAGCAAACGCTGTTGCTGTCACGCTAAATAAATCGGCGATGCAACTGGATGGCGTACCTGCTAAGCAAATGATGGTTAACATTAAAACAAAGTAACATTACATTCTAACAGTAAGATCTTACCATACCATACCTGCAAATCAAATACCAAAAAATAAAAAAACAGTAAAAAATAAATTAACGCAACCTGTGCCTAAAAAATATATATGCCGAAGCATGGGGGCATCCTCCCTCAAAAAAAGTTATGCCGCGTACACACGGTTGAACTTTTCCACGGGAAAGCTTCCGACGGAGTTTCGATCGTATGTATGCGGCATTAGGAGCAAAATCGCTCCTCCGCCCCTAATGCCCCCATGCTTCGGCATATATGCTCTTTTTTTAGCTGTGGTGGTGAAATCACCTCCCACAGTGTTGGAGTCGTGGCTTTATATATCGTGGGAGCAAACGCTGTTGCTGTCACGCTAAATAAATCCGTGATGCAACTAAATGGCGTACCTGCTAAGTAAATGATGGTTAACAATAAAACAAACATTACAGTATAACATACCATACCTGCAAAGCAAATACTGTAAAAAAAAAAATAGAGAGAATAGATATAGAACAATAGTGAGTAGACAGTAGAGAGTGAACATAAGAGAACAACAAATAGAGGAGAAAAATACAACCACAACTATTTTTGGATTTTTTATTTTATATTTTTTTTGTGTTTTCGTGTGAGTTTAATTTTTTCCACTTTTTTTCACTTTTATAAACTGTAAACTGAACGTTGCAGATTATGGTCTCTCAAAATGTGATGGCCATCACATCTTCTGAAACCCTGTGTTTATGTGCCTAGGACTGTGTGGTGCTGTACCCTACGCTAAAACTCAATTAGTGTGTGGTAGCGTTTGAAACATACACCAATGCAAAGACCAGGTTGGTCAGGACAGTCGGGACAATAAAAGCGGGTGTCACGCCTAAATCCGAGTTTGCTGCAGACACGACATCTTCTTTGGCGGGTTCTTTGGGTAGGGGTACTAGGGATGATAAAAGGAAAATGCCTCTCATACAGCCGGCTCACTGCATTTGCGTTGGGAAGGTGGGGCAAAGCACCGTCTGGAAACAGAAGGGCTTCGGCGATCTCTTCCTGGAATTTTAGGAAGGATCCAGCCTGTCCTGAAGCTGTGTATAGCACATGAGCGTTCAGCAAAGCCAATTGAAACAAATAAACCGACACTTTTTTGTACCAGCGTTTGGTCTTACGGGTAATTAGGTACGGCGCCAACAACTGGTCATTGAGGTCCACCCCTCCCATGTTAAGGTTGTACTCGTGGATACAGAGGGGTTTCTCCACAACACCAGTCGCCGTAGGAATTTGGACTGCCGTGTCTGCGTGAAGCGAGGACAGAACGAAAACATTCCGTGCATCCCTCCACTTCACTGCTAACAAATTGTTACACTGTAAGCAGGCTCTCTCCCCCCGACTAAGACGGGATTCTACAAGCCGTTGGGGGATGCCCCGGCGATTAGGTCGCACGGTGCCACATGCGCCAATTCCATAATCAAAAAGATGACTAAAAAGTGGCACGCTCGTGTAATAATTGTCCACGTACAAGTGGTACCCCTTTCCGAATAAGGGTGACACCAATTCCCAGACTATCTTACCAGCGCTCCCTATGTAATCAGGGCAATTTTCCGGCTCTACGTGACTGTCTTTTCCCTCGTAAACCATAAAGCTAGATGTATAGCCTGTTGCCCTGTCACAGAGCTTATACAACTTGACCCCGTATCTGGCACGCTTGCTGGGAAGGAACTGTTTGAATGACAAGCGACCAGAAAACTTAATCAGGGACTCATCAACGCAGACAACTTGATTGGGATTATACAAGGCTGCAAACCGTTCGTTGAAGTGGTTTACGAGGGGCCGAATTTTGTAGAGCCGATCGAATTCAGGGTCTCCCCGAGGACGACAGAGTTGATTGTCACTAAAATGCATGAACCGCAAGATCTGCTCGTATCGTGTCCTGGTCATGGAGGCAGAGAAAATGGGCATATAGTAAATTGGGCGCGTGGACCAATACAACCGCAATTCACTCTTTTTAGTAATGCCCATGAGGAGGGTAAGGCCCAGAAAGATCTTAAATTCGGAAACCGTAATTGGCTTCCAATCTCTGGCAAGGGACAGCTGGGGATTAGCGGCGATGAATTGACCAGCATACAAATTGCTTTGGTCCACAATAGATCTATAGAGATCTTCCGTGAAAAACAGTGAATAAAAATCCAGTGGCGTAAAATCAACTGTTTCCACCTGAATTCCGGGTTGGCCAGTGAATGGGGGAAGTACGGGTGCTGCAGAAGTGGCGGGGACCCAATCAGGATTGGCTAATGCAGCAGGAAGGGCACTATGGGCACGACGGGCCTGTCTTTGTCTTCTTCTTCTTGGTGGCAGCGGGACACTACTTGTGCTTGCCACCTCGCCAGCTTGAACTGCACTTATGGGACTCGCCACGTCACCAAGTGTTACTGCAGTGCTGGATGTATGACCAGGATGTACTAGGCCGCTGGTGCTTGCCAGATCACCCGAAGGAATAGCGGCGCTAGTACTACTCTGCCCCATACGAGAGCCCTGCGGTTCTTGCACCTCAGCGACAGCAGAAGATCGGGATCTGGTACGCCTGACCCTAGCAGGGACCACTCCGTCGTCAGAGCTATCTGTCAGGGAGCCACTGTCGTCTACAGGATCATATGAGCTAGAATTTGACAGATGCGTGACCTCCTCATCACTATCTGACAGGCTCATGAACAAGTAGGCCTCTTCATCGCCAAACATTCTATTTGCCATTTTGGGCTCTAAATTTAGGGGTACGGTGGTGAGATTCACAGGAAAAAAAGCACCTGACCTGTTAGCGACAGTCAAACGCTACCAAAAAACTGTTAGTGATCGCAGAGATCAGGCCTGACTCTGCGAACGCTGCAGTTATGTGTTTTTGTGTTTTGTGTCAGTGATCGATTGATCGATACTGCACTTTGTTGGGCTGGGCTGGGCGAAGGTGCTAAACGCAGGTGCTAGCAGGTATCTGGGCTGATCCCGCTAACAATGCGTTTTTGGGAACCCTAAACTGCAGGGGACGCTAGTATAGATCTGATCAGATCAGGTATCGATCAGTTCAGATACTATACCACTAAGGGGGGGTGTATGGTGCGTGCGTGGGTGTTAGCGCTACTGGCACTAATCTGACGCTGCCTGGGGCAACGCAGACCCTATCCGGCGCTAAAACCAAACTTTGATCACCCGCCGGGCAATCAGGGGGTTAAAACTTTATTGCAAAAAATATGGCGGGTGCCTTGATGCTATAAAAAATAAACTAGCTAAACTGCGTCACCCGTGACACTTATACTGTGATCACTGGTGACAGGGGGTAATCAAGGGGTTAAACCTTTATTGGGGGGGTTAGGGGGGGTCCCTAGACTTATTAGGGTCTAAGGCTAATTACCCTAACAACTATTTTAGTCACTAATGACACTTGTACAGCAATCAAAAAAAAATCTGATTGCTGTACTGGGTGACACAGTGACAGGCAGTGAAGGGGTTAATTTGGGGGGCGATCGGGGGGTTAACAGGGGTGAATTGTGTGCCTACGTGACCTGGTGTCAGTGTAGTGTTGTGCAACTCACAGTTAGATGCTCTCTCCCTCACGGTCAGGAACGGAAAGACCGACACGAGGGAGAGAGCAGCATTTCCCCTGTCAATGTTTACAAAACATTGGCAGGGGAGAACAACCATTGGCTGAGGGTGATCACCAGGTCCAGGTCAGATTTTATTGGCCTGGACCTGGTGAGTGATCGGTTCTGTATCGAATCCGATCGTCGGGAACGGCGGGGAGGCGCGCGCGCGCGCTCCCTGGCCGTTCACGCGCCCGACGTAGAGCTACGGGCTCTCGCCTGGGCGAGCCGACCTGCCGCCGTATAACTGCGGCGGCTGGTCGGAAAGTGGTTAAGGTGGTTGATTCTCATTAATTTATTTTTGTTATGTTAACATATGTTAAGGGGGCTCTTATTTTAGTTTAAAGTTTTATTTATTTTTTTTGCAGAATTTTTTTATTTTTATTTTGGGGAACTATTTGGGGGTTTTATTGTTTTTGGTTTTCTTTTTCCTATTTTATGTTGACAAGATATTTTATCTTAAAGCGTAGTACTCATTTATTATTTAATACCTGTTTTTTAGAGCTGCCTTTTGTTTGTAGCATTTGATAGATTGGTTAAAGCAATAAACAGAATTTTTTTTAGGGATGAGGATGCTTTATTTGGATGAAATACCCCCCTCCACTATATTCCTTCACTTTATTCTCCATTCTTTTCAAACCATGTTTCCAAGTCCAGAAAGTGTGCAGTATGGGAATGCTGCAATGACCACAAAGAGGTAGAACCCAAGACTTAAAACGAGGTTGCACAATTTACAGTGTAAAGCACATACTTTGCATGGGGAATGTTTTTTTTTTTTTTTAAACTGACTGCACTGCAAACATTTTTACAACCAGGGGATGGCCATTAGGACTGCACAGTTTTTTTTTTTTTTTTTTTATGAAAACTATAAGACAAGGATATTATGTTGTTGGGAACATATTTGAATATTTGAATCTCTTCCATCCCTTGAATTACAGCTCTAATCTTTTATTTAGTTGATTTCCAGCGATGTTGCATTGTCAATTGTTAATTTGCATAGTTGCAGAGAAGTTGGTAGAGTAGCACAACAAGCAGTGGAGCAGAATGAATTATATACCCAAGGTGATGCTCAGATTCTATTGGGATATTACTTTGAGGGAGAGTGTTTTCCTAATGTAACTGCTAATGTAACTCAGCAAGACACATCATCCAGCAGGAGGATATATAACTGTGACAAGAGCTCAGAAAAATATTCAATGTTTGAAGCTTCCGAAGGCGGCATAGCTTCTAGCCTTTGTAAACAAAAATGTCTGCCACATTGACTTTACTCTAGTGTTCAATATGCTACTAATTTGGAGTGGAATATTGTTTTGACGTGAAAAGCTCAAAGGTTTAACCAACCAATATGTTATTATATCTAAAACCCATGTGAGACTAAAAAGTAGAAGTGGTAATGTGAATGAAAATATCACTTCCGCACATACAGGAAATATACAGTAGGCCGGTTGCTTGCCTACAAAACTTTGTGAGTCTGTTTGCTGCTCTCCAAATGTCCTGCTAGCTTTATTCAGTTGTTGTATGCAATCTCATACAAAAAATGGGAAAGAAAATGATACAATTATTCTATGATATTAAAATTGAACACACTTGATGTGATGTTAGAATTATGGACATGCAAACAAACTGCATCTGCAGTTACTGTGTTACAATATGCCAGGCTCTAGCCTTTGACCAGCTCCTCCAGGTACTCCACCGGCAGGAGCAGTAGGGCCCTGATGGCATGCAGTTATGTGAAATCCGCTGGGTGGAGCTTTACGTGTGACGTCACACCATCACATCAGATCTTGTGTGGTGGCTGCTAATGCCGATTGAATAGCGTTTTTTTTAATTAATTTCTGATTTTTATATAAACTCAGTTATGTATTTATGCCTGTTTTTGTATTATCTGGTGAACATTTAAAGGGGTTGTAAAGGAAAACATTTTTTTCCCTAATTAGCTTTACCCTAGTGCAGTCCTCCTTCACTTACCTCATCCTTCGATTTTGCTTTAAAATGTCTTTATTTCTTCTGAGAAATCCTCACTTCCTGTTCTTATGTCTGTAACTCAACACCGTAATGCAAGGCTTTCTCCCTGGTGTGGAGAAGCCTCTTGAGGGGGAGGGGGCAAGCAGGAGTGTCAGGATGCCCACTAACACACAGCTCCTTTCTCTATCTGCAAAGTAGAGAGTGTCCTGACTTGCCTGCTTGCCCCCTTCCCCCTCAAGAGGCTTTCTCCACACCAGGGAGAAAGCCTTGCATTACGATGTGTAGTTACAGACAGAAGAACAGGAAGTGAGCATTTTTTAGAAGAAATAAGGACATTTAAAAGCAAAATGGAAGGATGAGGTAAGTGAAGGAGGACTGCACTAAGGTAAAGGAAGCTATTTAAGGAAAAAAAATCCTTTACAACCCCTTTAATAAATATTACACTATGGTTCTTCTGTTCTGCTCTGGTGTGTGAGTTTTGTCTGTACAGCAGTCTATTACACTACTGCACCTGCTGGTGAAGTGGAGTACCTGAGGAGCTGGTCAAAGGCTGGAGCCATTTAAAGGGAACCTTGCAGATTTATGATCAGGTGTTTTTGCTGCCTATTATGTGTCAGAGTCTACTTCTGGTCAGTTTGCATTTCTTCTGATTATTGGCAGTGAACACACTTCATGGTGAATGTATATTTGACCGTGAAGGAAGACTTCACAAATGTATTTCAAAGGAATGTTCTTTTCACAGTAATATTCTATTTGCACTTGGATTTCATATCATTAACATTTTTGATTGTGGCACTGCATTAGTACGATTTAATATGTAGCCTTTGTTTGATTTCTGTACATTTATTGCCTCCCTTGTAAACAGTTCACAGACTACTTCTGCTTGAGTTGCCTTAGCACCTGGTGCTTTTCTAAGCACGAGTTTGGTGCCTGCTGATTTCAATATTCATATAATTTACCCTCTTTTTTTAAAAAAATACTGTGATTTGCTTTCAGTCTGGCTCTGTAAAGTATACTATGAATACTGTAACTTTAAAATCCATGGTATAATTTTCCATGGTCTGGTAAATTGTAATACAGTAACTGCAGATGCAGTTTGTTTGCATGTTGATAATTCTAACATCACATCAAATTCTCTTCAAATGTGTTCAATTTAAATATCATAGGATAATTGTATCATAATGCTCATGATTTTGGGGTTGTAAAGGTAAAAACTGTTTTCCCTAAATAGCTTCCTTTACCTTAGTGCAGTCCTCCTTTACTTACCTCATCCTTCCATTTTACTTTAAATGTCCTTATTTCTTCTGAGAAATCCTCACTTCCTGTTCTTCTGTCTGTAACTACACACAGTAATGCGACACGTTCTCCCTTGTGTGAAGAAAGCCTATTGAGGGGGGAGGGGGCGAGCACGCTATCTACTTTGCAGATAGAGAAAGGAGCTGTGTGTTAGTGGGCGTCCTGACACTCCTGCTCGCCCCCTCCCCCTCAAGAGGCTTTCTCCACACCAGGGAGAAAGCCTTGCATTACTGTGTGTAGTTACAGACAGAAAGTGAGGATTTCTCAGAAGAAAATAATTTAAAAGCAAAATCAAAGCATGAGGTAAGTAAAGGAGGACTGCACTAAGGTAAAGGAAGCTATTTAGGGAAAATGTTTTTACCTTTACAACCCCTTTAAAATAATAGAATGCATACTTGTGTAATTCAATGCAATCCCGTTGTTTTTTTTTTCCTTTTTTTTTTTTGTATGAGATTGCACAACTGACTAAAGCTGGCCATATGTGTATAGATTTCTTTCTTTCTTTAGAAATCTAAATGTTTCCTCCACCCATGCCAAACAATGTAGATGGACAAATTTCCCACTGTGGGTCGTTGTTTTCCGATACCCGGCACCGCCAGCTGTCAGAATACCTTAACAGTGCCTGCATATGATTGGAAGCAGATACTATGTATGGCTAGCTTTTATTTCCTTGTTCTCAACATGACTTGTGTTTACGTCTTAGTTATGACATGCTTAAGAGCCTTTCTATAACGACAAGAAATTACATTACAGCATGCATCAGAGAAGGGGTCATGTAAGAGGTCAGAATTTGAATTAGCACTTCAAAGTTGCCATGTTCAAGAAATGTGAAGGTTTATAATAAGAGTATCTGAAGCATTGCTTGCTAATATGTATCCCTCTACAGTATCTTGAGAAAGTACAGAGCTTTGTCTTTGGATTTCTTCCCCCCTAAACAGTAAAGCCAATGTCAATTCAGTCAATCAAGCCAAATAATTTAAGGAACTGTTAAGAGACAGAGCAGTAGGATTATTTGTCCCTGATTTGGCCTATTTCCATACTAAACAATGATCCTCACTTCTAGGACTATCAATTGACCTGCATTGACAATTATCAGAGGACATAACAATCAGCTATGCTTAAATAAGAAAACACTGTACTTCAAGCATAGCCAAAGAAAAAAAAAAACTCTAAAAACTCTAAAAGATATTATAAAATAATGTTTCTTATCTTCATCTTTTTATTGTGTCTTTGCAGTACAGAGTATATAAACACAGATATTACTTTCCACAAATAAATCATACACAACAATTTGGAGAGGAAGGGGTAAGTAGGGAATTTTTACAAGTTTATTGTTACATTTATTTTACAAAAAATATATATTTTTATACGTTTATTGTTATACTTATTATTACATCAACAATGTTTTATTTAGAAGATGGGGCTTCAGTTTAACTAAAAAAAAACCCTATCTACCTGTTATTATCCTTACAGTAACATAGAGGGATTGATTTACTAACACCGGAGAATGCAAAATATGGTGCAGCTGTTGATGGTAACCAATTAGCTTCTAATTTAAAGCGGATGTCCGCTGTAAAAAAAAAATATTAAAAGCCAGCAGCTACAAATACTGCAGCTGCTGATTTTTAATATTAGGATGCTTACCTGTCCTGGAGTCCAGCGCCGTCTGCAGCAGAGGACAAATGATCGCACGTCACTCTGCTGCCCCCCCGCTATCCTCGGTGAGGAAACCGGGAAGTGAAGCACTCCGGCTTCACTGCCCGATTCCCTACGGCGCATGCACGAGTCGCGTTACGCCTGTCGATTGGCTCCCGCTGTGTTCTGGGAGCCGAGTGTTCCCAGAACACAATGGGGGGGGTGACGTCATGCCAGCAGTTTACCTGAGACTGTGTGGCCGGAAGTGGGTGCAAATACCTGTCTTTAGACAGGTATCTGCACCCCCTCCCCCCTGAAAGATGTCAAATGTGACACAGGAGGGGGGGAGGGTTCCAATCAGCGGGAGTTCCACTTTAGGGTGGAGCTCCGCTTTGAGCTTGTTCAGTTAAGTTTTGAAAAAAAAAACTAGAAGCTGATTGGTTTCTATGCCGAGCTGCACCAAAGTTGTCACTCTTTAGTTTTATTAAATCAACTCCAGAGTGTCCACCTTCCCACAGCTCCCACATTTTACAGTACATTTTCATTAATTGCCAGTGAAATAAACAAACCACAAAGGGAACAACAAATACAATGACACCCTATGAGAACACTATTTCTACAAGAGCAGAAATTAGTCTGAAAAGTAAAAGGATTTTGTATTCTATTGATCGCTTCAGTGGGAGGTTTGAATTGTCTGTAGTCCATGAAGGCCAAGCAAGCAGGCATTATGCAAAGTAAAGCCTAAATATTTCTATAGATAATTTTTCTAATTTGTACTCACCCAGAATGTGCTGTACAAGCTGTGAAATCAGAAAGGAAATACATCTTTATTTAAAGGGAAAATAAGTCATCCAAAATTGAATGTTTGGTTTGCGGTTTGTACATAAGTAGATTTGTTTCTTGCAATTCGACCTCTAAATAATATTAGCCAATTTAGTAGAAAACTAGCTATATTACTCATATTGTATCCTTACATTTACCTTGGAATATGAATTCAATTATTGTCAATCTATACAGTCATAATATTATCAGTGAAATAATTAGCATTATGGAATAACAGTCCAATGCTAGTACAAAGTGAATATATCATGTTTTCCATTTCTATCTTTTTAAATAAAATAAAAATGTTATGTGAATATGTGTTACTAAATTTCACAACTGTTTTGTATTTTATGGTATGCCTTATGTAATGTTTATGCATTTTAGGGGGTTGGTATATTTGTTGCTCATTTTGTGCCTTGGCCACAATTAATATCCATACTACTAAATTTGATGCAAGTGTATACATTGCTCAGATAATAGAAAATGTGTCAAACTGTGGGATTGTTACTAAAAATTAGCAAAATGTTTAAAGGTAAAATTACACAGATTGATCATTCAGTTTATGAATTTTCTGGCATGTTCCATACTTGATGATCTCAAATACATTATTTAGCAATGATTTAACAATCTCTGACATAATAATAAGTGTTCTATGTAGTTTGTCCAAACATTTATATTAAATATCATAATTAAAATACGAAAGAGCAAGATAAATATATTTTAAATAGCTACATAGAAAAAGAGGCATGTATTAAACTTATCCATTCACACATTACATCCATTCAGAAAAAAAAATTGTATTGTTTTACAAAAACTGATATTTAATTAAACTGAAAAGCTGTCACTTGGATGTGATGACCTAAATGTTCTTTTAAAACGAGCGCCAACTACATATTTATTTTTGTTAGTATCTGCTTGAAAAAATGGGGCAGAACTTTATAAAATAAAATTTATGAAAATTTAAAAGAGGGAACTGGAAAAAAAATAAAACCTCAGCAACCAATCAGATTTCAGCTTTCATGTGCCTGAGTAAATTAAAATTAATACCACAATGAAGAAAGGGGCTGCAGTCTGATGATGGTACAAAAATTTGACAGTTTTATTAATGAACAGCACACACCACAAGTTAATCATAGAGTTATTGTATTCAGTAGCTAATTCCAAACAGTTGTGTAGCCCTGCAACCTTGCCATTTGATTTGAGTTTTCTATAGTTATGCCACAAAAAAAATATTTTTATAAAGAGTTTTATGTTTATAGACCAGTGTGCTGTCATCCACCATATCCAGCCACATCCTGACTTCAATAGGTTTAATAAGTAATGATAGCTACCGCAATTAGCATATTTTTAGTCTATATGGTGTTATAACATTAATATATAAGGTTAGAAAAGTGCCTGCTATCAGATAAGTAATTACGGTATTTCTGATCAGCAACCATACCTAGACTGGAGTCACACGTTTTAAAAAGACACTCAGTTTTATACGTTCCCGTGTGCCTTGTAACATGCGTTAACATGGATCAGCCAGCATCTGGCCATGTCTCCCTACATGCATTTTGTTCATTCCTACTTGAAAAAAATAAATAAAAAACTAGAAAATGTATTTCCTGAGAAAATTGCGTGGGAATGCTGAATAGCTGAATTGCTAAGCCCGCACCAAAGCCATTCACCATAACCACTACACTATCTTTGGGACATTCAAGCAGTGTTCCTTCAGTACTTATAAAGCCTCTCTTTGATCATTAGGGGTTGTAAAGGTAAAAATATTTTCCATAAATAGCTTCCTTTACCTAGTGCAGTCCTCTTTCACTCACCTCATCCATCCATTTTGCTTTTAAATGTCCTTATTTCTTCTGAGAAATCCTCACTCCCTGATCTTCTGTCTGTAACTACAAACAGTAATGCGAGGCTTTCTACCTGGTGTGGAGAAAGCCTCTTGAGGGGGCAAGCAGGAGGGACAGGATGCCTAATAACACACAGCTTCTTTCTCTAAGTAGAGAGTGTCCTGACTGTCCTGGTCGCCCCTCCCCCTGCACTGAGGTAAAGGAAGCTATTTAGGGAAGGAAATACATTTACAAACCCTTTTAATCCACACACCTAATGCCTAGGGAACCCTTCAAACAAACCTTAATAAATCCACAACCGTACATGCTATCGAAACAGCGACTTCACCGTTGGAAACACACAGCCTTTGTGAACGTATTGGTATGAAATTTATGTTGATAAACTTAAAAATGTGGGAATCTCAGCGATTTAGAGAGTAAGTTCTTTGTGCGTTTTGCTGGCAAATTTTATAGAATTTTTAACATGACAGTCAATGGGAGAAAATTTGGAACTCTTGTCATTTAGAAAATCCAGCAACGAAAAGTAAAATGCGTATCACAAAACTGACCACATTGCCTGAAACCAGACAAAAATACATACGTTTTGATATATAAATTGTGTATGACAAGTAGATCTTCTGAGACGTGAGAGCAATTTGTTCCCCCTTTTTTAAAGATAATTTTTTTTTTTAATGCTCTCTGCTCTAATGATGTCATTCTCCACTCTAAACCAGCTCCATAGAAACACTGTTTAATCGATAACATTTTCTGAAAAAATCAGTAAACTTAAGCTGCTTTTTCACAAAAACTGTAAAAGATATCAATCTGAAAAGTCATAGCCGGATAGCTGAATATTTTGTGAACGTTTTAAAGTGTGTTTGGTGTCTGTAGGTGAAAGTATGAAGGAGCTGAAACTTTTAGTAGCAGATAAGATTTTAAGGGGTAAAAAGGATGCTCTCAGTGGCCCAGATTCACGTACATCTGCGCATTATTGGACCGGCGTAGCGCACCGCCTTTACGTTAGACTTGCACAATTTTGCCGCGTAATCACCCTATTCTCGTAGCTTTTGCGCAGAAAATTGCGCATGCGTAACGTTATTTCAGAGGCGTAAGGTGGAGTAATACAAATTGGGAAGGACATGGGCGTGTCACATTGAAATGAGCCGTGACCCCATGCAAATGAAGGGCCGGCCGGCTCGCGCATGCGCGCTTGAAGGAGACCATGGTCAGCTCCGCTGTGCGCATGCTCACAACTCGGGAGCGGCGCAATCAGTGAAATTGGAAATGGACTAGGGCAACTTAGTGAACTACGCAAACAGCATAAATAGACAGACACAAATGCACTTGCATTGCAAAAGTACATCCCTTTGTCCCTTCCCATTTAACCAAGTGCTTTTGTCCTGTTGTTCGTTGCGTTGTGTTTTGTAGTTGTCAGATTAGTGTTCTGTGTGATCAAGTGTTTGTTAGTAGATCTTTGAAAGTGTTTTTTGATAAGTGTTTGAGAGACTGTTTGTTTGATATATTTCTGTTCGTTGGTTTTCTTGGTGATTTTTTGCTGTTTGTTTTTGTGACTGTTTTTTGCTGAGTGCTTGTGTGATTTTTTGGATGTTAGTTTTCTCTTTGTGTGTGTTCTTGCTTGATTGGTTGTGCTTGTTTTTGTGACTGATTTTTGTTGACTGGGAGTGAGTTTTTTTTGGAAGTATGACAGAGAGAAAACGAAAACTCAATTTTACTGTGGGAGAAACAAGAATTCTTGCCCGGGCCATTAGCGATTATGGCCCAGACAGTGCCAACACCACCCCGGCCAGGTGGAGGGAGATTTTGGACCTCATCACTGAGCAGGTCAATTCAGCGGGGGAGGGGGAGACACGGACCCGGTCTGGGATTGACAAAAAAATTAATGACCTCCGACGTCTGGTCAAACAGGGGCACAGGAGGGGGCCCACCATGCCGTATTAGGCTGACAGCGGAGGAGCGTGCGGTGGCCCTGACCTTTCATCGGCATGAAGCAGAGGGCCTTCCTGGCTTTGACTCAAGTCCGGAGCCCGTGGTGCCAGGTAAGTATTTTTTTTTAATATCAGGTGTGTAGCATGTGTGGGGGAGGGGGTGAAAGGGAATATGTGGCAAGTGTGTGGATCCTCCAACCTGTGAATGTTTTGTGTCATCCACAGATGTGCAGGAGGGTGCAGGGCCATCTGGCCTGACCGCACCATCCCCAGGGCAGCAGCCTAATGAGGCCCCCCCAACAAGGCCGGAGTCCGCGGAGGAGGTTCAAGAGGAGGAGGAGGAGGTTGAGGAGGAGGAGAATCATGAGGAGGAGGAGTCCATGTCAGGCACTGGACTTTTGGTTTTTGAGGACTCTTCCCCTCTGGCTGGCAGCAGGCAGCCCTCCCTAAGGGGGAGCCCCCCCTCCTCCCCCAACATGGCTCCCCTTCTCCCCGACCACAAGCATCAGCTGGAGGCAGGAAGTCGTCTCAGAACACCAGGGGGGTGGCCGATCTCCTGCCCGCCACTCTGAGAAGGGACCAGGCCCTTCAGACCCGCCATCTGGGACAGGTCAGCCAGACATTGGTGCGGATGGAGGAGAGCCTGTCCTCCATCAAGGATACGCTGCGGAACCTGGACTCCCACTCCCGGGCTTTCACAACCTGCCTAAACGAACTGCAGACGACATCAGCAGGTGTTGGGCAGGATGTGAGGGCCCTTACCCAGGTTATCCAGGCCAACACGGCAACACTTGGTGCTGCCCTGGACAGAATAGCCGTGGCCTTGGAGGGCAGGCCGCCAGGTGGGCAGAGATCAGGGGCTGCTCCTCCTTCCCCAGGCGTGGCTCACGTAAAGGGCAATATTTTTTTTTCCCCTTTTTTGAATTTTTTTTTTTTTTTTTGCTGGAAAATTATTGATTTTGCTGGTCATTTTGTTTTTTTGGGTTGTGAATGCTGTTTGAATGTGGGGGTGACATTCCTGCCGGAAAAGGGGTGTCACCCTCAATTTTGGTGGAGAAGGGTTCCCCAGGACCAGGGAGAAGTGATCCCCAGGTCCGTGTGAATGGTGTATGAATGTACAGTGACATAATTGGAGCCTTGGCGTGGCGTTGCTGCTCACAAGTCCTGCATGGTGGACTGGTGCCAATCCAATTTGATGTGGATGTGGGGTGTGTGTGCTAGGGACCACAGTGGTGTGCATGCATGCATTCTCATTGTGCCATGATTAATGTGTGTGTTTAACGTGCAAAGATGCCCAATGTGAGTTGTCTCCTGGCTGCTCTTCCCTCAGAAGACGGGGTAGCCTCGGTTAGGGGGGGATTGTCTGGTTCAGAGGTCAGGTCATCACGTAGGTCAATCTGCAGGCCCTTTCTTACTGCGAAGTTGTGCAGCATGCAACATGCACCGATGATCTGGCACACAAAGTTTGGGGAATACAAGAGGGTACCCCCAGACTTATCCAGGCATAGGAAACGTGACTTCAGGAGGCCAAAGGTGCGCTCCACCACTGCTCGTGTTTGGGCATGTGCTTGATTGTATCTTTCCTCTCCTGGGGTTTGGGGGTTCCGGATAGGAGTCATGAGATGGGGTCCCAGTGGATATGCAGAGTCACCTGTAAGGGAAAAGACAGGAGGATGTTAGACATGCATGTGCCCCCTGTGATGTGTGCATCATGGGGGGGTATAGTCATGCCTGCCACCCATGTCACTCACCAACCAGCCAGGTGTCCCCATACACGTTCTGCTCGAATTCCATTCGGATGTGGCATTGATTGTATATGTAGCTGTCATGGCTGGACCCTGGGTGTTTGGCACGGACGTGCCATATGAGGCCTTGGGCATCGACTATCACCTGTACGTTGATGGAATGCCAATGCTTCCGATTGCGGTACATGTGCTCTGTCTCCTGGGGGGGGGCTGGAGTGCCACATGTGTGCAATCAATGGCCCCCATGGTGCGTGGGAATCTGGCAATTCTGTAGAAATCTGTCATTGCCTTCAGCCGCAGGTCCTCAGTGGTGGGTTTGATGATTTGGTTGGCCATGCGTCTGAGGATTGCAGGGACAACCTGGTGCACACATCTGCTCATGGAGGATTGTGACATCCCAGCCACCACTCCACTTGTACGCTGATGTTGCCATGACCTTGACCAGTGGCTGCACTGCATGTGAGCGTTGTGTTCGGCTGGTGATGTCCTCCTGCAGGGTTGTGGTTAATTCCAGGATGACATGAGGGGTGAATCTGAAGATGCGATACACCTCAGAATCACTCATGCCAAACAGGTCTATGCGGGTGCGGTATATCCTCTCCCGTGCCATCCTCTGTGCCATCCTCCGTGCCCTCATCCTTCTTTGTTCATCTAAAGTCAGTAGTATAGCTATGCGCGACGATGCCCCTGGCATGTTGGCATACAGATTGTTGTGCAACACGTGTGACTGCTGAGCTCCTCACTAACAGTGTTGCTTTATCTAACAAGTAGACTTTTTTTCTCTTTTTAGACCAGCTTTTATATGCTCTAATTTTAGACAGGACATTTTGCTGTTGCGCACACTGCGTAGCCTGCGCTGCCCCAGCGTTCTTTTGTGGATCCCCGTAAGTCCCTCATTAGCATATTTGACTAGCAAATCAATGGTCTGTCTAGCGCAGTTTTACGCGGACGGATGCGCCTGTCTAACGAAATTACGCCGGACCAAAAAAAGTAGATTTCTTGCGTATCTTGCTTTGGGGATGCACGTGGGGAGGCACGCGCACATTTAGACTTACACACGCGCATCTCCTGTTGCGCAGGCGTAATCGCTCTGTGAATCTGGGCCATTGACTTCAATGTTAAAAAAAGTGTCTAAAAGCTTAATATTTTAAAAAGTATAAATAGTACAAAAAAACTTGAAGAAGTCCCATCATTAGCTGAAAGAGATGAATATTTTAAAAGTTGAATGGTCTCAATAGCTGAAAGTATGCAGAAGTTACGCAGAGCCAAAAAACGTACGGACTAAGAATAATAGAAAACAAATATCAATACTGGGAATGCCATTAAGCATTCCCACTAATTACGCTGCTCACTTGATGATTTTTTTTTACATTGGTAAGCTATATATAAGTATTATTGCATTACAATTTATTTATACAGGGCCCAAAATGCACATTGCCAAAGTAAAATATAAGCAGACTATGTTTTCTAGAACATATAGCACTATAGCACAGAAATATAGAGGGGCTCAAATGATTTGTATTACAGTTATATGTTTGCTGTGGTTTTCCTGTGTTAGTTCTCTGCATTATCCCACTGGGATCCACTTACATGTAAACATGTTTTCAGTTGCATTGTTGTATTCTAAAGCATGAGGACAACATGGAGGTTATGAAATCTCTATTATAGACCAACATGATTTTCTGTTGTTACCAGGGATTTCATATATTACCAATTCATTTCAGACTTTATATTGAAACTCACAAGAAATTCTAATTTTATGTGAGAAAATAAATACAAGGTATGATTTCACCCCTAAGAAATTAATAAGTTTGGAAGCCTAAAATTATAATTAGATAAAATATAAATTTATATTTAAATAACTTTTGGATATTTTTCTGGATAAAATAAAAAGTTAAAGGAAACTTGTACTGAGATAAATACATAGTCTTACCTTACTGTACCTGGCTGTCATGTCTATCCAGCAAAGTTAATGCTTTCCAAATCACTGACCTAGAACAAGCATGTAGATACAAGTCCTGATCTATGCTCCTGTTTCAGGTTAGTGACTTGGAAAAAGAAATGAAACCATAGGTTCAAAATGACAGCCAGGGAACTAGCATTTGTAATTGAATTAAAAAAAATATATACATTTAACATATTTGTTGCACAAACTATAACATGTTTAACCACAAAGGGGAGGGTATCCATGGATGTCCTCCCAGAACCCCACCCCCTGTATGCCCCCTGGGGTGCGCATTGGGCCCGCTCTGTGACCGATGTGTCCTTTAGAGCCAGCTGATCACAGATTGCGGTAAAGGGCCAAGCACTGTGATTCTTTATCATGTGATCAGCAGTGTCCAATCAAGGTAAACAGAATTGCTGGTTATCTGCAGTCCTCTCCTAACACTCTGTGTCTGGGTGAGGAAAGCAGAACCGACAACTGACAAGGCTCTCAGTACATTATTTATACTGATAGTGCCCTGATGATCAGTGCAGCCCCATTAGTGGCAATCAGTGCCCATCAGTGCAGCTTATCAGTGCACATTTGTGCCGCCTATTTGTGCCCATCGGTGCCTCCTCATCAGTGCCGCCTCATCATTGCTCATCAGTGCAGCCTCATCAGTGCCCATTAGTTCAGCATCTCAGTGCGCATTAGTCCAGCCTCACCGGTGCACATTAGTGAAGGAGAAAAATTACATATTTGCAAAATAACTGTGATTGCTCTGACTGGCCACACTGATCACATGGCACCAGGGCAGCTCACAGCCCGGTACTACGATTGGTAATGCGTTGTGTATGATCTATCTCACAGATTGCACCACTGTGTAATAAATATGTTGTTTAGTTTAGGACTAACAAGACTTTCTTTTGAAGATATTATCTTGCAGAAATTATCATATTTTCTATGAAATATATAAATAAAAAGACATGAAAACAAATAAAAATGCTCTTAAATAGATAGTTATACTGTAGATAAAATGTATGAATGTATTTGTCATGTTTATATTGTCTCTAAATTAAAGTTTCTGATGCTAAGCTTTACAAACTTATTTACAAATCAAGTATAGACTTTTTTCAATTTCTTAAATTTTTTAAATACAAAACTAAAAAAAAAAACAGAATAATAAAACAAAAGTTCAGTTTCTGACATGAGCAGCTACAGCCAGCTTTTCTATTTAATCAGCAAGTCCCAGCTGTGATTTTAACAGCCGAGAATTGCTGGTAAAAGTGGGGGAGCACATGCAGGTAGAAAAATCCAAGGTGTTCTACGTATGCTGAAGTTTTTTGGGGGTGTACATATCATGCATAATATCTTCAACTGGTTAACCACTTGCCGACCGCTGCACGCCGATGTACGTCGGCAGAATGGCACAGCTGTGCATATTGGTCTACAGGTACGTCCCCTTTAATATGCGCAGCCGGTGTCCTGTGATCGGGTCACAGAGCTGAAGAACGGGGAGAGGTAAGTGTAAACAAACCTCTCCCCATGCTTCCTGATCAGACTGTCACTGATCAGCTGTTCCCTGTCATAGGGAATGACGATCAGTGATGACACACGCCAAGCCACGCCCCCACACAGTAAGAATCACTCCCTTAAGGCACACTTAACCCCTTCAGCGCCACCTACAGGTTAACCCCTTCACTGTCAGTGTCATTTTCACAGTAATCAGTGCATTTTATAGCACTGATCGCTGTAAAAATGACAATGGTCCCAAAATAGTGTCAAAAGTGCCTGATGTGTCCACCATAATGTCGCAGTCATGATAAAAATCGCTGATCGCCGCCATTACTAGTAAAAAAAAAAAAAAAAATGCCATAAAACTATCATCTATTTTGTAGATGCTATAACTTTTGTGAAAACCAATCAATAAATGCTTATTGCGATTTTGTTTTACCAAATATATGTAGAAGAATATGTATCGTCCTAAACTAAGGAAAAAAAAGGGTTTTTATATATTTTTGGGGGATATTTATTATAGCAAAATAAAAAATATTGATTTATTTTCAAAATTTCGCTCGATATTTGTTTATAGCGCAAAAAATATAAACCGCAAAGGTGATCAAATACCACCAAAAGAAAGCTCTATTTGTGGGAAAAAAAGGACGTAAATTTTGTTTGGGAGCCACGTCGCACGACCACGCAATTGTCAGTTAAACCGACGCAGTGCCGAGTCTATTTTGGGGACAGTTAAACAGAAATGTAAAGACCTGTCTCTCTCAAAAAGATTACTTAATCATCCTAGAGCAAATCACTTGTGAAGCCCAGCTGAGTTTTTTGTTTTGTAAAATATTATTATATAACATTTTTTCTAATTGTATTTTTTACTTACTTGTACTTTCAGTAGGAGATATTTACAAATATGCATACAGAAAGACAGTTTTTCAGAATGACAGAAGAACAGATTTATTGTGATGGTTGACTTCATTCTCTTGGCAGGAGTCGTAGAGTTTTTCTGTTTTAGAAAATATGTTTTATAGTTAAAGGGTAAAAGAGAAGCTTAAAGAATATCTCATACTGTGAAAAATAACCGCTTTAGATTTCCATGCAAATAAGAATATGTTTGCTGCTCACATTTTTTCACCTACTGTTTGACACAAAACAGAAAACCTATTTTGTTTTACAACTTAAAGGAGTTATTCAATAAAAAGTACACTTTTTTGTTTTTCAATAAAATATTAACTGAGTGTAATGACTGGAATAAATAGATAATGCCTGGGGAAGTTTGAAAACACTCCTGTTTATTCAGTGCAATATTGAACTCCATTAACGATAAACAGAAAAAAATTGAAGAATGCTTAAAGTGGATGTAAACCAATTCATGAAATTTGAGCTGGGCACATATATCTGCAGTGTTTTGTTATCTCTCTTCAAAGAGCCAAGTCCAATAGCTCTCTTCTGAACCCTTCCTCTGTTATCAGCCTGATAATTTCTGACACATTGTTGGATACATCATATAAAAGCAGCCTGAAATTTCTGTCAGGGCAGGTTGCTAAAACAGATTAGCAGGGAGCTGGCCCTGCTACAAAACACCTCTTAGAGTCTCTGCCTATAATAAGAGGGAGTGTGTGCCATTCCTCCAATCAGCAATGTTAGCTATCTTGGCTGTATGCCCAGACATCCCACTCTGTGTTAAACAGGAAGAGAAAAATTCCTAATGCCTCGTAAACACGCTCAGTTTACTCGGCAAGATCCAGCAAGAAAACTGCTGGCAGAGCTTTCTTGCAGGGTAAACCGCGTGCCTGTACGAGGCTTTCAGGATTCTCGACAAGAAAACTGCCCAGAATCTAGACAAGAAAAATAGAGAACATGTGAAGCCCCGTACACACGGCCGAGGTTCTCGGCAGAAACCAGCGAGAACCTCGCTGGGATCCTCATTCTGCTGAGAACCTCGGTCGTGTGTACGGATTCGCCGAGCCCAGCCCGTCGGGAAACCCGTCAAGCAAATAGAGAGCAGTTTCTCTATTTGCTCGACGGCCCGTCGGGATGAATGGCTGGTCGCTTTTCCCGACGGGCTGGTCGCCGAATCTGACGGCCGGCCGAGAACCTCGACGGGCGGAACGATGTGTTCCGCCCGTCGAGGTTCTCGGCCGTGTGTACGCGGCCTAAGATTCTCTGCAGTTTTCCTGCCGAGAAACTCCAGAGTGTCCATACTTACCTGGTCACCGTGGAAACCGGCGCATGCTCGAAATGACAATGACGCATGCGCTGTAGCTTCTTAGGCATAGGTAGGGTGCAGCAAGATGGCGGCGACAGCATCAAATAAGACGAGCGCATGCTCGTCGTACGCGATAATATCACCGCATTGTTGCCTTTCAAGAGAACCACGGTTCTTTTGAAAGGAGAGTCTGTACACTCAGGCGGCAAGAGATTCTTGCTCAGGTTCTCGTGAAGAAAACGTTTTTCCTGACGAGATTCTGGCCCGTGTGTATGAGGCTTTAGACAATCTAAACTTTTTAAACAGTATATAAATGTGAAGACAGCAGATATACATGTAAAACCTATGCAGAGAGATTTGGTTCATCCCTGTGTATCATCTGAGGCTGTGAACTTCACTGGGTGTATGGAGGGTTTACATCCACTTTAACTACTTCAATACAATTTTCAGCTTTCAGCACTGTCACACTTTGAATGACAATTGCATGGTCAAGCTAAATTTTTATTGTTTTCTTCCCACATATAGAGCTTTATTTTGGTTATTTTGATCACCACTGGGGATTTTAATTTTTGCTAAACAAACTAAAAAAGATAAAGAAAAATTGAAAAATATAAAGTTTTCTTTGTTTCCGTTAAAAAAAATGTTTTCTTCTTCACTGATGGGCATTGATGAGGCTGCATTGACGGGCACTGATGAGGTAGCACTGATGGGCACTGATATGCAGCACTAATGGACAGCGATAGGTGGCACTGATATGCAGCTCTGTAAACAAGATAGTAAGGAAAGTAATAGATTTTGTGTACCTGAGAAGCAGGGAATAAAATCCATCAGTTCCCTTAGTAAAAACAGCACATACAGTACACAAAAAACACTGGCTAGGCACACAGTTAACCCTTTGATCGCCCTAGATGTTTACCCCTTATAGCCAGTGTCATTAGTACAGTGACAGTACAGTGCATACGTTTAACGCTGATTACTGTATTAGTGTCACTGGTTTCCACAAGCTATCGAAAATGTCAGCTAGTGTCTTATTGGCAGCTGCAATATTGCAGTCTGGCTATAAGTCACTGATCACCACTATTAGTATAAAAAAAAATTCCAGTATATATTGTTTGTAGACGCTGTAACTTTTGTGCAAAACAATCAATATACGCTTATTGGGATTTTTTTTACCAAAAATATGTACTAGAATGCATAGTGGCATAAATTAATGAAGAAATTAGATTTTTAAATGTTTTAAGTGGATATTTTTTGTAGTAGAAAGTTTTTGGTTTATAGGGCAAAAAATAAAAAAAATGCAGTGGTGATCAAATACTACCAGAAGAAATTTCTATTTGTGGGAAATAAAATACATACTTTGTTATTAGATACAGTGTTGCATGACTATTCAATTGTCAGTTGAAGTAACACAGTGCCATATTGCAAAAAATGGCCTGGTTATGAAGGGGGGGTAAATGTTCCGGAGGTCAAGTGGAATTTATTTGCATTCTTAATATCTGTCTTGAGTTCAACTTTAATGCAGATAGTAAGTGTAGCACTACCCCCGAAGGAGCTGCTGAGTATTTTTGTGTGGCACGTTACCGCTATCTTCTCCCTGTCCAGGGTGAAAAGAGAGTTTGAAGAATCTCAATGTCCACACAATGCACTTCCCTTACTGGGATTTATTTTCAGAACTTTAGTAGAAAAGAAGTAACGGGGTGGAAGGGTGGGTAGGTTCAGGTGCATAATCACAAATAGGAAACACTCCTGCTTCCAGCAAACAGTTCTAGTCGCCACTCTAGCCAGAGTGGGTATTGCTCACCCAGATAGGTCCCTCTCACTGGCCTAGCAGCCGGGATGGCACACAGAATAAAGTACAGTCTCTGCCACAGACCTTCCTTTATGAGGAGACACTTTTGGTCCAGAATCCCCTGCCACAGGATTCAGCACCCGGATCTCTCCAGATTAACTTTTGTAGAATATAGACTCGACAGGCGACACTGTCAAACCTCTCAGTGTATGGTGCATCCTTCGATGAAGTTTCCAGGCCTACTCCCAAGATATCAGCCTCTTGCATGGCCCTCTTCAGGATAGGTCCTCCCCTGGCTTCCTTCATCAAGTGGCTTCCTCACAGAGGACGGACAGCACGGGATCACCTCTTCAGAAAGCAGGCCCCAGTCTGACTACTGGGCCTACCAGGCCAAGCCGCAACCCCGGACCAACGTGGTTCCGGAGTCAGGATTCAGGACACTCAGGCCAGGCGGGCCACGAGGAGAGAACAACGATCCCCGCACCAATGGTGTCTGTATCTTAAGTACCCCTCTCCAGCATGCACAGCGGGGCAACCACTCCCACTGAGAACATCCAATACACCTTGACCTTGCTGCTGCCACCCTTGGCCTGGGGTGGTAATGACACCCACAGGCGAACAATAGTGGAACTCCCAGCACATTCATGGCTAGAACAGAGGCTAAATTTGCCATTAATCACACTAGTCTGAGCCAAATAACAGCTCAGACCCCACTAAATTTAAAGAAGTGCCTGTTCAACAGGAGCAGGCCTCTACATAATTTTGGGCAGAAAGATGAGCTAGGGCAAAATAAAACGTCAATGTCTTTGGAAAACCCTTGAACCAGGGGCAATTGGCAGCTGTAATAGTACAAATTACAAGACACAATAATGATTCTATCACACTTTTTATTGAAAAGACAACTCTCCCCTTATAAAGAACTTTTTTTTTTAGCGTATAAGGGTGGCCTTTTCCTGTGCTACGAAATTTCTCATCTCCCATTTTCTGAGCCCAATGACATACTTAGAAAGTAGTGTAGTAATAATTTAGAGAATTTTCCTCTGGCTAGTAAAAATGCCAGAAGCAAGGCTGTATTTATAGTTTGTACAGCCCTAGGACACCCAATATTAATTCACCCTGAAGTGTTAAAACGTGTTTTACACAATATGGATCTACCTGTGTAGGATCAAATATTAATTAAAAGAAATATATAAGACTGACATGATTTTATTGAATTTTGTCCTAACATAGATGCCTTAGGCTTTTTCTTCTAGACATATAAATGCCAAAATGGGAAGTGATTTTACTGTGCTACAGGAAAATGCCAACTTTATTCCTAACCCTGAAAAACACCCTCCAACAATTGCCTCCAATAATTGTTCTGTAAGGTTATAGCCATTTGAAACAATTCCACTGACTTTTCTCATTATAACAGAACATATACTGTTTCTGAATTTGAAAGGATAAGTGTAATATGTGGAATAAAAAATAACCCTCCCAACGTTTGCTAATACGTTTTAGAGCATGAAATACTTACCTTCCAATGCAAAGCAACTGTATTGAAACTAGAAATCAGCAACTGGGTTTCCATTAAATGTGAGCCCTATGGCCACGTACACACGATCAGACCGGTCCGATGAAACTGGTCTGAAGACCAGTTTCATCGGACCAATTCGATGGTGTGTATGGCCCATCGGACCGTGGTCCGTCGAACGAAAGTTTTAAAACTTGCTTTAAAATCTGTCCAACGAACACCTGTCCGTCGGACAGATTCGATGGTTAGTACGCCAAAGCATTGGACCAAAAACCTGCGCATGCTCAGAATCAAGTCGACACATGCTTTGAAGCATTGAACTTCCTTTTTTCAACACGTTGTTGTGTTCTACGTCACCGCGTTCTGGTCTGATCGGATTTTTGGTCTGATGGTGTATACACACATCAGACCATCAGACTACTTCAGCCTGGTCCGATGAAAACGGTCCGTCGGACCAGTTTCATCGGACCAGTCTGATCGTGTGTACATGGCCTAAGACATTCTCTTCGGCTTGTGCCCTGTAACCCCATAGGCTAAAACTGATTCCTGACATGTACAGCAGTTTCTGCATCAGAAGGTGAGTCTTTTTTACTCTAGAGAGGACCTGGAGGGAACATTTTTTTTTATGTTTAACCACTTGCTTACTGGGCACATATACCCCCTTTCTGCCATGCAACATTTCAGCTTTCGGCACTGCGTCGCTTTAAATGAAAATTGCGCAGTTGTGCGATGTGGCTACCAAACACAATTTACGTCCTTTTTTTCCCCACAAATAGAGCTTTCTTTTGGTGGTATTTGATCACCTCTACGGTTTTTAATCCTTGTGCTTTTTTGTGCTATAAACAAAAATAGAGCGACAATTTTGAAAAAAAAATACTTTTTGGTAAAACAAATATCCCATATTTTTTTTAAACAATGATTTTTTTCTCAGTTTAAGCCGATACGTATTGTTTTACATATTTTGGGGAAAAAAATCGCAATAAGCGTATAGTGATTGGTTTGCGCACAAAATAGGGGATAGAATTCTGAATTTTTTTATTATTATTTTTTTTTACTAGTAATGGTGGTTATCTGCAATTTTTATTGGGACTGCGACATTATGGCAGACACATCGGACACTTTTGACACATTTTTGGGACCATTTACATTTATACAGCGAACAGTGCTATAAAACTGCACTGATTACTGTATAAATGTGACTGGCAGGGAAGGGGTTAACACTAGGGGGCAAGGAAGGTTTTAAATGTGTACCCTGGGAGTGATTCTTACTGTGGTGGGGGGGGGGGACTGACTGGGGGAGGTGACAGATGCTGTGTCCCTATGTCCAAGGGACACAGCATCGGTCTCCTCTCCCTGACAGGACGTAGATCACTGTGTTTACACACAGAGATCCACATCCCTGCTCTGTCACTGCCAATTGTGGGTGCCTGGCGGACATCACGGCCACCAGGCACGCGCATTGACATCTCAGTGATGCGCCGGAGGACCGAGGCTGTAAAAAGACACCCTCCCGGCAATGTAGAGCCACTGTGTAGCCGTATTTTTACTATGGCCCGGGTCTGAACAGGTTACCCACTTCAGCCTCAGAAGGTTTACCTCCTTCATGTCCAGGCCATTTTTTGCGATACAGTACTGCATTCATTTAACTGACAATTGCATGGTCCTGCGACGATTGATTAATTTTTTTTCCCACAAGTAGAGATTTCTTTTGGTTGCATTTTATTACCTTTGCGGTTTTTATTTTTTGCGCTATAAACAAAAAAGGACTAACAATTTTGGAAAAAATATATTTTTTACATTTACCTATAAAACATATCCAATTAAAAAAAATTTAAAAATCTAATTTCTTCATCAATTTAGGCCAATATGTATTCTGCTACATATTTTTGTTAAAAAAATCCCAATAAGCGTATATTTATTGGTTTACACAAAAGTTATTGCAGATGGGGGAAGGCGACCAGGGCAGGTATGAACAGACAGCTATATGCAAGTAAATGGGTAACTTACTGTGGATTGGGTAGATCACACAGTGATCCCGAGAATCGGCATCCCTTTAGCTGTGAGTAAAAGCATCCACATGGAGTGTGCCTTAAATAGCCCCAGAACAGGAAACCAAGTGAAAGGTTACAGCCCCGGGGGCGGGGCTGTTGACCTCACCAGGGTGATTAACCATCGGAGGACTTGCCAGGGATGGCAAAACCTCACCTGGAGCTGATGGGGGATAGCAAGCAGCTGAGCCCTAATGAAGGGAATAATTACAATTAAACAACATAAGAGATAAGGAGAATACAATAGTTAGACATAGCATATAAATACAGTACACATTGTATGATGGTGCCTCATGGATAATGGACACCAGGGTGGACCAGCAAAACGAATCTTGAGTGCTATAGGCATATGTGGGCAATAACTTTAAATGATGGCATACTGTAACCCATAGCGGCAACCGCTAGCCATAAGGGATAGCCCAAATGGGGGCAGAGGATTAGAGTTCGAGGTGGTAGGGAAAAGAGGGAAATGCTCAATGTGTCCTCGCAATGATAATTGGTGTTGGGCAAACTGAGCATGGGTCTGAAGGGGTTAACGTTATCTAATCCAGTTTGATGGTGGTCAAACAATGGGTATAAAGGACAAACAGAAACCTGAACTACAGATATTGCCACAGCAACTCGCAATTAAAGTCGCTTGAGTCGCACCGTAAGACGTAATAACATACTTATAATTGGGTTAATATGAAGAACATATAGAGGCTACTCCCCAGAAAAAAAATCAGGGGAGCGTTAAGTGGGTGGGATGCAAGAAAAACGCATGTGTGTTATCCACCTAATCAATATGATTTAAAGTAGAGCCTCTAGGATAGTTATAGATAGATATAGAAATAAAAAGTACCAGCATCCTGGAAATTCGATATAGAAACATTGGGCCAGATTCAGGAACAGTTACGCTGGCGGATCGAGTGATCCGCCAGCCTAACTGTGACTTTGAGCCGGCGTTTCTGTTTTCTGTAACCAGAAAACAAGAAACGCCGGGTTGAAGTTCCGATGCGAGCAGCGTAACTGAGTTTCGCCATCGCATCGTTACTTCAACTTAAAAATGGCGCCGGGGGCGTTCCCGCCGATTTACGCTCAAAAAATATGTTAATGAGCGGAAATCGGCAATTCACGATCGAAATCCGGCGCGACGCAATGACGATACGACGTTTCCGGACGGGATACGCGGCGCATAGATATACCTACATGGGGTTGGAGTATCCTATGTTAGGTATAGGCGTCGTCATCGCGTCGGGAAAAAAAAAAAAAAACGTCGCTTGCGTAAAACGGTCATGAATGGGAATGTGACGTCATTGACGTTCATTCACAGATTTTGGAGCATGCGCACGGGGATGTTTTGACACTCGACGCATGCGCAGTACGTTGGCGGCGGGATCGCGCGTAGTTAGCATACTACACGCCCCGTACCCGCCAAATTTGAATTCCGCCGGCTCATTTGCGATGCGCTGCTGCAACTTTAGGAGCAAGTGCTTCGTGAATGACAGCACTTGCTCCTAAAAATTCTGCAGCGCAACGCAAATGAGAAGCGTTACTCCAGAGCAAAGATGCTCTGGACTACCTGAATCTGGCCCTAAGGGTCTAAGGTCCCCAAACCTAAGACCAAACAAAAAAGGGGACGGGGGTATCAGTGTACAACCGCCATATTTCCTTTGGGAGAAATATTTGATGGGTTTTAATAGACCGTATAAAGTGGGCAATACGAGTGTAAGTGAATTGATCAGAAGGTGGTAGAGCAAACTTAGACTGTAAAATTTTGAAGGGGAGGAGCACGTTATTGTGAAACAAGACTGAAACCAATTTAATTCCTTTAGTTTGCCAGCTGAGAAGGGACAAGTTAGGGATGGCCTGGGTCAGAGTGGTTATGGGTATGGGAATTTCAATGAGGGAAGAGGGAGAAACTGTCCTAGCATATAACTCCCTCCACACCTCAATAGAGGCTCGTAGGGAGAGAGGGAGAGTCTGGGTTGGAAAGTGCTTCCATACGTCTGCAAGGAGGAAATCAGTGAGGTTAGTGGTGGGGCATAAATCTTTCTCTATAACTGTCCAAATAGCGACAGAGTTCGGGTCTATCCAGGGTCTAAGTTGTACCAGTATGGAGGCACGGAAATAATCCCTAATATCGACCAGACCCATGCCCCCAGCCAGTCTATGCTTAATTAGATACATTTTGGAACATCTTGGTCTTTTCTTTCGCCAGATAAATTTAGAGAGCAGGGCATTGAGGGTTTTAAAGTGTACAGAAGGGACAGGAACTGGGAGAGTTCTGAAAATGTAAAAGATCTGTGGGAGTAGTAGCATTTTAAAAGCCGCCAAACGGCCAGACCATGACAACTCAACATTGGCTAATCTGACAGATTCTTTGGAAAGCCTTTCAATCAGCGGTAGGTAATTAGCGGGCACCAGGTGTTTAGGGTCTGCTGAAATTTTTAATCCCAGATAGGTAATAGTGGAGGGGCTCCAGGCATAGGGGTACATCTCTTGGAGATGTCTCTTTAGAGAGGGGGGATCCCAAGGTCTAAAATGGTAGATTTTGTAAAGTTCACTTTATCATAGGATAACAAACTAAATTCTGATAAGGTATCGTGGGCATTACGAAGGAAGATGGCGGGGGAAGTAAAAAAAAGGATTATATCGTCTGCAAAAAGGTTTACCGTATGGGTTGTGTCTTGGATACGCAAGCCCTCAATGTCTGGGTGGGACCTTATCCTCTCCGCCAGGGGCTCTATAAGCAAATTAAAGATTGAGGGGGACAGGGGGCAGCCCTGGCGGGTACCATTAGAGATTGAAAAGGTATCTGATAGAAGGCCGGAGGTATACACTTGAGCGCAAGGGGACGAATAGAGAGCCAGAATGGCTGAGAGGTTAGGTCCCCCAAATCCAAATCTCAGGAGAGTCTGACGCATATAGCCCCAATGTATCCTATCGAACGCCTTCTCCGCATCCAAAGACAGGAGCAGAGAAGGCGTTCGATGTTTCTTCGCGTACTGAACTATCCCCAACACCCGTCTCGTGGCATCTGACGCCTGTCTTCCAATGGTGAAGCCAGACTGATCAGGGGCAATGAGGGACGGAAGGATGGGTAGCAGTCTATGGGCCAAGATTTTTGCATATAGTTAACATCTGAATTAAGGAGAGATATCGGACGGAAGTTAGCAGGGGTAACAGGGTCTTTACCTGGTTTAGGGATAGTAACCACATAGGCCTTCAACATCTCCGAGGGAAATGCGGCAGAGGACACGGCTCCTAGGAATACTTGTGTAAGAGTGGGAGTTAACAATTTGTGAAAGCTTTGGTAATATTCGTTAGGGAGGCCGCCAGGCCCAGGGGATTTGCCTTTAGGAAGTCGCTGAACAAGTCGTTCGATCTCCGAGCTTGTGAAAGGTGCGTTTAGAAAGTCTAACTGGGAGGGGGAAAGCGATGGATGTTTAATTTTCGTGAGAAAATCTTGGATGTATTGTTCTAACGGTTGAGGCGTGGCCGAGTCACTTTTCAGATTGTATATATTTGAGTAGTAATGCGCAAAGGAGTCGGCAATCTCCTTGGGGTTGACAATCTTGTGGTTATCCACTGAGTGGAGCAGATAGGGAATCCTAGACTTGATTCTCGCAGCTTTAAGTCTGCGGGCAAGAAACTTTCCAGCCCGATTTCCAGAGGAATAGTGGGCTAGTTTCAAATGTCGGAGATGTTTATCATAGTTTTCTATAAGAAGCAGTCGGAGATCGAAACGACATTTAGAGAGCTCTTGGGCTAGTAAGGCAGTGGGGGCAGATTTATTTTGGGATTCTAGGCTTTTGATATTGTCAAGAAGACGAGTGAGCCGTTGCGTCCTCTGCCTACTCTCCCTCGCACAAATCTGTAAAATTATACCCCGGACAAACGCCTTATGGGCACACCATAGAGTAGTAGGGTCTGATACAGAGCCCTCATTCTCCGCAAAAAAACAAAGATAAAGCATCACTAATAGCAGTAACATGAGTAGGCATTTGAAAAATCTTAGAGTTAGCTCTCCACACAGTAGGAGGCTTAGTAGCATGGCCCCCTAAAATAGTAAGCGAAACAGGTGCGTGGTCTGACCACGAAATGGTATGAATGGTAGGAGGAAGAAACAGATTGCAGCAATAACTTATCTACAAAAATAAAGTCAATTCTTGAATAAGAATTGTGTCTGGAGGAGTGGTACGTATAATCACGCTCAGTGGCATGGCAGCATCTCCAGGCGTCAAACAGTTCCTCATAATTGAGCAAGTGTTGAAGTTGCGGTGGAGGATGTCGAGTTGTAGTAGAGGAATCCAGGGAGTGGTCAACAGTTAAATTATGGTCACCACATACAATTAAGGAGCCTTGGCGGAGCGAAGCTACTTTAGAGGCGGTTCAGGAAACGTAGCTGGTGGGAGTTGGGGGCGTAGAGATTGACAATGGTGAAAAGTCTGTTATTCAATTCCCCAATAAAAATAATGTACCTCCCCTCAGGGTCCGAGTGAACCTGCAGCACCTTGAGGGCAACAGAGTCTCTAATGGCTATTAGGACTCCTTTACGCTTAGCCGGGGGCAGATGCTACAAAAATGTGTGAAAAGCAACTATGTTGGAACTTAGGCGGGGCGTCCACCGAAAAGTGTGTCTCTTGCAGGCACAGAACATCTGCTCTTAAAGAGATAGCTTCTCTCTAAACTGAAGACCTTTTTGCGGGATGGTTGAGACCGTTACATTAAACGAAACTATATTGAGAGCCATGTTCAAAACAGTAGAATAGATGTTGATTGTACCTTAATTGCATGTAGAGGGTCAGAGATCTCCGCAGCTTCACGGCAATCATCCGATCATCACGAGGCAGGCGAGTCGGCATAGTCCACAGGTGAGTCAGATCAGGGGGGTACACTAGCAGAGGGGTGTACAAGGAGAAAAAAAAAGTCAGTACACTGAAAAGAGAAGCAAAAAAAGTAAAAAAAAGGAGAAAACACAAGAAAAAAAAGGGTTTCAAAAACAAGCAACCAGGGGCAGCATTGCTGCCAAGAATCATGGAGGGTAACTCAAACTTGGAGTGGTGGCTCCAGACCACCTTGGAACATGTAAGATGTACAGCCAACAGAAGAAAAGAGAAACATTCAGGGCGTATGTTTCTTGCCGGACTTTTTCCTCGTCACTGTCTGCCACTCATGCTGTTGCCCCATTCGCATAGGGGGTGAGGACGAGGACAGGGACCCTGCAACTTGATCGTCTGGGAGGATATCCAGTGATCTGAGTAGGGTGATACCTGTGTCCAGGTCTGAAACTACAGTGTCCTTCCCATCGTGGGTGACAGTGATTTTGACTGGATAACCCCAGCGATAGGGAATGCCATGGTTGCGAAGTGCTTTAGTAACTGGAAGCAGCGACTTGCGTTTCTGCATGGTGAACTGTGAGAGATCAGCAAACAGTTGGACCTGGGCGTACTTTTCTGGGAGTTGTTGGGATTTCCTGAAGGAGGACATAAGTTGGTCTTTCACTTGAAAGAAGTGCACCCTCATCAGAACATCACGGGGTACATTATCAGGCAGATATGACGGTTTGGGCAACCTATGGATCCGATCAATTTGTAGTTCAGAGTCTGGGGTAGAGGGGAGGAACTGCTGCAATAGGTCTCTAGCATATTGTTGAAGCTGGGTCGGGAGGACAGACTCAGGAACCCCCCTAATTTTCACATTTTCCCTCCTCGAGCGGTCCTCTAAATCTGCGACCTTTGCCCTTAACCATTCAATCTCTTCTGAATGCTCAGAATGGGCGTCTATCAGGGTGTTATGTGAGGTTGCGAACTCCCTCATTTTTTCTTCAACGTGAGCCACTCTGCTGCCCAGTTCACCCATGTCAGCTTTAAAGTTCTTCATGCATTGTAGCATGTCAGAGTGCATAGAAATACGGAGGGATACTAACATGTCCTTAAGTACAGTGTCAGACACGGCCGCACCTGAGGTGGGGAAGGAGGTGAAAGGATCCACCAGCTCCCTCGTGTCATTAATAGAGTCATGCCCTGGGCTTACCTGGGCAGCAGGATTCTCAAGACGCGGCTTGGACTTAGCTGGGCTGCGAGACAGGGGTGTATTCAATCCTGGGGTCCCTTGAAGAGATCCGTTTCTGTCTCCAGGGCTGGATGTAGTGGATCGCGATCCATGCGAGGAGGAGGCAGGCCTCGGCGCCGTGGCGGGTAGAAGTCATCTAGTTTCTTCGGCTTCACCGTCTCCTTCCGTTTGTGGGTCATGTCCGCGGGGTCCACGGATCCTACGGCACAGGCTCGGGTTGGAAAACTGCGGCTATGTCGCTGATGGAAGGCTCTGTTCCCGTGGCTGGAGCGGAGCAGCGTGATCACACGGCCATTCAGCTGCGCGGTAGCCACGCCCCCCCCCCCACCCTGACAATTAACAGGAGAAAGTAGGAAAATCTATTAGAGGTAAAAACTTAAAAATTAAATACCATTTTGAAAATTATTGTAAAGATTTCCCTCTTTTTACATAAAAGGACATTTTATGTAAAAAAAAAAAATCCTTTTTTGTATCATTTTGGTTTTGTACACCTGTGTGTATGCAGCGATATCATTTCGGTATTTATTTTTGTTTTGTTGTGTTTTTTCCTTTCATATTTAAATAATAGTTAGCGCTGTAGTACATTTTTCACATATATACCTCTTTTTACCTCTACCTTAAACAAATATACAATTGGGTAATTTTTTTTCTATTTTATTTATTTTTATACTTTTTATTTTCTCAGCTATGTTTCACCCCTTCTCTGCGTGTTTAATTTTCTGGTTTTATCCATCATATTTTACAAATGTTGCTTTGACTGCCATTAATATGCACCTAGCAGACTCTCTTTGGATTCACTGAAATGTGTTTGAAACTGCAAATTATGGAAAGTACAGCTCACAGCAGCCACAGGAGGGATACAGTTCATACATGATAGGATGGATGTGGGAGAAAACAGGAGATAAGAAATTGTGGAAGTCTGAGGTCATTTTAAATACATCCAGTATATACAGTATCTGTATAAATTCTATGATCTCATGAGAGGCTCGTATTAAGTTATTTTTAATCTTTTGGGATAAAAAGGGTTGATTTTTTACTTTGATTGCATCATTATTGTAATTATACAACAAAAGGATCTATAAGCGTATACAATATTTTTAATAAAACGTGTCTAGGGGTGAAAATCCATAAAAAAAATCCTGGTTTGAGCTGCACTTGACCTTTGCTGAATCATTATATTCCATCTAGTTTATCTCCCATGAGATAGCTCTTATTCCGTTTAACATCCCCTTCACATCCTCTCTTCCGTGTACTCATACCACTTCTCCTAATGCTGCATAGTTATTTTCTTTGGCCGATTATTGTTTTTATGTGCTAAAAGTAAGTCAAAACATGACAAGAAAACAATGTCAGAATTACTTAGGAACACAAAGCACTGTAATGCTACATAGACAGGACTCAACAAAAATATAAACACTTGGGGCCAGATTCACGTATTCCAGAGCATCTTTGCTCTGGAGTAACGCTTCTGATTTGCGTTGCGCTGCCGAAATTTTAGGAGCAAGTGCTGTCATTCACGAAGCACTTGCTCCTAAAGTTGCGGCAGCGCATCACAAATGAGCCGGCGGAATTCAAATGTCGCGGGTACGGGGCGTGTAGTATGCTAACTACGCGCGATCCCGCCGCCAACGTACTGCGCATGCGTCGAGTGTCAAAACATCCCCGTGCGCATGCTCCAAAATCTGTGAATGAACGTCAATGACGTCACATTCCCATTCATGACCGTTTTACGCAAGCGACGTTTTTTTTTTTTTTCCCGACGCGATGACGACGCCTATACCTAACATAGGATACTCCAGCCCCATGTAGGTATATCTATGCGCCGCGTATCCCGTCCGGAAACGTCGTATCGTCATTGCGTCGCGCCGGATTTCGATCGTGAATTGCCGATTTCCGCTCATTAACATATTTTTTGAGCGTAAATCGGCGGGAACGCCCCCGGCGCCATTTTTAAGTTGAAGTAACGATGCGATGGCGAAACTCAGTTACGCTGCTCGCATCGGAACTTCAACCCGGCGTTTCTTGTTTTCTGGTTACAGAAAACAGAAACGCCGGCTCAAAGCCACAGTTAGGCTGGCGGATCACTCGATCCGCCAGCGTAACCTTTGCTGAATCTGGCCCTTGATGACTAAATAAGATTAGTGTCTATATAACATTAGTTAAACTATTGGTAGTATGCAGTATATTCACGATTTCTATAATCAGAGTCCAGACAGATATTGCATGGTAGATTTTTGCTGCAAATCTTTCAGCAACTTACATATTGATGCGGGAAAAGTGCTGCTATTTACATAAAATTTTTTGTTAACCCTAAAATTAGAAGATTGAATCTGGGTTCACATATGTGTGGCTGAAGTTCACATCATGGGGTCAGTTTCTGTACACCGGTCCAGGTGGGATTTAGGTCCAAATTCTTGCCAGAATTCGCACCTAAACCAGACCCGCGCAGAACCATACTGCATTGGCGTCACTAGGGTTGGTATCACCTGGTGTGGAAAAAATTGGCGTCACCCCCCTGTCCACTAACTATAGTCCCCCCTCAGTACAGACTCCCTCCTCAGTACAGACCCCCCTCCACTAACTACAGACCCCCCTCCCACAGTATAGATCCCCCTCACTAAGTACAGACCCCCCATCAGTATAGACACCCCCTTAGTACAGACCCCCATCAGTATAGATACCCCCTTAGTTCAGACCCCCATCAGTATAGAAACCACCCTTAGTTCAGACCCCCCATCAGTATAGACACCCCCTTAGTACAGACCCCCATCAACACCACTCTTAGTACAGAATACACCCCTCAGTACAGACCCCCGCAGTATAGACACCCCCTATTTAGTGCAGAACCCCACAGAATAGAAACCCCTCTCCCCCACATGTCCATCTACTTAAAATAGAGTGTACAGATCTCAGAACAGCATGGCCGTGGATGTGTACACACAGCGGTGTGTGTCCCTCAGGCTCCTCCTCCTCACTAAATGTAAACCGAGAGGAGGGGACGCCGGCGGCTTCAGTCCACTCCGTTGACACAGAGCAAGGTGTAGATTAGTGTAGGGCAACGGCAGTGTTAGCGGCGCGGCAGCTGCCGCTATCCACGGGTGTCACCCCTCTGGCCCAGACCCTCAGCACCCACCTAGCAACGCCTCTGCCCTTCTGCAATCTGGACCGTGGACGTCCCGAACCTGTGTGAACTGGCTCCATTGAGAGCCGGTCACACTCGCCTGTCATGTGAATTGGATGCAGAGAATCCAATTTGAATATATGTGAACCCAGCCTAAGGCTGGTTTCACACCTGTGCATTTTGTGTGCTTCTTGCATTTTGCAGATTTGCAAAGAATGTGTTCCATAGGAAACCATGTTAAATGGACTGTAGTACAAATATGCAAAATGCAATAAGCACTAAAACTGCATAGGTGTGAATCCAGCCTAAAGGTGCATTTACATTTGATTGGTGGGCAATCGTGAATAGGGGTTTATTACTAAAACGGAAGAGTGCAAAATCTGGTGCAGCTTTGCATAGAAACTAATCAGATTACAGTCTTTTTTTTGTCAAAGCTTAAGGCTGAATTCACAACTTAGCATTTTTAGTGCTTTTTGCATTTTGCTGATTTGCACTCCAGTCCATTTAACATGATTTCCTATGGAACACGTTCTGTAGTGCAAATATGCAAAATGCAAAAAGCACTAAATCTGCATAGGTGTGAATCGAGCCTTAATCTGCTTTACAACTATGCCGGTTGCAGTTTGCATATTGCAGGTACATTTTTCAATACACGTTTTTGATCCATTGAAGTTTATGGAACTAAAAACCAGAACAAAAGCCCCCTGCCATTTCCATGAAACAAACTAAAAAATTCATAGGTGTGAACCAGGCCTAACTGAACAAGCTGAAGTTAGAAGCTAATTGGCTACCATGCACAGCTACACCAAATTTTGTACTCTCTAGTTTTAGTAAATCAACCCCATAGAGTGATGTAGTGCATTGCAGTGTTAAGTATTTTGAATGGTACCCCAGAGCATTTATATAGCCGCAGGAAAACATACCCCATAACGCACACTCATCATGTCATGTTTTGGGCTACAATTTATGCACTGCAGGGCAGATAGATGCATTGCCCACTAATGTCTTAGTGCATTGGAGTACCATTCAAAATGAATAGCATCAGCACTTCACAAATAGTGCCATTTGAATAAATTACACCACAATATGCTATGTGCATAGTTGCTAAATGGTCGGAGCAGCTGTCAAATGACAAGCAGGAGACTGACTGGAGCAGATTGGATAAAAGCACAGGGTGACATCACCTTACAGATTTGGAAGCTTGTGGTCACCCTATTAAAGTAGATCCTAGAAACGGCAGAAACTAGTGTTTAATAAACATTTACACAGCAATATAGAAAGAAAAACTTGCAAAAGCACAATTGTAGTATTTGGGTTTGCATGTCCTTTAGGCTATGCAAATAGATTTTACAGCAGCAGTGCCAGAGCTCCCCACAAACCAACTTGTCTGTACAAGGCTGTTATCTGAGGGTGACAAACATGTCAAGAAGCATACTGGGCTGTCATTTTCCTGTTTAAAGTGGCTTAGTGCAACCTCTCAAAATGCGTTGTTCTTGGGGTCTGCAATCTAGCACAGGTAGTTTTCAGCAGAGGACCTGCTTGGTTTTTAGAGCTGATGTCAGATTGCTTAATAGCCAACATAGCCTAGCCTATGGTCTGGGGAAGTAAGGTTGTCGGGGGGTAGCATTTAGCCATCTCAACATCATGTTGCTGACTAGATATGTGCATTCCCGTTCGTACAAATGTTATTTTCGTACGAAAATGTTCATTTTCGTACCCGCGGGATAATGTGTACATACGAAAACGGTAAAGCACCAAAATACGAAAACGACGGGATAACGGATGAGCCGCATAACGAACGACCGCAAATATGAACGAACGATCCGACGGGAAAAAACGACAAAACGAAAATGGCAAAATAACGAAAATGAAATCTGTATCAAGAGGTTTGCATTGTGTATTTTGTTTGAATCCGTTTTGTGTTCGTTTTCAGTTGTATGTTCATTGTTCAATGACATCTATAACAAAAGAATTTCATTATGTATATTGAATGAATTCCTTTTTCTGTTTTCTGTGTATTCAAAATACTGAAGGCAAATTTTTTGTTATAGGTGTCATATCAACATACGAAAATAACAAAAGAAACGTGTTCAAATGCAAATCTTTTGTTTATGTTTTTTTTAATGGCCAGAGAGTTAGGCTGGCCATACATGATACAATTTTATGTGCAATTTTCTTTAGATTTACCTTCAACTATGTAGTGCAAGGGCCTGCCTGATTGCATACAATTGAAAGTGTTGTTTAGTTTGACCTCATATATGGTTTTTGGTAAATCTAAAAGAAAATTGTACAAGAAAATTGAACATCTATGGCCAGCCTCAGTGACTGAAAGCAGCTTCTATTTTGTGCAGAATAGTGAGTACACTTGTACAGTAAAGCCTAATAAACTTTTCTGTGGATTTTCATCTGAAGGGAGATCAGTTGGCCAGACTTCTGAACCCAAAAATGGTTTTCTGATGCAGTTTAAAAACAAACGAATTTTCTGAGAACGATCGGAAAACGATCGTTTTTATGTTTGTTGTTAAAATAGTCTGACCAAGTGTATGGGGCTTAACAATAGTATTGTTAAGCCCCATACACTTGGTCAGACTATTTTAACAACAAACATAAAAACGATCGTTTTCCGATCGTTCTCAGAAAATTCGTTCGTTTTTAAACTGCATCAGAAAACCATTTTTGGGTTCAGAAGTCAGGCCAACTGATCTCCCTTCAGATGAAAATCCACAGAAAAGTTTATTAGGCTTTATAGCAGTATAGCACCTGGTGGTTAACCGGTCCTGCAGAAAATATGGGGAAAAAATAAAAATAGAGAAAAAGCATTGAAAGAAAATAAATACCAGAAGAAATAGGACAAAAAAGGCTCATTGGGGCACCCCCCCCGGCTCCCCAGTGCCCCAGCTTATATTTGTGACTACAGGTATCTAATCCAGGGGTTCCAGACCCTCTCAAATTTGGATGCACATTTGCTTCTAAATTATCTGTTGTAAGTCAGCCCTACTGCATAAAAATAAACCTCAGATCATCCCCAAAGCAAGCATGCATTTTAGACTTGAGATCAACCGCAATGCATACATGTAAATCAGGCTTCAGGTCAGCCCAAATCTATATATTTCAGACCTCACATAAGCCCCAAACTACACAGTCAGACCTCAGTTCAGCCCCAGTGTATATCATTCAGGCTTCAGATTAGTCCCGTCTATACCATTCAGACACCAGATCACCCCCAAATCCTGTATTTTAAGTAATGCAGTTTACAGCATGTGTATGTGCAGATGGGCTTCCTCAGCCTAGTGGTTTTTCCCTGAGGTCAAATGGGTGAGTAGGTCAGGCTTTGTAATTGACAGCCCAGGTAACTGTCAACTAAAGCTGAAGCCATTGTATGCCAACTTAATGAGCAAGATTGCATGCAGGGTGGGGTGACAACTGTAGAATTGACTATATCCTGGAAAATTTGTGGGCTTAGGATAGAATGATAAACAATGCAGACTGCTTTGTTTAAAAAAATATGTGGCTGCATAACAATCTGGCACTCCAGCAAAATTGTTTATTAATTCAGTTTGCTTTAGCCATAGCAATAAATGCGTCCAAGGGAGTTAATGACATCATCTGACTTTATCTGACTTCATCTGACTTTATTATACTGCAATAAATGGGAATAATTAAAATAAGCTAGCTAGATAAAATCAATATAGTCAAGGGGCTCTCCATATAAGCAGCTTAACTGTAAATTTTGCAGGCAGAAAAGTGGTTGATACTCTTGCCTTGCCAATCTTCTCCAATTTTGACTTGGGAGACTGCCTGCATGGAGCTTGCTCTACCTGAAAACATTTTGTGAGCTCATCTGCTTTTCTTTCAGAAATATAAGTAAAGGTTAATTGGACCACCTGACTAAATTGTTTCTAGTCTAAATATCTTCTATTTACACAATAGCTGTTCCCTATGCCAAGAAATTAGGAAAGAAAAGATTTGGGTGCATGTCTAGCAACTCCACAGCATAAAAATAAGCAACTGCTTAACTTTTTGCCCTTAGACAAAATATATTTGGCCTTATTTGTTGAGTGTTACTGCAAAGGCTAACAATGTACTGCTTGTTGGATAACTGCTGCATCGCTTACTTCCTGCCACAGGATCGAGCTTTAACAGACCCATTCCCAAATATTTTGCTAGCAGCCAATCAGACTATACCCTGATGTGGAAAATAAGACAGAAGAGTGCCTCTAAGTGCAATATTTATTTTACAAATGGCAAGTACCGTATATATGAACATTCACATCAAGAAATTCATGGCCAGCTCATCTGGAGTATGCGGGTTGTGAACATCACTGGAATAGAGGCGTGTGGACTGTTCCCATGGGTTTCTCGCCACCAGATGACCTGACCATACATTTTCTGATGTGAGTGTTCATACTTGCCATTTGTAAAATAGATATTGCACTTAGAGGCGCTTTTCTGTCTTTTTGGAAAGACACTAATTTTGGATAGAGAAAGGGAGGGTTATAATGTTTGTCAGTTTGTTTTTTGCCATCTGTGTCCCATTGGGAAGTATTTTCTTCACTTCCTGTCCTATAGCCAGAACCAGAAGTGAGAAAAAATCCCTCCAAAGTGAGGGAATCCCTGGGTGACACCAGGATCACCAGAACTAATGCCCCCATTGAAAGATGCCCCTTTATCACCTTTCTGATGTTACCCCAAAATGTTGCATTTTATTTTACATTCATTAGCATGCATCAAAATGGAGATTTACTCCAGGGATAAAAGGATAATTCTCCTACTCTACAAGACTCTGGTCCGGCCACATCTGGAGTAAGCCATCCAGTCTTGGGCACCAGTCCTCAAGAAGGATGTGCTGGAACTGGAAAGAATTCGGCCTCGTACACACGACTGAGAATCTCGTCGTAAATGAAATGTTGTTTTCCTCAACAAGGTTCTTGTCAGGCTTGTTGAGACAAAATCTCGTTGTTATCAAACGCGGTGACGTACAACACATACAACGGCACTATAAATGGGAAGTTCAATTCCACTGGCACAACCCTTGGGGCTGTTTTTGCTAATCTCATGTTACTTACTGCGTGTTAAAGGGGTGTTCCAGCCAAAAATGGTGTTTATTAAAAGTCAGCAGCTACTAAAAGTGTAGCTGCTGGCTTTTAATAAACACTCACTTACCTGCTCCTGTGTTCCAGCGACGCGCCGACCGGGGCTCCGCTCCTCTCCCCCCCTCCCCGGCCGGCGTCTCCATCCCGACTATGAGCACCCAGCCGTGACAGCCTTCGGCTTCACGGCCGGGCACCCACTGCGCATGCGTGCCCGGCGCGGCTCGTCGCTGATTGGACAGGCGATCGCATGGGACCTGTCATTTGTCCCATGCGATCGCCTACATGGAGGGGCTGGTGTAGACGATTAAGCTTAATCGCCTAACCAGCCCCTCGGCGGAAGCAGGAAGTGAGACAGGAAGTCCCACTCCTCCTGAAGCCCCCACTCCCCCCCCCAAAAAAAATTACATGCCAAATGTGGCATGTAAGGGGGTAAGGAGTGGGATAAGTGGAAGTTCCATTTTTGGGTGGAACTCCGCTTTAAGTAAAAGTTTGGTAAGAGACGATTTGCGCTTTTCAGTCTGTTACAGCGTGACAAATGTGCTATCTCCATTATGAGCGCTATTTTTAAAGTGCGCTCCCATCTCATACTTTATTCTAAGCATGCGCGGGTTTCTAAGCATACACACAAACGTGTTTCTCATCGTAATCCAGCCCGACGAGAAACACGATGAGGAAATTGAGACTCCCGACGAGAAAAAAGAGAACATGATCTCTTTTTTTCTCGTCGAGATCCACAACAGTTTTCTCGATGAAAAACATACACACGACCGTTTTTCTTGATGGATTTGTGTGTACGAGGCCTTCAGAGAGAGGCAACAAAGCTAATAAAAGGACTTTGGGATCTCAGCTATGGGGAAAGACTACAAGCATTGAAATGATTCTCTCTGGAGAGGAGATCTTGATACGAAAGCGATGTACAAATACCTTACTGGTGACCCTAGCAATGGGAAAATCTTTTCAGTGGGGGAGAGTTTAAAAAGACACATGTCCATTCACTAAAATTGGAAGAGAAGCAGTTTAACCTTAAACTGCCTAGAGGGTTCTTAACTGTCATAGTGGTAAGGATGTGGAATCCCCTTCCACAAGCAGTGGTATCAGCAGGGAGCGTTAATAGTTTAACCACTTACCTACTGTGCACCTACACCCCCTTCCTGCCCAGACAAAATATAAGCTTCTGGCACTGCGTCGCTTTAACTGACAATTGCGCGGTCGTGCGACGTGGCTCCCAAACAAAATTGGCATCCTTTTTTTCCCACAAATAGAGCTTTCTTTTGGTGGTATTTGATCACCTCTGCGGTTTTTATTTTTTGCGCTATAAACAAAAATAGAGCGTCAATTTTTAAAAAAATGCAATATTTTTTCCTTTTTGCTATAATAAATAACCCAAAAAATATATAAAAAAAATATTGTTAGTGTTCTAACTGTGGGGGGAGGGGGGTGACTGGGGGAGGTGACCGATTGTGTCCCTATGTACAAGGGACACAACCGCTCTCCTCTCTCCCTGACAGGGACGTGCAGCTCTGTGTTTACACACAGAGCTGCACGTCCCAGCTCAGTTACTGAGCAATCGCGTGTGCCCGGCGGCGATCGTTGCCGCCGGGCCCTCGCACGGGATCCCCGCAGAGCGGCGGGTGCGCGCGCGCGCCCGCCGGCGGCTTTAAAGGGACATCACGTCATATGACGTGATGTCAGAACAATGGAGTCGTCTGCCCGCTGTCATTTGGCGGTGGGCAGATGACAAGTGGTTAAAAAAACAATTAGATGGGCATCTAAATGATCACAACATATAGGGATATACGATTTACCATCGACATACCATTGACAAAAATACATGCACACACACAACACAGGTTGGACTGGATGGACTGATGTCTTTTTTCAGCCTTACCAACTATGTAATTATGTTCACTTACCAACTATGTAATTATGTTCACTTTCAATTATATTGGTAAACAGAGTGAATCATACAGCAAGGTGTTTCATACCCTCTGCACTCTATCCAAAAAAAAAAGTAAAAGTTTGCCTTTCGTTACACTTTAAATAATTCATTTTTAATTAAGTATAATAAATAAAACAATTATACATAATCTGATTAGATAAATATAATGAAAAAAAATATAATAGGTTTAGCAATCTAAAAAAAAATGATTGTTGTATACAAACTAGCCCTGCTGAATTGGGTATAATTTTTACAGATTTTTCAGGTATAATTGCTTTTTTTTGCCATGTAGCACATTTAATATGCCGATATGGGACCATTTAGGAACTAAAAACATGTGAAACTGATCATTATTCTTTGTTCAGCTTCGAGTTTGCTGCAGTGTTTGACTGTCTACGTTGCAAAACCCAATACATTTCAGTAGTCTTGAAATTTAATGTGAAGATTAAGTTTAAAACTAACCCAAGGATAAGTCATTTGATTTCAGCCAGAACTGAGCAGTGACCGGATGCTAAGAATTCGAGAATTGGAAATCATTCTGGGAGACTAAATTTAATTTAGCATGTTCTTGTAAAGGAAGAAACTGTGAACTGCACAGCTGAGTCGCAGCTTTAACCTTCAAGAATTGCTTAAATTTAAAGCACACATGACACTGCACACAAACTGGAAGATTAAAAATTGTGTTGTGCTTGTCCTTAAATTGGTATCAGGAGTTCTGTATTTTTTAAACCATTATTTTTAAACTGTATGAACTGCAAAAGCATAAATATCTGCAAGTTTTAGAGGAGAAGTACCAAGTATTTATTTCTAAAGGACGCAAACTAGTGTTGATGTGTGATTTTTGTGGAATGGCAAAAAGATGTGATTATAGATAAAAGAGAACTCCAAGCTAACACATATATATATATACATATATATAATTAAAACCCATATATGTAAGTTGCTTTACCTGTGACATTTTTTGTAATACTATGCAATCAGTCTTGTAAAAGGCATACTGACACGTCTTTATCTTTTTTTCATCCTTACTTTTCATCTTATTACTGCTAAATTCCTCCAGCCCCTTTCATTTCATTCTGGCCTACATGCACTCGCTACAGTGATATATGCACCCCCTTTCTCTGGCAGGCTTTTTGATCGTAACAACAATAAACCATGCCTCAGCATGACAGCCTGTGATCCCCATCAGGAGCACACTCAAAAGAGTGACAATATAAAATAGCAATTGGGAGATAGATAACGGGAAAGGCCGAAACAAGAAACTTCCTGGTATAATCACAGCATAGTCCCCAACTGTACATCATTTGGAGGGGCTCTCTTTTTGAGAAGCACATCCTACTGTCATCCTTTCCTCCCCAATTGTCTTTTTTGGGACTAAAAAAAGTACTGTTTACTATGAAAAGCGCTATACTGTTTTTCTTCCCCCTTTCTGATGACTCTATTTGTCAAATTTATACCCCTATAAAAGATTCAAAGAGTTGTGGAAATTAATCTTTTTATTGCACTAAAATTGTGTAGAATGCCAGTTATTGTGTTTAAATCTACTAAAATAAAGCTTTATTAATGCCCAAAACCTGTACAGGATCTGAAATCACTTTTTTTGTAAAATTAACTATTCGCTTGATTATTGGCAAAAGATGGCTCTAAAATTTCATTTGAAGATATTAAAGGAGAACTATGGCCAAAGCTATTTTGGCCAGGGGTCAAGTCCTGGGGAAAAAGTGTGGGAACTCCCACCCAAGATCCACTCCCCCACCAAAAAAAACTGGTACGCTCATATGCATAATTACTAAACCGCATGTTTTTTTTTTTTCCGATCCACTGTACCTTAGTAATCCTTTATTTTACTGCCCGCTTCCTGTATATGGATTCATTGGGTAGTGTGCGGGTAATCCCTCACTTCCTCGATGCTGCAATGTCTCCTGGGAGTATTTGTCATTGTTCCCAGGAGACATTGCAGCATCGAGGAAGTGACGAAATACCCGCACACTACCCGATGAATCCATATACAGGAAGCAGCCAGTAACATAAAGGATTTCTAAGGTTCACCTGCCCCTGACAGTGACTCGAGCTGGGCATCGCCGCTTAGTGAAGGATTGGCTCAGGCGGCTCGGTTGCTCGAGGCTGCTCTAGTCCTGCAAAGGGAACTGCGTTCCTGCTGTGAAAAAAGTGCAGGGACTCTATTCCCACGCGTTCCCGCAGGACTTGAGCCCTGATTTTGATTACATATATAGATTACAGGAGTGCTGTTTGTTCTCCACTTCTACGATCCATTTTCAGTCGACAGGGAGCTGCAGCCTGCTGTCAGCTGACATCACAGAGCCGTTCCAGGCTCTGAAAAGATCCCAACCATATTGTCGGTTTATGTCTAGAAGCCTGAACTGACAGCAGGCTCAGCTTCTCAGTGATCTGCTGAGAGGCTGAGCCAGCACCTTTTGCACTCTCCATAGCCCTTCGCTCCAGTGAGCGCTGGAGAAGAGAGCAGAGAGTCGGTGACTGACAGCCACAGCTCTATGTTCAAAGCAGAGGGGGAGAGCTGAGTGATCAGCTGTGTTTAATGGCTCAGTTTTCACTACAGAGCCGGTGTGGTACAGATGCAGTATCGGATCAAAGCTGCAATTCACCTAGGTGAGTATAAATGTTTGTTTTTTTCAAATCATGAACTTCTCTTTTGATAATGTCCTGGAATATCTTCACACAATACATTGTATTAATATTCACTTAAATAATTAAATCACGTGAAAGCAAATCCTTGTTTACTTATTTCATCTGCACGGGACAATTAAAGTGAATGTTCACACAATTTATTGTGAAGATTCTTAGCGTCTTTAGTATTTCGGCTATTTTTAAATAAATTCAGTTGTAATAATCTTCTGAAAATTTTAAATATTCATTCATAAATGCTATTTAAATGTGTTTTACATTCCGGAGCTAGGAGTTTAAAGTGTTCCTTTTAATCCAGAACAGGGCAACTTCAACTTCATATATCCTCATAAGAGAAGAGGGTCTTTAAGAGGTTTTGTACTTTCAGTTAGAAATTTCAAGGCCACTTATAAATGTAAGTAATGTACAGGAGGCCAGTATTTCCCATTGTGGTTGCTTTGTCCAATACTGTCCAATACAATTTGTTGCATTACAAAATATTTAGTGTACGACTACGATACAATCTTCTGATTGACATAGCATTAATCATAATGGAACAAAATGTCACTGGCTCTCTTTCCCTAGCAAAAACAAATATTTTTTTTTAGGGTATTTGTCTTTTAGTGCAGGCATAGTTCCTTGCATGTTGTCTTTGAAGGACAATCCCTCGTTAGAATAATTTATTTAAAAAAATATCTTCTTTTTAGGTCTGATGTAGAGATCAATGCAAACCAAAAGCATTTATTTAGCTGCGAAAAAAATATATTTCCAGAACCTCTGAGGAGATTAGAACTGATGTAAGGTTTTTAGTGCAACCTGTGTTCCCACTGAAGAGATTCACCTTCACTTTTTGTCTGGTGACTCAACACAAATGTCAATCTAAAATGTTAAAAGTATCACTGAAACAGAAGTAGACAGGAAATCTATTAATTGAGGCACCTTTAAAAAGATGGATTTTCCTTCTTTTGGGTAGGTTTCAGGTTCCAGTTCCTGTTGTGTCTCTTGAAATGGAAATGCCTATAATGGGGACAACAAAAGAAATACAAGCTTGAAAGAGGACCTAACTTTTTTTTCCAACTATTTAAAACAAAAAAAAAAGTCTAGGCTGGAGCTTCACTTTAAAGAAGAGTTCACAAGTCCTCATATTGGCCACTTATCCTTACCATCATGTCATAGCTGAACAAGTCTGAAACAGTAATCAAAGCAAGCTCTGCTCTTGTGAACTAATTGGAGCCCTTATGCCAGTGTTTCTTATATCTGTCATGATAATGCAATAGAGGGAAGGCACACACACAGCATAATTCCAAGTGATCTTAAAGCACAGCAGGCGCATACAATACATTATTCTGGGTGTCTGATTTAGGAGAACAGCTCAATTGCATTAGCAGAAAAACTGGCTTTAATAACTGAGCATTCATAATATATACAAAAGTTACTAGTTAGACTGCAGTTCCTTAACTTTGCAAAATATTGCTTTGCTTATTTTACTCATATTAGTAAAACTGTAATGTAACCTATAGGAACCACTGTTCTTTTTTTCTTTGTTTTCTATCATGTTTAATGGAATTTAGGGGTGATACATGGGAGTTGTAGATTTTACTAAAATAGTAAATAGGGAAATAGTCTACAGTTGCTCTAGATCTGAGGGAAAGATGCAAGGTAAATAAAAAAAATGCATTTTTGCTTGCACATGATTGGATGCTAGAAATCAGCAGAGCGTTCGCTCATTTCTGAGCTTCCCCTCAATTCTAGTGCAGTGCCCAGTATATTTGCCTTTTGCAAGTCAACCTCATAGGGTCTAATAGAGGGCACTTATGATGTTTGACAATAAGATTGGTTCAAATTCCTTAATTTTACTAAAATAAAAAACAAATCCAAAATGCTTGTGTGAAAGAGGAACCTTTATATGTACCTGTATCCGCACTGTGTAGAGAGACAAGACAAAGCTGGTTCCTTTCAGACTCAAGATTCAGTGAATTCTCTGGTTTTACTATAAACTGGTCTAAATCCATTCTAATGGCCCTCGACCCTCTAGGAGCACCTCTCCTGGCCTGCCCCAACCAAATTACTGCAGCCATCTCTTTTAAATACCTAGGGATGGTGGTCTCCCCTGAGCCCTCACACTATCGCCGACTAAATCTTATTCCTCTGTTGGATAGACAAAAAATAAAAGCCTAAGTTGGTGTAAGCTCCCCATTGGTAGTGGGCCAAGTCAATTCAATAAAGATGGTCTGGGCCACGCAAATTCTGTATATCCTCCATAACTCTTCTATGTGGATCTCTAACAAATCATTTAAAAGCATAGATTCTCAGTTCCGAGACCTTATTTGGAGAGAAAAAATAGGCCCATATTAGCTTAACCACTTTGTAGTATGGCAAGGATAGAGGGGCGTTACCAGAATAATATCTAAGATTTAACATCTCAAAGACATTTATAGTGGGTTAAATGAGAGTTATTTTGACCAGAAGTGAAAGCGTTAACATAATAACATTTATTGAAGTACAGTTGAAAGTCTAACTAATACACAAACATCTATCTATAGTCTTACAACAAAGGAGGAAATAGTAGGTTAAAATAGAATACAGAGTATATTCATCAAAATACAAACGGCAAACAAACAAACATATGACAAGCAGGTATACCTTTAAGTGCTGGGAGATGATCTGATATTTACCTCTATGGATGGTTCTGGGCCCAGGTCAAATTCATGACTCCATCTACTCTGTTAGTGATTCCCACTAATATAGGCCCATCTCTCATGGACTTGGACAGGCCCTCTCCTCCCTCCGGGCATATCTCCTCCAAGAATCCAAGATTGGACAATTTCCTCTTAACTTAATTTAGCTTACTCGGCCCCTCAATCGCACCTCCTCTTTTGGGTTAATGAGTTAGGGCCCTTTCACATGGGGGGACCGTATGTCCACTTTTTCATCCATCCGTGTACGAATGAAAAAGGGACATACATTGGTCGCTATGAGATCGTGGGTGTCAGCGGATGAACATCCTCTGACACCCGATCGGTTTTGCATTCTTCCGATTCTGCAGATGGAGGAAAACCCTATTTTTCCATCCGTCTGCGGATTGGATTGGGTGCACATGGACAGACGGTCTGTGTTCATCCAATCCCTCCATAGAGGAGAGCGGAGAAAAGACAGGGCGGTGCCTGCACAGTGTGCGGAGACCGCCCTGTCATCCGCTGGCTCAGTGGGGATCAACGGAGCGATTCATTACTGATCTGCCCCGTGTGAAAGGGCCCTTAGTGATAATTAGTTTGAAGAGAAATTAATTAAAGCAAAGGTCATCACCTTTTCTTGAATGAGGCAAATTGTCCCTTCCATGAATCAAATAAATATTCTCAGCATATTAAACACCCTTTGAAATGGATAAATGGTTGGTTAACAAAGAGGACTACAAGGCCTTTATCTAGCTAATGATTTTGGCCCCGATAAGTCTACACACTCAGATGGTATCTCTTCCTGCGTTTGAATATTATGATAGGTAAATAGCAGAGCATCTCCCATAACACATCCTCACCTAATATTCTTGCATGTCAAAAGGGAACTGTTAAATGGATTAGATCTTTTTAGGCAAAGCCTGTCATATATTTACATCTAGCCAAGTTAACTCCTTACTAAAAACAATATTACATACACACTAATCTTATTTCTTATTGTAAACTATATGTACATATACTGTAAATATACACAAATATTCCCAGTTGCTAATGGAGATTACTCATAAAATTTTCATAAGGCAACAGGGGGCTTAGCGGTCTCGCATCTCAAAATGTATTTTATGGCATCACAGATGGAACAATTTACTGTCTGGGATCAGTGTGATACATAGGACCCTATAGCTAAACTGATGATACATAGGACCCTATAGCTAAACTGATGAGCTTGTCTAACTCTAGCTTGCCTGCTAGCTCTCATTTAGAGAGAGACTTACGGAGTCTCCCCTCTTCCTCCTCTACAGCAGTACTTCTTCAAAAGCTTTGGAAAGCCACCAAAGAAGCATTACATATTGGTGGTCCTTTGGATTTTACCCCCCTATGGCATAACCTTAATTTTCCTGAACTTTGTAAATTAATGGGATTCTCAACTTGGCAACAAAAGGGTATTTGGTTCTTCCATCAGGTCTGTAGTGGTACCACCCTGAAGGCATATGACCATTTACACACTGAATTCTCATTATCTTCTAGGCAATTCTACCAGTACCTTCAGTTTAGGCACATGCTGCAAGTTCAACAAGAACCCTTAATTTGACTGTATCTAGTTCAGCCCTAGTGACTGAGATCTGACAATCTACTACTCGCAATAGCTTGATTTCTCTTATTTATCTGGAACTACTATTCTCTATACAAAACGTACTTCCACTTGAACGAATGCAGGAAATTGAGCAGCACCATGACCAGCGGTAAACTGGTTTACCCACCATTGTGAGACGATTTTCCCCTAAAAAATCACCTGTTACACAAGCCGGGTGCCAGGATGTTTAGGCACCTTAACATGTGAGTGTCATTTTTACTTTTAGTTTTTAATACATTTTTTGAACAATATTTGGTGCAAGAAGGATTTCTTTTTTTTTTATCTGTATGAGGCACTGCACTGCACGAGATGACAGCAATGGATCTCTACAGGGTTATCCCCACAAGTGCAAATGACCATAATAGCGATAGTTGGTCAACTCTAGGGGGTGAAATTACATCTATGTGGGGTACCCAAGTCTGAGCACATTGTAGCATGGATATATCAACTTTGAGCATGAGCACTTTAAAAGCCCTCTAAGCTTTTTTGTTTTTACATTGTCCCTTTTTTTATCACTTTTATTCCTATTACAAGGAATGTAAACATCCCTTGTAAAAGAAATAAGGATGACAGGCCCTCTTTGGGTAAAAAGACCCCAAATCTTTTTACCTTTAAAAGCAAAAGATACCGATGGAAATGGTAATCCCGGGAAACACTGTTATGCAGTGGGGGGGGGGCGTTCCCTCTCTCTGCTTTTGAAAGCGTTCCAGCGGTTCGTGAGCCACTCAGAGCACTTTCATGAAAAAGCCAACATGCCAGCTTCAGAAAAAAAATCTGGGGTTTTTGCTGATGTCTTCCGTCATAACCCCCGGTAAACCACTTGCAAACCGCAACGTATATATAAGTATTTCGGTTGGAAAGTGGATATATTGTCAGCCTATAATGTAGAGAAATTTTCTGGCCCTTTCTGCATTATGTCAGAATTTCAATGATGCTGTATTGAGACAGATGTTTTTGTACATGTTTATTATATGCATTTAGCAAGGATACATTTTTTTTTATCACATACAGTATGATTGCTTGCTATACTACTGCTTTTGGATAAATAAGTTGTAACCCATTTTAAAATTCAGTACTCTTATATGATGTGATCTGAAATGATATCTGACATTCAGAGTAATTTTCCTAACTTGTACCAGCTTTTCTTACCCTTTTATTATTTTTTTACAGCATATTGGGAAATTACAGGTGCACTTTAAGCATGAAATTTTCTGGGAAAATTTACTGTAGACAAAATAAATGATGGCATTGTAGCCGTCAAGCTATCTTTTAGTACTTCAGTCAGCATGAAACCTGTACATGAGATTAATCTAGGAGCCTGCTCACTTTATAGTATTTTAAATCTATTTTTACAATATGAAAGGGTCAGGTAAGATCACATTACAAGCTGTGAAGTGAGCATTTTCTACAACTAAAATGAAGGGCAAGGAAAACAAGCCATCTTTCAAATAATGTTATATACCATATTTTCAATATCTTCATAGCTATGTCTCTCCTCACTAATGTGCACAAAATAGCAACCATTAAATCTAATGCCATTAGCTACATTTTTTGGAATGGTCTAAACTTATTTCAGCCATTATTCTGGAAAATTATTTTACTCTTGCAAAGCACAGCATCTATTATAGCTCATCTACAATAATAGAAATTGGGTGTAAAATGAAAATATAGAGTGTACGAGAAATGATTTTATTCATTTTCTTAGTTATTTTTAAAGCTAAACTCTAAGCAAATTGCTAAGTGCACAGTTAAAGCAGCTGAGAAAATCTAACATTTTTTCAGATATAACAAACATCTTATACTTACCTGCTCTGCTCTTTCCTGCTGTCCCAAAACCTCCTCTTCTGGGGTCCCCTGCCAGCATTCTAGCCTCCTCCTCTTCTTGGTGTGCCACCATAGGAAGCTGCTTCATAAGGGGGTACACCTGCAGGTTCCTTCCCGAGGCAAGCTGTGTGTGTCTATAGACACACACAGAGGGGCTTGGCACTGCCCCCATGCTCCCTCCTCACATAATTTGATTGATAACAGCAGGAGCTAGTGGCTGCTGCCTCTCTGTCCTGTAAATGCAGGAAGAGAGGAGAGAGATGAGCACAGCGCTGGATTCAGTGAGGGGTCTGGTAAGTACTAGGGGCGTGAGGAGGCAATACAAACACTGTGACAATTTTTACAGTTTTTATATATATATATATATATTCCATTCATATTTTTGTGTCTTCCAGTATTTTGAAATCGACCCTTTAGCTATAAAAAAAAAGATCATATACAAGATGCATTTAATTGTTATGAAAATAAGCCCCCAGTCTATCAAGAGGACAGGTTAATTATTGATATTTTTTATGTTTCACTACAACATACACTAATCAGCACTGAGCTATTAAGAGAATTATGAATACTATTACAAGATCTCATGTTGCAGGGAATATTGCCAGAGAAACTGAAACAGTTTTGAGGAGGGTAACTAATGTTAAGAGTCTGACAGTGCCCAGCAAATTTAGGGACATATTTAGGGACAAAAACATAAAAAAATAGAGATAGCACACCGATTGGTCACAAGGGATGCCAAACAGCAGGTCCGATATCCACTGGCCACCCACGATCGTTCCCCAGAGAGCCAGAACAGTAATCTGCCCAAGTAAGCAATGCAAATTGCCATTGTGACAGGGAAGAAGATGGGAATCTTGTGTTCCTTCAGAGCAACCCCCACACAGTTAGAAAACCATCCTTGGAGCACACTTAACCCTTTGATCGCCCCTAATGTTAACCCCTTCCCTGACAGTCTCATTAGTACAGTAACAGTACATATTTTTTTAGCACTGATCGCTGTATTAGTCACTGGTCCCAAAAAAAGTGTCAATTAGGTGTCCAATTTGTCCACTGCAATGTCGCAGTCCCCCTAAAAATCACTGATCTACGCCATTACTAGTAAAGCAAAAAACAATATATCCTATTGTTTGTAGACACTATAACTTTTGTGCAAACCAATCAATATACGCTTATTGTCATATTTTATTTTACCAAAAATATGTAGCTGAATACATATTGGACTAAATTGATGAAGAAATTAAAAAAATATATATTTTATTGGATATGTTTTATAGCAGAAATTAAGAAATATTGTTTTTTTTTTTTAAATTGTCGCTCTTTTTTTGTTTATAGCGCAAAAAATATAATCCGCAAAGGTGATCAAATACCACCAAAAGAAGACTGTATTTGTAGAAAAAAGAGACATTAGTTTTATTTAGGTACAGCATTGCACGACCACACAATTGTCAGTTAAAGTAACGCAGTGCTGTATAAGCAAAAATTGGTTATTAAGGAGGTAAAACCTTTCGGGGAGGCTGAAGTGGTTAATGGTGCTGAAGCCTCCCTCAGAAGAAGATTTCAAAAAGTCATGTTCCTAAAATCAGGAATTGTATTACAATTATTACCTCAGCTTTCCTGAAATATCATCCTCCCTCATATATCAATCATATAAATAGAGATACTAAAAAAAACTCTTATAATGTAGACGTCAGGATGGAGGGTGATAAACAACCCAATACGTTTCGCAATTGTATCTTCTTCAGCCCAAATAGCAAGGATAACTTGCCACAAATTTGTGGCAGTGTTGACTTGTAAGTCTATTAACTTGCTGGAAATTTTCACTGGCAAGTTGTACACTTGCAGAGCTCTAGTTGACAATTTTCCAATTTGTAGTAAATTTGCATGTCAAGTCTCTAGCAAGAGCAAAGCTTGTGAGTCTACAGCAAGAGCTCTGCAAGTCGACAGCATGAAAATTCATCAACAGTGACCCCTGTGGTGGGATGACTATTGCACAACATAACTGAACCAGAACTTTCAGCAGACTTGCAGAATGTTTGCAAAGAAAGTTAATCTGGAGTCTGCACGACTGGACTTACTGCAATTGTGCAACAAACTCATGAAGCCTGGCAAGTCTAGAAATAGCTTAGCAAGTAATTTTCAAACTTGCAGCACAATTGCTTACTATCTGAGAGGGGTTCAGGAGATATTATTGAGCGTACAGCATATAGTGTCAATGCGAGACAGTTCTATATATCAAATGTATTACTTACAGATACTTTTACAAAGGAATATACCATCTGAGCTAGTGGAACCCTTGTAGGACCTGGTATGGAGTGAATTGTGACCGTGGATAATATGTTGAGATAATGCCCATGTATACAGCCTGGGAAGCCACAAGGCTACACATAAAGAGAAGAGACCATAAGTCTTTAGAAAAAATGTTTGTTTTGTGGCTTCCTGGGCTGGATGCATGAGCATCATCACTACAAGTAATCCACGGTCACACTTCACTCTACACCAGATCCTGCAAGGTTTCTACCACCTCAGATTATATATTCCTCCGTGAAAGTATTTCTAAGTGATTATTTTTATATATAGAACTGTCACGCACTGACTCCATATACTGGTATATACAATTCATATTTGGACTGTGTATTATTATTTTATGTTTCTTTTTCTTAGTAACCACACTCAACAATATCTGCTGAACCCCTGAGAAAGATACAACTGCGAAACTCTTTGGGCTAATTATCACCCTCCCTTCTGACTTTTACATTATAATTGTATTAATATCTCTATTCATTCATATGATTGATATACATCAGGGATTTGCAATTGGCGGACCTCCAGCTGTTGCAGAACTACAATTCCCATGAGGCATAGCAAGACTCTGCCAGCCACAAGCATGACACCCAGAGGCAGAGGCATGATGGGACTTGTAGTTTTGTAACATCTGGAGGTCTGCTAATTGTATATCCCTGATATACATGGGGGGGGGATTATATTTCAGGAAAGCTAAGCTGTTCACTTTTTCATGTATTTTAGTGGATTATTTCTCCAAATACCTTTTAATGCTCACATTCAATAAAATTCTTGTTTTTCGAGCATGACTTTTTGAAATCTTCTCCGAGGAGGGTCTTTGGCACGATTAATAATCCCATTTATTCTTCTTTTTGTTTTCCTTCGTGGATTTTTTTTTTTTCCCTTACCACATCTTTACAATTGTTATAAAAAATTCTCCAGACAATAAACTCCTCCTTTTCCCTTTTATCCTGACCAAGTCAAATGTCTTCCTGCCAAACTTCGCCCAGCTTTGAGAATACACTGAGCCTGATCAAGATAGGGCCAGCTACTTATTTTGTGTGGATTAATTAAATGACATTTTTATATGACAATCTGTCACCAACAAAATACCACTTCAAAGCTACATTAAATACTACTTTGTTTAGTAATCTTAAATAATGACTTGCAGTGTCCAGGTTTATAATTCCATGGACACAGAATAAATGTGGTTTTGCTAACAGATTTGAGTTCCTGATGCAAACACACCATTTAAAAATCCTTAGCACACAACTCTACTAATTGTTAATAGGAAATTCCATTTCTGATAGAGGAGGAAGGATCCAAAGTCATGCTAAGTATGAAGTGTTATACTGCGAAATTTATTTTGCCACCTCCTCAAAACTACGTGCCAGCTTGTGAGGTTACAGCAGGTTGCCTTGTCTCTTTGATCTTGTGAGTGATTCTGCAGAGGGAGATGTTAACTTATAGAATTTCTCTATTATCTTGGGATTTTCATGACTTGGCGTCAATTACAGTGAGTCAGGTGGAGAAAGGCTAAAGCGGGCACATCTAGATGGGCTTCTGGGCTTTCCAGCTGTGGTGTAACATTTGGAAATAGAAACCAGTGGGTGGATCTAGCATTTAAAACAGTCAGTTCAACTAACACCTGATGTTTTTTGTAATCTAATTAGTGAAAATGTTAACCTGTCATCAGTCCTTTTTCACCTGTCTGTGATAAGTTCACAACTAAAGAACGCAGCTGTTTTCAAGAGGAACAGCAAGTGATAAATGGATATCTTTGTTTAAAGCTGTGATTATTCTCAGGAAGAATAACCTTAAGATTAATGTATATACTTCTAGAAGCAGAACAGGCACTGCCTCTTGAGACCGCAGTAAGCAAATGATAATAGCCTGTTTAGTAGGTTAAGTATAGGGTATTCATTATTTTGATGGTTTACTTAACTCAGCATTCAAGTTTTCTGCAGGATATCTGACTAATGACAAAATGTGGCACTAAAGCTTTATGCTGGAAAAATCTATACAAGCTCATAATAAATGATGCTTTCACTGTGCTGTGCATTTTCAATATGAGTTAAAGATACAAAAATATGACTCATGCCTCTGCATACGTGACAACAAAATTCTGATAACTGTAAGCACTCCCAAGTTTCCTGCGCCTAGTTATCTGGTTAGTGCTAGCTTCTACTTTTCCCAGTCGCTTGTCCAGAACACACATAAAAAAAATAGACAAAGAGGAGGTAATCACTGTCTCATTTAAATCAATTGTATTGGCCACATCCCTGGACTGATGAACAAAAATAATAACTCCCCCTATGATGGAACTTTGGAGGCCAAACATTGATATGTATATAAAAATATTTTAATAAGAAATAGTACACATGATTACAAAATGGATAAAATGTGCATCAAGCAAACAGTATGCATATATGGAACAGGTATACATATACAAAACACGAGGGGCGTGGCCTAGCGTCAGACCGTGATGGATGCCTAATCCGAGTCCTCCCGCACAAGGCAGCTGCACTATTTAGCTATCGGCCGCAAAATTACGCACCAGGGCTCTAAAATAAGGTGAGGTCGTCTCCCCAACGTCTCAGCTACAGATGGACCCTATCCATCCACCCGCAGCTACGATTCCGGCGATGTTCCAGGCCCAGACGGGAGAAGGCCCAAAAGCCGCGGCCTCGCCTAAACTCCCAGCCCCGCACGGTGTTCCAGGACTCAATACGAGCGGCGCGATCGCCGTTAATGGGTCACAGAGCCTCCATCCTCCTCCCTTGCAGCCCCCACAAGCCCTCAGCCTTGCTGACCTACAGGCGAATCTGCAGGCCATGACAGCAGACATTAAATCGTCATTCTCTGCAGCCATCACAGAGATAAGGGCTGACATTCAAGGCATTGCTGCAAGGACAGGAGCAACAGAACAGGCCACAATGAGAAACACAGAGGCCATAAAACAGATACAAAGACACACTGACATACATCTAACTCACTTGATTGAATTTAGCCGCCATTTGGAAGATTTGGATAATAGGGGGCGTCGCCATGATATAAGAATCAGAGGAGTCCCGGAACTGGCAGATCAGAACCCTGTAGAACAGACAGCTACAGCAATATTTAATGATATACTTGACAGACCCCTAGAATCCTCCATTGAATATGAGAGGATCCACAGAGCTCTCAGACCCAGGGGTAGGGATAATGATCCACCTAGAGACATAATTTGCTGTTTGGTGAATTTTCCTCTGAAGGAAGCTATCCTCAAAAAGGCAAGAGAAAAAAACAGGATCATATTTAATGGATCTGAAATAAAATTATTCCAGGACCTGTCAAATATCACGCTAAACCAACGCAGGGCTCTACGTTCATTGACGGAACTGCTACGCACCAGGGGAATTCCCTATAGATGGAAGTTTTCCTTCTGCCTATCAGCAACATGGAGAGGTCACACCGCTCTTCTGCGCATACCTGATGATATCAGACCGTTCTGCGAATCGTTAAACATCCCAGTGGTTGACGTCCCGGAGTGGTACGACTCCTTCAGGACGAACGAGTCCTGGATTCCAGTTACCGGCAACAACACGCCAAGATCACAAAAAAACAGAGACAGAAGACGCAGGTCCCCATCACCTCAGCATAACCGGAGAAATTATGCCCAGGGTAATCAAGGTAACTCACCACCCAGACGCAGAGACCGCGTTGATCACCAGGATCATATGGACACATAAATCCGAACATACCCGAATCTGAAAGAGCTATCTCACCCAGCTTTTCGATCAATGACAGTTTGTTTGCAATACAGTTAATTCCGAGACTCTTGCCAAGTACCCAGATTAGTTTTCCAGTCATATACACACCAGCACAAAGCCCTTGCTCCTTGCCCATAGAAACAAACCCCCATGATCTCTACTCAAATGCTGCAGTTAGCATTGTTTTGTGTTCCCCCTTTTTTTTTGTTTTGTTTTCTCTCTTTGTTTCATTCATAGGATATATGCACTGCAATTTAAAGAAAAGAGATTTGGAAAAATTGTTGCATAGACAGTGGGCAGGTGTAGTACCAAATTCTACAGGACTTCCGATCCATCTAAGATGACAAGCGAATGAACTCCCTTACATAGGTATGGTTTCACTGTCCTTTACAAATGGAAAGACTGCAACTCTAATTTTTGCAAGATGTCAAATATGAACATCTCTGACTTGCGTCGAGATTTTTTTTTTTTTTTTTGCGCCTCCACATGGAGCACAGAAGGGCAGTTGTGACCTACTTACATGTTTTCATTCTTGTTGACAATTGATGACAGCTTCTGGGTATGTGAACATAATATAATAAGAACCGTATTGATGTTGAGTGGTGACTACTACACACTGCCACTGATGACCTGGCTCCATGCTTGCCATTCTTTCTCCCTTTTCGATTTAGTTCGGAGGGGGAGAAAGAGAAATAAAAATGAAAAAACACAGCTTTTTTTTCCATGACATGGCGCTAGGCGTTGTATTATGTAGTAAATATGGTCTTATGTACACAGCGAGAGATTGGTTACCACTGACTCAATTTATCTATATATATGTTTTTTGCTTTGATTGAGACGTGGAAAATTGCTCCAGCTTCATTGTCATAGAAATTCAGTTTTCTGTTTACCTCCGGGTTAGACAAGGGCTTCACTAGTTATCTATGATACTTAGACACCGCCTATTGAAAGCATAAATCACCTTGAACCTTTACCTGAAAGCCTTGTCAGAGGCCAACATTACGCTTTAAGTTACGATACACTTCAATCACCGATTCGCAAGTAGTCCTAGGTAATCTAAAGCGACATATACTTTTGGCCTCCTACATGCTACAAGTGCTACTCATAGTTTATGGAATTACATAGTTTATTGTAAGGAAAAAAGTATTACATCTTGCATGCATAGAACAAGCTTTGGTATTCACTTCTCTATAGACAAGTTTACTGTTTATTACTTGATGTTGCCATCTAGTGGCGTAACTTCATTATCCCTTTTGCAGTTATTAGCTCAGTTACCTCTCTAGGTTCCAAATCCCAAACTCAATTTCTGGTTGCATGTATGTTTCAAAAACTCAAACATGAATGTTTGTTTTGAACCACAGTTATTAACATATAAGAAGAATAGAAGCAGATTGCGGGAATAAATACTTGTACACATCTTTCATATGTGCCCCAAGCGCTTAATTAAAGGCCAACTTCATTTATATTTTGCATGCAGCTCCAATGTGCCAGTAACTTCAGTTTGCTCAATCAAGAGTTACAGGTAGAGAGAGAAGAATAAAGTTAGAAAAAATAAATAAAAATAAAGACAGAAGAATTAAACTAACTAAAATACTCTCGTTCATATAGCTCCATCAGGTTCTATATAGTACTCGCACCCACACAAGGTGTGGTTACCCCATCACCCTTTGAACCAACCGGTTCCTTAAAAATAGGAACGTTTAGTGAGACTACTTCTATCCCCGGTTCTCTCCCCCCCCCCCAAAGAAAAAAACTACCCCTACACTTCCCCCCCCCCCTTTTTTTTTTTAATCAACAACCAAACTAACTCTTCACAAGTTGACATAATGCCTTCTTACAGGGTTCACTCCATCCCTCTATCACTAAAAATATTGTCCATAAATGCAAAAGGTCTCAATATCCCGGAAAAGAGAACTAAACTCATCAACGAAATCACAAAACAAAAAGCCAACGTTACTCTTATACAGGAAACCCACTTCAAATCGGATAAAATTCCAAAAATTAGAGATAAAAGATTTCCAACTTCATTTCACGCTACTAACCCAATAGACAAGACAAAAGGCGTTTCGATACTGATATCCAGACAGACCCCATTCCAAGTAGTAGACACTCTGATAGACCCCGAAGGACGTTATTTATTCCTGAAAGGAAAATTTCATCAGCACCCTGTCACTATCGCTAATATATATGCCCCAAACTCGAGGCAAGTGGCCTTCTTCCGTAAAATCACAGATCTTTTGACAGCTTTCGCTTCAGGAACCCTGATTCTCGGAGGGGATTTCAACATTCCTTTAAATCCCCTTATAGATACCTCGAATGGTTCATCAAGCTTACCATTTAAGGCCCTGAAACAGATCAAGATACAACTCCAGAACCTTATGTTACATGACACCTGGAGGATTCTGAATCCTCAAGCTAAAGATTACACATACTTCTCTACCATCCACCAAAAGTACTCAAGAATAGATTACCTCCTCCTCTCACAACCGGACCTCCCACTTCTATCAGACTCAAAAATTGAATCCATGACTCTCTCAGACCATCACCCAATAACCATGACCCTGACGTTCCCTGAAAAAATCAACATAACTAAAACCTGGAGACTCAACACTGCCGTATTGAAAGACCCCTCTGACACTCTAGAGTTCAGAGGAGTGTTGAACGAGTATTTTTTGCACAATGAAACTTCACTGAGCTCACAATGGGAGGCTCACAAATGTGTCATGAGGGGAGTGTTTATTAGAAAACTGACTAACATAAAAAAACAACAACAATCCAAGATAAGATCCCTACTAGAACGCATTCACCAGTTGGAACGTACGCACAAAAAAACATTAGCAATCTCAAACCTCGAAGAACTAACAAACGCTAGATTACTCCTGTCTGAAGAACTTAACATGAAAATCAAAAGGCAATATATATTGAGACACAGGATATATTACGAACAAGGAAACAAGTGTGGCAGACTGCTTGCAAAAGCAGTCCAAAATAAAAAAAATGCTCACACTATCCACCAGATAAGGGACAAACAAGGGGTGTTGCGTTCTTCGAGTGATGAAATTGCAAAGCAATTTGAACTCTATTACGAAAACCTATATAACATTCCCTCCAACCCTAGATGCCCGCAGAACTCAGATAAAAGAGAGAAGCTTATACATGACTTCTTAGAACAATACGGCCCACCCCGAATCTCAGGTGATATTGCAAAACAGTTAGAAAACCCCATCTCAGGCCTAGAATTCGATAAAGCTATTAAAGAAATGAAAATAGGCAAAGCCCCTGGCCCAGACGGACTACCTCTACAATATTACAAGACTTTCTCCGAAATAATGAAACCAAGGTTCCTAAAAGCATTCCAGTCCCTTGGTTCAACACAACAACCTCCCAAACAACTTTTAGAAGCGCATATTACGGTAATACCAAAGGAAGGTAAAGACACGACCCAAGTTACCAACTATAGGCCAATTTCCTTAATAAATGTTGACGTGAAAATCTATGCCAAAATTCTCGCAAACAGAATACTCCCCTTGTTGACCTCCTTAGTTGCCTTGGATCAGGTGGGATTTATCCCGGGTAGGGAAGGCCGAGACAATACGATAAAAGCTCTTAACATAAGTCATTGGGTAAGCTCTAAACAGAAACAGGGATTTTTCTTATCCTTAGATGCCGAGAAGGCGTTCGATAGAGTGGCCTGGGACTTCATAGATGCAGTTTTAAAACATATAGGCTTACTGCCGGTGATGAGAACATATATTAAGGTTTTGTATTCTAATCCAACAGCACGAGTTAGAGTCAATGGCCTCCTATCGAACGCCTTTCAGCTGCGCAACGGAACTAGACAGGGATGCCCCTTGTCCCCACTCTTATTTGTTCTAACACTCGAACCCCTGCTCAATAAAATTAGATCAAATAGTGATATCAAGGGGATTGATATTCATGATAAAACATATAAAATAGCGGCCTTCGCTGATGACTTGCTACTCTTCCTCTCCAACCCTCATATCTCCATACCAAATCTTCTTAAAGATCTAGATCACTTCCATCTACTCTCCAATTTAAAAATCAACTACTCCAAATCGAACGCTCTCAATATATCACTGCCTACTAGCTCGGTAGAATTATGCAAACTAAACTTCCCATTTAGATGGGCTAAACACAGCATCACATATCTTGGAACTGAAATCCCATCTAAACTCAAAGACCTCTTCCATCTCAATTATGAACCTATCCTGAAAGAAACTCGGGAAGATTTGAAGAGATGGAATGCCCTAAATGTATCCTGGTTCGGGCGAGCATCCTTAATAAAAATGAACATTCTGCCAAGATTCCTATATATCATGCAGACAATGCCAATCAAAATCTTTTTTCGCTGCCTTCAGAAGAGCCTGCTCCTCATTCATTTGGAGGGGCAAATCCCCTAGAATCAAGTTCTCGAGACTGACCCTACCCAAGCACAAAGGAGGTATAGCCTTACCTGACCTTAGGAAATATCATCAAGCCGCCCTGTTGACGAGAATTGTAGATTGGAATATACACCACACAGTTAAAGACTGGGTCACCCTCGAACAAGCACAGGCCCCCCATGGACTAAAAAATATGCCATGGATCAATCCTAAATATCATACAAATTCTATCAAATCTCATCCCCTTATTGGTCCTACATTAGAAAGCTTCCGAAATACGTTTAAAAACAAAACTCCCTCACCTTGGCTCAGCCCTCTTACACCACTCCGACATAATCCAGACTTCCCGCCAGGCACGGAAAAGTCGTTCCCATCACATCAGTGGCCATACAGAGACATCCTGGCAAAACACTTCTTCAAACATGGTAAACTCCTCCCTAGAGATGACATTTTAAAAGATATCGAACCATCCCTCCTATCTCATTGGAATTATACTCAAATCAGACATTTCCTAAATAAAAAAGACAGTCTTCATCATTGGACCAGACCTCTCACTTCATTAGAAACTCTCTGCACTAAAACATCCCCCCTCAGGCATATTATCTCGACAGTCTACAAATCACTATTTGAGGAAAACACTGACTTCTCCAGCTCATCTTGTAAAGCATGAGAAAGAGATTTAAACATAGACCTGACTGAGGATGACTGGGAGACAATATACCTATATGCTCATAAAGGTTCATTGAATGTGGACACACAAGAAAGTGGTTTCAAGATTATAACCAGATGGTATAGAACCCCCACAATCCTCCACAAAATTTCACCCCTGGTATCCGATAGATGTTGGAGATGTAAACAAGAGGAAGGCTCCATGCTACACATATGGTGGTCATGCCCTTTAATTCAATCTTTTTGGATAGCGGTGCATGAAACCATTAAATTGATTACATCGTCAAACTTAAGTTTCACCCCTGATCAATATTTACTACATTTCAGTTTTATGCCTAAAAATCAGTATTTGAAATCACTTCCTATGTTCATGATAAATGCGACACGACATTGTATCCCCTCACACTGGAGATCCCCTCATACACCAACAAAGGCGGAATGGTTCAGGAGAATTAACAGCATGGAAAGAGTTGAGGAACTCATAAGTATATCCCAAGAATAAATTACCACTTTCTATACTACCTGGCACAACTGGACAACATTTAAGGAGTCCCACCATTACAAATCTATTATAAAGTAGAACTTAAGTCTTCTCATGACCGATGATCCCCCCCTTTTTTCTTTTTTTTTCTTTTATCTTCCCCCTCCCCTCTTACCCCCCACCCCCCTTCCCCTACATGAATGCGCTTGTCTAAACACCTATACTGTTCATTCATTCTAAATTGAACATAATGAAGATAAATCTGTAATTTATATGCTACCATGAATGTTATTGTTTGCAACTCCTACATGATTGTCTTCTTCTGATGTATACAATCTTTCATTGTTACGATACTTCTATAAATGTACAATGTATTATGCTTTATTATTCTTCCAATAAAGATTCTTTGTTAAAAAAAAAAAAAAAAACACAAAACAGCACAAAAATCACAATGTTTGACAAAAACAAAACTCTCCTAATATGATGATTCCCAAGTGCCCGATGCGTTTCTGGTATTAGTCCGTCATTAAGGATTACATGGGGAGCAATATGATTGTGGTTCTTTTTTAACACGATCCAAGCGAGTTCATAAATATAGTATTTGCAAATACAAATTGTCTAAAAAAGGTTGGGTTGCATCTGAGCGTTAATCCAGCCCAGAGAAAGGCATGACAGGGAAAAGGCTAAAAGGACCAAGACCTTCAGTATGGTCAGCACTAAAGCGTGTCCTGCCCAGGTATAGTTCCTTGAATCCCTCTTGGAGTCCAAATAGACCCACTGTCTCTCTATGTACAAATTCCTTGGCCCTCAAATAGTGGTGCCACATGAAAAAATAAAGATAGTGTCAGAGAAAGCAACTCGTCATGAAAGGGTTACAGGAGTGTAGTGTGAACATGTGGTTGAAGGAAAGTGCTTATCTTGCAGGCAGAAGATGGTCAGATGGGTAGGAAGGATCCATAAGGGTTGTGTCTAGGGGGCTGACCTTGAACAGCCATTTCAGCCACAGTGATCTCTAAACTATGAACGACCCCAAGAAGGCAACAAGAGTGACCAGGAGGCCATGCTGTCTCAAATCAGGTTAGTAGCTGAAGTTGCAGCATGTTTTCAATAAAGTATCAGGGTCACATCTAATTCCAAACGAAAAAAAAAAAAACTGGGAGAGTTAGGCCTCCTGATGGTTATAGTCCCTGTTGTACAAACAAAATAGGTTCTGTAGATTTGTTCTAGAGTTGAATTTGTATGTAAGTTGCAACAGGTACATTTTTTTAAGTGTTACTCCAGCCAAAAGTGTATATTTTTACATTTTGTATAGATAGCATAGGGCAGGGTTAACATTCCTGTTATGTTTGTTTAGCTGTCTGTGCTCCTGTTCAGAAGATGTCACCTCACTTTCTATTCATGTGATAAATGGATTTAGAAAATTGTGGGTTGTTCTGGAAACAAGGATTGGTGATAAAGCTTCAGTGGAGACACTTTTTTTCCATAATAACTCAAACAGGAGTTTGTAAGTATGAGTTGTATGTAAGTCAGAAGTATGTACAGTAACTCGGGGACTGCATGTACTAGTGCCCAGAATACTGACTTTCATGACGCAAGTTTATTCACCTGCAGATTTTTCACTTAAACCTGACCAGCTAACCAGAAACTAAGACCCCTAAGAGGAGGATCGCAGTGCTGCATGAAGGCAACCATGTAAGACTCTTTGAGATACCTGCAAAAGTTGAATTGACAGGCCGGTGGATATTTCCATAGCTTCAGGTTTGGGGTAAATTGGTAGATTACATTAGGATTATATATCGGAAGTAGAGTTTTGGGGATAGCATATTTAGGGGACCATTTGGCACGAATGTGCAGGGACACTGTGGATTGGACCACCTTCATTTTCAGTGGTTTCTGTTGGGGTCCATTCAACTTTTTTTTTTTCTACAGAGAAAGGCAGCAGAGTCGACAGCAAAGGTTGTGACATTATTTGCATTTTACCGTTTCAAACACAAGGTATAATCACAAATGAGGAATAATGACAGGGGAAGATACAACATCTGTCAAACACAACAATTGATGGATTTGCACAGCAGGAAAGCAAGGACACATACAATAATAGGGTGTTTTAAAGATTTGGTAGGGAGAATATATAAAACCTTTTTGCTTCTGGCATTTCAATAGCGACAAGGGGTGGTGGATAAATGCAAGAAGAATACAAACAAAAAACATAGTGGTGCTTGATACTGAAAACTGTAAATGTATATAGACCTTCATGATTTCAAAAAGCACATTAGTGGAAAGATGTCAAAAACTGTTTTGCCTTTTTTTGCTACTTGGCTTTAATTGCAATTAACTAAAGTTGTGAAAGGATGGGAGCACCACACCAGCTTATATAGTCTTGGGGGGGGGGGGGGGGTGGGGGGGTTTGCACACCTCGTTCATAGGGACTAAAAACTAGACAATAGAGAAAGTATAAAAATCCTTAAAACACGTCGAAAGATAAAGAATCCAATTATAAACAGTGCCAACCATGTAGACCTACATGTGTTAATGTGACAGCTCCCCCTTTGAGTGTAAATTTAGTCTAAATTTGTGAAATCTCACAGGTGTATTCAATGGTTGTACCAAACCTCCATATATTTATTCATTAGACGTTCATTTTTTGTTTTTGGAATTCCGTTTTCATCTGAAAAAAAATGTATTTAGTTACTCCCGAAATTTGTTTTTATTTATTTTGTTTCGTTAACAATTGCATTGGGCCTGAAAATCCAAATTAATTAAGGTTAATCCTGTCATTGAAGGCTTATGGTGTCTGTCGATTGTTCTAAGAAGATTCGATGGAGCAGCTAAACTGTACGACGCTGCAATCATACATTTCCGGTGAATGTTCCGCCTACAAGCTATAGAAGAATTCTAATGTTGTATGACACTAGTAATTATATTTATAAATTATTATTACTAGTCAACCAACATTAGAATTCTTCTATAGCCTATGGGCTGAGCATTTGACCAGAAATGTTTGCTCGAGGCAATTGTATGTTTTTAGCTGCTTCATCAAATCTTCATTTTTCCATAATGTCAAATCTTTTCTCTCTATTACAGTCAGTTGAAGCATTTAGTTTCTTCTCAGTCTCATTAAAGGAAAAATATAATGTACAGTAAAACCTTGGATTGCGAGCAATATTCGTTCCGGAAGCATGCATGTAATCCAAAGCATTTGTATATCAAAGCAAATTTTCCCATAAGAAATAATGGAATCTCAGATAATTTGTTCCACAACCATTTATTTATAAGACCTTCAGGTTATAGTCCATATAAAAATATAATGGCAATATGAAAAGTTGTGTAACCATAAAATGTCCATTTACAAATGGAAGCCTACACAAGGGGGTTAGAAGCAAAATCTTGAAAGAGCTACAGAGTATAAAAAAGAAGAGAGGCACCTCTTAGTGTAGTAATATGGCTACATTTAATGAAGGTACAGCATTTAGCAACTCAGATGGTTGATGATTAAAAGAGGCACATCTAAGTATGAAGGCACCCAGGGTAAAGCTATCCATATAGACCATCCTCTGCACCACCGATTCTCACCGCTATTAGACTGCAATCGTGACTGGGAAGACTACCCTGCAGTAGAGGCTAAAAGCGATGCTCGTGGAAGGGGCGACATCAATGGCAGTGAGGAGTATGGTCTATGTGGACAGCTTTACCCCAGATGCCTGCATACTTAGATGTTTTACTGGTTTAATCATCAACCATGTGAGTTTCTAAATGTTTGTACCTTCATTAAATGTAACCATATTGCTACACTTAGAGGCACCTCTCTTCTCTTGTATACTCCGTTGTGACATGACATTACTCTTATATCAAAACATCGCTTGTATCTCAAGTTGAAATACATTTATATATATAAATTTTGCTTGTCTTGCAAAACGCTCTCAAACCAAGTTACTCTCCAACCAAGGTTTTACTGTATATATTTTTACTCATCATTGGAAAAGTTACCCAAAGTATTTTTTTTTTAATTCAGGTTTCACGTTTACAATATAATTGCTTCCTGTTTAATATTTTAATTACTGTATTTTACATACAGTAAATACATTGGTATATGTCTTTTTTTTTTTTTATCTTTATATCAGAGAATTAAATGTATTTTTTTTTATATACATGTACTTTCTGCTTTGCAGTTTGCTACACAACGGTTGCACAAAGTCTCCTCTTGATGAAAGCCTAAATAATGTACTCTACATCTCAATAGTTTTGAGTAGTTCAATAGAGTCATTGTAGTAGATAAGGCTGCATTCACACCTATGCATTGTTTGTGCTTTTTGTGTTTTAAAAATGTGTGCTCTTTGCATTTTGAAAATGTTCACTACAGAATGTGTTCCATAGGGAACAATGTTAAATGGACTGTAGCACAAATCTGCAAAATGCAAAAAGCACTAAAAATGCATAGCTGTGTATCCAGCCTTAATAGTAGTTTACCTTGCTTCTAGAGAATAACTTTAGATCCTCTCAAGTTAATACAGTAAGGCTGGATTCACACCTATGCAGTTTTAGTGCTTTTTGCATTTTGCAGATTTGCACTACATTCCATATTACATGGCTTCCTATGTAACACATTCTGTAGAGCAAATCTGCAAAATGCAAAAAGCACAAAAAATCCATAGATGTGAATCCAGCCTAATGGAAAGGGCCAGGTTTTTTTGGTTCCATAGTCTTCAATGGATCAAAAACATGTATTGAAAAATGCAAAATTCACCTGAAATATGCAACCTGCATAGGTGTGAAAAAGGCCTTAAGGCTGGATTCACACCTATGCATTTTTGGTGCTTTCTGCATTTTGCAGATTTGCACTACAGAACGTAAACCTGCATATTTGTGAATCCAGCCTAATGCCTTGTACATACGATCGGAATTTCTAATGAAAAAAGTCAGAATTCCGATGGAATTTTCCGTCCAGAATTCCGTTCAAGCTGTCTTGCATACACACTGTCAGACCAAATTCCGACCGTCCAAAACACAGTGATGTAAAACACTACAACGAGCCACATAGGAAAAAACTGAATTTTTCTTGGCTCGTTGTAGTGTTTTACATCACTGCGTTTTGGATGGTCGGAATTTGGTCTGACAGTGTATATGCAAGACAGCTTGAACGGAATTCCGATGGAAAATTCAAAAAAATCGGAAAATCGGAAATTCAAATTGTGTGTACAGGGCATTAGAAGCATAGATGTGAACATGACCCTCAGGAAACCATGTTTTTTGGACTGTAATGTTTTTCTGCAAAACTGAAATAGATGTGAACCTAGCCTAACAAACAATGGAAGGACAAACATACAGAATGTGAGTCCTATAAAAAATAATGGTAAACGTGTTGAAAAAATTATTCAAAATATGTGTTTATTGATATACTATGTTTTCCTTGTATAAACTAGTATATCTGCAAAGATAGAGATGATTAAGTTCTGCACAATAACAGACACCCAAGTACATGGCAAGTAGTGAAAATATGCTATCTAAAAGAGCAAAAATAAATGAAACTAAAGCCTTAGAAAAAAAAAAGAAAAGCTTGGCCTACCCTTTCAGCTCTCCCATTACTTTCCCACTTGTCCTTGAATGTAATAGGCGTCATCACTAATGCTGTGTACACACGACCATTTTTAATGGTCTAGAAAAAATTATGTTTTTTTCAACCCGATTAATGCCAGCCTTGCCTACACACGATCGTGAAAAAAAAATGCTTTAGCAAAGCGTGATGACGTACAACACATACGGCGGCACTATAAAGGGGAAGTCCCATTCGGATGGCGCCACCCTTGGGGCTGCTTTTGCTGATTTTGTGTTAGTAAAACTTTGGTGAGAGACGATTCGCGCTTTTCAGTCTGTTACAGTGTGATGAATGTACTATCTCCATTACGAACGCTAGTTTTACCAGAACGAGCGCTCCCATCTCATAACTTGCTTCTGAGCATGCGTGTTATTTTCACATCGTTAAAGCCCACACAGGACCATTTTTTTTACAACATTAAAAACGTCAACGTTAAAAACGACGCAAAATTCAGAGCATGTTCTAAATTTTTAATGCTCATTTTCAACGTTGCGAAAAATGCTCTGGAGCCCACAAACGATCGTTTTTAATGACATTGCAAAAAACAGACGCGGCATTAGTCTTATGCCGCGTACACATGATCACTTTTTGTGATGTAAAAAAACGTAGTTTTATCTCACGAAACAAAACAACATTTTTCAAACTTCATTTTAAAAAACGACGTTGCATACACACCATCGTTTTCTGAATATGATCTTGCAAAGCGCGGTTACGTACACCACGTTCGACGGCACTCTGTTCCATTGAAGCTCCCGTCTCATAACTTGCTTCTGAGCATGCGCGGGTTTAAAAACGTGGTTTTAAACGTCGTTTTGCCCGTCATTTTTTATGACGTGAAAAACGACATTCTGAAAAACGACATAAAAAATTGAAGCATGTTCGAATTTTTGTTTGGTCGTTTTTCGGAAGGCATAAAACAACGTTTTGCCCACACACGATCATTTTAAATGACGTTTTTTAAAACGTCGTTTTATTTCATCACAAAAAACGACCGTGTGTACGCGGCATTAGGAAGGTAGAGCTAAGCTTTAACTTTTACAGGAAAAGTGGAGAGAGTGATGAATGGGGTGCAGCCAAAAGCATTGGTTTGTGATTTTGGATATAAATACTTTTGGACTTTAGATCCTTTAGTGTGACGCTCCTATTAATCTACTTTCCCTAAACAACCATTAAGCACACTTCCTCCATATTTATCTATTGCTTTGTTTCATTATGATGAAAAGTGTTGGCACTTGTATTATAACAGAACTGTCACACAACACCAGTTAGGAATCTCTCAGGTGATTTCTGAAGTTAAACAGAGTTAGTTCTTTTCTTATTTAATCATAAGACTTTTTTCTGTTTGAGCAGATACGTCAGTCACTGTAGAAGAACAAAGTTTAACGGTTTATCAGATGTGCATTCCTGTGCCTTCCTGTGCATACACAATGACTCTGGTAGCATTGCTAGAGATTCATGCAGCTGGAAGGAGAGTATCATCTTGTTTTATGCCTACTCCCTCCGGAATCATAAATGAATATTATGACTGTGTGCTTCTGAGAGGTAGAGCTAGTGACTATATAAAAGTAAAACATACACAGTTCACACTACAAGGGGATTTTCTAGCCTGACAGCTAGGACAGGTTTGATGGTTTAAAGGTACAATTAAAATGACAGTTTAATGCGTATATTCTATGTTGTGTTGTTATTTAAAGGAGTCAGTTATAACGTCAAAATAATTTACACAGATAGGACAGCCACTGTTCAAAAGCTGCAATCAACCAGAAAGAAAATCATTTCCATTTTATATTTTGGGTTCTTTATAGCAAATGTGAGTTCAGAGGATGGCAGCAGGAGCGGTGCCATCACAGTCCCTTTGCTGTATACTCCATCGTCCTGTAGCTCTTAACATGCTACTTAGGATAATCAGAGATGTGAATTATGTTTAATCAGGAAAAAAGTAGAAAAACTGGGCTCTGCTAAGACTTCACATATGATCACAAGATTAAGAATGCTAGCTAAAGCCCTGTACACACAATCAGTTTGTCCAATAAAAACAGACCGACGGACTTTTTTCCTCGGACAAACTGATCATGTGTGGGCCTCATCGGTTTGTTTTCCATCAGTGAAAAAAAATAGAACATGTTTTAAATTTTTCCTATGGATAAAAAAAACGATAGAAAAAAACAATCGTCTGTGTGGAAGTCCATCGGTCAAAAATCTATGCATGCTCAGAATCAGGTCAATGCGTGCTCGGAAGCATTTAACTTCATTTTTCTCAGCACGTTGTAGTGTTTTACGTCGCCGTGTTTTGGCACGGTCAGATTTTTAACCGATGGTGTGTAGGCAAGACTGATGATAGTCAGCTTCATCGGATATTCGACGAAAAAATCCATCGGATTAGATTCCATCAGATATAGTGTGTATGAGTATTTACTGTATCAGAAGTTGACCCACACCTCACAATTTTAAAAATGAAATTCAATACCCAATATCTCCCTATACTAACAGGAGAAAAAATATGAGCCTTACACTGTACCAAAAAATGGGAGTTATACACTCTCCAGCCACTTTATTAGATACACCTGTTCCATTGCTTGGGAACACAATTGGCTAATTAGCCAATCACATGACAGCAACACCATGCATTTAGGCATCTAGACATGGTGAAGACAACTTGTTGAAGTTCAAACCTAGCATCAGAATGGGAAAGACAGGGGATTTCAGTGACTTTGAACGTGGCATGGTTGTTGGTGACAGATGGGCTGGTCTGAGTATTTCAAAAAGTGCTGATCTACTGGGATTTTAATGAACAACCATCTCTAGGGTTCAGCCTAGAGTTCAGCATAGGTTCACACTTTCATCTTCTCCCAGTCTTCTTTCCTTGGCTCTGTGTCTTTAGTCGTTTGATACGCCAGACCGCAATGGCGTTACTCCCGCACATGAGCAGGGGAGTCACATTGCTGCGGCACATATCTGGGCCGTAAAAGTTCACTGAGCTGCGCCTACACGGCTCTGTTTATATGACAGCTGACAGGGAGGAGGATGCATTTATGGCAGAAGAGAGACCTATAGGGTCTCTCTTGTCCTAAATACCCTGCCTGTCAGCACATTTTCCAAAAATTGCCTTTACTTCCACTTTAAGAACATATCCACTCACATTTTCTACCCAAAATCAGGACAAGAAATGTGCTGAATGAAGTTTACTAGATAAGGATGGCACATACAGTAGTGAGGGAAGTTCTAACCTTTTCCCACTATTCTAAAAAAAAGTTATCTGCACCACAAGTGATTTGTAGCCAGCGAGGCAGAAACAAGTTTTCAGTTGCGACAAAAAGTTCCCTCTTCTCCCCAACATTGGTGGTCCTCGGCAGTAGAAAAAGCCTCACCTTACATTCCGCGTCATTGGGGGTTATAAAAAGGTCCTCTCTTTATTTTTGTGGTCAGTGCCATTAAAAAAGTCCTCCCTTGTCTCAGCATTGGTGATTAGTGCCAGTAAAAAGGTCCCCCTAGCATTAAAAGTCAGTGGACATTTACCTTTTGAGAAGTGCATGTACTGCACTTTGCCTCCACCTGCTGCCATAACTAGTTAGATACTGCTGGGTAGGAGATCACTCTGCCTGACAGTGCCAACTTGGGACCAGTTCTGGAATCACTACCGCTTTACATTTCAGATATGTAGAAGCGTGAAAGCAAACCAGACATGTTTACACAATTAAGCCTCGTACACACGGCTGGTTTTCCCGTTGGGGAAACTGCTATGAGAGCTTTTGGCCGGGAAAACAGGCTGTGTGCATGCTCCATCGCAGTTTTCCCGTCAGGAAAACTGCCGGGGAAAAAAAGAGAACCAGCTCTCTTTTTTCAACCAGGATTCCCGGAGGTTTTTAACACCACAGTTTTCCTATGGGAAACACCGCGATGGAGCATACACACGGCCGGGATTCCTGACCAAAGCTCTAATGGCAGTTTTCCTGTCGGGAAACCTGGTCGTGTGTAGGGGGAAAAAGTTACCAAGCAGGTTTTCCCGGTGGTAAAAAGTCCGTCAGAAAACCTGTATGTGTGTATGAGGCTTAACACTTCAGTGACTGGAGAGGGAAAATAACATGGTGTCTTTTTTATTCCACATTAGTTACCAATTCATTTTGTTCTTTCTTCACTTCTCTTCAAGATTCAAAAATCTTGCCTTTTGAAGTCATTTCTGTAAGAAGGCAGCATATATGGTATGTATGGTTACAAGATAAGATATACAGAGTTTTATGATAAGTGAATAGAGAAGGGGTGTGGAGGAGATCTCACCTCTACCAGGTACTGTGCAGCTTTAAAGGGTCACTAAAGGAAAAACAAATTTGGGCTGAAATGACTGTTTACAGGGTATAGAGACATAAAAGTTAACTGAATACTTGATGGCATTAAATGATTAATGATAATGATAATGATTAAACATAGATAAAAATCAATCATATAATCAACCTACAGTTCAAGTTTTGTTTTTGCTGTTATTTCCTGTCTCTCTGATGTACAGAGCCAGAGAGCCAATAGAGGGCAGTGATGGTTTGTCTAAAACCCCTCAGAACCAACCCAGTTTCAGTTCACACACATTAATCACACCTCCTTGATTAGTGGCCACAGTGAGAAAGCTCCCAGCACTGTGGTTTTAAGGAAACAGACAACCAGGAAGTGTGGAGATCAGAGCAGAATTACAGCAACATCAAAGCAAAAACGAACAATGAGGACACGAAAACAGCACTACAGTAAGGTAAAGGAAGCTATTTACAGTAGTTAAAAAAATTGTTTTCCTTTAGTGACCCTTTAATGCAGAAGTACATTTTGTGATGATTACTTAGTTGGGTATAGATAGGGGGTTTAAACCTTCACAAGGGTGTTCTGAGTATCTTTGGTTGTCTATTCCTATTTTATGCATTGCAATTTGTGTTCTCCAGAGTTTAGCTATTGTTTATTTGGTATCAGTAGACATGAAGAGATCGGTCTATTTTAATTTTTAGAGATGTCCTTGATTGACGTATTAAGTAATGCTTCCACTGGATCTTTGAGTACCATCAGCTGAAGGATCGAGTTTAAAAAAAACCTGTAAATTCTGATCCAGAGAGATTGAGCTTAAAGACATGACCACCATATGTGACATATGGTAGATATAGAAGTAAAACAAATAAAATTGTTTGGTTTACACTTAAAATAAATCCTCACTTGCCTTCATGACAATTTGCTCCAGTTGCACAACATTTTCTTTTGAATTGAACTTGGTTATGTCATTGTCGGTAAGATGAAACTATAGAAATGGCACCTTGCTATGAAATTCTAGAGATATATGTTATTATACATTTGCTGCAGAAGTACCTAATCTGTGTAGAGTATCAGCAGTTGAAATAAGCTTTGAGGTAGCTTAGCCAGCTGTCGTACAGCTTGTCAGACATTATATTAGTTGTTATGACAGCATTCTTTTTGAAATTCCCTGTTTTCATGCACAATCAGACTACCGCTTCCCATTCATCTGCTGAAAATGTATAAGACATTAAGGAGCAAAGTATGGTTCATTTATCTTTTCTATTAAAGGTATATAAGGGTGGTTTATGTGTGTTTCTGTCCTAATAGGTACAATGAAATGGCAGTCAGATATTCTTAATGATTAGGGTTATTTCTGGTGACAAAATGATGTCAAATAAAAAGTTGTATGCTATGAGTGAAATGCATCAGTGCAAAAAAATCTGGCTACAGCACAGAAAATTTTAAATATCAAATTGAATTCACACATCACATTTTAAAGAAATCATTTTACGTCAATCATGTCTTTCTGTGGAAAAAGAAAGGATGGTGCATTTTGATATGAAATGTAAATGATGATTGCAAACTTAATGAAAGTGTAAAAATAAAACAGAAAAAAAAAAAAAAACTTATGCCGCGTACACACGATCGTTTTTAGGTTCTACAGATTCCTTTTTTTGTGCTACTGTGATCCTACTTCCTATAAGGCCGCGTACACACGGGGAGACATGTCTGCTCAAACATGTCCGGCGGACCGTTTCCAGCGGACATGTCTCCTCGGATTTTGGTCCGATGGCATGTACACACCATCGGACGAAAATCCCCTCGGACTGAGGACGCGGTGACGTGGCGGTGACGTTGACGCCACCACGTCACCCTCCAGGAAGTAAAATACTTCCACGCATGCGTCGAATCCATTCGGCGCATGTGGGGGATTTCTGTCCGCTGGTTAGGCGTACTAACCAGCGGACATGTCCGACGGACAGGTTTGCAGTGGACAAATTTCAAAGCATGCTTTGAAATTTGTCCACTGGAAAAACCTGTCCGCTAGGTCGTACACACGATTGGATATGTCCGCTGAAACTGGTCGGCGGACCAGTTTCAGCAGATAAATTCTATCGTATGTACGCGGCCTTAGAGGATGACTACATTCGTTTTTTATAGACCCATTGCATGTGAAAATGTATCCTCCCTCTCTTGCTCACTCCTGAGATGAACTATGAAAGTCAGAAAAACACAGTAAGGCTGGCTATACATGGTTCAAATCATAGGCAGGCTGAATGTATCAACTTTGGTACAACCAGCCTGCCGGATTCTTTTGTGATTATCCGTAGCGGCTGCTAGTGATATTCACTGTCTTCTCACGGTAGGGACAGCTCCAGGTAGGGGCAGCTTCCCTCGCCCCCCCCCCACCAGGAGAAGACAATGGCCCAGCAGGAGGGATTTCTGCATCAACACTGTCTGTGTTGGTTTAGGAGTTATGCAAACATCAAACAGCCCTCACAGGTTGGTGTCAGTCCAGGGGAGTAGGAGATATTAAGTAGGCTGCATGTGTATGCAAGCCTCCCTTAGGCACCTTTCACACTGGGGCGGGAGGCGTGGTAGCAGTATAGCGCCGCTAAAAATAGCGGCGCTATACAGTCGGAATTGCTGTGGGATTCGGCTGCTAGCGGTGCGGTATTAACCCCCTCTAGCGGCCGCTAAAGGGTTAATACCTCTCCGCAATGCACCTCTGCAGGGCGGTATTACCGCGGTTTCCCATTGTTTTAAATGGGAAAGAGTCTCTTGCAGGAGATTTTTTTCTCTCCTGCCAGCGCATCACCTCAGTGTGAAAGCCCTAGCGCTCTACCGCCTGAATAACTCCTCAGTGTGAAAGGGGCCTAAGTAAAGTACACATGTGATGCCTCCATGATTGAAAGAAATGAAATCCAAATAATACAATAGGTAGGTCGGATACAGAGAGACTGTAGAGTAATAAGCTTCACAACAAAGAGAAGCTCACAATGAGCTGTAAAATCTGAGTAAGCATTTCAAACATAGGAGCCTGCTCAACTGTGCAAGAATGAAGGTAAGACTGGAGTTCAGGTTTAATAAATCTAGAAATCTATCTTCCAAATGATTTTGCTCTGTTATTTTCACTTAAGTGGAAATATACATGAAAGGATTGCAGAAATTGCTTGGAGCATCTTTATAGGAAAACCTATCACAAAGGATATTTCCTTTGAAAGTAAAAAGGGTGAAATAGTAATCCTGACCTTTATAAATAGGCTCCTGTGACTAATATATGGCATATAGTCTTCTTTCATATAATACATGCCCTTTATTAACATATGTCAAATTCCTTGTTATTGCCAGTCATTAAATGCATGTTATTAATGTGCAGCCTGGGATAGGTAAAGGTAAACCAAGAAATGCACTGCGACAACATATCCAAAATTGTTTGCTTGTCTTATTATGTATGAAAAAAAAAATATACAACTAATGCCATTGTAAGTTTAATATCAAGCTATATTAAAGAGTAACCAAAGTCTATGGAGTATTCAAAATCCCGACCACCGATTCTTAATTTCATACAATTTGTAATGCCTCCAAATATTGCTCACCAGTTCTACTTGGAACTTGGAAATAAGTTACAGTAGCTTCCTCCTTTCAATGCACTACCCAATTATGTACTGTATATGCTTTTGTGGGGAACAATTCATTGTTTTTAGCAAAGGTTATTTTCTACTTCATGGTGAATCCAGCTTTTTATAATACATGGATACTGACTGGATCTGTTACGTAAATCACTGCCTAGTTGCATTGCAGGCCAAAGACATCACAATTGTGACTGGCTGCACAGAATTTCCCATGTTATTAAGATACATCACATATACATATCTCAACTGTGTATAGCTCTGTATACACGGTCAGAATCATACAAAAAATAGCACTTTCAAAGTGAGTGTACAATTATTGGATTGTTAGTACATAGCTTTCGTCCAAAATTATCCAAAGGCATATACAGGAAAAAAAATTCTCGTACAATGCCAAATCATACGACTTTTGTTTAATCAGCACAGTTTTTGTCTGAAAAGACAATACATTACAACAAGTGCGAAAACCTTATTCTGTCGTACGAGAAATTGGTGGGACCGTGTCTAAGTTTTGCTTAAGGTCTCTCACAGCCTAGAGCCGCCTCTGCCCTCTGTCCTTTTTTCCTCTTCATTTGTCCCTCATTTTGGTCTGATCTATAGTTGTATATAAAATGCACTAGTTATCTTTCAAAACATGTTTTTAAGTGCTAAACCTTTCATCAAATTTCAAAATTGCTGCATTTGTAAGTTTCAAAGGCCATTATAAATGAAAAGTAAAATCCAGAAACGATAGAGAGAAAGGAGTCACCGCTCCAGGTGGGATCACTAAATGGTTACAGGTGGTGCAGGATACCGAGGGTGCTGGCGGTGCACTAAGCAAAATGAAGACAAAGAAAAATGGATAGCCGCACTCCAAAACCTGATGGGTGGTCTTTTATTCAATAGACAGCATGTACAAAAATAGGGTCACAGCAGTAGAAACAAGGAACAGCCGACGCGTTTCGCACTGGATCAGTGCTTATTCATGGCTGTTCCTTGTTTCTACTGCTGTGACCCTATTTTTGTACATGCTGTCTATTGAATAAAAGACCACCCATCAGGTTTTGGAGTGCGGCTATCCATTTTTCTTTGTCTTCATAAATGAAAAGTAGTGATAAAAAAAACATTTATGAGTTTAACTAATATTTTTTTGTTAAAGTCTCAGGAGGCGTGTCTTATGCCTACATACTTTTACTAACAGGTGTCCCTTGTTCCCATTTCTAAAATTTGAGAGGTATGCAATTATGCAATTCACCTTGGTCACTACTTGAACCTACCTGGTGGTTAGACAGTAAAGGAGATGCACCAGTGCTGGCTTACCTTCTTACCTGAATGCTGCACATTAAGAAGGCTTTTTAAGAGACATATTCAGGGAGCTGTGGTGGCTCAACGTGATTGGCACTGCGCTGACAAGCCGTTCACCTCTGCAGCCAAGGGTTCGGATCCCGGTCTCGGCCACATGTGAATTGAGTTTGGTGGTCTCAGCCCGGCTCCCGGTGGGTGTGCTATGCAAGGTACGCCTGTGCTTAGTACGCCCACCCCCCCCACAAAAACCACCACACTTGCACGCACATGAAATTGGTTTAACACACACGCACTTTGGCCATGCGGTCTCCTAAAAAAAAAAGAGAGGCAAAGGACCTACGGGGCTGGGTGGGCTAGGCCCCCTCACTCCCTCATAGGGGGAGTCCCTCTGCCCCATTGGGGTCCCGTTGGGCCCCAGTTGGGCTCCCAAGAGGAGCAGGTAGAGCGGGGTGAGTGGGAGGCCCCCCCTCACACCCGCCATTGCCACCAGGGGCATGGAGAAGGATGGCGATTGCCTCCGGGGGGAGGGTCTGCCTACTCCCAACTCCTGCAGTCCGGCTCCTCTCTCTCGAGTTCACGCACAAAAATACACTTTAACCACTTAAGACCCAGACCAAAATGCAGGTAAAGGACCTTGCCCCTTTTTGCGATTTGGCACTGCGTCGTTTTAACTGACAATTGCGCGGTCGTGCGACATGGCTCCCAAACATAATTGGCGTCCTTTTTTCCCCACAAATAGAGCTTTCTTTTGGTGGTATTTGATCACCTTTTTTTTGCGCTATAAACAAAAATAGAGCGACAATTTTAAAAAAAATGCAATATTTTTTACATTTTGCTATAATAAATATCCCCCAAAAATATATAAAAAAACTTTTTTTTCCCTCAGTTTAGGCCGATACGTATTCTTCTACATATTTTTGGTAAAAAAAATCGCAATTAGCGTTTATCGGTTGGTTTTTGCAAAATTTATACAAAATAAGGGATAGTTTTATTGCATTTTAAATTTTTTTTTTTTTTTACTACTAATAGCGGCGATTAGCGATTTTTTTCGTGACTGCGACATTATGGCAGACACTTCGGACAATTTTGACACATTTTTGGGACAATTGTCATTTTCACAGCAAAAAATGCATTTAAATTGCATTGTTTACTGTGAAAATGACAGTTGCAGTTTGGGAGTTAACCACAGGGGGCGCTGTGACTTTAAGTGTTCCCTGTGTGTGTGTTTACAACTGTAGGGGGGTGTGGCTGTAGGTGTGACGTCATCGATCGCGTCCCCCTATAACAGGGATGACGCGATCGATGCTGCGGCCACAGAGAAGCACGGGGAAGCCGTGTTTACACACGGCTCTCCCCGTTCTTCAGCTCCAGGGACGGATCGCCGCACTGCAGCGGCGATCGGGTCCGCGAGTCCCGGTCCTGGAGCTTCGGACCGGGTCACGGGAGCGCACCGCGGGCGTGCGCCCGTGACCCATGGCTGGGTACTAAAATCAACGTATATATACGTTGATGTGCCCAGCCGTGCCATTCTGCCGACGTATATGTGCAGTAGGCGGTCCTTAAGTGGTTAAAAAAAAAAAAAAAAAAGACACATATTCACTTACACTAGTTGCATTTAAAAAGCATAAAAATGCATTTTATACTTTTAATAAATAAATATCTGGATTTTATGGTTTGCATGGAGCTGAGTTTAAAAAAAAAATAAGTGAAAGCATGAAAAACTTTTATATGATCCAGCTCTATCCGCCAAAATTTTTGAAACAATCCAGTAAAATTCTATAGAAAAATTAATTAATTTGCACCCCTTTACTCTGTTCTGTTTGTAAAACAGGGTGAAAGAAGCACCTCTAATGCCGCGTACACACGATCGTTTTTTGTGATGAAATAAAACTACGTTTTGCATCATGAAAAAAAAACCTAAGTTTTTCTAACTTCATCATAAAAAACCACGTTGCCTACACACCATCGTTTTCTGAAAATGCTCTTGCAAAGCGCGGTTACGTACAACACGTACGACGGCACTCTGTTCCATTGAAGCTCCCATCTCATAACTTGCTTCTGAGCTTGCGCAGGTTTAAAACTTCGTTTTAGCCCATACACGATAATTTTTGATGACACAAAAAACGACATTTTTAAAAACGACATAAAAAATTGAAGCATGTTCGAATTTTTTTTGGGTCGTTTTTTAGAAGACAAAAAACGATGTGAAGCCCACACACAATCATTTTAAATGACGTTTTTAAAACTCATCCTTAGGCTAAGAGACAGACAATACCGAACTGCTTTTGATCTATTCTACAGGGTTTTTTGTTCATTTAGTACAGTACATTTCAATAGCATTTGATGAGTCCTATTTGTATTTCACAGTTCAGCTGTGGCCTTGATTATTTACTGTGAACTTCCTGACCGCGGCTGAATGTCAGACATATTTCTGATGGAATACATCTGCTGGAATGCACAAGCATTTCTTAGTGTCACTTGAACTTTTTATTTGATTTGTTGCGGGAACTGCATGTATAATGCATACCCTAACATTAAATTAGTCTCTATTAGCAATTTTTTTCTCCTGATATCTCAAGCTGATACCAGGCTATGGTAGGATCGTTAATCAGTACTTCACAGTTCTCCAAGAGCACAGGTCTGTGCAGATGGTTTTAAATCACATTTGCATAACCATCAACTGATATACAATCTTTCAAAACGAGCAGTGGAACTTTGAATATTAAAGGTACACTCCAGTCAAACATGGGGATGTAGTGAAACTGCATGATGCTTATTTAACAAACTCTTAATTTATCCAACCATCTAAAGGTGGCAAAGACAAACAGACAGATTTCTGCTATATAGGTATCCATCTCATGTTCTGTTCCTATTGTAGCGGTACCCCCTAAAGTGGTAGTAAAGTCTTTACTACCACTTTTACCTACAGGTAAGCCTATAATAAGGCTTACCTGTAGGTATAAAGAATATCTCCTAAACCTGAACGGTTTAGGAGATATTCCCCTCGCAATGCGCCGCTAATTGTAGCGGCGCATGCGCAGCGGGGATCCTCGGCTAAAGGGCCGGCAGCCGCCGGACCTTGCCGGAATGAAATCTCCCGCGCGCATGCGGGTATACAACCACTTTAACCACCTAAGCCCTGGACCAATATGCTGCTTAATGCCCAAAGGTGTTTTTACAATTCTGCACTGCGTCGCTTTAACAGACAATTGCACGGTCGTGCGACGTGGCTCCCAAACAAAATTTGTGTCCTTTTCTTCCCACAAATAGAGCTTTCTTTTGACGGTATTTGATTGTCTCTCCAATTTTAATTGTTTGCGATATAAACGGAAACATTTAGAAAAAAATATATATTTTCTACTTTTTGTTATAAGAAAAATCGAATAAACAAAATTTTAGTCAAACATTTGGGCAAAATTTATTCAGCCACATGTCTTTAGTAAAACAAATCACAGCTACCTAGCGGCAACAGTGACACTAATACAGCGATCAGAAAACCGATCGCTTAGTGACACTGGCAATAGGGGGTGAAAGGGTTAACTAGGGCGGTGATCAAGGGGTTAAACCTTAATTAGGGGGGTAGGGGGCTAACCTGGACACTAACTGTCACACTGACACTAAATGCAGTGATCAGTAAATATAGGATCACTGCTATTAGTGACACTGTGACAGGGGGCTGGAGTGATCTGAAGGGGTTAATGTGCCTATGTGTATAGTGTCAGTGTAGTGTTGGTGCGACTTACTGTGTGATGTCTTCTCTCCTCTCGCCAGATCGAAAATACTGCCGAGAGGAGAGGTGACATCACTTCCTCTGCCTATGTTTACTTTACACAGGCAGAGGAAGTGCAGAGCGGGGGGAAGCCGATTCGCTGGGAGCTGAAAACGAACAGCCGCCCCCTCATCCCGGATCGCTCCCAGGCACTTACCGACCGTAGCCTATCGGACCCCCGACCCACTAGAAGGCAGGGACGTACCTGTACGCCCATCTGCCTGTACGTGCCATTCTGTGGACATACATATACATGCGGCGGGCGTTAAGTGGTTAAAGAGCCTCTGGCTGATGTTGGTCAAAGGAACAGTCAATGTACACTTCCAGCACAGATGATGATGATGATGACAAAAGTTCTTCCTCACTAATGCAGAGTCTGCCAGAATACAAAGAGTACATTACAGGCACACTGACACAAAAACTAGCCTAGGGGTGTCCATTTGTTGTTTTATTGTGTTGTTTTTTTTCTTTTTCTTTTTTTTTTAAAGGGTACCTTTATCAAACTTTTTTTTCTTGTGTCAAGAACAAAGACAAAAGAAAAAATAATAATATGTGCCCAGCAAGGCACAGCACTGAGGCCGCGTACACGCGATCGAACATGTCCGCTGAAACTGGTCCGCAGACCAGTTTCAGCGGACATGTTTGATCGTGTGTACGGCCAATCGGACCGTTTTCCAGCGGACAAAAATTTCCAAACATGCTTGAAAACATGTCCGCTGGAAACCTGTCCGTCGGTTTTCCCAACAGCTAAACTGCTATGGAGCTTTGGTTGATAATCCCGCAGTGTGTATGCTCCATTGTAGTTTTTCCCCTAGGAAAACTGCCAAAAACGTCTGGGCAAAAGTCCGCCGGTTTTCCCGGCAGGAAAAAAGAGAGCTGGTTCTCTGTTTGTTTTTGTCCGGCGGTTTTTGGCCAGTTTTCCCATCGGGAAAACCGTCCATGTATACAAGGTTTTAGACACATGCAACCTTATTGTACAGCATACTGCCTATGCAAATATCGACAAATGTTGTACCCCCACGTTTTTTTCAAATGTTGCAAAAATAGAAGTAAAAACTTTTCGAAAGGAAAGGGGATAGATGGAATAGGACAAAAAAAGGGAGGAGAAGTCTACCAGTGCATATAAAAGGGACTATGATCCCTCTCCCCGCTTGGTACCTGGCTAAGGTCTCTGAAAGCCACACAGGCTCTTCTCACATTGTCCTAGATGCTGAGCACATCGTAAAAGCCATTGATATTATTGATAACACTTGACTGTGGCAAAAATAAATTTACATGTTTTAATTTTTGTCCTGGCACATAAGATATGCCCTGTGTCAATACAGTCTTTGTGGATATGGTGATATATGGGGCTTGTCCATTAGTGCTGGTTTGTGTCCACATGGATGAGTATACCCGTATTACATATCTGAGAGATAGATAGATCTATCAGAAGACAGATAGACCATATCTTCAATCAGTATTTACTAGTATACTTTCTCTTTGTCTTGTACATCTCATTTTTGTATGTGGCTAATAGATGAAAGGAGAGAGAGAGATGTATCACCATCTCTTCATACTGTTTGGTGTTGGTGAGAAGACCTTGAGTTTACATGTCTTCTAAATAGCCCGGAGCCTTTATATTGAATGTAGGAGGATCAAATAACCCTCATATTGTCTATATGTGTATATCAAGAGAAGGTTCACCAAGTAACTTGGTAGGTATAAATATTACAACATAGAGATAAGACTTTGGTTCATATATAGTGGCATTGACCTCACCCTATAGGAATACCTGTTATGGTCATTTACATACCTTTTATGATTTATTATAAAGATTACATTTTAAATAAGTGGCCTTTTGGCACGTAGAGAATCGCACCCTCTTCTAGCACACAATTTAGGAAGCGCACAATGAAAACGCATGTAAATGCATGAATATGCAAGTTGAAAAATGCATGGAAAACTGCATGAAAACTGAAGCACTTAAATGGTCACTAAAGGATTTTTTTTGCTGAAATGACTGTTTACAGGGTATAGAGACATAATAGTTAATAGATAATAGATTCCTTTTAAAAATGATTAAAAAATGATTAAAAATAGATAAAAATCAATCATATAATGTGCCTGCAGTTTAGTTTCATTTTTAAACTGGTTTCATGTTTCTGTGCAGTAAAGAGACACACAGAACAAAAACAAACAAATATAGGGCAGTGTTTTGTTTTTAAAATTAATCTGAAAAGCTGCTATGAGAAGGAGCCAGACAAGCAGGAAGTGTGGAGATCAGAGCAGAATTACAGCAACTTCAAAGCAAAAATGAACAATGAGGACATGAAACCAGGAGTGCAGTAAGGTAAAGGAAGCTCTTTAGCTAAAAAAAAAATTCCTTTAGTGATCCTTTAAGGCCGCGTACACACAATCAGACCGGTCTGATGAAACTGGTCTGCAGACCAGTTTCATCGGACCAATTCGATGGTGTGTACGGCCTTTTAAAACTTGCTTTAAAATCTGTCCGACGGACACCTGTCCATCGGACAGATTCGATGGTTAGTACGCATCGGACCAGCATGCTCAGAATCAAGTCGACGTATGCTTGGAAGCATTGAACTTCATTTTTTCAGCACGTCGTTGTGTTCTACGTCACCGCGTTCTGGTCTGATCGAATTTTTGGTCCGATGGAGTTCACAAATCAGACCATCAGACCACTTCAGCCTGGTCCGATGAAAACGGCCCGTCGGACCAGTTTCATCGGACCGGTCTGATCGTGTGTACGTGGCCTAAGAGTGAAGCACATCTTAATGTTAGGGTTTGCATTTGTGTTTCCAAAGGAATGAATGGTAGAGCATGTAAACGATACTAATTACAATGCATAAAACCTACTCTAGTGCATGTTACCACTTAAGGACCGCCTCCTGCACATATACAGTGCGGAAAATAAGTATTTGAACACCCTGCTATTTTGCAAGTTCTCCCACTTGGAAATCATGCAGGGGTCTGAAATTGTCATCGTAGGTGCATGTCCACTGTGAGAGGCATAATCCCAATTTTTTTTTCCAGAAATCACAATTTATGAATTTTTAACTATTTATTTGTATGATACAGCTGCAAAGAAGTATTTGAACACCTGTCTATCAGCTAGAATTCTGACCCTCAAAGACCTGTTAGTCTGCCTTTAAAATGTCCACCTCCACTCCATTTATTATCCTAAATTAGATGCACCTGTTTGAGGTCATTAGCTGCATAAAGACACCTGTCCACCCCATACAATCAGTAAGAATCCAACTACTAACATGGCCAAGACCAAAGAGCTGTCCAAAGACACTAGAGACAAAATTGTACACCTCCACAAGGCTGGAAAGGGCTACGGGGAAATTGCCAAGCAGCTTGGTGAAAAAAGGTCCACTGTTGGAGCAATCATTAGAAAATGGAAGAAGCTAAACATGACTGTCAATCTCCCTCGGACTGGGGCTCCATCCAAAAACTCACCTCGTGGGGTCTCAATGATCCTAAGAAAGGTGAGAAATCAGCCCAGGACTACACGGGAGGAGCTGGTCAATGACCTGAAAAGAGCTGGGACCACCGTTTCCAAGGTTACTGTTGGTAATACACTAAGACGTCATGGTTTGAAATCATGCATGGCACGGAAGGTTCCCCTGCTTAAACCAGCACATGGGGCTAAAGTGGTTAACCTGCATATTGGCCCGGGTCTTAAGTGGTTAAAATGCCCAGCAACCCATTATAAAACACATGAATTTTCCTGTGCAAAAGTGAAAATTGCCAGCATGTTCTTGACACTGGATGTGAGCACTGCTAGTAAGTCCCCTCTCTGCACTGAAGTCAAAGGTATGTAATGTGCTTGATGGCCAATGCGTGAGGGAACAAATTATTGGCATTAAGAACATGTGTTGCTATTGGCATGGAGAATGTGTGTTGATATTGACTAGTGATGAGCGGAATACGCCATATTCGATTTCGCGATATTTCGCGAATATTTCGAACAATATTCGCGAATATTCGTTAATATCGAATATTCGTGATATTTTATAAAAAAAAAAAAAAATTGCGAATTTTCGCCAATGCGAATTTTCGCTAATGCGAATTTTCGCTAATGTGAAATTTCGCGATTTTTTTTTTTTTTTTTATAAAATATCACGAATATTCGATATTTGCGAATATTCGGTATATTTTATATATAAAAAAAGCGAAATTTCACATATGCGGTTGCGAATATTCGTTAATATCGAATATTCGTGATATTTGATAAAAAAAAAAAAATTGCGAATTTTCGCTATTGCGAATTTTATTGCGAATTTTTTTGCGAAATTTGAAAAATATCGAATATTCGAAATAGCGAATATTCGCCGCGATATTCGAGATATTCGCGAATACTCGAATATGCAATATTCGTAGCGAATATTCGCAATGCGAATATTCGTGAGCAACACTAATATTGACATGGCAAACTTGCTTGCATTGAAGAATGAACAAAATGAGTCAATACAGATGTATTTATGAAGTTCAACATATAAAAAAAAAATCATAGCACCACCCCAGAGAAGTAATATTAATAGCACCCATTTCTATGTAATGGTCCATATAATGAACAAATTGAGTTGTATGCTTGTATGTGAATGTGCATAGCCTATGCTCTTGTGATATCCAATTTCATGACAACAGTTCAGTGTGTACCCTAATGACACATATTAACCAACATGTAAACAGTTATTCAGTGTGAAATATCACAGGTTTTGGAATGTGAGAATTTGTTTACACTGTGTGGACTGGGATGTACATGTTCTGTATGGCCTTGTACACACGAGGGGATATTTCCGCTGAACATGGTCCGACGGACCATTTCAGCCAAAAAATCCCCTCGTCTGTAGGGGCAAACGGACGCTTTTTGCCGGATTCATCCGGCGGAAAAATTTCAAAGCATGCTTTGAAATAATTCCGCCGGATAGCTGGCCGTCAGATATGTCCGCTGGTTAGTACGGCAAACCAGCGGACATATCTTGCCGCACATGCGTCGTATCCTGTGAATGGATCCGACGCATGCGCGCGGAAGTGTTTACTTCCTGGTGCGGTGACGTGGCGGCGTCAACGTCACCGCCGCGTCACCGCGCTGTCCGTCGGCGGGGAATTTGATCCGATGGTGTGTACAGCCATCGGATCAAAACACCCCGGCGTAAATATACGCTGTAAACGGTCCGGGGACCGTTCACAGCGGATATATTCAGCCGTGTGTACAAGGCCTTAGTGTATAACAGCATGGAAATATGCATAGGTGCAATGCTTTATATGCATGCAGGAAATAAACACTAGATGGTATCTCTGTAAGAATACATTTGGCACAGAGAACAATGGCAGGTTATAAAAAAAGGCTAAAAGGCTGGATTCTGGTGCCCTTAAAGGGGTTGTAAAGGTTTGTTTTTTATTTTATAAATAGGTTAGCTAGTGCATTGTTGGTTCACTTACCTTTTCCTTAGATTTCCCTTCTAAATGTTTTTTTTCTTTTCTGAATTTCTCACTTCCTATTTCTCCTCAGTAAGCTTGCCCCCGTCATCCGAGCTGTTCTGGATGGGGGTTAGTCAGCGTGCTTGCCCCCCTCCCTTGGGACTACATCCTTGCAGGGAGACGCCCCATCATCCGAGCAGTTCTGGCTGGGGGTTAGTTAGCGTGCTCACCCTTCCCTGCAGGGAGACAACAATGTACTAGCTTAAAGGAACCTATTTACAAAATAAATCACTAACCTTTACAATCCCTTTAATAACAGGGGGGGCTATGTGGATGCTGAAAAATATCTCTATTTCAATGCTTTCCATAGTAAGCCAAAATATGGCTTTGAAGTCTTTTGATTTTTTTTTCAGAAGGTGGTCAGCAATGACATTCATTGTATTGCTTTCATTAATGGTTTCCTATACGATTGATTATCAAATTAATAAAGTACAATATTCATGCATCCTACCTGTACCTGAAAGCATTGATTCCATATTATCTAGCTCCATCCTAGTAGGGATGAGCTCCGCGTTCGATTCAAACATCTGTTCGTACGTTCGACAAAATTCTAACAAAACGGGTCGTTTGCGCCAAATTCGAGTGACGCGCAACGACCCATAATTCACTGCGGCATTGCGCGCTGATGATTGGCCAAACATGCACTATGACCCTGCATGCTTGGTCAATCACAGCGCGCAAAAAACAGAGAGCCATAATTGGCCAAAGCCAGGGTGGCTTTGGCCAATTATGGTTTAGGGCTTTAGCACACCCCCCACACTATATAAAGCCGCCTGCTGGGCAGCCTCATGTAGTGTGTTCCAGCGCTGAACAGATTAGTCAGAGAGACAGAGAGATAGTCTTTTTATATAGCTAGATAGAGCAGGCAGGCTAGTCAGTTTAGCTTAATTTACAGTGTGTAGAGGATATATATACATCCCTAGGAGTTGTACATATATTTATACACTGTATAGCTTAGCTAGACCAGTTCTTCCTAATTTTCTGGCAGGCAGGTGATTGTGCTATTTAAAGACGTTATCAAAGGTATAGACACCCAGCAGGTACAATATTTAAAGGAATTTTTCATTTTTTTTTATTTAAGCATCATTAAAATCACTGCTCCTGGAGCAGAGATTTTAATAATGCTTAAATAAAAAAAATAAAAAAATAAAAATAAAAATTCCTTTCAATATTGTACCTGCTGGGTGTCTATAGTTTGCCTGTGAAAACGTCTTTGAGAACCCGGGAAGTGCTGCTCCTAAAAAAACGACCGTTTTTAAAACTTTTTTCCATTGATACATGTTCCCTGGGGCAAGACCCGGGTTCTCAAAGACGTTTTCCAATAATAACTTGAATATTAGGCTTTAAAATGAGCACTTTTGAATTCGAACGTTCGAGTCCCATAGACTTCAATGGGGTTCTAAATGTTCGCGCGAACGGGCGGTCTGTTCGAATGTTCTGGTGCGAACCGAATGCGGGGGTGTTCGGCTTATCCCTACATCCTAGTAAGTAATTTGCAATGAATATGCAGCCACATAGAATCCTATTCAACATTAATACACTACCTTTCAAATTCTGCAGAAACATTTTACAAATCCATGTCAAAAGTTAAACATAAATGTCTGTGTTCACTGACCATTATGCATGATCCAGTTATACTGACCGGGGGCCATAAATAGAAAATAGCCTAAGGCCCATGGTACAATTAGTCCACCACTGATGGAAAGTGTACTATATTCTAGCCTGGAGATGTCCTCTGGGCTGTGGTAGAGGCATTTGTACAACTGTGATCAGACTCTATTATTCTGGAGTGGGAACTATGATAAGCACTTATGTTCAGGCTAAGCAAATTGAGCATTGATTGAGCTGGTATTCTAGAAATGAGGATAATAATAAAGGAAAACATATGTGGAATGCAATTTTCACTGAAAAGTTATGTATATTTTTGACAGTGAGTACACCCCCTCATATTTTTGGAATATTTTATTATATCTTTTCATGTGACAACACTGAAGAAATTACACTTTGCTACAATGTAAAGTAGTGAGTGTACAGCTTGTATAACAGTGTAAATATGCTGAATCTTCAGCTGAACTGCCTAAAAGAGCAGAAGCCCTATTGGCTGGGAACTTCTCCTCCTGGGGAAGAACCCTGCTCTCTGAGGCTCCAAACTATGTATGCACTCCGCCAGCAACCATCTGGGCATCCTCCCCATAGGGATTGGTTGGCACCACATAAATATTTAGGCTGCTCATTTGACTCTCCCACTCACTATATTCTGGAAATCTTTAGAAAATCTTTAGAAAACAGGGGGAAGCAATCAAACACACAGCCTGCAGAGCTCAGATCAGCTCAAAGCAATCTAATGCTGCCTAACATATCTAGCAGCCTGTCAGGGTGCTACATCAGGCAGTGTTTAATTGTTAGGCTGCGTACACACGATCGGTCAAACCGATGAGAACAGTCTGATGGATTTTTCCATCGGTTAACCGATGAAGCTGACTGATGGTCAGTCGTGTATTGCATACTAGCACATTATGTGACACTAACCTGAAAACATCCATGTTTGTCTCTCAACCTTCCAGGGCCATGGACTCCGGCTCTGTGACTGTCCGGAGTTGCGTGATGTCACCCCCACGCATGCCTGTTGGAGTCGCCAGTCACGGCACTTGCTAGTGAAGAAACTTCATATTTGGCTTCACCATAAATCTTCTAACATCTGTGAGAAGGGTTGTTGTTTTTTTTTGTTTTTTTTTAGGTAAACTAAACTCTTTCATCCTCACAGGGAGGGAAACTGACATTTTAGTCTTTGTTCAATCTGCAGTTGCCATGATGCTGCACATGTGATTCTTTGACATCAGCCATTTGATGGCTTGGCAGTTTGGTTGAGAGCACAAAGCATTTATAACAGTTATCATTCACAACATACAAAAAATTATAGGTACAGCGCTAGAAAAATCATGACAGGCAGAGGCTGTGCAAACCTAGTTGATGGGTGCAAGGTGTGTGCTCATGAGGTTAGCTGATAAACTGCTTCCTGCATCTTACATCCCAAACCTACATACCAAAAAATCATGACGTTTTCTATAAACACACAAGTGGCTTAAGCCTTTGAAAACATCCCCATACTTTGCTTAAACAATGCTGTGGAACCATCATACGTTCTGTCTGTTGATTTGGAGAGGTCTGTCTGGGAAGACTATAATTATCCCTATGCTCATCTGACCGGTGTATATACGGTCTATTTTTGTGGTAAGGAGCCAACCTTATTCACTGGGTGTCGTTTAGTGGAAGAAGATTTTATGTTCAATTTCACATACTATGGACTATATTTATTGGATCACTTTTGAATCTCACTTCTTATAATCACACTATTCTCACTTTATTTATAAGTTTTTTTATTCATTAATTATTACTTTTTCATTTCATATATGTCATGATTTTTCTAGCGCTGTACCTATAATTTTTTGTATTTTCGTGGATTGCTTTGGTTTAAGTAATTGGTACTGGCAGCTTGTTTTATTCAATATATTTTTCACTTATTTACGTTAGCGCAGTGTTTTTCTCCCTTAGGGGGGATTTTTTATGTCTTTTATCATTCACAACATGCCTTAAATTTGACTGTTTTGGGAGACAGTAAAATTGATGAGTTTAGATCTGCTTCGAGTGTAAGGCCCCGTACACACGACCGAGAAACTCGACGGGCGAAACACATCGTTTTCCCCGTCGAGTTCCTTGTTCGGCTGTCAAAAAACTAGTTGAGCCAAATTTTCCCATTGCCTGTCGAGGAAATAGAGAACATGCTCTCTTTTTGGCAGAATACGTCTCCCATCGAGTTTCTTGCTGAATTCTGCCGAGAAAACCGATCGTGTGTACGCGGCCTAAGTTTTCATGAGGCCGCACAGCTTGAACCACATATTAATTTGAGATTACTTCGCCTGACTTCAGTAGCATTTTAGATATTTAATGACTTTCTCCCTTTCACAAATTTTCTCTTTAATAAAACTTTTTAAAAACCAAGTAAAGTAACTGTCTTAACTGATTGAAAGAATACAGAATAAGAATAAGGGATTCATCCTGACATTTGAAACTGCTTAGGAGCCAAAGTGGAAGGAGAGCATTTATATTTAATTGTTTAGGACATCAGAAAGTCAAGGTGTTACACAAGCAATCATGATTCATGACAAGCAGGATTCTTAAGGGATATTATAAATCTATATGTACTATTTATGACAATCAAAACATGGCAATTTGATACAAAGTGCCAGGTTCAATAGAATCACACAATCTTTAGACTTAAAGTGATACTAAAGGTACATTTTTTTTAAATTAAACAAACATGTCTGTGCAATGGTTTTGCATGGAGCAGCCTCGATCCTCCACTTCTTGGGTCCACCGCTAGCACCCTGCCCCCCACCCACTGCTGTGTCTCAGCCAATAAGAATGCAGAGAGCAGGGAGAGCAGTGGCTCTTGTGCACAATGCTGGATTGAGATCGGGCTCAGGTAAGTATAGGGGTGAGGGTCTGGGGGAAGCTGCATGTAGAAGATTTTTTACCTTCATGCACAGAAGGCATAAAGATAAAAAACAAAACAAAAAAACTTCTGCCTTAAGCCCAGGTTCACACTGGACTGCGAGAATGAAGCAATGCAAGTTCTGCTGAACTCACACAATTTCACTCCTGCCTGTCGGCCCCGATTTTGTGGACGATTTCAGAGACATCTGTGCAGGTTTCTGCACAGATGTCAATGTAAATTGTGGGCCGAAATCACAAAAAAGTAGTACAGAAACATATTTTTTTAAATTGGTGCAGTGCCACAGATGCGTTGCAACGATTAGGATGATGCCATTGCTGGCAATTGCCGCCGATTTGACATGTCAAATTGCATGTCAAAATGCACCAGTGTGAACTAGGGCTTAGAACCACTTTAACCATTTACCTCCACTAAAGTAATGTGATAGACTGTGTATCCTGATTTGTTTATTGATATTTTTTTACCTACGGTAATTAGATATTTAATCACAGCATGGGTATGGTTAAAATAACGTGCACATCCCAATATTTGATATAATAGACCATTATGTAACTTTGCCATATAGCTTTTAGAATGGCTTTGCTACCATTCATTTGAAGAAGCATCAACATGATTATGAGTATGTGATTACTTGTTATATTGAAACATAATACTCTCCACAGCAACACCTTCATCTTAAATATCAAATTTTCGGTAAGTGTGTGAATTACAGAATCCCTTATGAATGTTCTTAAAACTCTCTTATACAAACTAGTTTATAAAAATTGTATAATTTATGATAGAGATCCTCAATTAAAAGAAAACCAGGCACTGGAAAAAATCCATTAACTTTGGCTTTCTCTTTGCATTTAACACATATTCATAATGGTTAAAGGGGTGTTCTGCCTTAGGGCCCTTTCACACTAGCGGACGAACGGTCCGCTCATTACAAGTCCGTTTACGGACTTGTATAGGGTCCCTATGGGAGCGGATCCGTTAGCGGATGATGCATCCGCTAACGTCCGCTCGATCCGCATCCGTTTTTGCGGACGGAAGAATGTCCTATTTTTCTTCCGTCCGGGCAAACGGATCGGATGCAAACGGACAGACTGTCCGTTTCCATCCGACTCCCCATAGGGGAGAGCGGAGGAGAGACGGGGCGGTCCCTGCACAGTGTGCGGGGACCGCCCCGTCCGCCCGACAGCTCAGCGGAGACCCCCCGCTGAGCTGACGGACACACGGAGCGGACCGAAAAACGGACTGCTCCGTGTGTAAGGACCCTTAAAGAAAAAAAAAAAGTCAGCAGCTACAAATACTGCATCTGCTGAGTTTTAATAATCGGACACTTACCTGTCCCAGGGTCCAACGATGCGGGGGAACAAAGCCCCGCTTGTCTCCCCCTCCTCTCTAAGGCGCCGGCATTGTCACTGTGTGCGCCCGGAAGTGGCTTTACACCGTGATTGGCGGAGCAATCATCTGGGACCTGTGACGTGTACCAAATGATTGTGGCGAGGGAGGGGGAGAGGTGACTTACTTCCGGTCACCGAGGCGACCTAGGGAGGAAGTGGGAGCTAGAACCCTCTAAAAAGAGGGTTTCCACTCCCCCCCCCCAAAAAAAATGACATGCCAAAAGTGGCATGTCAGGGGGTCACCTTTCTTTAAAGTGGAAGTTCCATTTTTGGGTGGAACTCCACTTTATTGCCGCGTACACACGATCAGTCCATCCGATGAGAACGGTCTGATGAAGCTGACTGATGGTCCGGCGCGCCCACACACCATCGGTTAAAAAACCGATCGTGTCAGAACGGGGTGCTGTAAAACACAACGACGTGCTGAAAAAAATAAAGTTCAATGCTTCCAAGCATGTGTCGACTTGATTCTGAGCATGCATGGATTTTTAACTGATGGTTCGTGCCTACTAACGATCGGTTTTGACCTATCGGTTAGGAATCCATCAGTTAAATTTAAAGCAAGTTGGCTTTTTTTTAACCGATGGTTAAATAACCGATGGCGCCCACACACGATCGGTTTTGACCAATGAAAACGGTCCATCAGACCATTGGTTTAACCGATCGTGTGTACGCGGCCTAAGTCTATCACATTATTAGGTATTATACCAAATATGGTGCTTCAGGAAATCATATGACAGGGAATCCCCCCAAACAGATTGTTAAAACTGCTTGTTGTCCAGGATTTACCTCAAAGTTTTAAAAGCATTTTGTGTGCTAAAAACACAGGGCCAGATTCACGTATATTGGCGCATATTTTGACCGGAGTAGTGCACCTCCTTTACATTAGACCGGCGCAAGTACCGTATCCACGTAGTATTTGCGCACAAATTTGCACCGGTGCAACGTCATTTCCGAGGCGTAAGGCAGAGTAATTCAAATTGGAAAGGGCGTGGGTGTGTTCTATTTAAATGAGCCGTGACCCCATGCAAATGAAGGGCCGGCCGGATTGCGCATGCGCACCTGAAGCAGACCATGGTCAGCACCTCTCTGCGCATGCTCACAACTCGGCACGGCGCAATCAGTGAGATTGTAACTAGGCACGGTCAACTTAGTGAGCTACGCAGAGAGCTTAAATAGACAGAGACAAACGCCCTTCCTTTGCAAAAGTACATCCATTTGTATCCCTTCCTATACAGCAAGGTGCTTTTGTTATGTTGTTTGTTAGCGTTTGTTGGTTTGTGACATGTCTTTGAGATATTTTGTGACTGTTTTGGAGAGAGATTTTTGTTTTTTCTGTGTTTACTTTGCTGTTCTTTTCTTTTATATATTTTTGCTGGTCATTTTTTTTTTTTTGCTGGGCATTTTTTTATTTAATTTTTTGTGAATGATTTTGGAATGTGGGGGTGACATTCCTGCCGGAAAAGGGGTGTCACCCTCATTTGTGGTGGAGAAGTGATCCCCAGGTCCGTGTGAATTGTGTATGAATGTACAGTGACATAATTGGAGTCGTGGCATGGCCTTGCTCCTCACAAGTCCTGCATGGTGGGCTTGTGCTAATCCAATTTGATGAGGATGTGGTGTGTGTGATATAGGGACCACAGTGGTGTGCATGCATGCATTCTCATTGTGCCATGATTAATGTGTGTGTTTAACGTGCAAAGATGCCTAATGTGAGTTGTCTCCTGGCTGCTCTTCCCTCAGAAGACGGGGTAGCCTCGGTTAGGGGGGGATTGTCTGGTTTGGGGGTCAGGTCATCACGAATGTCAATCTCCAGGCCCTTTCTCACTGCGAAGTTGTGCAGCATGCAACATGCACCGATGATCTGGCATACAAAGTTTGGGCAATACAACAGGGTACCATGGGGGGTTCCGGATAGGAGTCATGAGATGGGGTCCCTGTGCATATCCCTGTGCATATGCAGAGTCACCTTTAAGGGAAAAGACAGGAGGATGTTAGTAGTGCATGTGCCCCTTGTGATTTCTGCATCATGGGGGGGGGGGCAGTCATGCCTGCCACCCATGTCACTCACCAACCAGACAGCTGTCCCCATACATGTTCTGTTCGAATGCCATTGAGATGATTGTATATGTAGCTGTCATGGGTGTCATGGGTGGTGTCATGTGTTGGGCTGGTGATGTCCTCCTGCAGGGTTGTGGTTAATTCCATGATGGCATGAGGGGTGAATCTGAAAATGCGAGACACCTCCGAATCACTCATGCCAAAGATGTCTATGCGTGTGCGATATATCCTCTCCCGTGCCCTCCTCCGTGCCCCTCCTCCGTGCCCTCCTCCTTCTGCGCTCATCTAAAGTCAGTAGTATAGCTATGAGCAAGGGTGCCCCTGGCATGTTGGCATACAGATTGTTGTCCTGCAAGTGTGGCTGCTCAGCTCGTCCCTAACGGTGTTGCTTTAGCTGACATGTAGACTGATTGTCTAATTTTAAGCAAGCTTTTATATTGCCTAATTTTAGACAGGACGTGCAGCTGATGCGCACAGCGCGTAACCTGCGCTGCACAAACTTACTTTTGTGGATCATCGTAACTCCCTCATTTGCATATTTGCCTAGCAAATCAATGGTGTGTCTTTCCAATTGCGCAGGCGTACCTCCTGATACTCCAGTGTAAGTGCTTTGTGAATCTGGCCCACAGGTTCCACATTTGGCCTCTGTAGAATGGGCATGACCAAAAATTGTCTGCTGAGACCAATGGCTTAGAGCTCTAACCAGAGTGTTCTGATAGGGGGGCCATCCCCCTGTCAGGACCCAATAGAACAGCAGGGGAGATCGCTGCACTAAGTACAGTGGCTCTAACCTCAGCTGTCATTTTCTTAAACAGGCCACTTCTGTCTGACTTTCAGCCCATGTGTGCTAGGCTTAAGGAGTTAGAAATTATTATTCCTAGATTATACTATGTCCAGTGTTACAGAGACAGAGCCAAACACTGGTTGACAAAGCACATTAAATATTTCTTTATCTAGAGAACAATATAACTTTTTAATTCTTATTTTATTTTTATTTTTACTGATGTGCCATTTTAATACCAAAATTATTTTAAAATGCTACTGATCCTTCATATCGCAAGTGAAGCTTGTATTTTGAATTGCAAGATGTTCTTTCAGATGCTGTTCAGTTCCTCTATTTCCTTGCTATGCAAATAAATCTTACTGTATAAGCAGAAGGAAATCTGACCGTATTGAATATTGACTTCTGCTTTAATCATATTCAGCATCCTCCTAAAAGTAGGTAAAGCAATATATTTCCACTCCATTGTATTAGCACTGTCATTACCTGCTATATTTCCTTTCAATCAATGGAGAAACACAACAGCCATTATTTCCATTAAAAGTAGAATTATGTATGGAATATTGGCTGGTATAAAATAGGAACTGCGATGATACCAATAGATCAGTAGTTCTCAGTGGTGTAGCTTTTTCTCCATCAGTCCAGCTCAGGCTTAATGAAATAGCAAGCGATAAAGTAATGTATGCTTAATTAGGGCTATCCCTAATGTCTGATTTTTGCGTGGTCACTGAGGACTGAATTTGAGAACCTCGGTAAGAATTTGATAATTAGTAATATGCGCCATGATTTAATTGTGCTCGCAGTGACCATTTAAAGGAGAACTAACCAACTTCCATTTAAAATGCTTGCAAACCATGACCTACTTATCATTTAAAAAATAAAATGCATCTATGAAGCCAATTTAAAGGATGCCATGATCTGCTGGACATCAAAGTATTATCCCACATGGTGACCTGCATTTTACATTCTATTCATAAAATGCAGACCATAATGTAAAGTTAGTCAAGCATGGTGGTGGGAGTGTCATGGTCTGGGGATTGACAAGTGCTTCCGGCACTGGGGAGCTACAGTTCATTGAGGGAACCATGAAAGCTGTTACCACTTATTATATTTAAGATTTAATATCTCAAATATATGTGGGTTAAATGAGAGTTCTTTGACCAAGAGTGAACGCTTTAACAAAATAACAACATGTATTGGTGAATAGTTAAGAATCTATCTAATACACAGCCATGAAGGATATCCTGCAGCTAAGCACTATAACCCTGATATGGGGGACAACTCTTTTTTAGATCTATATTCCTTAAAACATTAATCTACAAACATATTTAGTTACAAGTAAAAGGTTGGCCTTTCCCATAGTTACCATTTCTACCAAGGTTCCATTCTGATGGCTGCTCTACCATAAAGTGTGTCTTTCTCTCCCATCTAGTCTGTGTATATAATTACAGGCTGATGCCTCATTGGTTGGCATGGCATGGTTCTGATTGGTGGGCTTCCCTATTCCTGGTTAAGGACTGGTTACATCTCCAATCCCTATACTTTGCATAAGTCAGCCCCCTTTAATAAAAATCCTTGTGACTATTCTGAGCAGGAGATCAACTTGAATTTTCCCAGGAAGTTAAGTATTGATTATGGGTTGGCCTCCCCTCATTGCATATCCAAACATGGGATCCTTTGAAGTGAATATGTGTAGAACAATGGGGTTTGGGTCCCATTGTTTGTATACACAAGCTTAGGCAGAGTTTCCTGCCCAAAAGACACTTCTGTTAAGCTAATGTATGTTGCATGCCCTCCATTGATACAAGCTAAATGAAATATATTCATAATTACAATATTTTACAACTATTAGTGGAGATTTCACATAAACTCATAAGGTAACAATGTCAAAATGCAGTGTGACATACTGAAGCAGAGCATTATCCCCTCCCTATGGAGACTGGGCCAAAGGGAAGTATTCCAACATAATGACCTCAAACACACCTCCAAGATGACCACTGCCTTGCTAAAGAATCTGAGGATAAAGGTGATGGACTGACCAAGCGTGTCTCCAGACCTTAACCCTATTGAGCATCTGTGGGACATCCTCAAATGGAAGGTGGAGGAACACAAGGTCTCTAACATCAACCAGCTCCATGATGTCATCATGGAGGAGTGGAATAGGACTCCAATGGCAACCTGTGAAGCTCTGGTGAACTCCATGCCCAAGAGGGTTAAGGCAGTGTTGGAAAATAATGATGGTCACACAAAATATTGACATACAGGTATTGATATTTGGGCTAAATTTGGACATTTTCACTTAGGGGTGTACTCACTTTTGTTATTAGTGGTTTAGACATTAATGTCTGTGTGTTGAGTTATTTTGAGGGGATAGCAAATTTGCACTGTTATACAAGCTGTACACTCACTACTTTACATTGTAGCAAAGTGTCATTTCTTCAGTGTTGTCACATGAAAAGATATAATACAATTTTTACAAAAATGCGAGGGGTGTACTCACTTTTGTGAGATACTATATTTAGGTTAAACGGTCAGTAAGTGGTTAAAGGAAAAAAGGAAAATGTGGAAATTGGTTGATCTTGGTGATTATAATGGCTCTTTAAATTAAAAACAATATGCTGTTTTCAGCTAGACCAATCTTCTACTGTAAATCATGAGACAAATATACAACTGTCATACACAAACTGAAACTCATCTCTTTATGTGCAAACTCCAGTCTGCACAGAGGGGAGTAGAGGAGAGGTGATGGATGCCACAGCCAACAGCATGGGGTCAGATAGAAGATGGACAGTAAAGGCCCATTCACACCACTGTGGTGTGGTAAGGTGTGCATTACCATACATTTTACAATCAAATCAATGCACATTGATGCAACACCATTTTATTAATTCTAAATGTCACTTCAATGCATTTTCTCAATGCATCACAGTGCAATGTATATAAACACACTAACATGTGTTGCAGTGTTCTGTTCAAAATGTTGAGTGTGTCAAATGGACTGCAGTGGACTGACATGGTCTATGTGGGCCAGAAGGAACTATGACAGAATATAATTATGGGAGCTTGGGCTCTGATGTCATGGGCTGTAAGGTGTGGACATGTGCGAATTCCTCCCGCTAAGCCATCCAGCTCTTTCCATCTTCTTCATGCTCAAAGTCAACTCAACATGCTTCTTAATTCTCTCCAAGTGACTCTAGCAGTGAGATTTTCCATTATAAGTTTCAAGCTTCACCAAACTAATAATATGCAAAATGAAACATATTTAAACTCCAATATGGTCTTCTAAAGCACATCTTTACAGGTAAAACCAAGATAGATCCTGTTAATGCTAAGTACCAAGACAGAACCGTTTAGTAGCTCTTTCATAAGAAGCAGGGGAAAAACGTATTTGCATTTTTTTTTTTTTTTTTGCAATCACACAATTACACACGCAAGGATGCTGATTAAAAATGACATTTTGAAAGAGTCACAACAATTTTGGAGGCTGCGTTTGGAGGAAAGAGGTTTAAAAAAAAAACTGCAAACATTACCAATCTAGTTGATTATTAAAATGTCAGGAAGGAATGTGATTTGCTTAACACACATAATAAGAAGAACATATTTAAGCAAGGCTCCCGTATGGCCCTACAGTATGATTATGATATCATTTCATTTAGTACAGGATAGTAATTACTAACAGCCATTTGAGAGAACTTCTTGTCATTCCACTTTTAACCTATTAGTACAACTGCACCATTTCCGTCCTGTGTTTTGTAGCATGTGGAAAAGCAAAGCTGGATTGTATATATATGAAGAAAAACAGAGATTTTTAGAGAACTACGATTGGAAAAATAATCACAGACAATCTAGAAAATGTGTGTGTGTGTAAAGATGAGAAATGCATGAATTTGCAGTAGTAAACTTAGGCTGCGTACACACGATAGGTTAAACCGATGAGAACTGTCTGATGGACGCCATCGCCATCGGTTAGTTATCCGTTGGTTAAAAAAAAAGGGAACTTGTTTTAAATGTAACCGTTGGATTCCTAACCGATAGGTCAAAACCGATCGTTAGTAGGCACGACCATCGGTTAAAAATCCACGCATGCTTGGAAGCATTAAACTTCAATTTTCTCAGCACGTCGTGTTTTACATCACCGCGTTCTGACACAATCGGTTATTTAACCGATGGTGTGTGGGTATGACGGTCCATCAGTCAGCTTTATCGGTTAACCGATGAAAACGGTCCATCAGACCGTTCTCATCGGATGGATTGATCACGTGTACGCGGCATAAGCCTAAACATAAAATTTGAATGCTTATATTTTGGGGAGGTAGATACTGTATATACCAAACTCACTCATCTATGTCTTTATGGACCTTGCTTTGTGCACAGTCATGTTGAAACAGGAAGGGGCCATCCCCAAACTGTTTGCACAAGTATGCTGACACCATAAGAGTTCCCTTCACTGGCACTAAGGGGCCAAGCCCAGTCCTGATTTTTTTCAAGAAAATGGTCATGCTTGGACTGATTTGTCCCTGCACTATATATTTTTTTGTAAAATTCATTTATTGTGCCCATAATACATTGTGGGTTCTGAGATAATGTTCCACCCTCTAACTTCATTTTAGGTACAGCAAAAGACCTGAAATTCGGGGGCAATCTACCTGCCAGCATAGATCCCATTTTGTCTTTTTGGTAGTAGAACCAAGCTTTGCCTGAAAGCAGACTTTTCTCCGCCTTGGAAGTGAGGGCTAGGTTGAGGACCATGTGGGCCGTGTCTAATCTGTCTATTAAGACTGACTTTGGGTCAGCTTTGTGTTTGTTCAAGAGGGTTCATAACTGCAAGCTTCGCCCAACTGATCTGGGAAGCTAATTGAATGAGTTTTCCCCTAATCGTGACTGTGTTGGCTGTCCAAAGGCCTTTGAGAGCCCCCTCAATTTCTTGAGTCCTGACAGGGTCGCTAAGAATGTTGTAATAAAGAAATTGAAAACAAAAAAAGAATGGATTAGTTGAGCCTCTAGTTTCCACTACTTCTGCAACCTGAGGAACGTTGGAAACTCAGGAATACCATAGAATGATCCAACCAGGCAGAGTCTCAGGTAAAATATTTAGGAACCAGAGCAGTAAAAACCTCTATACTATGTTTAAATACAATATATACAGGTATATATATATATATTGCATACCTACTGATCTTTCTTACCTTGGTGGGCACTTTAAAGATCACTGGGATTGATTTACTAAAACTTGAGAGTGCAAAATCTGGTGCAGCTGTACATAGAAACTAATCAGCTTCTAGAATTTCTTGTCAAGACTTAATTGAACAAGCTGAAGTTAAAAGCATATTTGGCTACCAGGTACAGCTGTACCAGATGTTGTACCCTTCTAGCAAACAAACATACAGAAAAAACTACACCCTTTAATAATCAGAATTTGTATGTAACTCTAGAGTTAAGGTAGATGTAAACCCACTGTCAACCACTATGGCAGTAGTTTAGAAAGGATATCTATAAGGATATAGATGCATTTTGCATGTATCCTTACCTGTCAAATGTCTCCCCTCTGTCTGTTATGAGACCCGAAAAATGCAGATTCTGTGGGTGAGTCTGTTGTCCGGAGCTCGGAGAGTGGAGTCGTGATGTCAGTAGACTCCCTGCCCACCTCTACACCCCCCTTGTTAGCATGCATTTTTCCTGTGTATTTCTTACACTAAATTCTGCTCTGATCACTAACATCCAGTTAAAACCCAGGAAAGTCACCACATGACTTCAGCTTGCCCAATTTGGCAACAGCCAATCCTGAGAGAGATGCAGAAAAAAGGAGTGGGGGTGGGAATTAAAAAATTCTGCCTGTCTCAGGCTTGTGCATCAGATATGTAAATCACCTGTCACTTACAGCAGGGGGGGGTAGACAGGGTTTTCTCCATGTGTTTCTTTTATCTCACTGAAAAAAGATAAGAGGATTGCTCAGAGCTGGATTAACTGTTAGTGGCAAGACTGGGCAAAGATGATCTAAAAACCTATACTATACATTGTACCAGCCAAAAGAATAATAATAATAATAATAATAATAATAAGTTTTACATCCACTTGAAGCTCTCCCTTGATTGAATATGGAACATTTCCTTTTCCTCACCCTTTTAACATAAGGTGTGGTGTTCTGTAACCCAGCAAGGTAGAGCTCAGACGAGGTATACGGGTATAACACTAATATGGATTTTAGTGCAGCAGAGGCAGCAGATTCAGAGGATTCAAGATAAAGTTAGGAGCTTGCTGGATTTCTGGCAGGAAAACAGGTATTTAAACCACTTCCCTACCGCACACCATCAATTGATGTTGTTGACTTTGTGCGGGGATATCTGAATGATGCCTGCAGCTACAGGCATCATTCAAATATCATTCTTTCCAGCCGCCGATTCTGTGCACGATAAGCATGATCATAGCGGCAGTTCCAGGGCTCTCACGTGCTACGGGACCCGGAGACAGAATTGTCCGGCTCTGGATGATGATCATAGAGATTTCTGGTGACCAGATGCTCACCAGTCATCTCTATGACCATTGGAGGCCCAGGCCCCGGAGGTAAGAAAAGCCATGATCGCGGCTAGTAAGCATGAGATCGGTGAATTTTTTCTCGATCTCATGCTTTACAGCCTGAAGGAAATAGATGGGGTCTTATTGACCCCGCATCTCTCCATAAAGAGGACCTATCACGAATCATTCCTTATACAAGGGATGTTTATATTCCTTGTGATAGGAATAAAAGTGATCAAAAAATGTATAAAAAAAGTGTAAACAATAAAAAAAATAAAGTAAAATAAAAAACATAATAAAAAAAATATTTTAAATGCCCATGTCCCTGGTAGCTCGCGCTCAGAAGCAAACACACGTAAGTCCCGCCCACACATCAAACCACACATGTGAGGTATTGCCGTGAGCGCAAGCAACAATTCTAGTACTAGACCCCCTCTGTAACTCTAAACTGTTAACCTGTAAAAAATAAATAAAGCGTCGCCTATGGAGATTTTAAAATCCAGAAGTTTGGCGCTATTCCATGAGTGTGCACAATTTTAAAGCATGACATGTTGGGTATCTATTTACTCAGCGTATCATCATTTTTCACATTATACAAACCAATTGGGCTAACTTTACTGTTTTGTTATTTTTTTATTCGTATTTTTTAAACATTTTTATAGGTGTTAGAAAAATTATTGCGCAAATACTGTGCGAGATAAAAAGTTGCAATGACCACCATTCTATTCCCCAGGGTGTCTGCTAAAAAAAAAACATATATAAGGTTTGGGGGTTTTGAGTAATTTTCTAGCAAGAAAAATATGATTTTTAGATGTAGGAGAAGAGTGCCAAAATAGGCCCGGTTTTGAACTGGTTAATGGACTTGCAGAATTGGTAAAGAGACAGAATATGGGGAATGTGCATGCATGTGGAAATGTAATACGTGTCTTTTTTTTGCCCAGACATATTTTAAATACACAGGCAAGTTTCATATACTGTATACTAAAACACAGATGACTAAATTAATTGTGTGTTTCTGTGTGCGGTGTTGTGTGCTTTGATTTGGTGTTTGATTCCTTCTTTTGCTTCTTTTGACCTCTGCACCTGTTTCAGGTTTTTCAGTTGTCCACATGCTCCTCTGTTGCTCCATCTGCAGAGCCTAGTTATTTTGAACATGCTTGCCTGACACTTGTTTTTTTTTACTTCTTTATTTTGAGGTCATCTCTTCAAAGCAGCTGGGAATGACATTTTAGGTCAACACCAAGAGAAATCCCAGTACTTTTCTAAATGTTAGAAAGAAATGCTCAGCCGATCTGTTTTTTAGCCGTCAGCGTGTGAGAGCTGCGTTTCCGTCTGGAACAAGTTTCATCAAAAATTAATGTTCAGTTTAACTAGAAATCATTTTTCTATAAAATTATAGAGGTCCTTGGATTTGTTCTAATATAATGAATATTTTAAAGCCCAATGTTGAAATCTATTGACAGATAGCCCCGTGTGGGACTGGCTGCAAGAAAAAAAACAATTTCAGCCACGGCCCTACATTTTGGAAGATCCATTGGAAAGAAATCTCATCTATCTTACATCTGAAACTCATAACGTAATTTGAGTTTCATCCTCAGTATAATTATATGTAATGCGTGATCTGGTGCATGACAGTACAGGCAGTATCCATCTCCAACATCTGATTCATAGGCCTCGTACACACGACGAATTCCTTGTTAGGCGTGTTGAGAAACTTGACAAGCTGTCTTTGCGTACACACAGTCAAGACCAAATCTCCTTGTTCTCAAACTCGGTGACTTCAACACATACAACGGCAGGGGAAGTTAGATTCCACTGGCACAACCCTTGGGGCTGCTTTTGCTAATCTCATGTTACTGCATGTTAGGTAAAAGTTTGGTAAGAGACATTTGCACTTTTCAGTCTGTTACAGCGTGACAAATGTGCTATCTCCATTACAAACTACTACTACTTTTACCGAAGGTGCACGGGTTTCTAAGCATACACACCAACGTGTTTCTCGTTGGAAAACCAGCCCGTTGAGGAACACGACGACTCCCGTCGAGGAAAAAGAGAACTTGCTCTCTTTTTTCCTCGTCGAGTTCCTCGACAGTTTACTCGATGAGAAGCATACACACGACCGTTTTCCTCGGCAAAAAAGCTCTCCCACCAAGTTTCTTGATGGATTTTGTCGAGGAAACCGGTCGTGTGTACGCAGTTAAAAAAATGCCCTGTCCACAATAACTAATCCAATTCAGCTGTAAGCTATCTAGAACATGTTATAAAATCAAGAGACCTCTGAAAGTGTGTTATGGGTAACATGGATCCAGTGTTAATCTTAGATGAACCAGCTTCATTTATCTCTATTGATCATTGCATTCTATTTTTTAAATGTGTTTCTCTAAAATTGAAAATGCAGCTGAATATTAACATTTGATCTTACTGTATATTGTGCAAATTGCACAGAAGAAAATAAATCTCATCTTTAAACTATCATCACTAATTAAACTGGATGTCACAGTATGAATGTATCACACATTTAGAGGCGGACTGACCATTTGTGCACTTGGGCACTGACTGAGGGCCCCATGCCACTAGGGGGCCCCATCATGGTTGCCAGGCTCAGTAAAACCAGGGACAGTATGACATTTTTTTTTTTTACATCTGTCCCTGATATGTCCGAAACCGAAATGCTTTTGATGTGAAAATCCTTAGATTTTAGCTGCCCCGCCTCTGCACTGCCTCCTGGCATGGTGGCCATCTCTAAGCCCGGGGGCCCCATAATCTTCTATTGCCCAGGGGCCCCATAATCTTCTATTGCCCGGGGACCCCATGAGTTGTCAGTGCGCCCGTGCACACAGTACATCTCTGAAATACATGTACATTTCCCCAAGTTTTATCCCATTCTTATAACCAATTCAAGACCGCAACAATGCATAGCTATACATTATGATATGATGTTTATAGCGCAAAAAATAAAAATCGCAGACTTGATCAAATACCACCAAAAGAAAGCTCTATTTGTGGGAAAAAAAGGATGCCAATTTTGTTTGGGAGCCACGTCGCACGACCGTGCAATTGTCAGTTAAAGCGACATGGAATCGCAAAAAGGGGCCCGGTCATTGACCAGCAATATGGTCTGGGGCTGAAGTGGTTAATTGATGGCAGTCTCAGCGTATCAGTGAGCCTACTGAGACAATGAGACGACCACCCTCCGCCTCTCCACTGCTCAGCGCTCCAATGAGCGTAGAGAAGTAGAGCAGAAGCGATGCTGACTGACATCGCTCTGCTTGGGGAGGAGTGAGTTATCGGCGGTGTTCGGTGGTTGGGTTCTCAGAGCAGAGACGCCAGGGGACAAATGCAGCATCAATCTGATGCTGCATCTACTGAGGTAAGTATGACTATAAAAAAAAATAGAAACTATACTTCTCTTTTAAGTGTCTATTCACTAAAATGCTCTCAGCTCTTATATTGTGCTTGGGTGAGCAATTTACAGCATTTTTGTGGACTGATTGTTGTCATTCCTGACCAGTTTTTTCTCTCGCTAACTACTCAGACCCACATACTAGACCAGGGGTCTCCAAACATTCTAAACAAAGGGCCGGTTTATTGTCCTTCAGACTCTTGGAGGGCCGGACTTTGGCCAGCGGGAGTGAACATTTTCCTGGCATCAGTGGAAGTAAACATCTGGTATTAGGGAGAGGAATAGTGCCCCATTGCTGGTATCATAGGGAGGAATAGTACCCCATGACTGGTATCAGTGGTAGAAGTGGTGCTCCATTGTCCGTTTCAGATGGCAGAATAGTGTCTCGTATCATTGGGAGGGATAGTGCTCCAAGGGCTGGATAAAGGCATACAAAGGGCCGCATCTGGCCCTTGGGCCGTAGTTTGGAGACCACTGTACTAGACCATCTCTACAACATCAATGCTACTCATTCTGTAGTCCCAAAATATGAACTAGAAGGGATGTTTACTCTCCTTCAGATGACATAGGAAGTGAGCACTAGACACAGGACAATTCTCAATTTCTAGTAAATCTTTTTGCACTTATGAAACCGATATAACAAAATGCATTCAATGGTATATTCAACAGACCAAAAGGGAGCAAATAAGAAAACAAAAATGTTGGGGTTTACAATACAAACCCTGTAATAGTACCAATATACTCTCCTTTTTTTTATAATTCCCGGTATAAATATCCTCATGAACAATACATAAATACACATGAACCCGACTTGTACATCTAACCTTGTATTTTTCCAAGAATCATTTTTGGAAGGATCTGTAATACTGTTTGAATTTCATAACAAGAACTCGATTACAATGTCATGGTAACATGAAATTACACATATTGTTCTGGAGATATGTGTGATTGATTCTTTAGGTCAGGCTTTGCTTTGTTACATCTGTTGAAGAATAACATCTCTCTCACATACTTGAACTGTGCTGCTTTAGAGCTTGCTTTTTATCTACTTCAATTATTTCTTATTCTCTCAGAAACAGAGCTGCTGTGAGTGATATGTAGCCTAATCACTGTGCCGTGGTGTCCTTGCAGCCAGACTCTGACTGACTACCTGGTAACTCTGGTCCATGCCCAAATGCCATGTATATGAAAGTACATGTGGACTGGTTGGCTACATTGTGGCGCAGCCTCAACATGTTTTAATAAAAACGCAAAATTTATTTTAGCTTTTAAATAGTGGTCCTGTGATTGGTCACAAGTACAGGTGTGGGCAGGTGTGCTTTATGTCCAAGCACTTTTTATTCCTATTCTCACGCAGTTGCTGCTTGTGGTTTAAAACATTTATGGGAAACCTATGTATAAGCTTTGGATTGGCACAGAAGAAGCGTTTTGAAAAAGAAAAAGATAGAGTAGACAGACATATCTTAACCACTTAAGACCCAGACCAAAATGCAGGTAAATGACCAGGCCCCTTTTTGCGATTCAGCACTGCGTCGATTTAACAGACAATTGCGCGGTCGTGCAACGTGGCTCCCAAACAAAATGTGCGTCCTTTTCTTCCCACAAATAGAGCTTTCTTTTGGTGGTATTTGATCGCCTCTGCGATTTTTATTTTTTGCGCTATATACAAAAATAAAGCGACATTTTTGAAAAAAAACAATATTTTTTACTTTTTGTTATAAGAAAAATCAAATAAACTACATTTTAGTCAAACATTTAGGCCAAAATGTATTTAGCCACATGTCTTTAGTAAAAAAAAATCGCAATAAAAAAAAATAGCTACCTAGCGGGAACAGCGACACTAATACAGCGATCAGAAAAATGATCGCTTAGTGACGCTGGCAATAGGGAGTGAAAAAGGGTTAACTAGGGTGGTGATCAAGGGGTTAAAACGTTATTAGGGGGGGTACAGGGGCTACCCTGGAACTAACACTAACTGACTGTCAGACTGACACTAACTGCAGTGATCATACATATAATCACTGCATTCAGTGACACTGTGACAGGGGGGAGATCGCGGGGGTTAAATGTGCCTATGTGTCTGTGTGTCAGTGTAGTGTTGTGCAGACTTACTGTGCGATGTGATCTCTCCTCAGCGGCGGTTGAAAAAAACGCCGTGAGCAGAGATCACATCATTTCCTCCTTCCTGTGTTTTCACAGGAGGAGGAAGTGCAGAGCGGGGGGAGCGTGCGCACTGGCTGAGAGCGATCCGTAGGGGGCGGACAAAAACGAATAGCCGCCCCCTCATCCCGGATCGCTCGGCCAGCAAACCGGACCGTCGCATGTACCGGGGGGAGGGGGTCCCGATCGGACCCCCAACCCACGGCAAGGCAGGCACGTATATATACGTTGATGTGACTGCCTGTGCCATTCTGCTGACGTAAATGTACATGCGGCGGTCCGCAACAAGTTAATAATAACAGTCATTCTGTTGCCTCCTGTTGCTCCATGGGAATTATTTGACTACAGAGTGAAGGCAGAAACGTGACCACTCAATCTCCCTCTACCTCCCTGTATCCCTCTCCCTTTCTCTCTCCCAACTTCAATGGCATCCCAGTCTTATGCTGGCCATACACTATTACAAAAAATCGGCCAAATCCATTTTCGAAAAACAAACTTTCCTCCGTGAGAGCAAATGTTCAGTGGACAAAAATTAAACAATTTTTTTTTTTTTTACATGTACCTAGTGCAAACAGTTCTGACGGAAAACACATTAACATTTCAATTCTTTATTCGTTAGGCAGAACATTTTCAAACTTGTCCTTCGTTTTTTAGGCTCAAAAACATCCAGAGGATTATCAAATTTGTGCCCACATTTTTTTTTTTACTGGAAAAATTAACAAACTGGCCATATGATCAAATTTCTGATGATTTTTCGTATAGTGTATTTCCAGCATTAGTCCGTAGGGTTCAATATTGGGTTGGCCCGCCCTTTTCAGCTATAACAGGTTAAACTCTTCTGGGAGGGCTGTCCACAAGGTTTAGGAGTGTGTCTATGGGAATGTGTGACCATTCTTCCAGAAGTGCATTTGTGAGGTCAGGCACTGATGTTATATGAGAAGTCCTGGCTCACAGTCTCCACACTAATTCATCCCAAAGGTGTTCTTTTGGGTTGAGGTCAAGACTCTGTGCTGGCCAGTCAAGTTCCTCCACCCCAAACTTTATCAATCATGTCTTTATGGAACTTGCTTTGTGCACTGGTATGCAGTCATGTTGGAACAGGAAGGGACCATCCCCATGCTGTTCCTACAAAGTTGGGAGCATGAAATTGTCTAAAATGTCTTGGTATGCTGATGCCTTAAGCGTTCCTTTCACTGGAACTAAGGGGCCAAGCCCAACCTCTGAAAAACAACCCCACACCATAATCCCCGCTCCACCAAATGATTTGGACCACTGCACAGAGCAAGGTCCATAATAGCATGGATGAGTGAGTTTGGGGTAGAGGAGCTTGACTGGCCTGCACAGAGTCCTGATTTCAACCCGATAGAGTACCTTTGGAATCTGACCTCATAAATGTGCTTCTGGAAGAATAGTCAAACATTCCCAAAGACACATTCCTAAACCTTGTGGACAGCCTTCCCAGAACAGTTGAAGCTGTTATAGCTGCAAAGGGTGGGCCAACTCAATATTGAACCCTACGGACTAAGACTGGGATGTCATTAAAAATCATGTGCATGCAAAGGTAGGCACCCCAATACTTTTGGCAATATATAGTGTGTGTGTATATATATATATATATATATATATATATATAAATATATATATATATATATATATATATATATATATATATATATATATATATATACAGTATATGTTTACTAATAAACTGCCGCTGTTCTTACCAGTCTATTCCAAGCATCAATTACTCTTTCTGTAGAATACTTTTTAAGATTAGTTTTGTGCTTTCCTCCTGTTAGTTTGAGGTCATGTCCCTATGTTCTTGATCTGGGCTTCAAATTGAAAATACTGCCCTCCTGAACCTTAATAACACCCTTAATGTATTTAAACATGTGAGTCTTTTCTCCAGACTGTACATATTACATTCCCGAAGTCCCCCTGATATGTTTAATCCATCAAACTTGTCATAATTTTTGTTGCCCGTTTCTGGACTTGTTTTCTTTGTTATGAGGTCTTTGAACCCAGTATTCTACATGAGGTATTCTACATGAAGGTTTAACTAAAGATCTATATAGGGAAATCAGGGCTTCCCCCTCCTGCTGGTGACCGCTAGTGAAAGATCCTAGAATTCTATTTGCATTTCCCACTGCCTGGCTACACTGTTTGCTCATTTTGAAATCATCGGAAATAATAAGTAACCCCAAATGTTACCAAATGTTTTACTTCCGGAATAGTTATAATTTAGGACAGGTCTAGGGTAGCAGGGCCAGCTGAAACAGCTCAATCAGGGTATGAGCAAAGCACCACAGTCATTTCTTTTTGCCTATGGTATGACATAGCTGGGAGTAAAGTGATCTAAATCCCCAATCCTGAATCCTTTTTACTCTTTTACTCACAGAATATGCCCTAATTGCTGTACTTTAGGACAGAATCATACCCACATACATCTTGTGACAAAGGGTACGTTTTGAGAAATTAAATTCTCTCCTTACTTTTGCTTTTTCTGAGTGAGATTATAGAGCTAATGCTTTCACCAAGCCTATCTTGAAGGAGAATTTAAAGTGGCTGTAACCCTAAAAAACAATGCTCTTGTCCCTTTAAGGCACAAGTGCTTTTGCCATTCCAATTGTCCATTTCTATGTTGTACAATAACTAGTTGATACTACCTGTTCCTGTCTTTCTCTGTGTGTACTGACCACATTTATCATGGCTGCTGATCCCTGATAGCGTGGTCAGATTACGTGCTTCCATCATCCTGCTGTGTATTCAAGATCTATGCATCTCCCTTTCTCCCCCTCCCTCGCTGTCATTGTTGTAGTCTGTGTGTCAGCCGATCTCCTCCCCGCCCTTTCCCTCTTTTCCTTGACTAAATATTTTGCTGCAGCTGCTCCTCCCACTTAGTAAAAGGTGACCAGATTTTTAAAATGAAATCCAGGAACTTTTTTTTTTTAGTTGTAATGGCGGCAATTTGCGACTCTCTGCCCGTCACTGTCCGCGGTACTTCTGGCCAAGGCATAAGAACATGCGAGCGGAGCTGAATGGGCATGCACCCGAAACTAAAGAAATATTTCTTCAGCTCTGACCAGCACATGATCATCAGAAAGGGGCACAGATGCGGATGAACCGACACCCCACCTTGTGTCGGTGCTATATCGCCTCCTGGGTGCGGCTGCCCCCTTGACAACTCCACCATATGTTCGGCGATGGAAGACAGACTTTCACTGACCAGCAGTTATCCCACTTATATTACCTCACCCACTCGTCCTCGGTGGACTCTAGGACTCAGGAGACAAATTTTAAGGTACTGACTAGGTGGTATCGGGTGCCCGTGGAACTAGCACGTATCTATTCCTCAGTGTCCAGACTGTGTTGGAGGGAGTGTGGACACCGGGGGACGCTGGTCTATATTTGGTGGGATTGCCCCCTAGTTAAGCCCTTTTGGGAGGACCTCCAAGGCCAAATAGAGATAGTGACTGGTGTAGACGTTCCTCTCTCCCCGAAACATTTTCTCCTCCATGTCCCTTCGATACCGCTCAGTCACTATAAAAACAGTGTGCTACCACATCTTTTGAATGTAGCGCGACGCTTGATACCAATCTATTGGAAGACGCCTAGGATTCCCACTCGGGAAGAATGGATTAAAGGAATGAATGCGGTTCAGGAGGCTGAGGACTGGGTTGCTACTTGTAAGGGGACGGAGGAACGTTTTCGTGCAGTTTGGGCGCCCTGGTCTGAATATGTTTCAGACCCTGTTTATGTACCTTTGAGCTTAGATGCTGCTCTATTAGAATTAGCAGATCCCGCGCTTAAGGCTCTCAGGCTGGCTGGAGCGCGAGAGACAACGATTTGACCCGCTGGTGTTTGCTGTGTATTTGGAGTCTTCACACCCTAATTGCGGTATGCTCGGTGCGGACTTGGAAGCTGCTCCTCTAAATGTATCTTGGCACACACATGCAGGTGACCTGGCTCTTGTGATCTCTGTTTCTAGTCTTTCTTTTTCTTTCTCTTTCTTTTCCTTTATCTTTTTTCCCTTTTCCCTACACTTTTGCTCTCTACTGGGAGCTCCGCTCCTTCTTCTACTGTATCCTTCTTCCCCTTATCTCATACTTACTTGCGGATTGAAATGATATGCTGATCTGAGTGAGATGGCTGACTCATATAACTCCGTAACCCGCGGGACGGCCCCATGCTTTTTGGGAGCTGGAGTTCTCGTTTGGGCATAAGACCACACGTTTGGTTGACCTTGGTGCGTGTTGGGGTGTGGGGTGGCTAGACGGAGGCGATTTGCCCCCCTCCCTCCCCCGTCGCGGATCGTCTGGGCTTGCCCCTCCTTGGTCCTCCTGTCTCGAATGGAGTCAACCTCTCCCCCCCGAGTCCGTTTTCCCCACCACCTTCCTTTTCCCCTTTCCCCCCCCCCCTCCCCTCTTAGTATTGTTTTATTTGTATTCTGCAACACCACGTTTTGTTATTGTTTTCTCCCTGTTGTTTTATTGTATTTTTTTTATCTTTTTGTTAATAAGTGGTCTCAAGACATGTATGCAAGGTGCTTGGCATGGAAGTTATGTACTGCCTGTATTTACTGCCAATTCTTTGACCCTGCGTGGTCCATGGCTCTATGCTTTCTGTTTTACTTGACATGTCTTGTCCTTGGTTGTTCTGCAATAAAAACTGATTATACTAGAAAGGGGCACAGATAATGGAAGAAAAACTCCCCCCTAAGCTAGTAGGAGCGGCGGAGAGGAGGTGTGTAATTCAGATTTTTTTTTTTATTCTTCTGCACTGGCTGTCTTTGAAATTGCCCCAGCCCCTGTTCAAATCCAATCCGGGGACAAAACCAGGGACAGATTTGGTCCGGGGAAAGTTTCCTCAATCTGAGGACTGTCCCCTGAAACTGGGGGTGTCTGGTAACCCTACCTTAGTAAAGTGTAAAATTGCAACAAAGGGAATTTGGGACTTTAAATGAAACAGTGGGGTATATGGGGACAAAAAATGAGAAAACAAGCCATAAGCAAAATATTTGTGTATTGAAAGAATAGAACATATGGTAAACAAACAATTAGCTTGTACAAAAGTACAGAACATACATTTGATACCTAATACAATAGTTGGTATAAAAATACAAAGTGACAGTCAATGGCAACATATATAACCACATAGAGGCTGAGCATAGCCACGCAGTAAATAACATATAAAATATAAATAGATCATAAAAGTACTGATTGATCAGAATGGGTCCCATAAACGCGTATAGCTACATCTTTGTAAGCCCGACGCGGCGTTTCGTATATATGAAAACACTCCTCAGGGGCTGATGTAGTGGGATATCTGGAATACAGATTTGATTAATGATCAAAGTATTAAAATTAAATCCACCAGAAAAGATAGTAAATCAATTCTGGTTACTTACATAGTATGCCAAAGTTCTACAGTAATTAAGACTAAATATATTCCCGTCCCGGGACAGAGGTGGCAGACCAGCAAGCAAACAACAGAGCACACAAAGCATCCTTCCCAGACAGCAGGCGTCCATAAGTAATGAATTAAAATATATCCTCATAGTGCAGGTGGATGTCTGTAATGAGTAAAAAAATAGGTCCATCAAACCGTGACCCACATAGTAAGGGAGTAAAGGCATAAAAAATACTTGGAGATTAACAAGGGATACCTGTAATGCGACATCCACCTGCACTATGAGGATATATTTTAATTCATTACTTATGGTCGCCTGCTGTCTGGGAAGGATGCTTTGTGTGCTCTGTTGTTTGCTTGCTGGTCTGCCACCTCTGTCCCGGGACGGGAATATATTTGGTCTTAATTACTGTAGAACTTTGGCATACTATGTAAGTAACCAGAATTGATTTACTATCTTTTCTGGTGGATTTAATTTTAATACTTTGATCATTAATCAAATCTGTATTCCAGATATCCCACTACATCAGCCCCTGAGGAGTGTTTTCATATACACGAAACGCCGCGTCGGGCTTACAAAGATGTAGCTATACGCGTTTATGGGACCCATTCTGATCAATCAGTACTTTTATGATCTATTTATATTTTATATGTTATTTACTGCGTGGCTATGCTCAGCCTCTATGTGGTTATATATGTTGCCATTGACTGTCACTTTGTATTTTTATACCAACTATTGTATTAGGTATCAAATGTATGTTCTGTACTTTTGTACAAGCTAATTGTTTGTTTACCATATGTTCTATTCTTTCAATACACAAATATTTTGCTTATGGCTTGTTTTCTCATTTTTTGTCCCCATATACCCCACTGTTTCATTTAAAGTCCCAAATTCCCTTTGTTGCAATTTTCCGCATATGGGATGGAGATATAGTATGGATGTAATCTCATATAAAGTCCACACACTAGGATGGAGATACATCACAGAGGTATTCTCATTTAAAGTCCCAAACACCTCCGGGTGTCCCCCCCTTTTTTTTCCTTAGTAAAGTGTAAAGTAACATCTATTATATACTTTAATCCACTCTGTTTTAGGAACAAGTTAAGTACAGTGTGTGTATTTATTAAAAATTATAATGCTAAATACTTTCTTTTCCAGCTCTGATGTGTGGTCACATGTCCTCCCTCTGTTAGCTTGCATACATCAAAGGGGAATCTTAGCACCCCAAACACACACACACACACTACACTCCTTAGATCGAAAAGGAAAGCAGAGTAAGGACACGTGACCACACAGCAGAGCTGACAAAGAAGCTATTTAGCTTTTATAATTAAAGAAAAACACACACTGTATTTAATATGTTCCTAAAACGAAGAGGAAAACAGAATATATTAGATGTGACAATCACTTTAACCACTTAAGCCCTGGACTTTTTGCGATCCGGCACTGTGTCACTTTAACTGACAATTGCGCGGTCATGCATTGATGTCCTTTTTTTACCACAAATAGAGCTTTCTTTTGGTGGTATTTGATCACCTCTGCGGTTTTTATTTGTTGCCCTTTAAACAAAAATAGAGCGACAATTTTGAATAAAATGCAATACTTTTTGCTATAATAAATATCCCAAAAAATATATAATTTTTTTTTTCCCTCAGTTTAGGCATAGATATCCCTCTACATATTTTTGGTAAAAGAAATCACAAAAAGGATTTATAGATTAGTTTGCGCAAAATTTATAGGCCCAGATTCAAAGAGCAATTACGCCTGTCTAACTGGCGTTAGACAGGAGTAATTTCAAATTTCGCGCGCCGTATCACTAGTTTGAATCCTCAAACCATGATACGGCGGCTTCGACCTGAGAGGCTTACGTCTTCGTAAGCCTTCGGATCTACGCTGCGATATTTTTGCGGCCGCTGGGAGGAGTCCGCGTCGTTTTCAGCGTCGGGATATGCAAATGACTTTTTACGGCGATCCACGAAGATACGAGTGGTCTTCGCAATCGCTTACGTCATTTTTTTGCTACGTACTGTTAGACCAGCTATTTGCTGGTCTAACGGTGCGTAGCCCATGTTAAGTATGGCCGTCGTTCCTGCGTCGAATTTAATTTTTTTTTTTTTTTTACGTAACTCGTTCGGGAATAGGAATGTCCGTAAACGACGCTACTCAAACAACGAATGACGTAACAACGTGATTTCGCGCAATGCACGGCGGGAAATTTCTGAACGGAGCATGCGCAGTTCGATCGCCGCGGGAACGCGCCTATTTTAAATGCTTCACGCCCCCTACTCGCGTAGATGGCTTGCGCCGGGAGAAATACACTACGCCGCCGTAGTTTACAGGACAAAATCTACCGGGATTCCACGTAGAGCCAGGTAAAATACGGCGGCGTAGTGTATTTCTGATACTCTACGCGAATCTAATTGTATGTGAATCTGGGCCTTAGTGTCTACAAAATAGGGCATAGTTTTATTGCATTTTTATTAATAATTTTTTATTTTTACTAGTAATGGCGGCGATCGGTGATTTTCATTGTGACTGCTTTTAACGACACTTTTAACACCATTTTGGGAACATTTTTACACCGATCTGTGCTATAAAAAATGCACTGATTACTGTAAAAATGACAGGGGTTAACCTGTAGGGGGCGCTAAAGGGGTTAAGTGTGTCCTAAAGAGTGATTCTAACTGTTAGGAGGCGTGGCTAATAGTGACATGTCGCTGACCGCTGCTCCCGATGAGCGGGAGCAGACAATCTGTGACAGTGTCACTAGGCAGAACGGGGAGAGGCATGTTTACACTTGCCTCTCCCCGTTCTGCTACTCTTTGACCCGATCGCAGGACACCGTTGGACACAGAAATCGCGGGTCCCATGGCGGGACTTTTAAAGTGACGTACAGTATATATATATATATATTAGGGCTGTTACTGATCAAAATTTTTGTGTTCGATTAATCGTTTTCTTTTTTAATCGATTAATCGACTAATTTCGATTAATTATAACGCACATACAGATCCAACTACTTTTAGCTGATTCCCAGTGCAGCTACCAACCACTGGAAAAATGGATGGCAGGATACAAAAAACACACAAAGGCAGCGCTCGATGGGAATAGCATTAAAACTTTTATAGTCTTCAAGTAGGTAACCAAATAAATATTGCACTGGAGATAAAATCGATGTAGCTACATAAACTGTAAAACTGGTGTGAGTAATACCAAACGGTAGCAAAAGCACTCATAAAAACATGTAGCTAAATATGATACTGGTAAAAAAATGTGTACAACGATACTACTGGTGAATCCAGATGAGGAGGGGTTAACATCAGTCCGTCGCCATGTAGATGTCCCATGAAGGGAACTATCACAACTCCCAGTGGATGGTTGTAGAATCCCTGGTTGATAGAGGGAAGTGATAGAGGGAAGTGTAACAGCCCTTGTGTGTGGCAGATAGTAAGGTCCCGTCGGCATGCAGATATGAAGGCACAGCAAAGGAGCCCTTCAGATGGACACAGCAAGTCCCGCCGGTGTCCGTTACGTTACAGAATCTCCGACAGGACTCCCTGAAGGCCCAGAAGCTTGCGAAGAGGTGAGTACCAATCAAAACAATTTTAATCGATCAAAAAGATTTTGATCGATCAAAAAAATGAAAGATTAATCGATCAATTAAAAGTTAATTTGCAGAGCCCTAATATATATATATATATATATATATATATATATATATATATATATACATACAGTATATATATATATATATACATATATATATATATATACGTTACTCTGCCCAGCCGTGCCATTCTGCCAACGTATATGTACAGGACCTGGTTGGGAACTGGTTAAAGGCTAAGTTCATATTTTGCATACAAGTGACTATGCAGATAAGGGGACCCAGTAGATAAAAAATAAAAAAAATAAGCAGCTTTGATTGATTGATTAATTGATGAAAGTTCCATACCTGTGGGCCAATTGTTGCATCCCTGACCACTGGCTGAAAAACGCTCATATGGTTAGCTTTCTCCTTTCTTTCATTGTTGCTAGGATCTTTCACACAGTGGACACTCCCTCTCTAGCATCCAATGTATGGAGCGTGCCAGCAACAAGGCAAGACTGGGAAATGATAACCCTTTCACCAGATTTCTGGGGTCCTACAGGTATATAACTTACATTTTGATTGATTAATTGATTAATCAGCAGAGCTTTACCACATTTACTAAGCCCTGGGGAAAGTGAGTGGAACTGCACTTAAAAATTACACAGTCTATTTGCCACACAAGGACAAAAACAATGTACTGTACTACATAACATAATATATCAAGTGCAGAAATCATGTGTATGTTTAAGAAATGCACTGTGCAAAGTGGTCAATGTGAGTTGTTGGCGTCAGTAGTGAAGTACCCTTATTACATTGGTGTCAGGGGCAAAGTGCTCTCATTACATTGGTGTTAACACAGCATGTGTACTATGTTTGTGATCAGTTAGAGTGAAACAAGTCATTGATGTTCAGTGGGTTACTTACCTGAGTCTAGAGAAGCTCTGTGTTCTGGCTCTGCTAGGTCTGCTATTGCTGATTGTTATCGTTGGCAAACTAGGCACATGCTGTTGGGCAGAACTTCCATCGTTGCTATCTGGTGAATATTTTTATTACCAAGAACGCTAACCTGAAAATTGTATTTTTGCACTTTGGTTCATCATTTAGATATACTGAATGTTTTGCATCGACCTGTTTCACTGTGACAAGGTTGAAACTCAACCTGCCTGACTTAAAAAAATGTCACTCTATATAAACTGTGTTTATGTAAAAGACTTTTAAAACATGCATGGGTGAATACGTAAAATTTGAAGTGAACCTGTCACCTGTAAAGCGAGGGTTGTAGAATGGACTGAAGACCACTATCGTGTAGAATATAGATTTTCTATCCAGTAATTTCATAGAAGAAGCCTGCCAACTGTTATTTTACTGTCACCCTGCCTAAAATGACAGCTGACATAGACTCACTGGCTATACAGCAATGTTACATAAATGTCAAATACTCATTTTCTGTACAGGTTTGGGTATTATCACCAACCTAATTCAAAATTGTATTAGTAGCTCTTTAGAGCTTTTATGAGCTGTTGAGCTATTAGTAGGAAGTATTTGACTAAGCAGATAATAATGCTGCCAGGCTCATATACTTCTACAAATTGAATTTACTGACTTTCAGAAGAAAATTTGAATTTTCTGTTTACCTTTATACATTCCATATATCTAAAAGAGCAATAATAGGTGTGTTAAATGGCTGTGCATGCCACAACGGCATAGTGTAATCTAGAGCATCCAGAACAATTTGTTTTTGTTGGTCTATACACTTTAAACTTCCGAAAGCCAAACTCTGACTGCTAAATTGGTTGATATGCTGTATTCTGCATAAGTAAAACTATATTTATCAGCCACAGGCAGAGCCAATGCTGTATCCTGGCCTAGGCCAACAAGGCCCAGGCCTAGGGCAGCACTTTGCAGGGGGGCAGCACGGACAGTGTCCCCGCCAGCTTGCGCTACACTGTTAGGCATATTAGTTTAGCGCCCCCATAAATTGGCCGCACTGCTTCCAGTATGTGGGCGGTTGGTATTCTGCAACTGTGAGGGGGGGGGTCCCTTCTAATATTTTTTACCATCCCTGTCCCATTGCAGAGATTTCCCTTCACTTCCTGTCCCATAGCTAAACAGGAAGTGAGAGGAAATCTATGCAAATTAAGGGAATCCATTGCCCATCAGAACTAGTGTCCCCACTTGAAAATTTCAGGGTGGGTCTTAAACTGCAAGGGGTGTGGCCTTGACAGGAAGGGGTGTGTCATATTTAAATTAGGGATGCACAAGTTTTGTCAGGCCTAGGGCAGCACAAAACCTAAATACACCCCTGGGCAGAGCAGTGATGGTTTTAAAATGACAAAGGGTGACATTTCTGGCAGACAATAGAGAAGGAGCCTCATGCACTGTACACACGATCGGTTCATCTGATGAAAACGGTCGGATGGATTTTTTCAGCAGATATTCGATGAAGCTGATTTTCATCAGTCTTGCCTACACACCATCAGTTAAGAAAACGATCGTGTCCTAACGCGGTGACGTAAAACATGACGTGCTGAGAAAAATGAAGTTTAATGAGTCGGCTTGATTCTGAGAATGCCTGAATTTTTAAACCATGGACGTGCCCACAGATGATCGTTTTTTTCTATCGGTTTTTTAACCATCATATCATTTTAAAACAAGTTCCTTGTTTTTTCACTGATGGATAAAAAAAGGATGGGGCCCACACATGATCGGTTCATCTGATGAAAACGGTCCATCAGACGCGGCATAAAAATGGACCTGTCAGTACTCAAAAATTGGCTGTGATACTGCTGAAGTGTGGGCATTAGGGATGAGCCGAACACCCCTGGGTTCGGTTCGCATCAGAACCTGCGAACAGACCAAAAGTTTGTGTGAATTTTAGAACCCTGTTAAAGTCTATGGGACTTGAACGTTTGAAATCTAAAGTACCAATTTTAAAGGCTAATATGCAAGTTATTGTCCTAAAAAGTGTTTGGGGACCCGGGTCCTGTCCCAGGGGAGTGTTTGGGGACCTGGGTCCTGCCCCAGGGGACATGTATCAATGCAAAAAAAGTTTTAAAAAACTGCAGTTTTTTAAGGAGCAGTGATATTAATAATGCTTAAAGTGAAACAGTAAAATTGAGATATTCCTTTAAATTTCGTACCTAGGGGTAGTATGCCTGTAAAGTAGCACTTGTTTCCTGTGCTTAGAACTGTCCCTTAAACTTTTTTTTGCAGTAATACATGTCCCCTGGGGCAGGATCCAGGTCCCCAAACACTTTTTATTAGAATAACTTGCATATTAACCTTTAAAATTAGCACTTTAGATTTCAAACGTTTCAGTCCCATAGACTTTAACAGGGTTCTAAAGTTCACATGAACTTGCCACGAACACCCCAAATAGTTCGCTGTTCGGCGAACAGGCAATGTTCGAGTCGAACATGAGTTCTACTCGAACTCGAAGCTCATCCCTAGTGGGCATTTTAGGATCATGTAAATATCTGTAAGTATCTTCCAAAAAATAAATCCAGCTGTCCCTTTAGAGACACTGGATTTCAGGTTGTACGCTGCGCTTCCATCCAAACCTGCAATTAGTACTTCCTACTCCTGACAATAAAAAGTAACTTTGGGCAAACAGCAAAATACATACTTATGATACATATTTAGGGGCTGTTTTACTGCCAATTTGTTGATCTGTAATTCTGTTCATGCAATTCATAGATTTACACAACCCTACCAGACAGCAGAGACAGTATGGATTACATTTCTCTGCTGCAGTTAAGAAATGCAGATTTATCTCCTCCCAGCCTATAGTTGGACAGTAAAGGAGCAGCAGCATTGTGATTAGCACATGCTTCCCCTTATTCTACTATTACTTACTGTCAGAATGTTCCAGTCATAAGTTATATTGTACAGTGGATTGCTAAAAGCAGATGCCAAGTCAGAATTATGTATAGTTACAATAGTTGTATTTAAAATTCATTTATAGCTAATGTTTAGCTTTAAAAAAAAATCCCAATAACTCTAGTCAAATCATTTACCTGTAACAAAAGTATGACCCACGTTGCGAGGACAGTTGGATCCTGGAGAAATCTTCACTGCAGGGATGACGGTCCTCTTCCTGTCTCTGAGCTCTCTGCATCACAATGCTTAACCTCCTAAGGGGTATTCCTGAGTGTGGTTTGGGGTGAATTTTCAGTACCGAAAGCGGTAACCCCGAGACACACTTGGGATCATATCGTAGGATCCATTTACAGGTTACTTACCTTGTCCCCTTGGTCCTGCAATGTCTTCCTGCTGTGTCTGCAAGCCGCCGTGTCTCTGCTCAATTCACAGTGCCCAAGTGCCGAGCTCCATTCCCTGTGAGCGGTGCAACGCACGGGGACGGCGCCCTGCGCCAAGTTCAAAAAGTAAAAAATCTTACAGATTACAGTACTGTATCAAATAATTACACACCCCCTTTGTCCCTAGTGGTTAGTCCAGTGTCCTGCATGTAGTTTTGTATTATAAATAATGTTCTTTCTGCCTGGAAACTGGAGATTGTCCATAGCAACCAAAAAGTCAAAAGTGGTTTTCGACCAGCTGGAAAACAGCGATAATAAATTAGAATCACTTGCAGGATTGAGCAATAGCGATTTGTGGGGAAATTCATCATCAAACAATGAAATAATGACAGCGACAATCCTGCAACTGAGCAAAATCCAGTGTTTTTATTTGATTACATTAGTGAATACTTTTTATTATTATTATATTATTATTTGTTATAATTCTTTATAGTTATTTATTAAATTATAATTTATGATTTTGTGTTTCAAACTTTATCATACCCGGGATGTCTACTAGACTCTTGTTTGGACAGATTTAAGGGAATTATTTCTAAGAATTACAGGCCTTCAATATAAAGCACCAAATTTCATCATACCATACCAAATCATACCGCCAGGGAGGTTAACAGCTCTGGGTCTTCAGGCAGAACAGTATTATAGATGGTCTAACAGGGACAGGCCCCCTCCTTCCTTCTCCTCCATTGAGAAAAGTTATTTTGTTGATTCCACTGCTTGTAACACAATCTGTGAACTTGGGAGAGTCTGATTAGTCATAGGATTATCGTCCCCATTTACAGATTGTTTTGCAAGCAGTGGAATTGATGAGCTTTAATGATCGTCTTTACAAATACATAGCTACAATAATTGGTATTTCCCTTTTCTATGTACTAGGAGTTCATTTTCTGCCCCATCCAATTAACATTGTAATGCTAGCGTGGGATACTTAAGATTCTGGCATTGGTCTGGGGGGAAATGGGAATGATGTACCAGAAAAGAAGCCTAATGTCAACTTGGACAGATGTTAAATCCTTTTCTGTAGTTTAAACTTCAATTCCAAAGTCTCTCCAGGGACACAGTGATTGGTTTTAACTTTAATGGTACTTGCTGGTGGGGATGAGCTGAACACCCCCTGGTTTGGTTTGCAGCAGAATATGCGAACAGACAAAAAATGTGTTCGAACACGTGAACACCATTAAAGTCTACGAGGCACGAACATGACAAACCAAAAGTGCTAATTTTAAAGGTTAATATGCAAGTTTTTGTCCTAAAAAGTGTTTGGGGACCTGGGTCCTGCCCCAGGGGACATGTATCAATGCAAAAAAAGTTCTAAAAACTGCAGTTTTTTCAGGAGCAGTGATTTTAATAATGCTTAAAGTAAAACAATAAAAGTGAAATATTTCTTTAAATTTCATACCTGGGGGTTTCTATAGTATGCCTGTAAAGTAGGCACGCTTCCCGTGCTTAGAAAAGTCCCTGCACAAAATGACATTTCTACAGGAAAAAAAGTCACTTAAAACTTTCTCGCGGCTATAATAAATTGTTGGGTCCCTGCAATAAAAGTCCTTGAAAAAAGCGACAAATTTAAAAAATAAATGGCGTAGTGGTCCCTTCAGGTCTGGTATGGATTTTAAGGGAAACACTGCACTAAAAATAAACTAAAAAAAAGTAGGATTCCCCAAAAAATCCATACTAGACCCTTATCCGAGCACTAAACCTGGCAGGTTGCAGGAAAAGAGGAGGGATGAGAAAGCACCCTTTCTCCTGAACCGTACCAAGGCCACATGCCCTCAACATAAGGAGGTTGTCCCCATGTTGATGCGGACAAGGGCCTCATCCTCACAACCTTTGCCTGGTGGTTGTAGGGGTCTGTGGGTGTGGGACTTATCGGATTCTGGAAGCCTGCTTTAACAATGGGGACCCCCAGATGCTGGCCCCCCTATGTGAATTGGTAATGGGGGTACATTGTACCCCTACCTTTTCACCCGAAAAGTGACAAAAGAGGTAAAAAAAAACACACACACAGCTTGGGACAAGTCCTTTAATAAAAAAAAAATCCAGCGCTTTAATCTGCCTCGCCGCCATGAACGATACAAGCTCCATAGGAGGAGCCCGGCTGGCGTCATGGGAAACCCTGTTGCGTCAGAGGGGGGGCGGGGTGACCCATCCACATCGTCCTCGGTTATTTGCTTCAGACGGGTCACGTGTCAGACGGGTCACGTGTCATTTGGCCGGGCACCTCCTATGGAGGCTGTATCGTTCGTGGCGGTGGTTCCTAGAAGCATTACAGTGCTGGATTTTTTTTTATTAAAGGACTTGTCCCAAGATGTGTGTGTGTGTTTTTTTTTTAATTTTTTGTCACTTTTGAGGGTGAAATTGTAGGGGTACAATGTAACACATTACCAATTCACATAAGGGGGGTCGGCATCTGGGGGGGGCTAAAGGGGGCTTCCAGATTCCAATAAGCCCCCCGCCCGCAGACCCCTACAACCACCGGGCAAGGGTTGTGGGGATGAGACCACATATATAAAACATAGCTTATCACTACAACATTTTATACAGTACCTGCCGCCGATATTGTGTCAATCTCACCTCTGCTAGCGGTGAGATTGACACCCGCGATCCCCATCGCTGGGAGCAAGGGTCGAGCCGTGTCGTTCCTACCGCTCGCCTCCCAAAATGGATTTCTATGGATGCGCGAGGAGCACAGCCTCATATTACCGGCTTCCAGCGTGATCACAGTAGGTGACACCTACTGTAGCTATTTTTTAAACATTATCAGAAATAGGACAAGGGAAAAACATAGTCGTTAAAGATGGGGGGATTGGGATTCTGGGGCCCAACAGAGAATGTTAGAATTTTTTTAAGGATAAGTTACCCTTTGTGAAAAAAATATTAAATGCTCATCATTTTTTTTACTAGGAGCCTGTAACGCATTGCACCAGCGATTAGCAGAGTGCAATGCAGAGCTCTTGCAGACTATCTATGTACTGTAAGCTATCTAGTCATATCTTATATGAGCAGGCAGTTACACACTGACAGGAAGCATCCATGAACTACTCAACAGCGCCCTGTTAGTTCATTAAAAACTACTAGCCAAGACTTAAGCCTCGTACACATGATCAGTCCATCCGATGAGAACGGTCCAAAAGAAGGTGACTGATGGTCTCATGTGCCTACACACCATTGGTTAAAAAACTGATCGTGTTAGAACGCGGTGACGTAAAACACGACGTGCTGAAAAATGGTCGTGCGTACTAACGATCGTTTTTGACCTATCGGTTAGGCGTCCATCGGTTAAATTTTAAAGCAAGTTGACTTTTTTAACCGAAGGTTAATTAACCAATAGGGCCTACACACGATCAGTTTTGACCAATGAAAACAGTCCATCAGACCGGTGTCCTCTGGTTAACCGATCGGCCTTATAGTTCTTATATTCCCAGAACTCTGCAGATGAATGACCTGGCCAGGTGGGCAGAGCCACACATGGGCACAATTTTTTTTAATTGTGACAGCGAGTGTGGAGAGCAGATCCCTTGCTCGCTGTCACAACAGGGCCGCCCCCCCCCCCCCACCTTCAGGGGATGCTGCGCATTTGTAACATATTACACCCTGAATTTGGGTATAACATGTTACGAAAGGTAAACTTATTCTTTAACAATAGCACAACCATAGTCTTCACCCAACTATACAGTCTTTTAGATGCCACGCGTTAACAAAAAATTATTTTAACTTGTCTTTAGAAAACTATTGTGCAAATCTATTCAAAAAAATTTGACATCTGATTTCATAATAATTGTGCTAAAGATGTATTTAGCAGGGAGATGACAGATGACAGGAAAATTACACAGTAATTGGTCAAGCATTTGTTTAATAAGTATAAAGAGGATGGCCAGTGGTACAGAGCTGAAATCATTGTATTACCCAGTAATGTTGACATTAGTTATGTAGACTCTCTGGTGAGAGTAAAAAAAATTGATCAACAATACTATCAGACAAGTGTCACCAAGTATGATAAGGATGATGTCCAGTGGTAAAAAGCTAAAACATGTGTATCACCTAGTCCTAATATGTTGCTATTAGTTATGTAGAAAATGTAAAAAAAAAATAATGCCATTAAAAACGACCGTGTGTGGGCTCCAGAGCATTAGTTTGTCATGTTGTTGTAGTTTTTCACGTCGTAAAAAAATGGTTGTGTGTGGGCTTTAATGACGTGAACAAAAACGTGCATGCTCAGAAGCAATTTATGAGATGGGAGCGCTCGTTCTGGTAAAACTAGCGTTCGTAATGGAGATAGCACATGCGTCACGCTGTAACAGACTGAAAAGCACGAAGACTGAAAAGCGCGAATCGTCTCTCACCAAACTTTTACTAACACAAAATCAGCAAAAGCAGCACCTAGGGTGGCGCCATCCGAGTGGAACTTCCCCTTTATAGTGCCGTAGTACGCGTTGTACGTCACCACGCTTTTTGGAGCATTTTTTTTCGTAGGCAAGGCAGGCTTGACAAGAATCGGGTTGAAAAAAAATGGTCGTGTGTACGCGGCATTAGTTGTATCCACAATGGGCCAGATTCTCATATATTTCCGGCGGCGTAGCGTAAGCCATTTACACTACGCCGCCGCTGCATACTAGAGCAAGTGCTTTATTCTCAAAGCACTTGCTCCGTAGTTTTCGCCGGCATCTCGTAAATCGCCAAGCGTAAACCCGCGCAATTAAAATGGGGCGGCTTGTATTTAAATTAAGCGCGCCCCCGCGTCGAACGAACTGCGCATGCGCCGGCCGGGGAAAAAGCCCAGTGCGCATGCTCCAAAGGACGTCACATTTTCTCTATGTAAACGACGTAATCGCAGCGTACGCCAGCCCCATTGAGAATCGACGTACGCAAACGACGTAAATGACGCACAACACGACGCGGTCCCGAGGCCATACTTAACATGGCATCCGACGGCACCCGACGGCATCCGACGGTACTTCGTAAGGTTACTCCACATCGAAGCTGGGGTAACCTTACGCGGACGAAAACGACGTACGCGACGAAGGGGCGGCGTAAAAGCGTTCGGGAATCGGCGTACTAGCCTCATTTGCATAAAAAACAACGTGAAGGCCACCTAGTGGCCGGAGTTGTCATTACACCTACGATCCGAAAGTGTAATGCTTTTACACTTGTCGGATGTAGAAGCGTATCTATGCAAAAGTGATGCTAAGCATCACTCGCATAGATACGAGGACAAAAAAAAGGCGATACGACGGGGTATCTGAGATACTCCGTCGTAACGCCTCTGAGAATCTGGCCCAATGTGTTCAGCAAAAATGTCAAACTTTAATCTCGTTTTAATATCTTTAAGATTAAGATGTAATTATTACTAGCTTTGTTAGCGTTCATTTTATTATTTGCTGACATCTTACAGGATGATCCTTTACCTTTAGGGATAAGAGGAGGTGGAAATTAAATGATTGTCTTTTTTTTTTTTTTTTTGTAATAACAATTGCCATCTGCGCAAATTTTGACATTTCTTGCATACATGTAAACATCTGCCTTTTTTTTTTTACTAGATAATTACTTAGAATCCCCAAACATTGATTTAAAACTGTGTACAACCATGGAATGGTGACAAACCATGATATATTAAATTATCCATAGGCAGTTTAGAGGTACACAGTAAGTCTGGCCCTACAATTATTGCAACATCCTTGTGAAAGCCTGGGCAGTGGCAGGTACTCTTTATGGAGAGATATGGGGTCTATTAGACCCCAAATCTCTCCTCTGGCCTTCTTTAACCTCTTCCCTTCCTTTCTTTTATTAACCAGGTCCCCAACCTAATCTATATGCCTGTGGAGATTGACATCATATTTGCTATGAATCAAAACCAGCTAAATAAAATTACCATTATTTTGATCAGGGTTACACAAAGTGTGAGCAGCTTTAACTTCCTCTCTGTAAGCAAAGCCTAGTTTGACAATGTTCTCAACCTTTTTTCTCCTTTTACCTGTTTTGCAAGTTAAAAATAATTAGAGTTTCAACATCTTTGCTATATCTGCATGTTGATATGCATTTGCCACTCCCTGATGTTGTGCATATCACTTATGATTTCAACATATAAACGTAACTTTTAAACTCTCCTATATCTATTGGTGATAGAGGGGTGGCAGGAGAGAGGGGGGCGGCACCCGTGCGCCCCTTATGGATGCACCGCCTCTGCTGCAGAAGTAGAAAGCCTATGTTAAGGGGCAGTAACATTTACTAAGCAATGTGTAAAATACATCTAGGGAAGAAATTCGAGACTTCGAAGGAGTGAAAGCCATAATAGAGCAGGACCTCTCAGATTTTGAAGATGCAGTGCTTGAAGAAGGCCTGTCTGCACATAACAGTTTCTACTAATGCTAACATGCTGGAGAGTGGAAAAGCACTACTCTGACTATTGTCAGGGCAGCGTTTGGGCGGCTCCCCTGTTTGACAGCTCTGGTCCACTCCCACCCAGAGACACGCAGCCAATGTCTCCATGAGGCCTACTGAGGCTCCAGCTGAGGCTAACAAATGGCGCTCGTGGATCCCTCAATAGAGACTTTCCAGGGGACCTCCTGCGCTACTGTGACACTGCATGTGGAAGCTCCCACCCGCTCTAGCACTCTGCAATTGCTCCAACATTTTTCACGCAAGTTTTTAGAGTTTGATTTGTACTTATATACTGAATAAATTCTTAAGCTGTTTAAAGGATTGGCTTGGTGTTTCTCTCTCCTCCTTTTTCTTTCCTTTTGTTCACAGTGATCGGGTTCCCCAGCTCGTGCCTGAAGCAGCCTCATTTAGAGACTTTTTTAGAGACTAATTTTTAGGGTTTTACCCCCCAAGAACTTTCAATCCACTTACCATTCACATGGTTGCACCTTCATGTATCAACATGCAGATGCATGACTTTTTATTAAAATTTTTAACTTTAATCTTTTTCATCAGATGGTTTAGCGCTGAACTTTATACCAATATTGTGTATGTGTTCCTTTATAAATACAATGCAACCCAGTTCGATATATATACACATTCACACCACTATGTCTTGAACAAGTGACAGTGCAAACTTGTTTATAAATGTGTCTTGTCACCTCCAGAATCAGACCCCACCACTACAAAGTCTCATTCGCCTCTACTACACTCCTCCTGTGAGTGTCTCAATACCACTTCTGGTTTCAATTTGGGTGAGATAAAAAGGAGGAGGGCCATAGTGCTCTCTATTTTTAAACTTTTATTCACTAAAAACAGGGATTATAAAAAATAAAGAATGACATACAAAAGCAGGTGTTCAGGACTCTCAGCTCACTGCTGATACATGGATGACTGATGTGTGATGTCACGGCCTTCGGCTCCTCCCACCCATACACGTTACACCCTCCTATTGGGCTTTTTCAGTAGGCCTACTACTACTGTATTTATAATAATATACATTGTATGTGGTGGATCAGTGGAAACACTTGAGAGTGTGAGCAGCAGTTTTTGCCTTGATGATTATGCACTAGTTTTGTTTTGAGAGTATCTTTCAATTGTTTTCAGTTAGTGACTGCGCTGATTGTGTCGCATTACTTTTATTTGCACAAGTAATACTGACATTTAAATTTTTTTGGTGCATATTGACTTATGGATAGCATTAGAAATGGGGCAATGCTACTAGAGGACATGACTGTGTTAGGCTGCGTACAGACGATCGAATTTATCTGATGGAAACGGTCCGACGGACCGTTTCCATCGGATATGTCCGCCGGGCTGTTTTGGTCTGATGGCTGTACACACCATCAAGCCAAAATCCCCGCCGGCAGACAGCGCGGTGACGTGGCGGTGACGTCCGCCACGTCACCAAACCCGGAAGTAAAATGCTTCCGCGCATGCGTCGAATCCATTTGACGCATGTGCGGGAAGATATGTCCGCTGGTTAGTGTACTAACCAGCGGACGGATCCGATGGACAGGTTTGTAGCAGACAAATTTCAAAGCATGCTTTGAAATTTGTCCGATGGACAAACCTGTCTGCTAGCCCGTAGACACGATCGGATTTGTCTGCTGAAATGGTCCGTCGGACCATTTCCAGCGGACAAATTTGATTGTGTTTTTTTCGCGGCCTCACATCTTGCATGGTGATCATTGAGTTAGGAATGGCTTCAGAAAGGGGGCACTGCTGTTAGGCCTGATGAAAGACACCACTATGCCACATCAAAGTTGGTGTGTGTTGACTTGATGATGGATTCATTAATGATCGTGTTGCAAATTCTGAGGTTTCCAAATATTAAAATTTCTACTAACATTTTAGACATTTTAGGTTTAAAGTTCTGATACCTGGTTATAAACGTGAAATCATTAACATCAAACTCTAACTACGTTTATGATGAACACTGCCACATTATAAATAATAGTTAGTTTCCTTAATTTGCAGCCAGCAGATGGCGCTTCATGATCTTTGCCACATGTAAAACCTTAATTTTTGCCTGTGCTTGTATATGACATATTCAGCCAGAAGGTGGAGCCCTAAGCTAATGTAAAAATTGATAGGTTTAACCTTGTGTCTTTTTGGACGAATAAAGGCCTTTCTAGAAAGCTCAACATAGTGCATTTAAGTGACCCCCAAATTAATGATCAAATTATCAGACACAGTCCAACATAAATTTGCATTGTAATTTCTTGTCAGTAGATTAATTAAAAAAGGCTTACTCGTCCTAAAGAAGATGCCTGCCAGTATCACATGTCTCTTCCTGGGTGCCCCAATCCCACTGTTCCCAAACATTCCTTTCCATACAGTGAATGACCCCCAAATACATTTTACCATTCTCATGCAAAATTGTTTTTCATTTTTTGGTAAGTAAATTATGAGTTTCATTTAGGCTTTTCTGGTTCACCTACTAAACAATATGGCTGCCCAAATCCCACATATTACCAGTCCAAAATTAATTGAATGACTCTCAAATTAAAAATAATTTTCTTAATGTGACCCAGGCTATATTTTACAATTGCTAGGCAGCCAACTATTGAAGATACTTTAGGATTTTAACTTATCTGCTAATGAAGATGCCTACCCAAATCTCAGCATTACCAGTCCAGAAGTGGGTGATTGACCCAAAATACATTTTAACATTCTTATTGTGCCCCAGAATATACTGTAGTTTTGTAATTGTTTTTAGATTCAGTTGCTCAAGAAGATAGTGGTCCATATCCAAGCATTAGCAGTCTCGAAGTGAGCAACTGACCCACAACATACATTATTCTATTCTTACTGTTCCCTATTATATATATATATATATATATATATATATATATATATATATATATATATATATATATATATATATATATATATATATATATATATATATACATATTAGACATGTGCATTCGTTTTCGTCCAAATTAATTTTCATCTGAATTTCGGGTATTTTCGTTAATAAAACCGGAAAGATCCAACATAAAAAATGCTTTCTTTTCGTTTTCGTTTCTGAAACAGTTCGATAGTGATAGGAGATTGGACATGACGCTAACTATAGCAATCTGTGTCTATCGAAGCTGTGGTCGAATGTGCCTAACCTTAACTTTATTAGTCCAAGATTATTCTACATAGAGAGGAAAGATTTGACATAGAGAGAAAAGATTCAACATAATAGAGACAGTGTTGGGGTAGATCATTCGACATGAACGACTGAGATTCGACGGAGCAGCGAAAAACATACAAACGTGGAATCTGTCATTGAAGGCTTATGGTGTCTGTCGAAAGGTCTAAGAAGATTCGACAAGCAGCTAAACTGTACCATCATACATTTCTGGTTCAAATGATCCGCCCATAGGCTATAGAAGAGTTCAAATGTTTGTTGACTAGTAATAATAATTTATAAATATAATTATTACTAGTGTCATACAACAATAGAATTCTTCTATAGCTTGTAGGCGGAACATTCGACCGGAAATGTACGATTGTGGCGTCGTACAGTTTAGCTGTTCCGTCGAATCTTCTTAGAACGTTCGACAGACACCACAAATATTTATATATTTTATTTTTTTATATTGCTGGGGCTGATGGAAAGAGAAGGCCGGGTACTCTGACCTCAGGGCATTTGTCTATTCTTGCAGAGGTAGTAATATTAGTAACACAGGATACAGGAGCAGGTGTAGGACAAAAATAAGGGTGTATTGCAGCCAGAAGGCAGACTTCAATCACATTTGAGACTCACTTAAGATGCTGTGAACAGAGGGAATTGACGTAAATGACATGGCTGGGGGTCCTGGGGTTGGAATGGTGGACACAGAGAGGCAGGTGTAACGTTGATAACTTTGAAATGACAGACCCCCCAATAAGTACCTTTAAATCAATTTTTGGCCACATATTCAGGACCCTACAGAAGATCCTTTGGGGGTTCAGTGGATCCATCAAATTAATCCACCTTTAGTTAAATGGATAAAATATTCCAGCAGTAAGTTAGCTGAAATGTTTACATAATTGGACGACTCTGATATTCTGGTTATGCAGTATTGTGTGAAATCAGAGAATGTAGTGAGATTGCGGTACATGTTAATCAAGTAAATAATTCCAAAATGCAAACTGCTATCTAGTCTAACTTGAATCTTATTATATGCTTCATTTTCTATACTCTTACTGCAAAATGAATCATTAACCATTTGTCAGTGCTAAGTGATCTGCTGCATATTCAAATTAAACCAAGATGTCATTATAAAATCCTGTGCATAAATAATAGAAATTCAGAATGACAGCTATGTTTACCATAAAAAATGTGCAGGTGAATTAACTTGGGCAGGATAATGGGGCAACACCATGATACATTACATGTCATTTATGCTTTATTTTTAACAGTTTTTTACATATTTTTTGTATATTGGCCTAATGTCAGGCACTTTTGATTAGGTGCAGTATAGTGCTGCAGTGAGGAGTCACAATCACTTTTTTCAACATGGTTAACACATGTGAATAATGCATTCCAATATCTTTATATGCTTGTGTGATAGTGTAGGTGATATTGATAGTTTTAGAAATGATTAAAAATTATCAATAATGGAAATCTAACTATGAAACATGTAATAATGTAAAAAAAAAATTACAATGTGTTGTTTCTAATAGACACTGCGCATATGTTATAACATATGCCTCGTTTCCACTGAACGGTTCGGGTCGGTACAGTTTGGAGCGCTTAGAATGGTCCAGTCTATTCTTGTGAGCGTTTCCACTGCAAGTCGGACCGTCCCGGGCCATTCAGGGTTTACAAAAAATGCCTAGGGTGTCCACCAATCAGTGGAATGTATTGTAGGTCCGCCCTAACCGAATCGCTCCATTTTCTATGGCCCCACATCTGAAGCAGGACCCTGAGTGGTCCGGTACGGTTCAGTTTTATGGCACACTTTCATAATGGAAACACCCAAAATAGCGTACAGAACCGAACTGTACCGAACCGATCCGCTCAGTGGAAACGAGGCATAACATGACTTGTTAAATTTCTCCATTACCATTTCACTGTGGAAAAAGGAATAAAGAGCAATCATACTGAGATGGAAGGTGTAGATTAAATAGAACAAACAAAAGAAAAAAGTAAGTCTAACATGAGAATTAGAGATGGACCAAACACCCTCCCAAACAGGTGAAAAGTTGTAACCCGAACGACAAACCCCATTGAAATCTATGGGAGCTGAACAGAAAAAAACAAAATTTTTTTCAGCAGCACTGATTTTAATGATTCTTAAAGTGCAACAATAAAAATGAAAATTTACTATAAATATAGTGCCTTGGGGTCCCCTTAGTCTTCCTGTAAAGTGGTGCATCATATATAGAACATGCTGCAGCAAAAATAACATTCCTCAAGAAAAAAATTAAATAGTCATATCACATTTAAAATGACTTGTGGTTGCAAGTGCTGGCACTTGGCTATTGAAAAAAAAAAAAAAAAGTCCATACCAGGCCACATGCCTTCCAACCCCAAAGCACCTTGTCCCCATTTGATGGGAACAAGGGCCTTATCCCCACAACCATGGCCGGTGGTTGTGGTAGTCTGTGGGCGGGGGCTTATAGGAATCTGTTAGCCCCTAGATCCCAGCCCCCCTATGTGAATGAGTATGGGGTACATAGCACACCTACCCATTCACCATTTTTTTTTTCAAAAAGTAATAAAAACGCAGAGACAGTTTTTTTCGTTTTCATTGTTGCACTTTAAGCATCATTAAAATCAGTGCTGCTGAAAAAAATAGATAATTTAAAAAAACATTTTTTGCATTGATACATGTCCCCCAGGGCAGTACCCGATCCCCCATAACCCTTTAATGGCCATTTTTTTTATTAAAAAACAGTGCCCCCCCCCAATGAAAATCCATCATCATTAACGCCGTACCTTAAAAATAGAAAAAGCAAAAATGCTCCTGCCATCTATGAAGGCTGGCTGACTACTAGGTCAGGGGAGGGGGCCATCTGGTGATGTGGGGTTCTCCTTAAAATCTATACCAGACCTTTAACCGGGGAGTGCAGTGCGCAGTGCATTTCATGACGTTCAACGGGGAGAACACCCTGCAAATTCGGGTGTTGGACGAACGGGCTGTTGGCTGTTCAGTCTGAACTCATGCTCAGGCCAAACCATTCGCCAAACACTACTGCATCACAGAATACACATATAATGTTATAGAAGTTTGTAGAATTATAAATTATGCAATTGTTTAATTTGACAACATGCTTGTCAATTCACATGCACATCTACTACACAGAGATCTAGTGCCCTTGTTTCTTTGCTATCATATACACACTTTTATTAATTTGATTGCTGCACATACAGCACGAGTAACGCTTGTTATAGTCTCCTGAACTTTGCCTATAACTCTCACCTTTTTTATTGAATAACTTGACTGCAGTATGTTTTATAATTGTATGTACATTTTGTTTTATAAATCTTTTTAAAAATATTTCCTATTCTGCTCTAAGTCGATGCAATTTTAATGAGGGAACAACTGTACACAATAGGCTACCCGCTCATATTAGTAAAGCTAATAAGTTACTTTGGAACATTTTACTCCTCTGGACTTTGATGTCTTTGCTCTGTGAAATTGTCTACTACGTTTAAAAAATAAAAGCGCATGAGAACTTTGGATACATCATGATCTATTATTAAAAAGACAATACAATTTGTTTAAAATACATTTCCTAAAATGGCTATAGCATTTCCAATGTTAGTCATTCTCTCCAGAACTAAAATAGCTCTGATATTTTACCAGATGTATTGTATATAGGGAAAATAAAAGATGGAAGGCTTTAAAAATGCAATAGAGATGTTTATTTATTTATTTTATTTTGTTATATTAAAATGTGTACTGATAGCGCTAGCAGATTTTCGGACAAAGTTTATTATTTCAGAAAGAAAAATGAGAAATAAATGGATCTAGAATTTAAAAAAAAATCTACTCACGTCAAACAGGCTGGCTTAAAACAAACATTTTAAAGTACAGCTGTAATAAACCTGGAAGATTCAGACAGAACATATAAAAAAAACTGTAAATAGTGGTAACCTTCAATAAAAACTGCAGGATGTTAATTTCTCACTACTAAAGTAGTATACCGCATTTACTTTATAAAAAATCCTTTTTGTGATTGATAGTGTGAAGTTTAATTTTTTTTGTTAGAAAATCGGCACGCTCAATTTCTTTGTAAACATATTTCGGCACACTGTGCTCAAAAGGTTGCCTACCTCTACACCTTAAAGTGTCTACAAATTATGGGATATATTAATGGATTTTTTTTTTTTAACAATACATTTTTATTGCAATTTTTTTTTAAATAACTATACAGAGTGCCATTCACGTTTAGTCTTTTGTAACCAACATAGTTACATTGGTTCATTATATTTATGGATTTTTATATATTTTTTAATTTATTTGTACTAGTGATAACAGCGATCAGTGACTTATAGTGGGACTGCGATATTGCGGTGGACTATAGGACACTAATTGACACTTTCTGGGAACCAGTGACACTACTACAGTGACCAAGTGCTAAGAAGATGCACTGTCAGGCCACGTACACACGATCAAATTTGTCCGCTCAAACTGGTCCGACGGACCAGTTCAGCAGACAAATCTGATCGTGTGTATGGGCTAGCGGACATGTCGGACCGGCGGACAAATTTTAAAACATGCTTTAAAATTTGTCCGCCGGAGACATGTCTGTCGGATATGTCCGCTGGTCAGTACACTCACCAGCAGACATATCTTCCCGCAAATGGATTGGATTCGACGCATGCGCGGAAGTATTTTTCTTCCTGGTGCGGTGACGTGGCGGCGTCAACGTCACCGCCACGTCACCGCGCTGTCTGCCGGCGGGATTTTCATCCGATGGTGTGTACACGCCATCGGACCAAAATCCGATGAGACATGTCCGCTCTAAACTGTCCGTCGGACAAGTTTGAGCGGACATATCTCATCGTGTGTACGCGGCCTAACTGTACTAATGACACTGACTGGGACGGGGTTAATATCATGGGGGGGAGTTAAAGAGTTAACTGTGTGCCTAGCCAGTGTTTTTGTGTGGTGTGTGGTGCTTTCACTAGAGAAAGAGGCCCATTCTGCTTTATAGAGAAACAGGATCACCCCCCCCCCCCCCTTCCTGTCAGAACTGAGATATGTCTTATTTATATAGTAAAACATAGGAACCCAAAATTTGCCTAATGATCAGCAAGTGCCGTAGGGCATTGAGTCCCCGATACCCGCAGATTATCTTCTGTTGTGAATTACCACAGCAGAATTGGTCCTCTGGCAGCAGCTTCCGCCCAGTAAAAGTGCTATAGGGTGGTGAGCAAGTGGTAACTAAATATATAACTCCTAAAACTAAGCTAACCTCTCCTAACCAAACATACTACCCATCCTGGACTGGGATCAGCCCTTAAACCACATGTGCTTTGTGCCAATAACAAAGCTATATGGTTATGATACCTCTGTAACTCTACCTCTGGTGAAAGTCTGTCACTATATATTTGATAACGTTCTACACTGTACATTATACTGTGCTAGACATTTCACCCTTGCTATTCCCAATACGCTTCTTTTATCTTGCAGCATCAATACTTCAACCTCTTAGACAAGCTAACTGAACAATCTCTTCCAGGGCAAATGTATATCAATATCTGATACTTGCTATATGATGGTAACAGGGATAGATGACAAGTTACTGTATTAGGAAAGAAAAAAGTATTACAATGATAGAAGTCAGGTTTGCCTGTCATAAAGTGGATTGACATGATTAATATCTAAAAGAGAATACCCAAGACTGGCCCTGCAGTGAGCTGGAGGGATATGCAGTATAACTTCTTGAGCAGAGCATCTGTCATGCCATCAATGAAAAAATAAGAAGAGGAACGTAGAACACCATTGCCCTAAGTAGGAGAGTAAAAGACAGCTAATCTGAAACATTGCCTGTAGGAGTGTCCCTCGATGGGAGCACTTCTCGCATGATACAGTATTGCATACCCAGCGGAACCTATTTCCCTGCACTCTGGGAATACAAAATAGAACAAGAGCAATCACTTAAAGCTTAGACAAATCTACTAGTTACAAGAAATATTGTGCCATCCTAGACATCAAACAATTCACGGTGTATAGCATTCCCTGAGGACCTGGTAATGACACTTACAAATAGACTAGCGATATCATCAATTTAAAAAAAACGAAAACACATGGAGGCATTCCTATATAGGGAAGATGTTATTTTCTAAGGAAATTGAAACTTCTATACATTATTACACACTGTAGCTCCTTGACACAACTAATTGTAAAAACTTTCAATGGCCAAAAATGAACATCTGTTCATGCAAAACATAATGGAAAGTATGTATGTTCTATGTGCTTTAAAAGATCACTACATAATAGGTTTTTATTATTTTAAAAAAAGACACTGGGAGACTAGGCAGGGCAGTGTACAAAGGTGAGTACAGGCATACCCCACTTTTAAGTACACAATGGGGTTTATTTACTAACGCTGGAAATCGCAAAATCAGGCTCACTTCTGCATAAAAACCAATGAGCTTCTAAACCCAGCTTGTTCAATTAAGCCTGGTAATAAAACCTGGAAGCTCATTGGTTTCTGCGCAGAAGTGAGCCCAATTTTGCACTTTCCAGCTTTAGTAAATAAACCCCATTGTGTACTTAAAAGTGGGGTATGCCTGTAGTTTGTAGGGCAGTGTACAGAGGTCAGTACTATGTAGGGCAGTGTACAGAGGTCAGTAGTATGAAGAGCAGTGTACAGAGGTCAGTACTATGTAGGGCAGTGTACAGAGGTCAGTAGTATGAAAAGCAGTGTACAGAGGTCAGTACTATGTAGGGCAGTGTACAGAGGTCAGGAGTATGAAGAGCAGTGTACAGAGAGCAGTAGTATGTAGGGTGGTGTACAGAGGTTAGTAGTATGTAGGGCAGTGTACAGAGGTCAGTAGTATGTAGGGTAGTGTAGAAAAATCAGTAAAAGGTAGGGCAGTGTACAGAGGTCAGTAGTATGTAGGGCAGTGTACTGAGATCAGTAGTAAGTAGGACAGTGTACAGAGGTCAGCAGTAAGAAGGGCAGTGTACAGAGGTCAGTAATGTGTAGGACAGTGTACAGAGGTCAGTAATATGTAGGGCAGTGTAAAAAGGTCAGTAGTAGGTAGGGCAGTGTACAAAGGTCAGTAGTAGGCAGGGCAGTGTACAGAGGTTAGTAGTAGCTAGGGTAGTGTACAAAGGTCAATAAGATGAAGAGAAATGTATATAGGTCAGCAGTGTGACAAGCAGTGTATAGGGACCAGTGGGGCAGAGGACAGGGCAGTCAGGAGGGTATGGTGCATGGGGGTCAGGAGGGTATGGTACTGGGGGGACAGGAGGGCTTGGTACCGGGGTCTCAGGAGGGCAGAACACAGGGGCTTCAGGGGGACCTGGTACTGGGGGGTTAGGAGGACAGTACAGGGGGTTGGGAAGGGGTGGTTTTGGGGGGATAGGAGGGCATGATACTGGGGGTTCAGTAGGGCAGAATACAGGGGGATCAGGAGGGCATGATGCATGCAGGTCAGGAGGGCATGGTGCAGGGAGGTCAGGAGGGCATGATGCATGCATGTCAAGAGGGCAGGGTGCAGGGAGGTCAGGAGGGCATGGTGCAGGGAGGCCAGGAGGACATGGTGCAGGGAGGGCGTGGTGCCGGGAGGTCAGGAGGTCATGGTGCAGGGAGGGCGTGGTGCCGGCAGGTCTGAAGGTCATGGTGCAGTGAGGGCATGGTGCAGGGAGATCAGGAGGGCATGGTGCAGGGAGGGCGTGGTGAAGAGAGATCAGGAGGGCATGGTGCAGGAAGAGCATGGTGCAGGGAGGTCAGGGGGGCATGGTGCAGGGAGGTCATTGTGCAGGCAGGTCAGTTTGTTCAAGGCTGGGTCAGAGAACCTTGAACACCAAAAATTTAAAAAAAATCCTAGGTAGCAACCAGAACCTCATCCTCAGCTACTTTTTAATTATGTTGCTATAACCTCTTTTTTTGCTTGTCTCTGCATCCTCTGTAGCTAATAAATCGTGTAGCTCACAAGACTGGCTTAACAGAATTATAAATCTTTTGGAAAGCAAGGCAGTTCACATTCTTGTGTTTCAACTGTATAAGCCGTTTGCCTGAAGTCCAGCTTTAAAGATATAATAAAGCAGGAAATCACTGCAGCATCACAAAATAGTGGTGTGTCTTCTTATAATATATTGTCAGTGCTTGGTACTTGTGATCCAACATTTGAAAAGGTAATTAAACCTCTGAACTACATTTTATTTCTGTACTATTTTCTTTTATCACCTGATACCTATAAAATGTGCTATTTTTAGGGAATCTGGAGGTAGGCGTTAATATGCACACTCAGACAACTTAAGCACCTAAGGACTAATTTCTAATTACAATTCTAATTTCCAATTAAATACTAATTTTTAATTGTTTTTTTAAATGCTATGCAAATGTTTTTGCCCCATGATCTTAAAAATTCCCATGATCTTAAAAATCTCTGCAAAGAGTGCACATTTGCCTATGTTTTATCCATTTAAAGACAGTACAAGTGCTGAAAATACTTGCTGATCTGCCAAAAATGCACTCAACTCTTAATTTCCTTTTGTGGACTAACAACATTTCGTGTCAACTCTGCCCAGTTTTCTTTTGCTTAACTTTTTAACCGCTCTAAGTGCAAAGAACAGGACACAATGCAGCTTTGATTTTTTTCAACTGTTTTTTTTTTGCATTTATAAAACAGAAATAACAAAATGCTTTCAATGGTATATTTAATACACCAAAAGAGAGCAAATAAGTCAAGTTAATTGTTGGGGCTTACATATACTTTAAGAGCCGTCACGGAATGGGACCTCGTGTCTGTACCTTTGTGTTCAGACCTTCACAGTTGAGGATAAAATGGGTTACCAACATTCTGAAGATGGAGGGAAGCTAATATTCATATATATATATATATATATATATATATATATACTGTATATTGCATATAATTGCACAAAGCGTGTCTCATTAAAATGTATTAACTCTTGGATATAAACATTTACAATATTATTATTATTATACAGGATTTATATAGTGTCAGCAGTTTATGTAGCACTTTACAATAAAACCAAGACGATATAGTTATAGTACAATAAAATACAAGAGCATTAAGAGGACCCTGCTCAGAAGAGCTTACAATCTAATAGGGTGGGATAGGTGGTACAAAAGGTTATAACTGTGGGGAATAAGTTGATGGAAGTAGTAAAAGATTAGTTGGAGGCTTGATAGGCTTCACTGAAGAGATGAGTTTTCAGGGATTGCCTGAAGGTAGCAAGAATAGGAGATCACCGGACAGGTTGAGGTAGAGGAGGGGTGTCAATCTAAATTTCATCGCGGGCCGCATAAGCATCATGATTGTCCTCAAAAGGGCCGGTTGTATCTGTAAGATTAGATGTTCGACGCATTTCCCTCCCCTTACATTAGATATCAAGAGCCACCCCACCATCAGAAGTTGAGTCCCCCCACTCTCCCTTACATCACAGTGCACCCCCCTTTCCTTATGCTGCTGCTAGTAAGAAGCTGGATGCATTGCTTGAAATCAGAAAGTAAGGGTCTGGAGGAGGACCAGAGGAGAGTTGGAGCTAACCTACAGCTGCAGGAGAGGTGCGAGGGCCACATGAAATTTCCTGGAGGGTCTGATCCAGCCTGCAGATCTTTTGTTTGACACCTGTGAGGTAGAGAGTTTCAGAGGATGGGAAAGGCTATTGTGAGGGATTAACTCGGTAGCAGGTGTGTGTGACCCCCTGGATGGGTTCACTACACGTTGAACTGTACAAAAAGGCACTTGAGGATGACTCTTCAGAAGTGCTTGTGTCTGCTCCTTCACTCACAAAGCCCCCAGGATGCAGCAATCAGTCGTTATCCCTAGGCTATATTTATAGGGGCTTTAATTGCTTCATTTTGAACAGCTGAAGGCTTCTAACACCAAACCTCTCTGGCCATTTCTACAGCCGACGCCCAATAGTAATTGGTGTATTGTCTACACAAGGCAGAAAAGTATCTTCCATCTGGGACAACACACACAGATTTACCTGACTTCCTGTCACATACCCCCCCCCCTCTTGTTTCAACCCTAGGGTTGGGACACAGGTTGCCAGGCACGCATGCACTCGGGACAAACCATCTGCATTCCCCATTTTAACAAAGGGGCGATGCGTTACGACAAAACTAAATTCCTGAAGGGCCAGGAACCACCTATTTATTCTCCTATTGGTCGTCAAATTCCGGCTGAGGTACATATATTACAGAGCAAGTTCCTTGCTCTGTAATATACTCATTTTCAGTGGTAAGCCATGCAAAACCTTAATTGGTTTTTCAATGGACACAAAGGTTTCCCTCGATAGCTCAATCCCTGAAGAACTCAGCGAGTCATAACCAACACCAAGAGCTGACAACACTGTGCTATGCAATGGATCCTCCATTTGGATGCCTTCTTCAGATGCAAACACGCCAAGACTGGAATCCTCCAAAGCAAGGTGACACCCAAAAAAATCTGTTCTTCTATGAACTGGACTAAAGTCTGACGCAGAAGACCTCTGATAAACCGATGTACTAGGCGGTTTTTCTTCCCTTTGGTGCGCTAGACGGAAATCATTAGACATGTGCAGACTGGAATATTTTGTTTCGTTTTTTCATTTTCGTCCAGAAAATAAAGTTATTTAGTTACTCCCGAAAATCGTTTTGATTTATTTTGTTTTCGTCGGGAAAGTTTTCGTCCGAAAACGACGATTTTCGATGACTTTATCGAATTAAACAACGGAAATTTGACAAAGCATCGAAAATCGTCGTTCTGAATACAGTGAACAACGATTTTCGATGAGTTTGCGAAATTGAAAGACGGAAATTCGACAAAGCATCGAAAATCGTCGTTCTGAATACAGTGAATATACCTATTCACTGTATTCAGAACAAAGATTTTCGATGACTTTGTGAAATTGAACGACGGAAATTCGACAAAGCATCGAAAATCGTTGGATCTGAACGAAAACGAAAATAAAGCATTTTTTATGTCGGATCTTTTGGTTTTCGTTTCTTGCGCTTTCGTTTTCGTTCGTTAAAACGATAACGAAAATACCCGATTTTCAGACGAAAATGCATTCTAACAAAAACGAATGCACATGTCTAGAAATCATTACTTGTCAATTCTACATTTCCAAGTTTCTTACTTTGTGATAGTTCAGACTCACAAGTATGGTGAAAATCTACCAAACCCAATGTAAGGTTTTCAGAAACTGAATCCTTGTCACTTTCTTGAAGCAACTGCTTACTCTGTGCATCACTTGTTCGCACACCCCTATTCTCACCAAGAACTTGACAACTGCTATCGGACACATCATTAACTGAGCTAGACAACATTTCTTGTCTAGCAGATACAATCACTTTTGAAATTATGTTTATGGCTAGTGGTTCAACTATCTTTGCCACATAGTCTCCCAAAAATGTTTTAGTATTTGTTTCTTTGAAACCATCAACTATTGGACACAAATTCTCATATTCTTCATGCCTTTTAAGACATTAGGAAAAAGCATCCAATAAATTAGTACATTTAGCCTCTCTGACCACTTCAGTGATGGAGGTTTCACAACGTTCAGAGGGCTCACCTGCCATTACAGATTCTACACTTTGAAAAATAAATTTTACTTCCCGAGGACTCTTGGTAGTCAAGTCCAAAGTATTATCCTGCGTTACTTGCTCTGACAGAACCCTTTCTAAAGACTGGGTTTCACAGGATGTGACATTACCTTTATATTCAAATCCGATTTCATTAACATAAAAATTAACACACTGCTCTTCAACATGCAAATAATTCACAGAGGAAAAAATAGCTTCAGTCTGGGTACATATTTCTTGCAATTCAGATTTCTTAATGACCCTGCTCTGCTGATCATCAATTATGGGAAAGTCATGAATATCACCTGCCTTACTACATTCACAAGGCTCAGTGGATATTGGACACACTTTTTCTACATTACTTCCAGAAAGTTCAGCTTAATTTTCCATAAAGTCCTTCATATTTAGGTTTCTAAGAATTGCCTCCTCCTCATCGTCATTAACTTCCACACATTCTTCATTATTTATTGTTAGTCCATTCTGAGTGTTGGTTGTTACCATAGGACAATCATCAACTTGTTCCGTTTCTGCTTTGGTAATCTTGGTGACACCAGGAACTCCTAACTTGGCAGAGTAGTCCCAAAGAAATGAACAGTGATCCATATAGCTCTGGCACACCATATCATCTGGGGTCTCCTCAGGTTCGGGGGAACAGTCTCTTACATGTGCAGTAGATGCCAAAGAAATTGTCCTTGTAATTATTAGCCAGGTTTTTCTTCTCTTTATCCGGATATAACTTGCACTCCCACTGTTTAAATTTGGCATTTCCACAATCGCAGCGAAATTTCCTCTTGGTGTAGAGCTCAAACAGGTCCTTGCCTTCATGACACTTGTATGTACAGGCCAGACATATCCCAGCAGGCTCCTCTTTATCATGGGTGCAGGTACTGCAGGCGTACAGCGCTTGTCTCTTCACATAACCCAGGGGGTAGGAGCATTTTTCGGAATCGCTCCCCGCCAGCACAGCAGACGTCTCATCCTGCAGGGCGTCATCCTCCTCCAGGACATCCAGCAGTGACAGGATTGGCTCTTTCTTTACTGCCACCTTCACTTCCTCCTCTTCATCTTCTGTACCACTTTCAACTTCTGTAAACTCTTCGCTGTCAGATTCATCACATGGTAGAAGATGGAAATATTCAAACCCGGCCTCATTTTCTTCATTTTCTCTGTTGGTGAAAGAACCGGCACAGAGAGCAACTGCTTTATTCATTAGGTCACTTTTCTCATTTTCAGCATGAGCCTTTGTACAACTAAAAGATTCTTGATTTGGACCATCATCTTGACAGACCAATTTTCCAGAGCATAGTCCTAGCAACTCATCCATACTGTCCATCATAAGTCTTTGCTTGGCAGAGCTGTACTTGCTCCTGTTGCGGCCAACATTTAGAAAACCATGAGCATGCGTGACAACGATCTCTTCGTTGTAATCCTCATCACTCCAAAGTAAGCTTTTCATGCAAGAATCACTGAGCGTCTCCTCATCACTTAGTCTTGTATATGGACGGCATCCATGATTGCTGCTTTTACCGGAACACAGTACCTTATAATCACTGTTGAGCTTTGAAGGTTGTAATTTTTTTGGTGAGAGCTCCTTAAAAACCTTTATGTTCTATTCCCTACCAGACAGCTCTGACTTTGCTTTCTTTTTCTTCTTCTTTTTCTTTGACTTCAGACTCAAGAAATCTTTGAATTTTTCTTTAACACTTTCAGACAGCTTGTCTGGCTTGCGATGAGACTTCTGGATTAAGTTCTCCTTGCTTTTGTCTTTTAGGGACGGTCGGTGGGAATTTGAACTGTTTGTGGTGCGTCTTCTCTTTGAGCTTTGCTGACTGGCCTTTTTGTGAGCTAAAGAGCCTCTTGTCTGCATATGCCTTGTGACAGGACTCTGATCCTGGTTTGACTTGTCAACGCCAGGGAAATACTTCATATGGTAATGCAGCAATTTGCCTTTGCGAAAATATTTGGAGCAATCCAAAATCTTGCCTTTAAACTTGTTGGGTTCCAGTTCCAAGGTAACAGCTTTGGTAGCTGGATCATCAAGTTTCTTCAAAGTATTTTCTAAAGGTTCTCTACTGTATTTAGCAGAACTGTCAGACCGTTGATTCAGCTTCATAGGAGCTGCTACTGCGGGGACAACTGGGACCTCCTCAGCACCTTTTTGTACATGAGGGCCTTTCTCTTCTGGTTTGATCTCATCTGGTTTGACCTCTGGAACGCCATTCACAACATTGGTTTCCACAGGCTCTACAGACTCTTCTACTACTAATGGCGGCTCCTTCACTTCGGGAGTTTCAGGCTGTGCCAGGGCACACTCCTCTGGCTCCACTTCTTGTTCCTCTGGTGAAGTACTACACTCCGGTGATGATTCCGTCTCAACAACAGACGTGGTAACCTCCATAGCATTATGGTCCTCTGGATTCTCAATCAGAGAGGGCTTGCTATCCTTTTCCTCTATTCTCTCAAATAGTTTCCAGATGGCATCCATTTGCTGCTGGTGTTTCCTTTCCCAACCTGCCATTCTCTCTTGGTGAACCTGTTGTTTAGCTGCCATGCTCTGTTGGTGAGCCTGTTGTTTAGCTGCAAGGCTTTGTTGGTGAGCCTGTTGTTGAGCTGCAAGGCTCCCTCGGTGAGCTGCAAGGCTCTGTTGGTGAGCCTGTTGTTGAGCTGCAAGGCTCCCTCGGTGAGCTGCAAGGCTCCGTTGGTGAGCCTGTTGTTGAGCTGCAAGGCTCTCTCGGTGAGCTGCCATGTTCTCTTGGTGAACCCGTTGTTGAGTTGCATTTGCTATAATCAGCTGTTTCAGCATCTCCTCCATTTTGGGTTTACTTTAACTGCCCGCATTCTCCACCATGTGTGAGGGATTTACTCGGTAGCGGGTGTGTGTGACCCCCTGGATGGGTTCACTACACGTTGAACTGTACAAAAAGGCACTTGAGGATGACTCTTCAGAAGTGATTGTGTCTGCTCCTACACTCACAAAGCCCCCGGGATGCAGCAATCAGTCGTTATCCCTAGGCTATATGTATAGGGGCTTTAATTGCTTCATATATATATACAGAATATCCAGTTTATAATAACATATATAATATACAGTACATCCAATAGCATGGGCTACTTAGTTCACTAAAGCGCAAAAAAGTATTTTGCAAACTATTTTATCCCAGTTATGTCCACCATACCAGTACATAGCATACCTATAACCATTTTATCTTCACCGTATTTTTCAAAATAAATATATTTCTAAAATATCCTTTGTTTAATGCAAGTATATTTCAAATGCAGGTTTTGGTGTAAGAAGATTCACAAACAAAATTAATTACCTTTCTGCAAGTGATTTGCTGGTATATCCTCTGTAATCCTTTATAAATTCCTATGCTTTGATTTTAAGCTTCTGCTCATTGTCCATGGAAACAGTAGACAAGATGTTCAAGCTGCATCTACAGGTCAGTCTTTCTAAAGCTAGCTGCAGACATTAGACTGTTGTTGGATGTAGGTCATGATCCAACCTTCAAACATTATCTTTCATTAGCATTCTGTTATTGCCTGAAGTTGATAAAGAATCAGGCACACAAGTACATTTTTTTTAACAGCATTGTAATAATAATACATACAAATAGTTATACTTGACAATCCAATATAGGCTTACTAAAAAATGTCCTTACATGTTGTGAGTGCTGTCTGTCTCCTGACCATTTCTTTTCACATCTTCCTGGATTTTCTGCATGTTTGCACCTTCTCCTCTGCTGTTTGCTCTCAATTTTTAAGGACTACAAATACCATTACACGTTGCTGCCTACAAGCAGTGATTTATGTACTGACTGTACCGCCTAAAATGCCTCCTCTGTAGTTCAGAAGGCAGGCTCTGTAAATTCTGTAACACGGGAGTACCTACTCACAGAGCATAGTAAATACATGTCAATACAATCTAAGAAAGAAAATATATGGAGATCTCCACAAATACATTATCAAACTTTAGGATCATTCAGATTAGTAGTGTAGCACTGGCCCTGACCTCCAAAGGCCTAATAGTGACCTCCAGAATCAGGAAGAGCTGACATCCTTCCTTGTAGAGTGGGTTACTAGGCATAGCGGGTCTAATGCAAGATGGAATGATTGGACTCCAGTCACTTTTTTAATGCAAACAGAAGAGATTTATTGTCTCTTAACCTCCTTAGCGGTAATCCCGAGTCAAGCTTGGGGTGAATTTTTTATACCAAAAGCGGTATTCCCGAGCCAGACTCGGGATCGCATTGCAGGATACAGGGGGAAGTTACTTACCTTGTCCCTGAATCCTGCGAAGCGTCCCCGCTGTGTGTGCGGGCTCCTCCGCTGTGTCTCCTCGCTCCATTCACAGTGCCGCTGAGTACCGTTCCCTACGACGCACGGGGACGGAGTTTGGCGCCAAATTCAAAAAGGGAAAAACACAATACACATACAGTATACTGTAATCTTATAAATTACAGCACTGTATGAAAAAAATACACACCCCTTTGTCCCTAGTGGTCTGCCCAGTGCCCTGCATGTACTTTTATATAATAAAAACTGTTCTTTCTGCCTGCAAACTGTAGATTGTCCATAGCAACCAAAAGTGTCCCTTTATGTCAAAAGTGATTTTAGACCAGCTAGAAAACAACAATAATAAATTAGAATCACTTGCAGAATTGAACTATATCGATTTGTGGGGAAGTTCGTCATCAAACAATAAAAATAATTAGAGCGAGAATTCTGCAACTGAGCAAATTTCAGTGTTTTTGATTTGATTATATTATTGAATCATTTTTATTATAATTACATTATTATTTGTTATAATTATTTATAGTTATTTATTATATTATAATTTATGATTTTGTTTTTCAAACTTTATCATACCCGGGATGTCTACTAGACTCTTTTTTGGACAGATTTAAGTGAGTTATTCCTAAGACTTGCAGGCCTACAGTATAAAACGCCAAATTTCCATGCAAAAAATTGTACCGCTTTTGGTACAAAATTCCAGACATAATTATACTGCCAGGGAGGTTAACAAGAACTGGAGGAGAGAGGGTTAGGGCCGGGACACCCTTAGGCAGATGCAATGGTAATTGGCAGACTCTGAGCCAAAATAGGCAGACAGCTATACAGGTTAAAGGCCTTCCAGCCAAATAAGATCACTGTGTTTGTAGAACTGCTGTCTCCTATGGCAACTGAACTTGCAACAGTCAATAGTGACCCTTACCTTTAACTCTCAGTAACTTGGTATAGATCTTTTTTTACATCTCACAGTGTCCCACTGTAAATCTTTACTGAGCTCCCAGTCTCTCACTATTCTTTAAGATTCCAGTCATCACTGTATCCTCTGAGCTCTTCCACAGCTAACCCACTGTATACTCCTCAAGCATCACCCCCCACTAACCCACTGGGTCCCTGGCTTGGCAACAGCCTGGCAATGGAGAGCTCCCCTTTGCTACCGTGGGGCGCAAGAATATCGTATGCCTCCTCGGCTGAAAATAATCTAATCTTCTAGCCATTGTTGGTGATAACGGAAGGCACAAGTGACACTGATGACACTGATACGTGGCACTGATATCACGTGACACTGCTACGTGGCACTGGTGACACTGATAACAGAGGGCACATGGCACTGACAGGTGGCACTGATGACAAATGGCATTGACAGATGGTACTGATGACAGATGGTACTGACAGGTTGCACTGATGACAGATGGTACTGACAGGTTGCACTGATGACAGATGGTACTGACAGGTTGCACTGATGACAGATGGCACTGACAGGTGGCACTGATGACAGATGGCACTGACAGATGGCACTGATGACAGATGGTACTGACAGGTGGCACAGATGACATATGGCACTAATACATGGCACTGATGACATGTGACACTGATGACACTGAAACGTAGCACTGATGACACGTGACACTGGTACATGACACTGGTGACACTGATAACAGATGGAACGTGGCACTGACGACAGATGGCACTGACAGGTGGCACTGATGACAGATGGTACTGACAGGTTGCACTGATTACAGATTGCACTGACATGTGGCACTGATGACAGGTGGCACTGACAGGTGGCACTGATGACAGATGGCACTGGCAGATGGGACTGGCAGATGGCACTTATGGGTACTGTGGGCACTGTTTACTGTATACTGTGTACTGTAGACACTGTAACAATCACTCACACTATAGCACAGAAGCTCCCCCTCCTCAAATGCGGTCTTTGTGTGAGGAGGAAAAGCCGGCAATGAGAGATGATCTCATATGTTTACATTTAAGATCATCTCTCATTGGACACAAAGATCGAATGCTAAATGGCCACTATGATTGGCCATTTAGCACGATCTGTGATTAGCCGTGTCCAAGGGACACGGCCAACACAGATTTTTCTCAATGTGCGCCCTTGGGGGCACCCGGGGGAAGAAGTAAATAGGAGGACATCCATGGACGCCCTACCGGCAATTGAGTGCCACGCTGTAGACGTCTTTCGTCTATAGCATGGGCTCGAACTGGTTAAAAAGGAGCCTAGTGCACAAAGTGAGGGGGTGGAGTGCTTGGTACATGACCTGGAGGTCCAATTTGTACCTGATCCTAGTGAGGAACGCAGGGATGCATGGTTGTCTGCGCAGGATGCTCTGAATAGGCTCACCTCCTCAACGGCTGAGTGAAAACGCTTCTTCGGTAAACTGTCCAAGGCCATAATAGTATTGTTATTGAAACCTGGCAAAGATCTTTTAGACCCAGGCTCTTATAGGCCAATATCTCTTTTGCAGTCTGATGTGAAAATACTAGCCAAGGTGTAAGCCCTGAGACTGAACAAAGCTATTTTGTCCATAATTCATTCAGATCAGGCAGGGTTCATGTCTCAAAAATCGACAGCTATTAATTAACGCCAACTGTTTGTCAATTTACAACCAATTTCTGATAATATGGGAGACAGGGCATTGCTATCTCTTGACACCCACAAAGCCTTTGATAGCTGTGATAGCATCGAATTGTCCTATTTATGGGCCATACAGCATAAGTTTGGGTTCGGGACAAACTATATAGCATCGGTGCAACTATTATATATCTCCCTGAAGGCTGCCGTTAGGGAATCTGGGAGGGTGTCTCAATACTTTCAACTATTTGGGGGCACCAGACAGGGTTGTCCCCTATCACCCTTACTGTTCGCTCTGGCCATAGAATCGTTGGCCGTATTGTATTTGTGCCAACGCTAATATCAGGGACTTACAGTATGGAGAGGTTCACAAAAAGTTTATGCTATATGCAGATGACACCATGCTCTGTTTGGGTGACACATCCATGACCTTGCAGGAGGCTATGACGGTGATTCGAAAGTTTGGCCACTCCTCAGGTTTGGTCATTAACTGGACCAAGTCTTCACTTATGCTTTTGGATGGTGCTCTTGGCCCACAGGTATCGACTTTAGTAGACATTCCTGTGTCTACGGTGTTCAGATATCTTGGAGTTCAGGTTACACCCAGCCCTCTGGATTATATTAGATTTAATTTGTCCCCTCTAATAAATCTCTGCAGAGATCAGTGAAGTTGTAGTCTAAATTGAAAATGTTCCCTGTGGGTAGGATAAGTTTGATAAAAAATGATCTTGATGCCACAGCTTCTGTATATACTTCACAACTCTCATATGGTTGTTCCCCTTAAACAGTTTGGAGTTATTAACTCTATTTTTAGATCACTTATCTGACTAAACTCCACAGTAAGGGTTAAGCTAGAGCAGTTACAACATCCAAATGAGGCAGGAGGGCTTGCTCTCCCAAATCCTTGATTGTATTACTTGGCCTACAAACTTCCACATATAGCAAGGGTGCTGTGTCCACCTACTCAGCAGTTCCCCTATGTTCCCTAAACATGGCCTAAAGGTTGTCCCAGTTGTATATCCTTCTTTGTGTACACTACACACCAGCTAGGCTGGAGATAATGGGGGTGCGAGAGGATCCTTCCTGTAAAAGATGCACGATGGACCATGGCGACCTGATCCACATATTGTGGAGGTGCCCCAAATTGCATATTTACTGGAAGGAGGTGTTGGATACAATCAACCGTGTGTTTCAGGTTTAGCTGAAGGTACACCCTATACTGTGCTTACTGGGTATTATGGACGATGTCCTGGAGGAACCTTCTAGTTAGGGCTCTCTTCCAGGCTAAAAAAAATATTTTGAGGCACTGGAAGTTGGAACAACCCCCTGCAGTGAGGGAATACTATCAAACCTGAGGAATGTATTTACCAACATAGGAGGAGTATGAAGAAATTTCACAAAATATGGGCGTGTTGGTTGAATGTCCCTGGTTTAGCCCCAGTCGATCTGATTATGGATCGCTTGTTATTATAAAGAGCTGAAGGTTGATGAGGTACTCTCCGTGGTACTTGCTGTTTTTTTATTCCTGTTTTGTAATGTTTGTCTGCGTTTACCACATGGTGTATATCAATGTGTGGTGTAAAATGTTTCTCCTGCTCTATGTGATTGTTTAGACGGTGGAAGACTACTTTTCGAACAAAGATTGAATGTTCATACTGCTTATAAAAACTTTTTTTTTGTGATTTTCCAATAAAATCCATTTGATTAAAAAAAAAAAAATAGGTGTTAGATGAGGGGAGGGAGCATTTTTCAAATTAGTCAGGTATAGCCAGGAATTCCGCTTTAAGTACTTCAAATAGTAGCCTACATAATTATCTTATCATAGGTATGCTTTAGGCAGAGAGGGTAACTATATTCCTGATATAAAGGTTATCAACAGAGGGAGCATTCACCAATGTGTAAATTAAATATATCAATCAAAAAACGAAAAAGAAGTAAAAATGCGAAAGGCACATTAAAAATAATTTAACTCAAATAGGTATTTAGTGAAAATACAGTTTTTTTTTCTTTAGATAACCAAATGAAACCTTTGGTGGAGAGAACATACAACTGCATGAAAAAGTAAGTACAATCAATAGAAAGTTTTAAAGTTTTCAGGTACACGTTAGGTCTTCTCTTAACCGCTTGCCGACTAGCCGCCGTCATTATATTGCGGCAGGTCAGCACGATCCGTCATAGCTGTATGTCGGTTCCTTTAAGCGGGATAGCAGACTGCACTGTGGGGGTTCCGATGCACGTGGCCGGCGGTCATGGGCACGAGAGCCAGAACAGGGACATGTATGTGTGTAAACACAAAAATCCCTGTTCTATGAGGAAAGGAGAGGCAGACTCCTCCTATAGTCAGTCCCATCCCCCCACACTTAGACCACACACTAGGGAACACAGTTAACCCCTTGATCGCCCCCTAGTGTTAACCCCTTCCCTTTACACAGTATACCGTGCAATTTTTCAGCACTGATCCCAAAAATATGTCAAAAGTTTCTGATCTGTCCACCATAATGTTGCAGTCCTGCTTAAAATCAGTTTTTTTGCCATTGCTAGAAAAAAATATATAATAAAAATGCCATAAATATATCACCTATTTTGTAGACGCTATAACTTTTATAACATATCAGCCTAAACTGAAGAAATGATTTTTTTTTTGTAAAACAAATTGGGGATATTTATTATATCAACAAGTACAAAATATTGTGTTTTTTTCAAAACTGTCGCTCTTTTTTTTGTTTATAGCGCAAAAAAAAAAAAAAAGGCAGAGATGACCAAATATCACCAAAAGAAAGCTCTATTTGTGGGAAAAAAGGGACATAACATTTTGTTTGGGTACACTGTTGCACGACCATGCAATTGTCAGTTAAATCAATGCAGTGCCGTATCGCAAAAAATGGCCTGGTCATTGAGCAGCCAAATCTTTTGGAGCTGAAGTGGTTAAACAGTGTCGACTGATAAAGGATGAGGAGGATGATGATGGCTTTGTCATGCAAAGGACACGCGTGCCCCACGGCCACGTGCTGAGGATGTATCGTGTCCACGACCAGCACTGTTCACTGTAGACACAGGGCCTGCTTGCCCCCTTTTAGTGGCCTGTAAGTGTCTGCCTATCCTTGGTTGCCTTTCCGGACATGCTGTAAATTTTGTTTAGCAAAACCACACTATACTGTATTGTGTACTGTGTATACCACCAGAAAAGTAGTAGCAACTGTACTATAGGTTCACGGTATTGTGTACACCACCAGACGAAATGCGTTGGGTTTTCTGATGCGTGCATTTGTACAACGTTTGTATCAATTTTAATTATTCTCTTTATTATGTGCAAATCTAATGGCTGAGCTATTATGCTGTATTATTCATGTATGTACATCAATTTTAATAAATATTCATACTGTTACTATTTTTGTTACTCAGTGGCAAACTGTGACCACCTGTATTAAATACACTGCAGCTAACTGAATCACCTGCCTGCAGTATATTAGAAAAAGTACACCAGGAATGGCCTGCAGTCAGATATAGGCTTGGCTACACTGGATGCCGTGGTTATATATGTATATATATGAGACTGACTGTATATATATATATATATATATATATATATATAATGCACTGCAGCTCTCGATCTTGCAGTGCATTAGGGGGCATTACACGACACTCAAATTTGCTGCGAATGCCCCATAATGTTTGTTTTTTGACGAACAGCCAATGTTCGAGTCAAACTCATGTTCGACCCAAACATAAAGCTCATCCCAACGCTGTATAAATGTCTTATGGTCTCAAAAAACAGTCAAAAGTGTCTGATCTGTCTGCCGCAATTTCGCAGTCCCGAAAAAAATCGATGGTTGCCGCCATTACTAGCAAAAAAATAATAATAATAAAAATACCATGAATATATCCCCTATTTTGTTGATGCAAACCAATCAATATACAGGTGCTGTCATTCTTTTTTATCAAAAATATGTAGTGGAATACATATTGGCCTAAGCTGATTAATAATTGTATTTTAATTTTTTAAATTGGGAATATTTATTATAGCAAAAAGTCTAAAATATTCAGTTTTTTTCTAAATTGTCGCTTTTCTTAAACCACAGAAGTACGAAAATTGCTAATAAATCACTTCTAAAGATATCTGTGTTAAATTCTACAAATTATAAAACTGTAGCTCTACAGTGCCTTAAGCAATGAAATGAACCTTTTCAGCTCTGGTATTACTCATGAATCATGATTACACTCATGTATAGTATCATTTATTTTATGTGAAGTATAGGATTGGGTTTTCTTTTCCTGTGCTGTTAATTTGAGTATTTATATATGATAACATTTATCAGACTCCATGCTCATACATCATTAAAGGGCATTAGTCAGTGATATCGACAGCAGAGTAGTTAACAATTTCAGAAAATGGACAGATCTATTTCCAAATGCTACCCAGGGACAGGTCTTCAGTTTTTGACCAAAGGTGAAATTAATCTTACTGGCTGAACTATCAGGTCATTAGTAACTGTCACAATCGCACTTCATATACAGACAAGGCGTAGCAGGGAGTAACCATTTATCTGGGTGAAGAGTATGCGGAGCCTTAGCTTCTGAGCTTCTCTTGGGGAAAGTGTCATTAAAGATGTTTGGATGGAAAAAAAAAAATGATGTTCAATAATGAGTGCATGAGTTTTTATCAATAAAGACTCATTAGATCTTGTTTTTTTATTAGTGACTCTTTATGCATTTTTACCAGATGGCGTGATAAGATAACCATCAGTGTCATCTTAGAAATTGTGTTTTTCTTTTACGTTTCTGATATTCAGAATCACATTTGGGGTTTTATAGTCCATCCATAATCATGTCCAAGTTCAGTAAATGCTTAAAGGCTTGCTGATTTCCTGCTTTACATACAGTACTTTAATGGTCTTTTTTAGCTTTTGCTAAACTTTAGCAGCAAAATAAGAAGAAAGTCCTACAGTCAATTTTTGACTCTATTAATTATTTATTAATTAATTATTACATTAACACCCACTGATACTACACATAAATTTACATACAGTATATTAAGATTTTGTCATCTCTAGGTAGACAATAATGGACAATTAAGAAAAAAAAGAAGAATGGAAGCATAAAGAATGTGTGTGTGCATTTTTGTAACAGATTAATATATAGTAGCTTTAAAAACTCAGTGAAGATTGAAAATTCGGTATCAATGATATTGGATTTTGCATCCAATTTGATTCATTTTTTGCCCTGCAAAGTAGAAAGGCAGATTTTTTATTGTTTTGGACCTCATTAATTTATTGTGTTCCCATATACTCTGGCTTTATTGCTTAATTGTGTTCCCATATACCCTGGCTGCAGAAGAGTGTCCAGTTTTGAATGCTTATTTTTTCCCATGCTACCAAGGCTCTGCAGTGTTTTTGTGGTATGAGAGCACTGAACTGTGCTTTGTTGTAACATTATATGTAGCTTGTGGTCCTGGAAGTTGCTCTCCAACAACTGTTGGGTTCTGTTGGACTTTTGGAAGAGATTACAAAAAAAATCCAAACACCTGCATGATTTGTATGTGATTATTTGGGCAAAACTTACAGTCTAAGACAGTATTGAAAAGCGTTGTATTTTGTTGCAGAATAACATCATTAATGCACTATACCAGGGGTCTCCCAACTGCGTCCCAAGGGCCAGATGCGGTAATTTGCCGGCCTTTATCAAAGATATAAGGCAATATTCCTCCTACTGACACCAATAATGGGACACTATTTTTTCCACTGATTCTGATGATGGAGTACTATTACTCCCACTAATACCAATTATAAGGCACTACTCCTCTTGCTGTCCACAAACCCCAAAGTCACATTTATTCTCATTGATGCTGGGCCCGAGACATTTTATACCCTCAATAGCTACAATCCACCCCCCCCCCCCAAGTCTTAAGGACAGTAAACCAGGCCTGCACCATAAAAACTAGTGTGGTGCTCCCACCCTAATTTTTTTGGAAGCATGGCTCTGCAGGAAGGGGCCTTGCTAGTGCTGTTGCAGTAAATATGATAAATCATACACACTGCACCCTGTTTCTGAAAAGAAATATAATTTCAGATTTTGATAATAAAAAAAATGTTACTAATAGTTACCAATCAGGATTTATTTTCACGGGTCTGACTTGAATACATACTTCAGATTTATTCTGCATTTGGCTTATATGATGTTATATATGTTAGATTTTTTTTTATTATTGTTCTTATATTATCTATAGCATTTATATGATTAGAAATATGTGACTCTACTGATCACTCTCAGGGGTACCAGATAATATTCATTGTGGAATCCAAAAGAACCAACAGAGTGGCCAAGTGATCTTGTCCTGCAGTTTAGCTTTCTCTGTTTAAATTCCACTAGGGCCACAGATTGCATAACGTTTGTGTGTTATCTTCATATTTGCTAGGGTTTCTACTTGATGCACTTGTTTCCTCTGACAAAGCAAAAACATTCTGGTATATTTATTGTAATAAAATTTATAGTGTGTATAAGTGTGATAATAATTTACTGTATACTGTAAAAGCTTGCAAAATATGCCAACAATACATAACTGTGGGAACTAATAATTTTTATATCTAATCTACTCTGGATGGTCATGGACTTTATGCACTGTGTACGTGTCTATTTTTTTCCCCTAAGCAAATCTGTATTGATAACACGTACAAAATTCATGAAATAATAATTAATTAGTTAATTAAAGCGCCAATAAACTGACTATTAGAAAGATCGATGGTCTGGAAGTCCTGGCTGGCAATCTGGAGGAGTGTGGAATGAAGTTCTTAGAAATGGCCTAATTTCCTGTGGATTGATTAGTTATTTTAACCCTTTACTCTGGTGCTGCTAACTGCACTGCTTGCTGGGTAATCTTAGAGATAATCAGTCACCTTACCTTTACAATGAGGGAATCAATGACATCTAATTTCCCTCAACTGCAGATTTTGAGTTCCATATAACACAGAGAGTTACCTCCAGTATGGCAACTTAGTAAGCTGTACCTGATGAAGACAATTTTTCTTGTCATGTACAGCAGGATAGAACGAAAAAATCACATGTCCAATATATCTAATACTGTGCACTTTATAATGAAAAGCAAAGCCTCCTTAGATTAATTATTATTAATATTATACAGGATTTATATAGCGCCAACAGGTTACGCAGTGCTTTACAACTTACGGGTAGACAGTACAAATACAATACACTTTAATACAGTAGGAATCAGAGGGCCCTGCTCCTTAGAGCTTGCAATCTAAGAGGGAAGGTCAAGAGATACAAGAAGTAATAACTGTGGGGATGTGCTGATGGGAGATAATTAATGTACAGTTGTTAGGTGGGGGACAGATAGGCTTCTCTGAAGTTGGACAATCTGAAGTTGGGATCGTCTGAAGTTGGACAAAGTAGGAGAAAGTCGAACAGATTAGGGTAGAGAATTCCAGAGGATAGGAGAGGCTCTGGAGAAGTCCTGAATGCGTGTATGGGAAAAGGTAAACAGGGAGTTAGAGAGCAGGAGGTCTTGAGAGGAGCGAAGAGAACTATTAGGTTGGTATTTTGAGACTATGTTAGTGATTTAGATGGGGGCCAGGTTGTGGATGGCTTTGTAAGTTGTTGTTAGTATCTTGAATTTAATATGTTGGTTAAGTGGCAGCCAATGAAGGGAGTAGCAGAGGGGTATAGCAGACGCTCAGTATTTTGTGAGGTGGATGAGCCTGGCAGCAGAGTTTGTGATGGAATGAAGTGAGGATAGCCTATTTAGAGGTAAGCCTATGAGGAGGGAGTTGCAGTAGTCAAGGCTGGAGATGACCAGGTAGTGGATTAGAAGCTTTGTGGTGATATTGGTTAGGAAGGGGCGAATTTTGGAAATGTTGCAGAGGTTGAGGTGGCAAATTTTGGATAGCGATAGGATGCGGGGCAGAAAGGTTAGTTTGAAGTTCAGGATTACACCTTGGACCTTGGCATGGGGGGAAAAGTTGTTAGTTAAGCCATTCATATTGACAGAGAAATCAGGGGCAGTGGCACCTGGGGGAGCAAATATTATGAGCTCAGTTTTGGATAGGTTGAGTTTGAGTAAGTGATGTGACATCCAGACAGATATGTCTGCTAGTAAGTTGGTAAAGCGTGAGGAGACAGATGGAGAGGGCTGGGGGGTGGAGAGATAGATTTGAGTGTCATCAGCGTAGAGATGATATTGAAAGCCATTAGAGGCAATCACTTGACCCAGAAAGGTGGTGCAGATTGGGAAAAGGAGAGGTCCAAGAACAGAACATTGGGGGACACTGATAGAGAAGAGAAGAGAAGAGGAGGAAGTAGAGTTATAAGTGACAATAAAGGAGCGGTGGGATAGGTAGGATGAGAACCAGCGAAGAGTACAGTCACAGAGACCAAAAGAGTGAAGTTTTTTTGAGGAGGGGGTGGTTCATTGTGTCAAAGACAGCAGAAAGGTCCATGAGAAGTAGTAAAGAATAGTGTCCATTGGTTTTAGCCGTTAGTAGGTAATTTGTGAGTTTAAGGAGAGCAGTTTCCGTGGCGTGTTGAGTTAAAGTGAAAGTCCAGCTTTGATCTATTTAAGCCTGATTGTGATTATAATATCTTTTTAACCCCCCTGGCGGTATTTCTGAGTCTGGCTTGGGGTAAGGCGGCGTACACACGATCGGACATATCCGATGAAAACGGTCCGCGGACCATTTCCATCGGATATGTCCGATCGGGAGTTTGATCCGATGGCGTGTACACACCATCGGATCAAATTCCCCGCCGCCGGACGGCGCGGTACCGCCACGTCACCGCACCAGGAAGTAAAACACTTCCGCGCATGCGCCGAATCCATTCGGCAGCGGTGCGGCGGCGGTGGGGGCCGACATGTCTGCTGGTAAGTGTACTAACCAGCAGACATGTCGGGCGGACAGATTCCCACCGGATAGATTTCAAAGCTTGCTTTGAAATCTGTCGGGTGGAGAAATCTGTCCGCTAGCCCATACACACGAGCGGAGATGTCTGCTGAAACGGTCCATCGGACCGTTTTCAGCGGACATATCCCCTCGTGTGTACGCGGCCTTAGACTTTAATACCAAAAGCTATATACCCCCAAGCCAGACTCGGGATCGCCTCGCAGCATCCACAGGCACAAGTTACTTACCTTGTCCCTGGATCCTGCGATGCATCCCCGCTGTGTGAGCGAGCGGCATCCTCGCTCAATTCACACAGTGCCCGTGTGCTGCCTATCTCCATTCCCTGCGACGATACGACGCACGGGGGCGGAGAACGGTGCCAAATTAAAAAAAGTAAATAAACACATTACATGCAGTATACACACCCCCTTTGTCCCTTGTGGTCTGCCCATTGTCCTGCATGTACTTTTGTATAATAAAAACATTTTTGTCTGCCTGCAAACTTTAGATTGTCCATAGCAACCAAAAGTGTCCCTTTATGTCAAAAGTGATTTTAGAGCAGCTAGAAAAACAGCGATAATAAATTACGATCACTTGCAGAATTGAGCGATAGTGATTTGTGGCGAAATTCATCATAAAAAAATAAAAGTAATAACAGCGACAATTCTGTAACTGAGCAAATTTCAGTGTTTTTGATTTGATTACATTATTGAATAATTTGTATTCTAATTACATTAATATTTGTTATAATTGTTTATAGCTATTTATTATATTATAATTTATGATTTTGTTTTTCAAACTTTATCATACCCGAGGTGTCTACTAGACTCTTGTTTGGACAGATTTAAGTGAATCATACCGCCAGGGAGGTTAAGTTTGTGATGCTGAGATACAGTTAAGTTGTGCTTTAAGCAAATTTTTCAGTGCACACTTCACTGAAATCAGTAAGCGAATCACACAAATAGAATATAACATTTCTGGAAATTTTCTGTATATAGAATGCTTCCAGTTTGTGATATTGTAAGGGAACATATTTTTTGAACTTGACGGTTTCAGAAAATCACAAGAGCTGAAGATGAAATGCAGTTTTGAAATAACATTAGGGGATATTAGGGGATATAAAAAACAGAACACCTTTTTATTCAAATTTTCTATAGAGTTTGAAATATTTAAACCTCACTGGGGGGGGGGGGGGTCCCCTTAGCCTTCTGTTCCAGAGACACAATTGGAAGTGACAAGAAGTCTTTCCACACTTTATATCCAGTACATATGTGTAGGCAGGTTGTTTTATTATATATATTTATTTTATTGTTCTGTCTTGTCTGTACTAATTGTTGCACTATTTAGTTATGCCACATTTCTTAACCGGTGCCTCCGGGAAGTCAGGAATTAACTATGCTGCCCAGGTTTTCCAGGCATTTTGGTGGTACTGCCCTTTACTGGTGGCAAGTAGTTAAAAGTGAGGGACAGCATGTAGTTGGGTTCACTCTGTATTTTGGGAATTCAAGATTGCTGTATCATGTAACTTATTTTGTGTTGCCCCATAACTATAGCACAGTCAGGGTTCCACTGCCCATCTCCAACTGGGCAGCTCCCACATGTCTCTCTATTTCAGGGTTTACCCTCAACCCCTGTTCACAAGACAACTGTATTTACAGTATTTGATCTATCTTCTCTTTATACCCTTCATCATTGAGATGCACCTAAATATACAACATTGCTTGTGTAGCAATTTTTTATGTTATATGATTGTTTTATCAAAAATGTAGTTTTCCTTAGTAAATGTACACTTTACAATGCCTTGTGTATATTTGCTTATCTAAAGTCCTCCCTTGCCTGCCATGCAAATTATGTATTTTTATTTTTATTATGTTTTAACTAATCTTCCTAAAGTGACACTAAACTCAAATTGGGCTTTGCATCAAAAATTCTAAAATATCATGTGTATCATGGCTTAGTTTTTTTAAGGTCTCTTACCATGGAGTTCAGGCTTCTTCTTTGTCCTATGCATGCTCCCTATTCTCCACTGAGACAGGGGTGCATCCATTACTTTTTTTTAGGGCTGTGACTGATCAAAATTTTTGTGTTCGATTAATCGTTTTTGTTTTTAATCGATTAATCGACTAATTTCGATTAATTATAACGCACATACAGATCCAACTACTTTTAGCTGATCTCCTCCTTGCAGGCTGATTCCCAGTGCAGCTCCAACCACTGGAAAAATGGATAGCAGGATACAAAAAACACACAAAGACAGCGCACGATAGGAATAGCATTAAAACTTATGCACTGGAGAAAAAAAATCGATGTAGCTACATAAACTGTAAAAATGGTGCAAGTAATACCAAACGGTACCAAAAGCAGTCATAAAAACATGTAGCCAAGTATGATACTGGTATAAAAATGTGTACAACGATACCACTGCTGAATCCAGATGAGGAGATGTTAACATCAGTTCATCGGCATGTAGATGTCCCATGAAGGGAACTATCACAACTCCCAGTGGATGGTTGTAGAATCCCAGGTTGATAGAGGGAAGTGATAGAGGGAAGTGTAAGGCCTCGTACACATGATCAAATCTCTCTCTACCCGGAAGACACGGGCGGAATGTGCTAGCCGGCCGGCTTATTTTATATTGGATGCCTGCTTTTGAAAGATCTCTTGTAAGTGCATACCATTTTCCTATTTTATTAAAACCTGACGATTTTACACTATGAGAGCCTTTTTGTCCTTTCATACATCCTGACGCATACCGATGACACCGAGGATGGTCCTTGTATAGGTGATCTGGACGTTGGAGGTGCTTACGGTGACTTTTAGGCATGTGCATTTCGTTTCGTTCCGAATCGAAATTCGGACGAATTTTCCATTATTCGGACATTCGGATGCATACGAATTTCCGAATTGCTATAATAGCGAAAAATTTCGACCGTTTTCGGAATTCGTTCATTTTCGACCGAATTTCGAAAAAAAAAAAAAAAATGGTCGAAATCGATTTTTTTTTTCGAATTCCGAATCGAATACCCGCGGACTAAATTCGATCGGAATTCGAAAAAAAAAAAAAAAAATATTTTCGAATTTAATTCGAAAAAAATTCTATTTGAAGAGACTATTTGTTTTCTAATCTGGTTGAAATATTTTCGATTTCGACCGTTTTTTTTCGAAATTCGGTCGAAAACGAACGAATTCGAAAAACGGTCGAAATATTTTCGATTTCGACCGTATTTTTCGAAATTCGGTCGAAAACGAACGAATTCCGAAAACGAATTCAACACATGTAACAAACCTAACTTAACGAAATTTATTAAATGACGAATTGAAACGAAACGAAACAAAACAAATTTTTCACTTTTGCACATGCCTAGTGACTTTTGGGTTTTGGCATAAGGCTCATTTGCATTTTGTATCTGGTAAGAGGCCATTCATACCTATGGTGGAGGCGTTTACTTTCAACACTTTTTCCTAAAGTCTGTCATCAGTGTTCACACCTGGGAGACCCTTACTATGAACATTTATTTTATAATTGAACTTTAAGAACACACCTGATCCTGTGCATTCATCCTTTTTATGTATATGGACTAAACTTATTGTTTAATATTATTCTGCTTAGTTATATTTGCAGTTTTTAGCGCAATTTTGTTTTTTGTATATCATGTTTTAGGTTGTATAACCTTTTTATTATTGCAGCTTCCATTTTTCTGATTACTATTTTCATAACGAGCGCTATATAATTTTTACATTGTACATTTTCCTTATACCTATTATAGCTGCTGTTGACATACCATTGATTTGGTCTATCCAACTTGTTAACCCATGGATATATTTGAGTTCAGGGCCTCTCGCGTGGTTAACACAGAGGGGGTCTTTGAAACATTTAAAGATGGGGATGGGGACTTGGGAGGTTTATTCATGAGATTAAAAAATCTCACCATCTCAGAATTACATACACAGTGGTATATTGTCTTTCTGGACACCTACATAAAACAACAAATGGTACCCCGCAGCCTCCGTTGGGAGATCAGTCCCCAAAAGGGAGATACGGATTTAGATGGTTGGTACAAGTACTTTAATGAAGCAGGCTTGGGCCTACTTAAATTTCTGGGTGAACGTAAGACCACTAAACTTGTAAGGCTGGACGAGGAAATTAAATCCATAAAGGATAAGTTGGCCCCGTTTATGTCGAGCGAGGAATATACAGAAAGATCTAAACATTTGTTGAAAGTACTAGAAAAAGAGGAAAAAGAACAGAGGAATAAAAAGAAAAATAAATACAATAGGGATATTGGGGATTACCACTCCCTCATTGTGTTTGACTGGCAAAAAAAGATTTTGGAAAACGCACAGGGCATGACTAATGCCAATATGGACACCATACCTTCTAATACAGGTCTTGGCGACTCCAATATAGCCAGCAATATATATCCTTCTGTCCCGGCCAAAGGAATGCAGGCACGGTCCAAAACAAATGGTACACCCAAAATTGGGAAACATTCTTCTAACACCCTTCCCATGAATCATGGTAAAGGTAGAGGAGGTGCAAGGGGAGGGCGAACCCAGCCCCCTCCAAACTTTCGTCCCCAAGTGGGAAGTAATGTATATCGGGGTGGTTTAGGTGGAGTGGGGAGTCGTGGTCGGGGAGGCCAATTCCGACCACCAGCACCCTACATTATGAACTTCCCGAATAATTTCGGGGGACAACCATCTGAGTACTATGGGGCGGCCCCCATCAGGACCCCTCTGTACAACGCACCCCTACAGTCCAGGGATGATGGGATTGTACACTATACTGGAGATTATGAGGTTGATTATAATGTATTGACCCATAATAGTTTCTTACCTCTGAATGATGACCCCACCTGTGGGGGTGAAGCATATGGCACACCCCTAACAGGAGTTAACCAACAAGGTGCGAGTGGAGGGTACAGTTTATGCCATGATGGTAACCAATTAGAACCATACTCCCAGTCACAAACACAGTGGGGTTTCCACGTGTGGGACAAGGCGTAAAAAGAGTAGGAGAACTAAAAGAGGGACCAGAGGGGGGTGGCGCATTCAGTCCCAAAAGGCCGAGAAAGTAACGGGGGCTGGCATTTTCAATCTGAGTGACCACCCCCTCAATGACTCTGAACTGGCAGTTCTTGATAAAGGGCTTAAATTTGCCCCCCCCAAGAATTTAAGTAAATTTGGTACGTATATGGACATACACCGTTATGTCCGAAAGCTTAATGTCCAAAGATATATGGCTTCTAACCCCTTTAATCCATCCAAAACCCTCTCTCATAGTTACATACATTCTGGCTTAGCCAATGCCTCTGTGTACAACCCACCTGGACATTTGGCACCCTCTTTAAAGGTCTTCAGAGACTTGGCCTTGAAGGATTTAGAGGACATTAAGTTTAAACAGGTAAAAACCAAACAGAACATTATGAAGGGTATTGAATCTTTGTGTGGCAATAAAGACATTATTATCCTTCCGGCGGATAAAGGGGGGGGCATAGTTGTTCTAAATAAAGATGATTATATGAGGGAAATGGAACGTTTGCTTTCAGATACAAACACATATTCCCTTCTAAGGTTAAACCCTAATGATAAATATAAAAAGAGGCTTGAAAAATTGGTCTGGAAAGGGTTCAACCTGGGGATCTTAAACAAAAAAGAGAAGGCATTCCTTATTCCTGAATGTCCAAGAATCCCCATCATCTATTATCTCCCGAAAGTGCATAAAGATCCTACTTGCCCCCCGGGACGACCTATCATTAGTGGAATTGATTCCATTACGTCCTGGGTGGGCAAGTATATTGATTTTTACCTACAGCCTCTAGTGCGTAGTATGCCTTCATATGTTAAGGATACTAGGCACATTATCAATATGTTGGCTGACATTATCCCTCCGGCAAACCTTCTGATGGTTACCGCGGATGTTACTTCGCTCTATACCATAATTCCCCACCAATTAGGTTTAGAAGCAGTTTCTTATTTTCTAAAAAAATATTCAGGTCTGCCTATGAAACAGATTTTATACATCATGGAACTATTAGAGTACGCTGCTATGCACAACTTTTTCTGGTTTAATGGACGTTTTTTTAGACAAGACCGTGGAGTAGCAATGGGCGCTAAGTACGCCCCAAGCCTAGCCAATCTTTTTATGGCCATATGGGAGGAGGATGTCGTCTGTGCCAGTACCAGACCCCAGGTTGTATTATGGGCAAGGTACATTGACGACATCCTCCTCCTGTGGGACGGCACGGAGTCAGATCTGAACCAATTTATGACCTCCCTTAACATCAATGATAGGGGCATACATTTGAGCCATGAGGCGAGTGACAACATTATTAATTTTTTGGACTTAACTATTTCTGTTAGTAATGGCCACTTCGTCACATCAACTTTCTTTAAGGCCACTGATAGGAATGGCTTCATTCCAAAGAATAGTTGCCACCATCCCTCATGGCTCAAGTCCGTTCCCAAGAGTCAGTACCTCCGTTTGAAACGTAATTGTACGGAGGACGGGACCTTTATGAAACAAGCTGAGGTTTTGACCTCACGCTTTTTGGAAAAAGGCTACTCCAGAGAATTTTTGACCAATACTATGGCATCAGTTCAAGGGGTAAATAGATCTGATCTACTGTTGGTGAAAACGGATAGAGCTAATAAAAAATGCCTTTAAAAATCCGTTTATAACCAACTACTCTTGCCAATATGCTAACATTAAACATATAATAAACAAACATTGGCATGTCTTAAAAAATGATAGGGTTTTGGGTAACTTGCTTCCTATCAAACCACAGGTTGTCTTTCGTGGAGCATCGTCTCTCAAAGACAAAATAGCCCCTAATATTCTGAATCCGCCTAACATGGAGTCTAGATTTCTAGCGGAACTTACGGGCTATTACAAATGCGGCAGGTGCCAAGTTTGTAGCCTTAATGTTCGCAGCTCAAGGAGAACCACCAACTTTAGTTCCTCCTGTACTTCCAAGGATTATCCCATCAAACCTTTCATCACGTGTAGTACCAAGGGGGTGGTCTACATGTTGCAGTGCCCGTGTGGTCTGCAATATGTGGGCAGAACGAAGCGCCCCCTACAGGTACGCTTAAATGAACACATAAATAATATCAGGTTGGGATATACCAAACATTCTGTGTCAAAACACTATCTACTAGTTCACAGCATGGATCCTAAGAATACTATCTTCTTAGGTATTGACAAATTCAATCCCCACTGGAGAGGCAGCCATCTTGTGAGAACCATCTCCAAGTTAGAAATGTCATGGGTCCATAAACTAAAATGTTACACCCCCTTTGGCCTCAACATAGAAGTGGATGTGAACTGTTTCATAGCTAATTCCTAAGAAATAGGCCTACCAACCACTGATTATCTCTTTTGAGTATTCTTATAACATCAGAATAGTAATGTAAGGTCTATTTATTTGTGTATTAGTTTCTGTGCAAACCACAAATATATGTGTCATGTTTGTAAAGGATTATATATGGAGGACACCTTAAATTTTTCCTATATCCATTTGTAGTACCTTGGTGTGGGAGCAGTCTCGATGTGAGCCCTAACTATTTTTGGACAAGACACACTGTACTTGCCCTAAATGGGGTAGTGCCGTTTTTTGTTTTCTTTTTTCCTTCTCTCATTTTTTCATTTCCAACTAAGGGTATTAGTGCTTAAGTTCTCGGTGGTATGACCTTTTTTAATGTCTGACCCGGAAGGTGAACTTATCGCATTTATTATTATTAGCCACCTACTTTTTTCCAGTATTTAAGATGGCGGGGGTGTGGCCCGGTGTGACTGACATCGAGGCTGCACATCACACAATTGGTATATACTTATTCAGTTTTTGTGTAAACCATTAATATATGTTTTATCTGTGTTTAGCAGCATATATGGATGACATGTGAAAATTTCTTGTATTTTGTTTGTATTGTATGGAGGCGGGGGCTGAGTACACTGGACGTGAGCTCTACCCACGTTTAGAAGGGATACGCTGTGCTTACCAACATTAGGGGAGTGCTGCTATGCGTTTCCATTTTGTCCGTTTTTTTAAATAGTAATAATTAGTAATATTGTTGATATAGATTTCTGCGATTCTAGTGGTATGATAAACTCAAAAATATTGTCTGCCTTGGCATGGGAAATTTTTCCCCGTCGCCAACATTAGTAATCATAAGAGGTCTTCTTCCAGCACCTAAGATGGCGGGCGGGCGGCCTGATGTGACTGACATCGAGGCTGCGCGTCACGCTTTGTGTACATATGCGGTCATTCAGCACGCCGCCTGTATCCCGTGAACACGTCCCTCTAGTGACGAAACGTAGGGAGGCGACGTGCTGACGTCACCGCGCAAAATTTCTCTCTACCCGGAAGACACGGGCGGAATGTGCTAGCCGGCCGGCTTATTTTATATTGGATGCCTGCTTTTGAAAGATCTCTTGTAAGTGCATACCATTTTCCTATTTTATTAAAACCTGACGATTTTACACTATAAGAGCCTTTTTGTCCTTTCATACATCCTGACGCATACCGATGACACCGAGGATGGTCCTTGTATAGGTGATCTGGACGTTGGAGGTGCTTACGGTGACTTTTGGGTTTTGGCATAAGGCTCATTTGCATTTTGTATCTGGTAAGAGGCCATTTATACCTATGGTGGAGGCGTTTACTTTCAACACTTTTTCCTAAAGTCTGTCATCAGTGTTCACACCTGGGAGACCCTTACTATGAACATTTATTTTATAATTGAACTTTAAGAACACACCTGATCCTGTGCATTCATCCTTTTTATGTATATGGACTAAACTTATTGTTTAATATTATTCTGCTTAGTTATATTTGCAGTTTTTAGCGCAATTTTGTTTTTTGTATAACATGATCAAATCTGTCTGCTGGAAACGGTCTGCTAGACCGTTTCAGCAGACAGATTCGATCGTGTGTACGGGCAAACAGATGGATTTGGCCACCCGACAGATTTCAAAGCATGCTTTGAAATCTGTCGGCTGGGAACCCGTCCGCCCGACATGTCTGCTGGTTAGTACGCTAACCAGCAGACATGTCTTCTCGCACACGCGCCAAATGGTTTTGACGCATGCGCGGAAGTGTTTTACTTCCTGGTGCGGTGACGTGGCGGCGTCAACGTCACCGCCACGTCACCGACACGTCAGCGTGCTGTCTGCTGGCGGGGATTTTGGTTTGCTCGTGTGTACACGCGAGCAAACCAAAATGCCAGCAGACAGATTTGTTCAAATCGGTCGGACAGACAGTTTTGAACAAATCTATTTACTCGTGTGTACGAGGCCTACAGCCCTTACGTGTGGCAGATAATAAGGACCCGCCGGCATGCAGATATGAAGGCACAGCAAAGGAGCCCTTCAGATGGCCACGGCTAGCCCCGCTGGTGTCCGTGACGTTACCGGATCTCCGACGGAACTCCCTGAAGGCCCAGAAGCCAGCGGAGAGGAGTACAAATCAAAAGAATTTTAATCGATCAAAAAGATTTCGATCGATCAAAAAAATTAAAGATTAATCGATTAATTAAAAGTTAATTTGCACAGCCCTACTTTTTTTTACACTGTACATGCTTTATATGTTCTTGTTGGAATGCAGCATATATTCTAAGTTCAAGGACTCTATTTATATGCATCTTATATAAATGCACAGTATTTTTTGTCGGAGCACTTTATATGATTAAGACTGGATATATTTATATTTTCAATTTCTTGCACTTTATAACCCATACCATCCCTGGGTATAGGGTGGTTCTTTATATTATATCATATATGATTTATATTTTATATTTTTTATGCACATTATTTTATAGACATTGTGGTGCAATTTAGGGCACATTAGGAGTGCACCAGACTATTAATTTAGAGGCAGCGCCATTTCCCTTTTTTCATCTAATTAAACATAATAGTAATAGTTGCCAGAACCTTGACCAAAGTCAGTAAACAACTGAGACATCAGATGCGTTTAAAAAATAGGGGTTTGAATCCTTCTTAAGGAATGCTCATATAGCAGGAACAGGGATATCCTACAATATTAGGACAGCAATACGTTTCATAAATAAACATACATATAAACATCCATATGATGCATAAGAAGCATTGTTACTGACCAGGCTGTGTTTAAAGCGGAGCTCCAGCCGCGAAAATTTTTTTTTTTTAAAGTCAGCAGCTACTAACAGTGTAGCTGCTGACTTTAAATAAGGACACTTACCTGTCCTAGGCGCCCGCGCTGATGGCCCCCCCGATGCCGGTCCCGCGATCGCTCCGAGTCCCGCGCCGCCATTCACACTATGGAAAACAGGCAATGAAGCCGTACGGCTTCACTGCCCGTTTCCTACTGTGCCTGCGCGAGTCTCACGCTGGCTTGTGAATGGGCGCGCTGCTCTCTGAGAACACACACAGTTCCCAGAAAGCAGCGCGCCCATTCACAAGGAGAAGGAGAAGAAGAAATCGGACCGCTGTGCAGGTGAGGCAGATTACGGACTTCCGCATAGCAACAGCTATTTCGGGTGAGTATTTTTTTTTTTTTTCAGGTTTTTTTATTTTTCTTTTTTTAAACAACATGGCAAAATGTTGTTTATATGGGTGGAGCTCTGCTTTAAACACCTAATGCAAGAAACCCCAGAAAATAATGCCGCCTAAAAGTGTAAATGCCACCTCCCAGGAAACCTAGACGAATTGAGAAGACCACCACACTAATCCACTCCACCGATGCATCTCACCGCTACTAGTATAGAACTAGTAGTGTTGTTACTTCTGGTCACATGCTCTGCTCTGTGTGTACTACAATTCCCATAGAACTGAATGTATCTACATTTAGATGTGTTGCTGTCCATCTCAGGTTCAAGCAGGAAAGGGTGACTATGTTCTTATACACAAATGGAGTATGAATAATGTAGTCGTCCTAGTACCTAAAGTCTGAGAAAATTAGAAAAAAGCTTGTATAAGGAGAGATAGTAAAAATAAAGAGATAGAAGGTATGCTCTACTTATTTTAAAACAGTATGGGCCAGATTCAGGAAAGAAATAAGCCGGCTTATCTCCAGATAAGCCATCTTATTTCAGCGTCTGGCCCTCCTTCTATGCGCCTGATTCATCGAATCAGTTTTGCAAAGATTTCCATAAGATCCATCAGGCATAAGTCTCTTACGCCGTTGAATCTTATTTTCATATTTTAGGCTGGACGCTAGGTGGCGTTCCCGTCTAAAATATGTAAATGAGCCTATACGCCGATTCCCGAACGTGTGCCCGGCCGGCGTATCTCCTTACGTCGTTTACGTAAGACTTACAGTACACACGGCCTAAAGTTATCCCTGCTATAGCTGGTGCAGCCAATGTTAAGTATGGACGTCGGAACCGACGTAATTTGCGTACGTCCATTGACAATTGAGCTGGCCGTCATTTACGCTGACGTCGCTTTCATTGACAAGTAGCGACGTGATTTGGAGCATGCGCACTGAGAACCAATCACAGCCGGCGCATGCGCTGTTCGTTCGGCGCGGGGACGCGCTTCATTTAAATGATACACGCCCCCTACCCGCCGAATTTGAATTTGGCCGGGTGATTTACGCTACGCCGCCTCAACTTTACAGGCAAGTGCTTTATGAATAAAGTTGCGGCGGCCTAACGTAAATGAGATACGTTAGGCCAAATTAAAGATTGGCTCTCCATCCTGAATCTAGCCCTATATGTATATATAAAAACATGTGCAAGTTACTTATCAGACAAATAAAAAACAATAACTTCTTATTCAACCCATTATATATGTGAAAACATACCATACAGCAAAAACAATGTGACTGCACTGAGGGAGGACTATAATTGGTGGAGGGGGGTCTGTACTGATGTAGGGGGGTCTGTACTAGACATGTGCACACTGAAATATTTTGTTTCGTAATTCCGTTTTCATCCGAAAAATAAATTTATTTAGTTGCTCCCGAAATTTGTTTTTATTTATTTGTTTTTCGTTAAAAAAATGCATTCGTCAGAAAATCCAAATTAAGGTCAAATCTGTCATTGAAGGCTTATGGTGTCTGTTGACTCTTCATGTCTCTCTATGTCGAATCTTCATGTCTCTCTATGTCGAATAATATTGGACTAATAGAGTTAAGGTTAGGCACATTCAACCACAACGAAAATTAAATGAAAATAAAGCATTTGTTTATGTCGGATCTTTCGGTTTTAGTTTTTTGTGCTTTCGTTATTGTTTGTTAAAACTATAACGAAAATACCTGAAATTCGGACAAAAATGCATTCGGACGAAAATGAATGCACATGTCTAGTCTGTACTGAGGTGCGACTATAGGTGGTGGATGGGGGGGGGGGGGGTTACCCAAGTGTTATATCACACTGGGTGACACCAACCCTTGCATGTGATTGGCCATTTTTTGCAAAGCCACTGTTGCCTACCAGGTTGGACTTCAAGCATGTCTTTTGTTCATCTCAGTTACAAGGGAGTGGAGATGTGTACATAAATGTAAGATAATTTGAGCTTTCAGCTACTCTCAAAGGAAGTTTCAAGAACATTACATTTCCCACATGTATTTTCTGCATTTGCTAAAAATGTCCATGAAAAATAAAACAAATGCAGCCACGACATCATAGAATTAGTAATATGTTACTTTTTGTTTTTGGATTTTGATATCTAAGCGTCAGTATAATTTATTGTAATGAATTAATTGATGTAATTATAAAAGTAATTTTTATTTGATTAAAATTTAAAGCATTTTTTTAAATACTATCTGTTGACCCACCTACGAAGGTCCTTGTTCAGGTACTTTTTTCTATAATAAACTAAATTAAAAAACTGCGCTTAGTGCCTCAAATTAAAGTGATAACATCACTCAATAATCACCACATCTACACTCTATGCCATAAAATACCTAACCAATAGTTAAACATCTACAAACATTTCTGTTATAGGGTGACTATCTATTCTTTCTCTTAACTGTGTCCTTGCATTGTCAAGCTGTGTTGCAGGATTTAAATAAAAAAAAGGCTACAAGCAGCTGTGCCAACACGTATTACACATACATGGTTTACTCTTGTCACCATCAGGAAGCCTGCTCTAAGAAATGCCATGCAGCCATTGCTGGAGTGAATATAGACAGGAGGTGACTGCAAAGAGGTTGCAGGGGGTCAACAGCACTTAGATGCAACAAAGGATGAGATTTAAAAAATATATATATATATATATATATATACATACAGCATATTACAAAAGTGAGTACACCCCCCACATGTTTGTAAATATTGCATTATATCTTTTCATGTGACAACCCTGAAGACATGACACTTTTCTACAATGTAAAGTAGTCAGCTTGTATAACAGTGTATATTTGCTGTCCCCTCAAAATAACTCAGCACATTAATGTCTAAAGCGCTGGCAACAAAAGTGAGTACACCGCTAAGTGAAAATTTCCAAATTGGCCCAAATTTGCTATTATTTTCCCTCCTGTCATGTGACTCATTAGTGTTAAAAGGTCTCAGGTGTAATAGGGGAGCCGGTGTATTCAATTTGGTGTTATCCCTCTCATTTTCTCATACTGGTCACTGGAAGTTCAACATGGCACCTCACGGCAAAGAACTCTGAGAATCTGAAAAAAAACTGTTTTGCTCTACATAAAGATGACCTAGGCTATAAGAAGATTGCCAAGACTCTGAAACTGAGCTGCAGCATGGTGGCCAAGACCATACAGCGGTTTAACAGGGCAGATTCCACTCAGAACAGGCCTCGCCATGGTTGACCAAAGGAGTTGAGTGCCCATGCTCAGCATCATATCCAGAGGTTGTCTTTGGGAAATAGATGTCTGAGTGCTTCCAGCATTGCTGCAGAGGTTGACGGGGTGGGGGGGGGGGGGGGTCAGCCTGTCAATGCTCAGACCATACACTGCACACTGCATCAAATTGGTATGCAAATTGGTATGCATGGCTGTCGACCCAGAAGGAAGCCTCTTCTAAGGACGATACACAAGAAAGCCTGCAAACAGTTTTTTAAAGACAAGCAGACTATGGACATGAATTGCTGGAACTATGGTCTAATGATACCAATGATACTTATTTAGTTCATATTGCGTGGCGGCAACCAGGTGAGGAGTACAAAGACAAGTGTGTCTTGCCTACAGTCAAGCATGGTGGTGAGAATATCATGGTCTGGGGCTGCATGCGTGCTATCGGCACTGGGGAACTACAGTTTATTGCGAGAACCATGAATGCCAACATGTACTGTGACATACTGAAGCCGAGCATGATCCCCTCCCTTCGGGATTCATGTTAATACTAACATGAATTAATTCTGAATGGTACCCCAACAGACCTGCTTTGTACTTTGCTACTGTGCACTGTTGTGCCTTGTGTTGCTGAATATGGTGCAGGCACTCCTTTTGTGCAGTCTTGCATGTTGGCTACCCTAATGCAATGCATGGTAACATGAAATCGAATGCAATACACTGGAATGCGATGCTGTGAAAGGGCCTAAGGCTATTTCATTAATTAGCATATGTACTATTTTTCATCACTTCAGCCAGAATAAGTTCAAGCAAACACAATTTTTTTTTGTTTTTTATCGGATTGTTCATTTTATAATTGACTAAATAATTAGCCAAAACAAGATAAAAGCTGAATGGAACTTTATATTTAATATTTCCACTTGTCTTAAACTAGCAAAACTTATCTGAAAGATATAAACAATTATTAAACAAATATGTCTAGGACGTAATTATAACCTACATTTTGTGACCACTGATGTCCTAATTTATTTTTACAGAGGCTTGTGTTTGGGTAGGTTGTCATTAAATAAAACAAATAATTATTTTCTGTAGCTTTGGTAGGAAAAAAAGGAGACATTTTATTAAGTTAGAATGGCTGTTAGTGTTTTTAATTGGTGGTCAGCATCTCATTAAAATAAAATAAATAAAATAATGTAATTTGTTTTCCAATCCAATGATGGATCTTTTAAGTAGTTCAGTAGGGCCCCTATCTTTTTTTAATCCTTTTGGAAGAATTGACATTCAGTGTGGACTAAAACCTGAAGGTACTTTGATCTCTCTGACTAATTAGATACCGAGTATTCTGTGTTTGTTAAGCAGATCCTATTAGTTGAAGTGTTTACTACAGAGAGAAACTTTCAGGTTACCTTGAAATGAAGTATAATTGCTGTAGTGTTCTTTCAAATGTATGTACTAATGCAATCCTTTATGAAAACTGTCACAATGAATTACATAGCATATTGCTGCACTGTCTTTGGCAAAAGCTCCGACTTCCATTTTTTTCTCCTCAGTCAGGCTTATATTTTATTATTAATTTTGCCTATAGCATAAACACATTAAATGCATCATGAAAATGAGATGAAAACAAACACGAGCTGAAGTCAAATAATAATACAATGGTAAGAAAAGAAAATCAATTGTAATAATTTCAGAAACTTCTAATTCATATAAAATAATAATACTATTCCCTCCATTCACCTGTGGGGCTTTGTAGCATAGGTGATGCTCAACGGCAACATTCCAACACAATAAAATACTAAGGGCCAGATTCTCAAAAGAGATACGCCGGCAGTTCGTAGGAAACACCGTTGTATCTCTGTTTTTTTTTCTGAGTATCTATGCGTGTGATTCCTAGAATCACTTACGCATAGATACAGTGAAGAACCGACCGGTATAAAACAATTACACAGTCGGATCTTAGATGTAATGACATCGCTGGCCGCTAGATGGCCTTTACGATGATTTCTCATTTTCCTATGCAAATTTGAGCCTAATCCATAAGCGTAAACCTACCCCTGCTATATGAGGGGTAGGTTTACGAAGTTCCGTCGTTGCCATGTTAAGTATGGCGCATTCGCAGTTCGATCGGCGCGAGGGCACGCTTAATTGAAATACAAGCCGCCCCCTTTGAATTACGTGGGGATACGCAGAGCCATTTACACTACGCCGCCGCAACTTACGGAGCAAGTGCTTTGGTAATACGGCACTTGCTCTGTTAAATTGCGGCGGCGTAGTGTAAATGGCTTACGATACGCCATAGGCAATTGTACGAGAATCTGGCCCTAAATCATCAGTGGTTAAATATAAGGGGGTAGATTCTCGTACAGAGGCGTATCTTTGTGCGGGCGTAGCGTATCTTCTTTAAGCTACGCCGCCGCAACCCAGAGAGGCAAGTTCCATATTCACAAAGCAGTTGCGTCCTAAGTTACGGCGGTGTAGTGTAAATGTGCCGGCGTAAGCATGGCTAAGTCAAATGTGGAAGAGGTGGGCGTGTTTTATGTAAATTGATTTTATTTTATTTTGATTTTAAGCTTGGTTAGGCGCCAAATACCCACTGGGGGGTGAGCGTCTAAGCGCCACTGGTTAGGTGTTACCTAGAATCAATCCACAGTAATAAAAAAGAAGATGACAGAGACTAAAAAGAAAAGTATCCGGTTCTTAGGTAAACAAAAGAAAAAGGCCTAGGAGCTTCAAAGAATATGATAAGAAAAAAGAAACCTATAGAAAGAGTACATAACATCATTACTCCCTCAGGGATCGACTGACCAAAAGCCACTATGTGTCACAACACAGGTCATCCCCCGACCCGAAGGGAACATACCAATGTGGCGCTTGTTCACGTTGCCCCTGGGTCTGGGAGGGACAGTCCTACCTTTTACCTAATGGAGAACTTTTTCGTCCATCTTTTTCTGCCCACTGTGGGACCAAGGGGGTGGTTTACCTGATGGTCTGCCGATGTGGTGCCTTCTACATCGGCAAAACCATCAGGGAATTTCGCCAAAGAATGGGTGACCACCTATATGACTCAGACAACGGTAAATTAACAACTATTGGACGTCATGTTGGCCTGTATCATCGCTATGACCTCTCTGTTCTACGTTTTCTGGTTTTACAAGTAATTCCATCAAACCCACAAGGAGGTGACTGGAATAAATCCATCTTGCAAAGTGAGTGTCTCTGGATAGAGCATCTCAATGCCACAGTCCCTCCTGGCCTCAATGAGGTCAACTCCTATAAATGTTTTCTGTAAAATATTTAGGTACTTTCCCGTTGCCTAAAATAACCCCGTCCTTCTTTCCTGCCCACCCCCTCCCCCCCCCCCTTCCCCCACATGTTTTCCTTCCTCCCCCTCCTCGGGTTTCTGTTGAAGGCATCAACTATACCAATGAAATACTATCCGACTGTAATTGACTGCTGTTATGATATGTGTTTTCTTTTATGTTTTAACTTTCTTTATATATTTCTTTATATATACTCTATTATACAATTAATTCACTTAGGTCATCTGTATGGGTTGTGTATATTTCTTTGCCTTCCCCCCTTCCCCCCCCCTCCCCCCCCTTCTTCCCCCGCCCGTGACTGTCTGTACGTTTAAGGCTTTTACTCTCTGCCCATATGAAATGACATTTGAAACAAATCTCCTCTTTAATGACATTGTCTGTTTTTTAAAAAATTGATTATACTTGTAAATTTAATTTTATTTTATTTTTCATGCTTGTAAATCGGCGGCATCCCAGTGTAACCTGACTGTGGGGATTACCCTGTTTCTTTGGCAGCCTTGCTACAATGGGCAGCTCTCTCTCCCTCCCCCCTTCCCATTGAACCTATGGTTCGCGCTACTCCGTCCCGGGGGCGGGGGCTCTATCTCTAGCCCCCTCCTTGCGACTGACGATCTGGCTCTGCCATTGGGTCCTCAGATCGCACACTGACGTCTCACCCACGTGGGACGCTGGTCCTTGGATGGATGATCACATCACGCCGTGTCTGCGACGTCACATGGGCGCCGCCGTCACCTGACGCCCCATGTGATCCGGGGAAATCTCACATAAGCAGCGATCTGCTTGCTTATGGTGAGATATGACAGGCTCTCCCTGGGGATACATATCGGCCATCACACCAAGGTAGGACACTCTCTAACCAATCGTTTTTTGTTTTAACATCTTTAGCCCTGCCAGTCTGTTACTAGCGGGTGTATTTTAAACTTAATTCGCCTTATATCCTATTTTGCAGTTATTTGCTTACCAGCGCCTTTGGCTCTCCTCATACCCCATAGGTTGCTACTTGCACCTATTAGTTTGTGATGCTGCCTTTCATCCCCAGTATTTTGTAAATTTTAAACCTTTTTCGGGTAAGAACCACTAGATTATCCCCCTATATTATTGCTGGTGTATCCTGGGTTCCTCACATGTGCACCGCCTATTTGTTTTCCTTACACACACCTTCCCCTTGCTTCTTCTGCTACCCCGCCCAAATTCCCCCCCCCCCTTCCCTCTTTATTACCCCCCCTTTACCTCCCGTTTTTACCTCCCTTTTCTGTTTTTCCTCCTTTTCTTCATTCCGCTCCCTTGTCCTTATTCTCCCCCCTCCCCTTTCTTTCTTCTTCTGGCCCCATTCTTTCACTCCCTCCCCCCCCCTCCTTCTCATCCCCCTCCCCTACCTCCTTATCAATTAACTCCCCACATGTTCTTTTCTTTTCTCTTTCTTTTTCTTCCCTTTTTTCTTTCTTTGCACGCCTTTCGGGTTCATTCATTATTCTCCTTTCCCCCTCCTTCTCCTTTGTCTCCTTGCTGGTTGCCCTTCTCTTTTCTTTCTTCCCCCTTTTTTCCTCCTCCCTTCCCCTATTCCGGCTCTCTCTATCTAGTTGGTCCCTCCCCCCTTTTTTACATAACATCATTGGTGTCTGAGTAGTCAGGGCCATTCCAGGGGCATAATCACTAAAATGGCATGACTGACCCCATCAATGAAGGAGCGGAGTGTATGGGGAAAAAATAACGCTCAATCTATCCATAAGCCTGGACAAATAGCTTGTGACCCCATGAATCAACGCTTTTATCGAACTGCACATGCGCCGTCCGTGGACGTATCCAAGTGCGCATGCTCCAAATTACGCCGCAACTACTCAATGCTTTCAATGTGAGTGTAATTTACGCACATCCCCATTCACGGATGACTTACGCAAGCGACGTAAAACGTGAAAAATGTGACGCTGTTCCACCGTCCATACCTAACTTTGGCTACGCCTCATAGAGCAGGGGTAACTTTACGCCAGACATACGCTTACGCAATTGACGTAAAAAAATGCGCCGGGCGCAAATACGTTTGTGAATCGGCGTATCTAGCTCATTTGCATATTCAACGGGTAAATCGACGGAAGCGCCACCTAGCGGCCAGTGTAAATATGCAACTAAGATACGACGGCGTAAGAAACTTACGCTGGTCAGATCTAAGCAAAATTCTGGCGTATCTTGCTTTATGAATACAGAAAAAAGATACACCGGTGCATCCTAGAAGTTACGCGGCGTATCTCGAGATACGCCAACGTAACTTCTTTGAGAATCTGGCCCAAGGTCTATTCCTGTGACCTGAACTACAGGTGGTTGTGAATAACTGCAGATGGGAAACCTGTATACAGGTGTATAAGGTGTACAGGCATACAGTATGTAAACGGTAATCGCACATGTCAGGTATAGTCGCAAGTGTCAGAGCAGCAGCAATAATTCTAGTGCCAGACTTCCTGTGTTAGCGTCGCCTATGGAGATTGTTAGGTACCGTTGTTTGGCCATTCCACGGGCGGTTTTAAAGTGCGACCTGTTAGGTATGTGTTTTCTCAGGGTAACATCATATTTTATATTTTACCGAAAAATTGGGTAATATATTGTGTTTGTGTTCACTAATACTCATAAAAGTGAATTTTTTCCAGAAAATTTGAGTTTGATAGACCGCTGTGTAAATAGCATACGACATAAAAAAAAATGTCAACAACTATTTTATTCTTTAGGGTCTCTGCTTTCAAGATATATAATATTTGGAGGTTCTAATGCCCTCTACACACGATCGGTTCATCCGATGAAAACGGTCTGATGGATTTTTTCATCAGATATCCGATGAAGCTGACTTTCATCAGTCTTGCCTACACACCATCAGTTAAAAAAATGATTGTGTCAGAACGCGGTGACGTAAAACACAATGACGTGCTGAGAAAAATGAAATTCAATGCTTCCGAACATGCGTCGACTTGATTCTGAGCATGCATTGATTTTTAACCAATGGATTTCCCCACAGACGATCATTTTTTTCTATCGGTTTTTTAACCATCAGATAATTTTAAAACAGGTTCTAAGTTTTTCCACCGATGGGAAAAAAACTGATGGGGCCCACACACGATCGGTTCGTCTGATGAAAACAGTCCATCACACCATTTTCATCAGACAAACCGATCGTGTGTACGCGGCATTAGTAATTTTCTAGCAAAAAAATTCAAATTTTTACATATATGGAAGGACACTAGGAGCAGAAAAAAAAGTCAGCATTTTAGCTGGAAAAATTGTCATAAAAAATGCGAATCGAGAGCATCTTGTACAAAGTTTAGGCGGATTCATAAGAGTTTATGAGCGTTTGAGTTTACAAGCGTTTTTTGCACTTAACAACACTCCCCTCTGCAAAATAATGAAACTTGACGTTCACAAGAGATAACAGGAGTTTAAGAGCGATTGACGTTTTTACAGCTCCTGAACTTTTTTAGAAAACCTGTTTGAGAAGGGTTTTTTTTCCTGCCTTCCTGCAAAGACCCATAGAATACAATAAAAATGCTTCTACAGGCAGGTGAAAAAAACATCAGACGCCTGTAGAATCTACATTTTCTTTTGCCAGTGTGCATGGAGTCTACAGTTGCACTACCTGTTGGACAGCCTGGCTGATTCAATGATCTGTTCCAATTGTTGTCTGAAATAGTTTCTTAAGGCTTTATTAACACAATCTGGAAGCCCCCATGTTAATGAGTATGGGGTACATAGTATTCATTCACATTCACCAAAAAGAAAAAAAGGTGTAGCATAAAATATTACAGTAGGCAGTTCTTAAAAAGTCCTTTATTTAAAAAAATAAAAAGGGGAACTTCCAAATTTTGATAATCCCCCACCCACAGACCCCCACAACCACCGACCAGGGTTTGGGAAAGAGGCCCTTTTCCCTGTCAACATGAGGACAAGGTGCTTTGGGGGGAAGAGCCCCCCCGCCGCAAAACACCCCCCCATGTTGAAGGTATGTAGCTTGGTATGGTTCTGAAGGGGGAGGGTGCCAGCGCATCCTCTCCCTTTCCTGACCTGCTGGGCTGCATGCCCATGCCTATAATATAGATTTTGAGGGGAACCCCACACCATTTGAAAAATTATTTTGGCATAGGGTTCCTTAAAATCTTTACCAGAACCTAAGGACCTGGTATGGATTGAGGGGGGAACGACACCATTTTTTTTTGGTACATTCCCTGCTAACGGCTGATGACTGATTGATTGCTTCCCGGCCCACTCCCTAACCAATTAAGGACCGCCTAACGCCGATATATGTCAGCAGAATGGCACGGCTGGGCACAATCACATACCTGTACATGATTGTTAAATGCCCAGCTGTTCTTCCCTGTTCTTCACAGTGGCGCTGTCATTGATCGTCTGTTTACTGATATAGGGAAATGCGATCAATGACGTCACACGTCCCCTACAGTTAGAAACACATATGAGGTTAACTCCCAAACTGCAATTGTCATTTTTACAGTAAACAATGCATTTTTATAGCATTTTTTGCTGCGAAAATGACAATGGTCCCAAAAATGTGTCAAAATTGTCCGATGTGTCCGCCATAATGTCGCAGTCACGAAAAAATTGCTGATCGCCGCCATTAGTAGAAAAAAAAACTATTAATAAAAATGCAATAAAACTATCCCCTTTTCTGTAAACGCTATAAATGTTGCGCAAACCAATCGATAAACGCTTATTGCGATTTTTTTTACCAAAAATAGGTAGAAGAATACGTATCGGCCTAAACTGAGGACAAAAATGTTTTATATATATTTTTGGGGGATACTTATTATTGCAAAAAGTAAAAAATATTGTTTTTTTTAAAAATTGTCACTCTATTTTTGTTTATAGCGCAAAAAAAGCACCAAAATAAAGCTCTATTTGTGGGAAAAAATGACGCCAATTTTGTCAGTTAAAGCGACGCAGTGCCGAATCACAAAAAGGGGCCTGGTCCTTTACCTGCACATTGGTCCGGGTCTTAAGTGGTTAACCACCAGCTTTTCACAGTGAAAACACAAAATGCATTAAAATATGCAACAAAAGCATAACACACGTTTTTGGTGTGGGTCCATTAAAGTCTATTGCACATAATATCTGCTGCGGTAAAAAAAGTCTCTGACCCTTTCCAAAAATGCATAGATTTGAATGTGTGCTATAGAAAACTATGTTAAATGGACTGTAATGTGTTTTCTGCAAACTGAAAAATGCACTAAAAATGCATAGGTGTGAACCTAGTGATAGCGGAGATTAATACATTTATTTAGTAGTGTTTTTACATTATGTTTGTTACTGCAGGAGTTATTTGTGTTCTGTTTGCAATTTTCATTGTAGTTTTTTTTTTGCTCCCCGCTTTTTTTTCTAAAAAGTAGTCAAATGAGGGGCCTGTAATCCAAGTCCTAGATTCTAAAAAGGAGAGGTTGTAGCATTCAAGAGCCATTGAAAGCTCATTGCATCAAAAAACTCCTTAATTATATCTTCCTGTTTAATTCCATCGCATTTAGAATTTTGCATGAAATGATACCTCTCGGTTTTGGTAATCTCTAATCTTAACATGAAAAAGACACATGCACAAGCACAGCATATTTCACCATTCATTGGCTGCAAAGCTGTAAAGGGAATCAGAGCTAGTCCTTCAATTAGTCATTATAACCACAATGAGTTTTGTCATATTACATGTAATCTGTGGTTTCCCCTAATCAAAGCGTTAACAGTTAAAATTTCCCAATGTGAAGCTTTCTGTCAAAAATGTTTTAAATTCACAAATTGCATTTCAAGACTACTAACAGATGAATCGTGGAAGGACCCATTAGCTCATCTCGTATTGCTCGGCTCTACCATGTTGTGCTGAGATACTTTAACCACTTCCTTACTGGGCACTTATACCCCTTCCTGACCAGGTGAAATTTCAGCTTCTGGCACTGCGTCGCTTTAACTGACAATTGCGCGGTCGTGCAACATGGCTCCCAAACAAAATTGGCGTCCTTTTTTCCCCACAAATAGAGCTTTCTTTTGGTGGTATTTGATCATCTCTGCGGTTTTTATTTTTTGCGCTATAAACAAAAAAAGAGCGACAATTTTGAAAAAAAATAATATTTTTTACTTGTTACTATTTTTGTTACCATTTTCTTTAACCACTTAAGACCCGGACCTTTACGCAGCTAAAAGACCCAAGGTGTTTTTACAATTTGGCACTGCGCTGCTTTAACTTGTAATTGCGCGGTCATGCGATGTTATATCGAAACGAAATTTGCGTCCTTTTCTTCCCACAAATAGAGCTTTCTTTTGATGGTATTTGATCGCCTCTGCGATTTTTATTTTTTGCGATATTAACGGAAAAAGACCGTAAATTTAAAAAAAAAACTATTTTTCTTATAACAAAAAGTAAAAAATATCGAATAAACTAAATTTTAGTCAAACATTTAGGCAAAAATGTATTCAGCCACATGTCTTTAGTAAAAAAAATCGCAATAAGCGTATATTTATTGGTTTTCGCAAAAGTTATAGCGTCTACAAACTAGGGTACATTTTCTGGAATTTACACAGCTTTTATTTTATGACTGCCTATCTCATTTCTTGAGGTGATAAAATGGCAGGGCAGTACAAAACCCCCCCAAATGACCCCATTTTGGAAAGTAGACACCCCAAGGAAACTGCTGAGAGGCATGTTGAGTCCATTGAATATTTTTTTTTTTTGTCCCAAGTGATTGAATAATGACCAGCAAAAAAAAAAAAAAAAAAAAATTACAAAAAGTTGTCAGTAAATGATATATTGCTCACACATGCCATGGTTATATGTGGAATTGCACCCCAAAATACATTCTGCTGCTTCTCCCGAGTACGGGAATACCACATGTTTGGGACTTTTTGGGAGCCTAGCCGCGTACGGGACCCCAAAAACCAAGCACCGCCTTCAGCATTTCTAAGGGCGCAAATTTTTGATTTCACTCCTCACTACCTATCACAGTTTCGAAGGCCATAAAATGCCGAAATAGCAGAAAACCCCCCCAAATTACCCCATTTTGGAAAGTAGACACCCCAAGCTATTTGCTGAGAGGCAGGTCGAGTCCATGGAATATTTTTTATTTTGACACAAGTTGCGGGAACATGACAAACTGATTTTTTTTTACACAAAGTTGTCACTAAATGATATATTGCTCACACATGCCATGGTTATATGTGGAATTGCACCCCAAAATACATTCTGCTGCTTCTCCCGAGTACGGGAATACCACATGTTTGGGACTTTTTGGAGCCTAGCCGCGTACGGGACCCCAAAAACCAAGCACCGCCTTCAGCATTTCTAAGGGCGCAAATTTTTGATTTCACTCCTCACTACCTATCACAGTTTCGAAGGCCATAAAATGCTGAAATTGCACAAAACCCCCCCAAATTACCCCATTTTGGAAAGTAGACACCCCAAGCTATTTGCTGAGAGGCAGGTCGAGTCCATGGAATATTTTTTATTTTGACACAAGTTGCGGGAACATGACAAACTGATTTTTTTTTACACAAAGTTGTCACTAAATGATATATTGCTCACACATGCCATGGTTATATGTGGAATTGTACCCCAAAATACATTCTGCTGCTTCTCCTGAGTACGGGGATACCACATGTGTGGGACTTTTTGGGAGCCTAGCCGCGTACAGGGCCCCGAAAACCAAGCACCGCCTTCAGGATTTCTAAGGGCATAAATTTTTGATTTCACTCCTCACTACCTATCACGTTTTGAAGGCCATAAAATGCCAAGATGGCACACAACCCCCCCCAAATGACCCCATTTTGGAAAGAAGACACCCCAAGCTATTTGCTGAGAGGCATGTTGAGTCCATGGAATATTTAATTTTTTTGCCCCAAGTCATTGAATAATGACCAAGAAAAAAAAAAAAAAAACATTTACAAAACGTTGTCACTAAATGATATATTTCTCACACATGCCATGGTTATATGTGGAATTGCACCCCAAAATACATTCTGCTGCTTCTCCTGAGTACGAGGATACCACATGTGTGGGACTTTTTCTGAGCCTAGCCGCATACGGGACCCCGAAAACCAATCACCGCCTTCAAGATTTGTGTGAGTGAAATCAAAAATTGATGTCCTTAGAAATCTTGAAGGCGGTGATTGGTTTTTGGGGTCCCGTACGCGGCTATGCTCCCAAAAATTCCCACACATGTGGTATCCCCGTACTCAGGAGAAGCAGCAGAATGTATTTTGGGGTGCAATTCCACATATAACCAGGGCATGTGTGAGGAATATATCATTTAGTGACAATGTTTTGTAAATTTTTTTTTTGGTCATTATTCAATCACTTGGGGCAAAAAAAATTTAATATTCCATGGGCTCAAAATGCCTCTCAGCAAATAGCTTGGGGTGTCTTCTTTCCAAAATGGGGTCATTTGGGGGGGTTGTGTGCCATTTTGGCATTTTATGGCCTTCAAAACTTTGATAGGTAGTGAGGAGTGAAATCAAAAATTTGCGCCCTTAGAAATGCTGAAGGCGCTGCTTGGTTTTTGGGGCCCCATACGCGGCTAGGCTCCCAAAAAGTCCCACACATGTGGTATCCCCGTACTCAGGAGAAGCAGCAGAAAGTATTTTGGGGTGCAATTCCACATATAACCATGGCATGTGTGAGAAATATATCATTTAGTGACAACTTTGTGGAAAAAAAAATCAGTTTGTCATATTCCCGCAACTTGTGTCAAAATATAAAATATTCCATGGACTCGACATGCCTCTCAGCAAATACCTTGGGGTGTCTACTTTCCAAAATGGGGTCATTTGTGGGGTTTTTGTGCTATTTTGGCATTTTATGGCCTTCAAAACTGTGATAGGTAGTGAGGAGTGAAATCAAAAATTTGCGCCCTTAGAAATGCTGAAGGCGGTGCTTGGTTTTTGGGGCCCCGTACACGGCTAGGCTCCCAAAAAGTCCCAAACATGTGGTATCCCCGTACTCAGGAGAAGCAGCAAAATGTATTTTAGGGTGCAACTCCACATATAACCATGGCATGTGTAAGTAATACATCATTTAGTGACAACTTTTTGTAATTTTTATTTTTTATTTAAATTTTTTTGTCATTATTCAATCACTTTGGACAAAAAAAAAATAATTTATGGACTCAACATGCCTCTCAGAAGTTTCCTTGGGGTGTCTACTTTCCAAAATGGGGTCATTTGGGGGGGTTTTGTGCTATTTTTGCATTTTATGGCCTTCGAAACTGTGATAGATAGTGAGGAGTGAAATCAAAAATTTACACCCTTAGAAAGCCTGAAGGCGGTGATTGGTTTTTGGGGTCCCACACGCGGCTAGGCTCCCAAATGTGGTATCCCCTTACTCAGGAGAAGCAGAAGAATGTATTTTGGGGTGTAATTCCTCATATGGATTGATCGGTGGGTATGCCCACCATTAGAATACCTCCCTTCATCCACCCACTTCTAATGATGGGCATACATGCACCATTTATATATGCCGAAGCATAGGGGCATCCTCCCGCAAAAAAGTTATGCCGCGTACACACGGTCGGACTTTTCTATGCCGCGTACACACGGTCTGACTTTTCTATGCCGCGTACACACGGTCAGACTTTGTAGGAATGTCAACCGTATGTACGCGGCATTAGGAGCAAAATCACTCCTCCGCCCCTAATGCCCCCATGCTTCGGCATATATGCTCTTTTTTTTTAACTGTGGGGGTGAAATCACCTCCTACAGCACTGGAGTCACGGCTTTATATATCGTGGGAGCAAACGCTGTTGCTGTCACGCTAAATAATTCCGCGCAACAGCTGAATGGCATACCTGAAAACAGTAAAGTAAATTACATACCTGAAAAGCAAGCATGAAAAAACATAACAATAAAACTGTGAATAGAATATAGTAAAAAAGAGCAGAACAATAGAGAGAGAATAGAGAGGGAGAGAACAATAAAACAACAACTACTTTTTATTTTTCACTTTTTTTTGTAACTGTTGAACTTTTCGGTTCCAGGTTTGGGTCTCTCAAAATGCGATGGCATCTTGGGAGACCCTGTGTACGTGTGCCTAGCCTGTGAAAGTTTTGCCCTACACTAATACTTCACTCGTGTGTGGAAACGTTCAAAACATTCACCAATACAAAGACCAGGATCGGCAGGACATCGGGGACAAAAATAACGGGTGTCACGCCTCCATCCGCGCTTGGTACAGACACGACATTTTCTTTGGGGGGCTCGTTGGGTAGGGGTACTCTCGAGGGCATATATAAAATGCCTCTCATGCAGTCGGCTTACTGCATTTGGTAGGGGATGGTGAGGTGGAAAACCTCCTGGATACAGGAGTCCGTTGATGATATCCTTCTGGAATTGGAGGAAGGATCCATTCTGTCCTGAAGTTTTGCATAAGACAAAAGCATTCAGCAAAGTCAATTGGAATAAATGTAGAGACACTTTTTTGTACCAGCGTCTCGCCTTACGGGCAATATGATACGGCGCCATCAACTGGTCGTTGAGGTCCACCCCTCCCATGTTTTGGTTATATTCGTGGACACAGAGGGGTTTCTCCACAACACCAGTCGCCGTACGAATTTGTACTGTCGTGTCTGCGTGAAGGGTGGTAAGAAGGAAAACATTCTTATTGTCCCGCCACTTCACAGCGAGCAAATTCTTACATCTGCAGCAGGCTCTCGCCCCCAGCTTAATACGGGCATCTACAAGCCGCTGGGGAAAGCCCCGGCGATTAGGTCGCACGGTGCCACATGCTCCAATCTGTTGATCAAACAAGTGACTAAAAAGTGGCACGCTGCTGTAAAAATTGTCCACATACAAGTGGTACCCCTTTCCGAATAAGGGTGACACCAAGTCCCAAACGATCTTGCCAGCGCTCCCCATGTAATCTGGGCATCCTTCCGGCTCTACCTGACTATCTTTGCCCTCATAAACCCTAAAGCTCCATGTGTAGCCTGTTGCCCTGTCACAAAGCTTATAGAGCTTGACCCCGTATCTGGCACGCTTGCTGGGAAGGAACTGCTTGAAAGACAAGCGGCCAGCAAATTTAACCAGGGACTCGTCAACGCAGACAACTTGCTGGGGATTAAACAAGGCTGCATAACGTTCGTTGAAATGGTTTATGAGGGGCCGAATTTTGTAGAGCCGGTCAAATTCAGGGTCTCCACGTAGACGACAGAGTGCATTGTCGCTGAAATGCAGGAACCGCAGGATCGCCTCGTATCGTTTCCTGGCCATGTGAGCAGAGAATATGGGCATTTGGTCAATTGGCTCTGTGGACCAATACATGCGCAATTGAGGAAATGTGTGTATGCCCATATTGAGGGTAAGGCCCAGAAAGGTCTTAAATTCGGAAACCGTAAGAGGTCTCCAATTTTTGGCAAGGAGGGTCTGGGGATTAGCGGCGATGTAGGCACCAGCATATAAATTAGTCTGGTCCACAATAGATCTATAGAGATCTTCCGTGAAATACAGCGAATAAAAATCAAGTGGCATAAAATTCGCTGTATCCACCTGAATACCGGGTTGGCCAGTGAATGGGGGAAGTACAGGTGCTGCAGAAGTGGTGGGGACCCAATCAGGATAGGCGAGATCTGCAGGAAGGGCACTATGGGCACGACGGGCCTGTCTTTTTCTTCTTCTTGGTGGAAGCGGGCCACTACTTGTGCTTGCCACCTCGCCAGCTTGAACTGCACTTATGGGACTCGCCACGTCACCAAGTGTTACTGCAGTGCTGGATGAACGACCAGGGTGTACTAGGCCGCTGGTGCTTGCCAATCCACCAGAAGGAATAGCGGCGCTAGTACTGGCTCTCTGCTCCATACAAGGGTCCTGCGGTTCTTGCTCCTCAACAACCTCAGAATGGGGTCGGGTACGCCTGGCCTTAGCAGGGACCACACCTCCGTCGTCAGAGCTATCTGACATGGAGCCACTGTCGTAAACAGGATCATATTCTGAGCCCGAATCTGTCAGATGCGTGACCTCCTCATCATCATCTGACGACATGCACATGATCCTAACAGCCTCTTCACCAGTGTACATCCGCTTTGCCATTTTGGGCTCTAAATTTAGTCGTAGACTGGTGATGATTCACGGGTAAAAAAAGCACCTGACTATAGAAAAGCAAATGTAGAAAACGCTTCAAAAAAACTGTTAGCGATCGCAGGGATCAGGCCTGTCTCTGCGAACGCTGCAGTTGTGTGTGATGTGTTTTTGAAGTGACAGTGATCGATCGATACTGCACTTAAGTGGGTTGGGCTGGGCTGGGCGGCAAAACGCAGGTGCTAGCGGGTATCTGGGCTGATTCCGCTAACAATGCGTTTTTGGGTACCCTAAACTGCTGGGTACGCTAGTATAGATCTGATCAGATCAGATCAGGTATCGATCCGTTCAGATACTATACCACTAAGGGGGGGTGTATGCTTTGCGAGTGGGTGTAAGCGTTACTGGCACTAACCTAACCCTGCCTGGGGCGACGCTGACCCCTAACTGGCGCTAAAATTTTATTTATATCACCCGCCGGGCGATCAGGGGGTTAAACCTTTATTGGGTAATATACAGCGGGTGCGCTGATGCTATAAACAGCAAACTAACTAACCAGCGTCAACCGTAACACTTATACGGTGATCACTGGTGAAAGGGTTAACTAGGGGGCAATCAAGGGTTAAAACTTTTATTTATGGGGGTACCTAACGCTATAGAACCTGGCGGTGAACCTCAAAAAAACCTAGCTACCTGGCGGCAACAGTGACACTAATACAGTGATCAGAAAACCGATCGCTTAGTGACACTGGCAATAGGGGGTGAAAGGGTTAACTAGGGGCAATCAAGGGTTAAAACTTCTATTTATGGGGGTACCTAACGCTATAGGACCTGGCGGTGAACCTCAAAAAAACCTAGCTACCTGGCGGCAACAGTGACACTAATACAGTGATCAGAAAACCGATCGCTTAGTGACACTGGCAATAGGGGGTGAAAGGGTTAACTAGGGGCAATCAAGGGTTAAAACTTCTATGTATGGGGGTACCTAACGCTATAGAACCTGGCGGTGAACCTCAAAAAAACCTAGCTACCTGGCGGCAACAGTGACACTAATACAGCGATCAGAAAACCGATCGCTTAGTGACACTGGCAATAGGGGGTGAAAGGGTTAACTAGGGGCAATCAAGGGTTAAAACTTCAATTTATGGGGGTACCTAACGCTATAGAACCTGGCGGTGAACCTCAAAAAAAACTAGCTACCTGGCGGCAACAGTGACACTAATACAGCGATCAGAAAACCGATCGCTTAGTGACACTGGCAATAGGGGGTGAAAGGGTTAACTAGGGCGGTGATCAAGGGGTTAAACCTTTATTGGGGGGGTAGGGGGCTACCCTGGACCTAAAGAGACCTAAAACTAACTGCCCTGCAGCTTTTTTTCTGTAACAATGACACTAAATGCAGTGATAAGTAAATATAAAATCACTGCATTCAGTGACACTGTGACAGGGGAGGGGGGGGGTGATCAGCGGTGACTGGGGGGGGTTTGTGTGCCTATGTGTAACGTGTCAGTGTACTGTTTGGTGCAACTCACGTTACTGATGTCCTCTCTCCTCGGTATCCGGTCAGAAAGACCAGACACGAGGAGGAATACAGCACTTCCCTCTTCCTGTGTTTACAGTTAGCACAGGAAGAGGCGGGAGGCGGACTCTCATTGGCTGGGAGCGATCGCGAGGGGGTGGCTGGAAACGAATGGCCGCCCCCTCATCCCGGATCGCTCCCGAACACTTACCGACCACCGCACGGAGCGGGGGGGGTCCCGATCGGACCCCCGACCCGCACTAAGGCGAGGACGTAAATTTACGCCCTTGTGCCTGTACGTGCCATGTTGTGGACGTACATAATCGTGCGGGGGTCCTTAAGTGGTTAAACATTTTTTTTTCTCAGTTTAGGCTGATACGTATTATTCTACATATTTTTGGTAAAAAAAAAAAAATCGCAATAAGCGACTGGTTTGCGCAAAAGTTATAGCGCTTACAAAATAGGGGACAGAATTATTATTAATTTTTATTATTAATTGTTTTTACTAGTAATGGCAGCGATCTGCGATTTTTATTGGGATTGCGACGTTATGGCGGACACATCGGACACTTTTGACACATTTTTGACGCCATTCACATTTATACTGCGATCAGTGCTATAAAAATGCACCGATTACTGTATAAATTTGACTGGCAGTGAAGGGATTAACACTAGGGGGGCATGGAAGGGGTTAAATGTATTCCCTGGGTGTGTTCTAACTGTGGGGGGAGGGTGTGACTGGGGGAGGTGACCGATGCTGTATCCCTATGTACAAGGGACACAGATCGGTCTCCTCTCTCCCCTGACAGGACATGGATCTCTGTGTTTACACACAGAGATCCATGTCCTTGTTCCTGTAACGGCCGATTACGAGTGCCTGGCGGACATCGCGGCCGCCAGGCACACGCATCGGTATCTGAGGAATGCAGCGGGCACGTGCGCGCCGGCGGCGGCCAGGAAGAGAGCTGGTCGCATATATGCGTCCAGTCAGAGATTCAGAAGCACCCGACGGCCACATATATTCGTATGGCTGTCGGGAAGTGGTTAATATAGTATTCAGTGTGCATATTTATTGTTTATAAATACATGCATTTGATTTTTCTATATAGTAGAGATATATTCATCCCCATACTACTGCTTTTGCATTATTTTATTTAATATTTTGCATTATATTTATTTAATATAACAACTGAATTCAGTTGCTAGCTTCGAAACTCTATGGAAGGGAGGAAATTACTGCCAGTAGGACCTATGGGTGTTAATCATATCTTGTGCTTTTCTTTTTCTGTGTCTCAGTATACTGTATAAATCTCCTATTTCATTATCAGCTCTCCTTTCAAATTCTCTTGGTTGTCCCAAGAGGTAGAGAATGTTGTTTGGCTTTGTACAGCCTCAGACATGATTCTCCTCTTATGGATAGGTTTACATCTTACTAAAATACACGTTGGTACCGTCTCTTCGTACCACTTTTAACTCAATCCCCATCTGAATATGGATGTCCGTTTATAAATATGTTATTTTTGTAATTTGAAAAGCAAGAAATACATTTTTTATGAGTGCCATTTATATGCACAATCTAGCTCTGATATGGGCCCTATCTACAAAGATGACTACTGTGGGATTAGTAGCTAAGCAACCACAGTAATGTATTGTTGTGAGAAAGGTGGTGTTTGGCACACCCCGAGCCAGCAGGGTTAAAGTGGGCAGCACAAAGCTTAAAGGCTAAGTACATTTTTGCAAAATGCAGATATATTTTTGCAGAAATATGTACATTTAGAATTTTTTAAATTAAGTTTAGTTAAATGAACCTTCAAAGCATTGCAACAGTAATCGATGGATGTTGCGTGCAATGCCACACTCTTCTTCCAGCTTTATGTCTATACTGAGGTACAGGCTGTCAGTTACAGAGCTGGAAGAAGTGTAAATTAACTTTATTTGCAGTGATTACTAGTGTTGCTCACGAATATTCGCATTGCGAATATTCGTTACGAATATTGCATATTCGAGTATTCGCGAATAACTCGAATATCGCGGCGAATATTCGCTATTGCGAATATTCATATTTTTTCAAATTTATTTTTAAAACAGATCACATCCTAGTGATCTCCATCGACGCAGCATTGCTGGTATGATTAGAGACCCTGGGCCGAGTAGCTGAGGCGATCCTTTTATGTTGCCGAATATTCGCAATGCCAATATTCGTATTACGAATATTCGCGAATACTTTCTCTGCCCTTCTTTTGCATCAGAGCCAATCAGAGTTCTCCTACCACAGTTGTCAGAGGTTAGCAACCTCCATAGCAACCAATAGGAACCTGCCTGCAAGACCATGCGCATGCACGGACGAGAATTTTGCAATCAATTTGGCATTCGCAAAAATGTTTTTTTGATAAAATATCACGAATATTCGATATTAACGGATATTTCACGAATATTCTTCTATATATTCGTGAAATATCGCGAAATCGAATATGGCGTATTTCGCTCAACACTAGTGATTACTGTACTTGTATTCCATTGAAACCACAAGACTATCTGCAGTGGTCTTGTAGATGGAACTTGTAGGCCATTCATACACAGATCTTTGTGAAAGATTGCCTTACATAGCTGCACTGACTTCAAATCTGACAGCTGCAGCGTGTAGCAAAGAACCCCTACATGCTGTCAGAGGGGGGCCTTTATTGAGGGTGTGTGGGAAACATGTAACATGGTCCTAAAGGTGGACATAGCCTTTAAAGCTAAACTCTAGCTTTTCTTTTTTTTTCTGCCTCAATGTAAATCATCCACTCACGATAAGAAAATGGTTAGCGTTGTGTCACTGCACAGTGTGACAATGTAGAAATTGCTTTATCCCTAATACCTTATCCAGCATCATCAAGTCACTTCTTCCCCCGGCCTGGCTGCCAGAAGCCTGCCTTTATTAGTGGATTGGGTATTAGTCCATAAATGACAATGAATATTACCAAAACACCTCCCAAGAACCAGCCGAATATTTGCATCAAGCCTAAAGTCTCTTGAGAGGTATACTCACAGGGAACTATGATATATGCAAGCTGTTAAACACACCCCCACTGGCCACTGCTAGTTCAACAACATACCTTTACTTGGTTGCTCAAGAGGAAACTAGGGTACTTGCCATTTTATCAGCTTTAAGGGGAACCTGTGGCCAGACAATGGACATACAGTGAAACCTCAGATTACGAACATAATCCGTTCCAGGAGAATGCTCGTAATCCAAAGTACTCGCATATCAAAGGGAGTTTCCCCATTAAAGTCAACGGAAACAAAAATAATTAGTTCAGCATTGACTTCAATGGCATGCAATACAGAATGCGGCCAGAGGTGGGGGGCTCCGGAAAGCCCCGGAAAGGCCAGAGGACACCTTGGTTGACCTCAAAAACCTCCAAAAAACTCCATTCCCAAAGTTTTTCAAGGTCAGCCAAGCTGTCCTCGGGCCTTTCCGTGCATTTCCGAACGGCACTGATCATCTGCGATCGTCTGCGATCCGTGCTGTTCGGCTCCGGCGCGTCCCCACCTCAGGCCAAATGCGGTACTGCACACCTTTTTGACCTGAATCCTGCTCGTTTTGTGAGACAACACACACAAACTGAGTTAGGATTTTTTTAAACACAGTGCTCGTATTGCTACACATTAGTTAACCACGTTACTTGCAATCCGAGGCTCCAATGTATAAGAATTTACTGTAGTGCTTTTGCAGTACTTTAAAGATGAATTGCTCCAAAGTGGCTGCAGCTAGAGAGGTAATTGGGGGTTGATTTACCACATATTCAGTGCTAGTTACAATTATGTAAAGTATCTAATGCATATATTCTGTTCACATGTTACCCTAATATATACATTTTTTTCTTTTTAGGCCACCTATGGGAATTTGTGGCTTAACTGAGCAAGAAAACATTAGCCAGAGGGGATATAAGGTATGTTACGCCCATTATAATTTTGAAAACACAAAATCATTAGTCTTGCCTTGTTTAAAAAGTAGTCCTGAACATAACACAGACAGTATTCTTCCTCCAAAAGTGACTTCTAACAGTAGCTTTTACTAAAAAAATCACATAAAGGAAAACACAGATCTTCTTCAGAATGTTATTATCATTCAAGTGTGCTTAGAAAAGCAAGATATATACATACAGCCCTGGATGGGATAATAATGATTTAATAAACCTCATCTTACTATGCCACAGTTCTGTTAAAGTTTGTCTCAGTCAATCACAATCGGTTTGTCTATTATCAGGAATGTTGTACAGGTTAATAATAATGGCTATCAATAAAAAGGGCAACTACCATTGAGGATTAATATCTAGACAACTGGCCACCGATGGTAAATGAGTCTGTTAGTAGGTGTGCCATTACTATTAGTAAATTGGTGTATGTTTAGAGGAGCTATATATGAGTTCTAGCCACCAATGGTAAAGGTGGCTATTATTACATGTGCAATAAGCTGCTTACCACCAGTGGCAACAATGTTTAATATTAAAAGCGCTAAATGGGTGCTGGCTACTAAATTAAAAAGGTGGCTATTGATATGGGTTGCTTTTTAGATCTCTGTCCATCAGTGGTAAAGGGAGTTGTTATAGGCACACTGTCTGTGCCACAAGCCAACTATATCAAGTTGGTCGAATTTTAGTTTTTTTTTTTTACAACTTGTTGGTCACCAGTGGTTAGGAGCCCAATTCTATTGGAACAATATAGGTTGCTGTCCACAATAGCAAAGTGGCATTTCCTTAACTGAGGTCCAGGTGGGTCCTTAGCTGTGCTGTGTGACTGGGCAAAAATTATACACTGGCTAAAAGACCACTTGTTATCAATTTAAAAACATGCATACATTTCTGAACCAATTTGTTAATTCAAAATATATCGTATTACATTATGTATTGTAAGATTTGCAGCTTTGAAAATTTTGCATTCAAAGACATAACAAAAAAAAGAATGGTAATCTTAAGCATGAAACATTTCTCATTGTGACCTTTGTCAACGCACTTTGAGCCACTAATCTTTCTAGAATCTCAAAATGTGCAGAACATTTTGCTCATGCCTAGCAATTAAATGAGCAGGTAATCAAAATGTTCTTGATTAACTTACTGTATCTCTTCATGTTTGTGTCCACATTCAAAATGTCACAGATGTGTTACATCCCATTGTTAGGAGTAATCATAGAAAAGATAAGGACTGCGCAGCACTTCGGCCCTTCACTTACTTATGAAATGGTTTTGACAGGCTAATTATTCTATTTAAACCTACAATTTTATCTGACAATAAGGACAATGATGCCAGGAGTTAGTAAAGAACATATATAATGTCTGATGGAAACAAACATTTTGAACAAGTGTTCTATTTAGGCAAATACTGCATTTTTGCCTATGCTGAAAGGAAAAACACATCTTGAATGAACATGTAACATGTGATCTATAACATTGAAACTCACTCTAGTTCACCCACTGCTGACTACCTTCTATGTGACTCATTTTCTCCAAGTCTCTGTCATCTCAGTGTTTCATTGCATGACAATTAGCAGAATAGCCGTTCATAACTGTTATTGGACAATATTTGGCCAGCACACAATGCGTTCATATTGTGTGTAATGTGGGAGGCTTTCAGCAGCAGCACTAATTAGCTTCCTTTAGACATGTGCATTAGTTTTTGTTAGAATGCATTTTCGTCCGAAAATCTTTTTCTTGTTATCGTTTTAACAAACGATAATGAAAGCGCAAGTAACGAAAACCCAAAGATCCAACATAAAAAATGCTTTATTTTCATTTGCATTGCGGTAAAAATTCGATATAGAGAGATTCGACATTATAGAGAAAAGATTCGACATCATAGAGAAAAGATTTGACACTATAGAAATAATAGATTCGACATTACAGAGAATAGATTGTGATTTATGAGAAAATAGATTCGACATTATAGAGAATAGATTCGACATTATTACTAGTCATACAACATTAGAATTCTTGTAGGCGGAATAATCGATCGGAAATGTACGATTAGAAGTTCTCGAAGTTCCGTTGAATATTTATTTGACCATTCGACAGAAACCAAGTATTATTGGATTTTCGGACGAAAGCTATTCCCCAACGAAAAACTAAATAAATCAAAACGATTTTCGGGAGTAACTAAATAAATGTATTTTCCAGACGAAAACGAAAAAACAAAACAAAATATTCCAGTGTGCACATGTCTAGCTTCCTTTACCTTAGTGCAGTCCCCATTGTGTTACCCCAGTTCCTTATCTGTAATTATAATGTATTTATAGCCCTACTGTAAATAAATCCAACCCTTTTTTTAGGAGTAAGTCATCCTTCATTGGAATCCAACATCCCAAAACAGAGCACATTTAACAGGGTTTATCTTAAAGGGGTTGTAAAGGTAAACATTTTTTTTCCTAAATAGCTTCCTTTACCTTAGTGCAGTCCTCCTTCACTTACCTCATCCTTCGATTTTGCTTTTAAATGTCCTTATTTATTCACTTCCTTTAACTCCACACAGAAATATGAGGCTTTCTCCCTGATGTGGAGTGTCGTGCTCGATCCCTCCCCTGTTATACAGGAGAGTCAGGACACTCTCTACATTGAGAAAGAAGCTGTTTGTTAGTAGGCGTCCTGACTCTCCTGTATTCCAGGGGAGGGGGCGAGCATGACACTCCACACCAGGGAGAAAGCCTTGCATTACTGTGTGTTACAGACAGAAGAACAGGAAGTGAGGATTTCTCAGAGGAAATAAGGACATTTAAAAGCAAAATCGAAGGATTAGGTAAGTGAAGGAGGACTGCACTAAGGTAAAATAAGCTATTTAGGATTTTTTTTTTACCTTTACAACCCCTTCAAGATAAACCCTGTAAAATGTGCTCTGTTTGGGGTGTTGGATTCCAATGAAGGATGACTTACTCCTAAAATAAGGGTTGGATTTATTTACAGTAGGGCTATAAATACATTATAATTACATATAATTTATGTCTTCTATCCTATGCACATTCTCACTGACTCTTCCTCACAAACCAAGGCCTCTCACCAATTCTTGACCCACCCTCAAAAATAGGTCTCAGCAAATCATGTGCTGGTTCTTTGTGGAAGATCTACAGAACCAAAAGGTCACAAAAGTTTATTAATCTCCCAGGCTCCACTTTTATTTTGAGTCATTCTTCAGGCCCAATTCTGTCCAGGTGTGTGTGTGTGTGCATGTGTGCGTGTGCGTGTGTAAGCGTGGGGGGGGGGGGTGTAGTTGAATGGCCTCTGGGGTCCTACTGGTCAGATAATAGTGACTTTATGCATTCATCTAGTCCTTTTTACTGCAGGCTGGTTGTGAAAATTGTCATCAAATCAAAGTCCTTTCAAAGCCATATTGTCAAAGCCATATTATTATCATGTGCCATCAGCATTAATATACATTTTTCCAATATTAAACTATTAATTGAAGTTACCATTTTGATAGCCCCTGACAATATATATCTCTCTTGCCCCCAATGTAAATCTATTTTCAAATCAGTAGTAGAATGCATCAAACTATTCATACTGGAGAAACTTAAGTATTTATTGAATCTATAAGTTCACATAAGTAATATAAACAAGTATAATATATATATATATATATATATATATATATATATATATATATATATATATATTACGGGTGTCTGTTTTAATAATTTTATGGGTTGTAATTTCCATAACAAGCAATCAGTGAAAGTGTTTCTATTCCTGGTCTTCTTTGAGCGTTAATCAGTAGGGTGCAGTTTAGTTACTATCTCAATCAGGGCTGTTCATTTCCTTTATTTATTTATTTCGCACAGCTGCTTGTGGATCAGAGGTGTCTCTGTAGGGACGAGGGGGCAGAAGAAAGAAATTTCTCCCCTTTTCATCTTTATGCATGTCTGCAGATCACAAGCTGTTTATGCTCTAAAACATTTTTAGATAAGCATCTTTGCTCTTCTTATCCTATTGTATCACATTGCATGGAATGCACAGCGCTCAGTGGCTCAATAATTTCTATTCATGGTACATGTCAGCAGGGTGCTTATTTAAAAAAAAAAAAAAATATTTGCATGAGGTTGGAGGAAAAATGTTTCACAATGACATAACAATATGTTCTATATGATAAGATACTTCAACAGTGAAATCTTCCTGTCATATTCTTCTGTTATCATCTATCTGGGAGTTTGGGTGTTTCTGTACACTAGGAATATTGGTATTTTAAAGTGATAATAAAGGTAAAAGTTTGTTTTTCTCATTTAAATAAAGACAGGGTATACCTACCTGCTCTGTGCAATGATATTGTACACATCTGGCCCCTTATCTCTTCTTTGATGGCCCCCCACTGGTGCTATTTACTTCTTCTCCCTGCATGTGCTCAAATAGCAAGCTGTGTGCTATTGAGGCACCCTTGCGGATGAGCTCCCGAGCCGGGCTGTGTGCATCCATAGACACACAGAGCGCAGGTTGGGCAAATTCCCTGGTCCCTCTTCACAGGATTTGACTGATAGCTATAGGAGCTGCCTATATCTCCTGTGAGATCAAAATCCAGGAATTCAGTGCAGTGGTGCTAGAGATGGAGGAGGCAGATACAGTAAGTGTATCGGAGGGGGGAAGCATGTGGATTTTTTTTCCTTGAAGGGGTTTTAAAGGCTAAATATTATTTTCTCTGCATTAAGGTAAAGAAAAAACTATTGTCAGCCCCCCCTCCCCTTAGATACTTACCTGCCTCAATCTTGATTCAACAATGTGCCCGAGAAAAGTGGAAGTCATTTGTTATTGCTCCGGTCAATCAAATCCAGCTAAGAGGTAGCAAGGGGCGGAGCGGGGCTAAGTCGTACTGTGTGCGTATTTGGACACATGGTGCGAGGCTCAGGATCAAGCCTGCACATGTGCCACCATAGGAAGTAGCTTGACACAACGAGAAGAGGAAGAGCCCAGAGCCCCCGCCTGGGACCTGAAAAGAGGAGGGGGCTACCCTATGAAAAACATTGTACAGAGCAGGTAAGTACGATATGTTTATTAAAAGATATTAAAATAAAAACCTTTACAATCGCTTTACTAAACCACATTAAATTCAGCACCAGGGATTACTATACATTAAAAACATAAATTAGATATAATAATGTTAAATGTATTAATAGAAAAAAAAATGTTAAAAAATCTACTATCGAAACACTATTCAGTCGTATTACGAAGCATTTACTGAAGTTATCCAAGCTAATTTTTAACCAGTATATACTGGTGTATTAATGATGGCTTGGCTTATTCTCCGGTAAGTTTTTATATTTGACGTGTTTCACAGAGATCGTCTACTTCCTTAGAATTAGATAGTCTGACATTTCTAAAATGTTGCATATGTGATAATAGGAAGTGCAAGAAATATGTTTTTCAAATAACAGTTTTATCGGTTATCTCTGCAGAGAAAAGAACAAAAACAGAACACAATAAGTTCAGAGTAATACTGAAACAAATGTTGTCGTAAATTGCGAAAGTCAAGAACGCAGTGACGTACAACATGTACGATGAACTGGGAAAAATTAAGTTCAATATCCAGTGCGGCTCTTATGCTTGATTTCGAGGATGCGTGGAATTTTGTGTGTCGAAATTGTGTACACACGCTCGGAACCAGCTCTCAATTTTTTGTTGTCGGAAACTCCGACAGCAAATATCCGATGAAGTCTACACGTGGTCGGGATTTTCGACAACAAGCTCCCATCGAACATTTATTGTCTGAAATACCGACAGTGTGTACACGCCATTAGCCAGTAAATGGATTTTACCATAAGTTAGGTGAAAACCTATGGGATATAAGAGGAAGCATAAAAGAAAAGAAAGGAGAAAGTAAGGGGAAAGAGAGCAATTTGAGGGAAAAAGAAGATAAGAGAGAAATGGAAAAGTAATATAGTAGCTCAACCACCAGCTCAGGACGGATCCTCCCGAAGATGCCACAGCTCGCAAACCTTATCATGCATTTCCAGCCTATCCTCCAAGCTAGCTGCCATTTTTTCCATTAGCTCCACATCCTTTATTTTGGCATATAGGGCGTCTTGGGAAGGTGGGGAGAGCCGCTTCCAGTTGAGGGTAACCAGGCAGAGTGAGGCAATAAGGATGTGTCTAAGTAGTTTCTTAGATGGTTTGGCGATTGCAGTGGTGACACACCAAGCAGGAAGAATTTTGGTGTCATGGGGACCTGCACCTCAAAGAGGCGGGCCATCAAGCACTGCATTGTAAGGCCGCGTACACATGATCAAATTTGTCCGCTGAAAACGGTCCGATGGACCGTTTCAGCAGACAAATCCGATTGTGTGTACGGGCTAGCGGACAGGTTTGTCCATCGGACAAATTTCAAAGCATGCTTTGAAATTTGTCCGCTACAAACCTGTCCGTCGGATATGTCCGCTGGTTAGTACGGCAAACCAGCGGACATATCTTCCCGCACATGCATCGTATCCTGTGAATGGATCCGACGCATGCACGCGGAAGTGTTTACTTCCTGGTGCGGTGATGTAGCGGTGACGTGGCGGCGTCAACGTCACCGCCGCGTCACCACGCTGTCTGCCGGCGGGGATTTTGATCCGATGGTGTGTACACGCCATCGGACCGAAATCCAATGAGACATTTTCGCTCTAAACTGTCCGTCGGACAAGTTTGAGCGGACATATCTCATCGTGTGTACGAGGCCTAAGCCAAAAGGGCACTATCATGGGGAAACTCCAAAGCTATGGTAAAGGGTACCTTTGTCCCCCTGACAGTGCCAGTATCACTCAGAGCTAGATGGATAGATGACATGGAGCACGTCCAGAGACAAGTAGCAGAAATAGAGGATTTTATAGGCATTTTCCTTGTAGAAGAAAAAGATGAGAATGGTGCGCTTATTCAATAATGTGCTATAAAGTAATATACCCAAATAATAACTATGATGAGTGTCCAAACATACAAATAAATACTGTATTTATTGGTGTATAACACGCACAGGCGTATAACACGCACCCTAACTTTAAGAGGGAAGTTTCAGAAAAAAAACATTCCACAGCCCCCTGTGTATAACACGCAGGCACAGTTTACATTCTATTTTCAGAGTTAAAAAGTGAGTGTTATACGCCAATAAATACAGTAAATAAATGTGAATAAAGTCCAACTAAAGCTCAATGGTAGGAGTTAGTTCATATAAAGGCAAAAATCTCATAGGGATAACTTGATAGAAGAAAAAACAGATAAAACATCTATCCAAACACTGTTAAATATATGAATTATCCGCTCACCTCCAACAATGACCCAAGGGTCAAACAAGGCTCATCAGATAGTCAGATAAGGAATCCTGCTGATTGATCTGTAAAGGCATCCAGGCTCCAAGCGAAGACGAAGAACTATATCCAAAATTTGGCATTAGCGCATCTTGGGTAATTCCATATGTAGAGGAAACAGCTCTAGATGTGTTGATGCCAAGTTTTGGACGTAGTTCTTCGTCTTCGCCTGGAACCTGGAAGCCTTTACAGATCCATCAGCAGGATTCATCATCTGACTATCTGATGAGCCTTGTTTGACCCTTGGGTCATTGTTTGAGGTGAGCGGCCAATTCACATATTTAACGGTCAATGTTTGGATAAAAGTTTTATCTGTTTTTCTTCTATCAAGTTATCCCTATGAGATTTTTGCCTTCATATGAACTAACTCCTACCATTGGGCTTTAGTTGGGCTTTACTCACATTTCTTTATTTTTTTGTATGTTTGGATACTCATCATATTCATTGTTTGAGTATATAACTTTATGGCCAGTGCCCCTAGACAAAGTAAGTTATTACAAAAAGGACGTAGGGCGGAGCGACACGCTGATGTCACCTTGCGCTCCATACGTTTTCCCAGAAGGACGGGTTGTCTGTTTTGTGCACCGGCCAGCACATCAGACTCAAGGCTTCTTCTAAACTGCAACTTTGTAAGTGTATCACTTTGGTTTTTTAAATACATTTTAATATGGTAATACACTATATGGAGCGTTTATATTTTCTATGTACCGCGTGTATCTACTGATGGTTCATTGTTTGAGAGGTTACTACCAAGGACCCGTGATTGTGTTTGCTGTTTCTTGGAGTCAAGCTAAGATTGATTACATGCATCCTTTGATCCTATGTTATGGGTGATCGTGGCAAGTTGGTAAGAAGTAATTTCTGCTGATTAGTGGTGGATTCAACACATTTTTCTCTGGATATAGCATGTTACACCTGTATGGACTTTTTTCATAGAGTATCTGGTGTATAGTTATTTTATTTATAGTTTTTTTTTCACCCATTTATTATATAACTCCTTTTTGGTTGTATATTTATGGACACTATTTTTTTGGATTTCATTAACCAACACAGTTCTTTATATCATTGATTAATCTGTCATTATTATTCATTTGTGTATGGGACATTTTACAATATTTTGAACATTGGCGGTTCAATCATCAATCACATTTTGTTCTATAGTACATAGGTTAGCACGATTTATTTCTTCTTCCCGACTTGCAGTCCCGCCCCCACAAAAAATATTTTAATACCACTTTTTTAGTGTTCCCACACACATACAATACCAAAGGGTGACAGCACAAGGTGACAGAACAAGTGTCTTCTTTAGCTGTATGGCCATTGTGGCCCACTTATTCTGCCCCCCTCCTTAGCATAGTATGTCCATAGTCTGGGTACAGATGCACTCTAAAACATCATTCAGCACAAAACTAGATTATCGTTACCAGACAGCTCGTGTAATTTTTTATTTTATTTAATTTTTTCTCCAAATCCTCCGCTTGAGAATGGATTACATCGTTGGAATTTATTTTCTTATTTTTTTTTAATAAAGGACTTGTCCCAAGCTGTCTACTGTGTTTTTTTTTACATTTTTGTCACTTTTTTTGTGAAATGATAGGGGTACAATGTACCCCATTACCAATTCACATAGGGGGGTGGGATCTGGGGGTCCCCTTAGTTAAAGGGGTTCCAGATTCTGATAAGCCACTGCTCGCAGACCCCGACAACCACTGGGCAAGGGTTGTGGGGATGAGGCCCTTGTCCCCATCAACATGGGGACATCCTCCCCATGTTGAGGGCATGTGGCCTGGTACGGTTCAGGAGGGGGATGCTCTCGTCCCCCCTCTTTTTCTGCAGCCTGCCAGGTTGCGTGCTCGAATAAGTTTCTGGTATGGATTTTTTTTTCAGTCAATAGATTTTTATTTAAGTTTATCATAAACAAGAGAAATCCAGACATACAACGTGTGGCGTTGTTATGCTTTAAGAGACAGTGACAAACGTCTCAGGATTGTATACGTAAACACAAACAGGTTCAAAAACTACTAACAGGAAGTTCTCAAGTATTCACATTAGATACAGATCGATGGGGTATGTTGATACGACCTACCTCCAGGAACCCCCAATGGGATCTCTTTTGTTACCTGGAGGTAGGTTACGGTTGCTCAGAGCATAACCTACGTAACATCAAACTTAAGGAAATCAAAGTCTTACTTGCCGTTGTAACATGGAAACATTCATTAACTTTAAATAAGTCATAGATATCAATCATAAAAACTTTGCTGCCCCAGACCACCCTTCCCACTGTGACCAAGTGGTCTTTCCTTTATTCAAATTGCCAGCGCTAGATGCCAGTGTCATCGCATATCCGTAATGGGGCTTTACTAAGTCTAAAGTATTCTAGATGGTGGGAGGTGGTATGGATTTTGAGGGGGACCACTATGCGATTTAAAAAAAAAAATTGGTGCATGGTTTCCCTGGGATAATGGACTGGGGGTGAACCCATGCCGTGACCCGACAATTCATTATAGCCACGAGTAGTTTCGATTTACTTTTTTTCGTTTGAAAATGTGATTTTGTGCAGGGACTGTTCTAAACATGGGGGAAAAGTGCCACTTTACGGGCATACTATAGACACCCCCAGGTACGAAATTTAAAGTAATATTTCACTTTTATTGTTTCACTTTAAGTATTATTAAAATCACTGCTCCCGAAAAAAAATCAGTTTTTAAAACTTTTTTTGCATTGATACATGTTCCCTGGGGCAGGACCCGGGTCCCCAAACACCTTTTATGACAATACCATGCATATTAGCCTTTAAAATTAGCACTTTTGATTTCTCCCATAGATTTTTAACCACCTGTCCACCGCCCACCGTCAAATGACGGCGGGCGGAGGACTCCATTGTTCTTTTTAAAGCCGCGGGCTCCACGTCCATGTCAGGGAGAGAGGAGAGCGGTTGTGTCCCTTGTACATAGGGACACAATCGGTCACCTCCCCTAGTCACCCCCCTCCCCCTACAGTTAGAACACTAATAGGACACACATTTAACCCCTTCCCTCCCCTCTAGTGGTTAACCTTTTCACTTACAGTCACATTTATACAGTAATCAATGCATATGTATAGCATTGTTCACTGTATAAATGTAAATGGTCCCAAAAATGTCACAAAAGTGTCCGAAGTGTCCGCCATAACGTCGCAATCCCAATAAAAAAATCGCAGATCGCCGCCATTAATAGTAAAAAAAAAAAAAATGCCATAAACTATCCCCTATTTTGTAAACACTATAAATTCTGCGCAAACCAATCGATAAACGCTATTTTTTTTTTTTTTACCAAAAATATGTAGAAGAATACGTATCGGCCTAAACTGAGGAAAAAAATATTGCATTTTTTTCAAAATTGACGCTCTATTTTTGTTTATAGCGCAAAAAATAAAAACCGCAGAGGTGATCAAATACCACCAAAAGAAAGCTCTATTTGTGGGAAAAAAAGGACGCCAATTTTGTTTGGGAGCCACGACGCACGAGCGCGCAATTGTCAGTTAAAGCGACGCAGTGCCGGAAGCTTAAATTTCGTCTGGGCAGGAAGGGGGTGTAGGTGCACAGTAGGCAAGTGGTTAAAGGCTTTTCCGCTGCTTTCGAATTTGGCGCAATCACTAGTCTCTACTAACTTTGCACATCTAGACTTTGCAATATTTGCCCACTCTTCTTTGCAGAACTGCAAGCTCAGCTAAATTTGATGGTGTCCGTTTGTGGATCGCAGTCTTCAAGTCATTCCACAGATTTTTAATGTCTAGGCTCTGACTAAGCCATGCAAGGACATTTACCATTTTCTCCTTCAACCACTGAGTGGTAATTTTTGCTGTGCTTTGGGTCATTGTCATGTTGGACGCCTTAAACCTTCTTCCTTTTGACTATTTTCTGGCAAAGGCAGGGCCGGGACAAGGGGTGGGTGGGAGGGACGGCTCTATAGGTTTACTGTAGAGATGGGGGTGCCTTCCTTCTGTTACAAGGCTGACATGGTGGAGTGACAGTCTCAGTGATTTTGACAATCAAGAGACTGCTGATTTTGATCCCCTAAGCTTGTACATCATTAATGGGGAGGAGGGGGATTGCAGTTTGGCATCTTTGCCATGGGCTCTGGATGACCTCGTCCCGACACAAAAGAAAGAAAGGGGGCTGAATGGCAAATATATGCTTGTATGGCAAAGGGGGCTGAATGGCAAATATATGTTTGTGCCACATCCAGTATATGTGAGAAAAGAAAAAAGGGGGTTGCCCTGGGTGGACTTTTAAGGCACTGATAGTATTAATTTCAAATATACGGGATATTGAGGTAAAAAAATGAGTATTTATCCACAATTATACATATTTATCAAAAAATTAAACATTGAATTAAAATATACAATTCCAAAGATTTTCACCATATAGGTAAATACATGAAAACCTTCTTTATACCCAACGTGTTTCGGGGTAACCTTCTTCAGGGGTGGATTATCATGGTGTGAGGACGACTCTGTTAATAATACAGTGTACTGTTTAACAGCGGACAAAAGTTCTAGTATATCGCTTCTGACTTGTGTTTGTCCACAACTCACAGTTGAGGCTGGGAGCCGTCTTAACTGGTGCGACACAAGTCGGTCCGATTTTGAAAATGCTCCCTGTACTACTTTGGTCCGACTTTGAACCTACTTCAGCCTATTCAATATCGCTGAAGTCGAATCACATTCGGATCCTTGTTCTAACCATCTGACATTTGACATCCGACATGGTGATTACAGCAGCAGTAAAAGGAATTTATGTCACACTGGGATTGTTTTGATTGGTCAAAGGACAAGTTATAATATCACAAAGTTCATTTAAGTCGGATGGATGTTGGGACAATGTAGGACTGATGTAGGACTGATGTCGCAGAGCGAAGTAGGATGAAAGTCGTATGACTGTTGTATAGTATCAGTGTGAACCCAGCCTGAAACTCAACCTGAATGAGTTTACAAGTCATTTTTAGGAGGGGATGATCCTTTTTCCAACACAGTGATTCTTTTTTCCCCCTGAAATGTTGGTGTTAAATGTTTCACTTGGATGTTATAAGTTTTACTGAGTAAATACAGCTGGATAAAACAAAAACTGTGTCTCTCTTCATTTCAGGCTGCAAAGAAAGAAATAGTGATTATTTTAAAGGGGTTCATTCTTTTCTACACCCACTGTATGTCCCAATGTTGTATGCTCCTGGAGCAGGGGTCACTGTAGAGCTACTGGCTTATTTGTTTCGACAGCTATATATACTCCCTCAAATTAAAATGAATTTCATTTTATAATTATGCATTTTCATTAGATATTTATAACAGAATCAAACTCTTTCGGCTGAACTCCCTTAACAATAAGTATTTAAATGGCTAATGACACTGCATGCATCTTTTTTGCTACTTTCCTGTCAGACTGCATGCATACTTAAGGATTAGATACAAATTGGCCACTAATTAGAGCCTTTTAAAAGGCTACTGTGAATGTCAGTCATTGCAGGAGAAGCAGTGGACCAGAATCACCGGCTTTATAGAATCACAGAGCACTAATTGAAATAGTTATGTCACTATACAAAAGCTGGACATTGTGCAAAATGACTCTCTCATTGAGAGCTGTTTTCCAGTCCTTACCCTGAGCCGGCAAAGCATTCAAGGTCACCCAGAATAACCAAAATGTTCCAACAGCATCAAGTGTGTGTGTCTAGAAAATTAATTAGGCAAAATCTTCAGTATGCTGTAGTTACACTTGTGTATGGCATGAATTAATGTGCAGGATTACACCCTTTAACTGTGCATATTGTGTCTGAGACCTTTTAACTGGAAACAACGAAAAAGAAAATTAAAGGCATTTTATTAGACAATGCTTGGCTAATATTAGAATCTTATACAGAGAATGGATATATAGTCTTCTGAAATATAGCACTGGGTAGAATGATGAAAATCTACACTTTGCTTGTCATTCAAATAAATGAGGACATTCACCCCCCCCCCCCCCCCCCCCCAAAAAAAAAAGATGCAATAATTGAGGACAGAAATTTTAAGAATATAGTAATGTATTTTATATAAAAATACATCATGTTTTTTTTAAGGTGCCAACAATATACGACAAAAAATCATAATTTTTATTAATCCATATTTAAATAGAAAAAAGCACTCTAAAAACCTTGTCCATAAACAGACATCTGAATGGAATATTCACAGCATAGTTTTACTGTAGATTTTGGTGTAGTGATCTCAACATGTTTCGCCTCTTAAGGCTTCGTCAGGAGATATACGATACCACACCTAAATTGAAGATGTACAATAACACAATAATGGGATTCCACCCTAACTTAGAGGCACTCCAGAGAGTCGTCTCTATTCTACAAACATTTAATTGTTTGGGAACTCAAGACAACACCTAGGACATAGAAAAAAGATGCTTACACATTAACCCTGGGCACCAAGTTGGTCAGATGGATACTGCACCAATATTGTTGTGCTGTCTATCCATGGTGCTCCATGTATCTGTGCAGCCATACACCATGTTCCCTCTAAGTTAGAGGGGAATCTGATTATTGTAGTTCTGATGTTGTTGTATCAGTTCCTTAAAGATTCACTAAACATCACATGCTGCCTAGGTTTTATGTTTCACACATCGTCTCAGACTATTTTTTGTGCATAGCTGGAGATAGTAGGATGGCACCGGAGGTGCGCTTGCGTGAATATTTAACCACTTGACCACTGGGCACTTAAACCCCCTTCCTAACCAGACCAATTTTCAGCTTTCGGTGCTCTCACAATTTGAATGACAATTACTCAGTCATACAACACTGTACCCATTTGAAATTTGTGTCCTTTTTTTCCACACAAATAGAGCTTTCTTTTGGTGGTATTTTATCACCTCTGGGTTTTTTATTTTTTGCGCTATAAAAGAAAAACGACAGAAAATTCTGTAAAAAAAATTCTGTAAAAAAAAAAAAATCTTGTTTCTGTCATATTAGCGGGTTATTTCTCACACACAGCATATGCATACCACAAATTACACCCCAAAACACATTCTGCTATTCCTCCCGAGTATGGCGATACCCCATGTGTGAGACTTTTACACAGCGTGGCCACATACAGAGGCCCAACATGCAGGGAACGCCATCAGGCGTTCTGCAACACCCAGACCAATTCTGACATTTCTCTCCTACATGGAAAAATCATCATTTATTTGCTAGAAAATTACATAGAACCCCAAAACATTATATATGCTTTTTTAGCAAAGACCCTAGAGAATACAATGGCGGCCGTTACAACTTTTTATCTCGCACTGTATTTTCGTAGAAATTTTTCGAACGCGTGTTTTTTTTTAAAAAACTGTTTTGTGCTAAAAAAAAAAAAAACAGTAAAGTTAGCCCAATTTTTTTTCATAATGTGAAAGATGACGTTACACCAAGTAAATAGATACCCAACATGTCACACTTCAAAATTGCGCACGTTCATGGAATGGCGCCAAACTTCGCTACCTAAAAATCCCCATAGGCGATAGTATTTGGGTATTGCAGAGTATTTGGGTATTGCAGAGTATTTGGGTATTTCAGGGTATCGCACAGGGTATTGCGGTATTGGGGTACTGAGGTATTGGGGTATTGGGGTACTGGAGTATTGGGGTACTGGAGTACTGCAGAGTATTGGGGTACTGGAGTACTGCATAGTATTGGGGTACAGGAGTAATGCAGAGTATTGGGGTACTGGAGTACTGCAGAGTATTGGGGTACTGGAGTACTGCAGAGTTTTGGGGTACTGGGGTACTGCAGAATATTGGGGTACTGGGGTATTGCAGAGTATTGGTGTTTTGGGGTACTGGGGTACTGCAGAGTATTGGGGTACTGCAGAGTATTGGGGTACTGCAGAGTATTGGGGTACTGGGGTATTGCAGAGTATTGGGGTATTGGGGTATTGCAGAGTATTGGGGTACTGGGGTATTGCAGCGTATTGGGGTACTGGGGCATTGCAGCGTACTGGGGTACTGGGGTAATGCAGGGTACTGGGGTAATGCAGGGTACTGGGGGATTGCAGGGTACTGGGGATTGCAGGGTACTGGGGGATTGCAGAGCTGGGATGGATTGAGGGATGGCTGGATCTGTGACTGCATTTGTCACAGATCCAGCCACAGCTCAGCTGCTGACACCCCGCTCCCCCCCTCTCCTCGCACACTGTACCAAACGGTACAGAGAGCAGATGGAGGAGAGGGAGGAACCGGCGTCATCAAATGACGCCGGTTTGTTTACAAATGACGGCGCGATCACGTGGTAAACGGCCGCTATCAGCGTCAATTTACCGTGATCCGTGATGCGCCGGGTCTTCTAGACCCGGCGATCACGGACACTTTCGCGAGCGCGTCCCAGGGGACGCGCAATCGCGAAAGTGAAGGATGACGTCCCAGGGACGTCGTGTCAAAACTACTCGACCGCGCTGTAGCAGTATTTTCGCTATAGCGCGGTCGGCAAGTGGTTAATGAGCATTAGCCTGGCCAGAGGTGAGCGGCGTCCCTATGTGTCTGCATCATGTCATAATGTCACCATAATGTCGCGGGAGGAGAATATGCAGTCGTGCTCAAAAGTTTACATACCCTTGCAGAAATTGTGAAATGTTGGCATTAGTATTGAAAATATGACTGATCATGACAAAACTTTATTTTATTAAAATGATAGCAATCACATGAAGCCATTTATCATCACATCGTTTTAGATCCTTTTTAAATCGTAATGATAACAGAAATCACCCAAATGGCCCTGATAACAAGTTTACATATCCTGAAATGTATGGCCTTGGTACAGACACAGAAGGTTGCACACACAGGTTAACATGGCAATTAAAGGTTAGTTCCCTACATTTTTGGCTTTTTAAATCACAATTAGTGTGTGTGTATAAATCGTCAATGAGTTTGTTAGCTCTCACATGGATGTACTAAGCAGGCTAGACACTGAGCCATAAGAAAGTAGAAAAGAACAGTCAAAAGACCTGCATAACAAGGTAATGACACTTTACAAAGATGGATAATTATATAAAAATATATTCAAAGCCTTGAATATGCCAGTCAGTACTGTTTAATCACTTATTAAAAGTGGAGCATTTGGGGCTCTTTTGATACCAAGCCAAGTTTATGGAGATTTATTTAAATGGTCAATTTGTTGCTGTTTTTAGCCTTAAATGTCTCCGCTTTTATGTGATACATGGTATCTCATGACTCCTTATAGGCATGTTGGGTATTGTTAAGACTTTTCTGAATACCATCTCAGCCCTAAGCCAGGGGAGTTTCAAACCTCTATGTAAAGTTTCTATAGAGATGTGTAGATGGTGATGTGCCACACTTATCTATTTGTCCAACATTTTTGTCTACTGCCAAATTAAATTCACCCTTATGAATTTTAGTTAAATAATCCTGGATATCCCTCCTGTGTCCAAACATATATCACCCTGTTTGCCTCGGGAGGTTGGACGCTGTGCCTCTGGCTTTCTCCAGGCTTTTAGAACAATTATGATTTGTTTTTTAGCTATTTTGCGTTGATTGGTTTGATGCCCTTCACCAAACTTTTTGGATTAAAGTATATTTGTTACAGAATATATGTTTTCAAGAATGTGTATTGTGGGAGATTAGCTCGTGGGGATCACTTTTCTGAAACACAGTCTGTAAACAGGCACTTTCTTTTTAAGTCTGGCAGCTGCCAGGTTTATTTCACAAAAGGTTTGCAGGTTAAAATAAACAAAACAGTAAACTTAAATCCTTGCCGTCCGGCGCTAAACTAAACATCAGGGTCCCCTATCTATACAGTGTGGGGCTGGTCCCCACCACCCACAAAATAAACAACAAACGCAAACCTTTTCCTCGCAATGTCTTTAGAGGGCTCCTCACACTCCCTGAGTGTCCCAAAACCAGAGAGCTCCCTCCTGATCTCTTCCTGGTTGTTTTTAAGGTCCACCTGACATTGAACTCCAGTGGACCCAAATATCTGGACCGGAACACCAGAGGCCGTAAAACCCGGCCCGGATTCCGGTTCAGCTTCTCAAGATAGAACGTATGCGCGGTGAAATATATCTATGGTCAAGTATCTCACCTCGCATACCGTCACATATCCTCCCCCTCTGCTCAAGCCCCTGCGGCTGAGCACTTGCCCCAACCATACAGTGTACCCGGGAGAGAGCATCTGCATTATTTTGGAGTTTTCCTGGCCTATGCTCCACCGTAAATTTAAAAGACTGTAAAGCCAGGAACCACCTTGTCACCCGAGCATTTTTCTCCCTGTTATCACACATCCACTTCAAGGGAGCATGGTCTGTGACCAGCTTAAATGACCTCCCCAGTAGGTAATACCTCAGGGAGTCTAAAGCCCACTTAATGGCGAGACACTCCTTTTCTACGATGGCATAATTTTTCTCGAAACGTCTGTAATACCCCGTAATGCCCAGGAAGGCCCTCACTTGTTTTTTATTGACTGGTTGGGGCCCTTTTTGAATTGCCTCAATCTTATTGGTCTGCGGCTTGACCACTCCCCAGCCAATAATGTACCCCAGGTATCTGGCCTCCTCCAGGCCTATGGCACATTTTTTTGGATTGCCCGTGAGACGTGCTTCCCTAAGGAAATCTACCACCGCTTGTACGCGGGGCAGGTGCGATTCCCAATCTGGGCTGTGGATGACCACATCGTCCAAGTACGCCGCTGCATACGAGCGATGTGGTCTCAAAGTTTTGTCCATCATTCGCTCCATGCAGACCAAACGGCATCCGCTTATACTGAAACGAGCCCTCAGGAGTGGAAAAGGCAGTCTTCTCCTTGGCTGATTCAGTAAGCGGCATTTGCCAATAACCTTTCGTTAGATCCAGGGTCGTTATGTAGCGAGCCTGTCCCAACCTGTCCACAAGTTTGTCGACCCGGGGCATCGGGTAGGCGTCAAACTTGGACACACTGTTAAGTTTTCTAAAGTCATTACAAAACCTGATACTGCCATCAGGTTTTGGGACCAGCACTATGGGACTTGACCACTCACTGTGGGACTCTTCGATCACATCCAACTCTAACATTTGTTTTATTTCCTCCGCAACCGCCTCTCGCCGGGCCTCTGGGATTCTATAGGGTTTTACATTTACCCGAACCCCTGGTTCCGTCACTATGTCATGTTGGATCGTGTTGGTCAGTCCGGGTAAGGGGGAGAAAAAGTCTCTATTTTTCTGCACAAATGCCCTAACGTCATTTTGTTGTGCTACAGACAGGGAATACGTGATGGGAACGTCAGGTATCACGGGTATCCGGTCTGTTGGAGGTGAGGACGTGGCCAGTAAAGTCTCTCGGTCCTTCCAGGGCTTTAATAGATTTACATGGTAAATTTGGTGGGGTTTCCTTTTGCCTGGCTGGTAGACTTTGTAGTTTACCTCCCCCACCCTTTCGACAACCTCAAAGGGACCCTGCCACTTAGCTAAAAATTTACTTTCTACTGTGGGAACCAGTACCAGCACTCTGTCCCCCGGGCTGAAAGTACGGACCTTGGCACCCCGGTTATAGACCCTCCTTTGGGCCTCCTGGGCTCGCTCCATATGTTCCCGTACTAGGGGCAGGACGGCTGCGATTCGGTCCTGCATCAAGGAGACATGTTCTATGATGCTCCTATATGGGCTGACCTCTCCTTCCCACGTTTCTTTAGCAATATCTAGCAGGCCCCTGGGATGCCTACCATACAAGAGCTCAAAGGCGGAATAGCCTGTGGAGGCCTGTGGAACCTCTCGTATGGCAAACATGAGATATGGTAGCAAATAATCCCAGTTTCTCCCATCCTTGTCGACCACCTTTTTCAACATACTCTTCAATGTTTTATTAAACCTTTCGACCAGACCATCTGTCTGGGGGTGGTAGACCGAAGTACGGAGATGGGAGATTTTGTACAATCTACACAATTCCTTGGTAACCCTAGACATGAAAGGGGTGCCCTGATCGGTCAAGATCTCTTTCGGGATCCCGACTCGACTAAACACCTGGACCAATTCCTTGACAATAGCCTTAGCGGAGGTGTTTCGCAAGGGTATGGCCTCAGGATAGCGAGTCGCATAGTCCAGGATCACCAGAATATGCTGGTGACCTCGGGCAGATTTCACCACAGGCCCGACCAGGTCCATGCCAACCCTCTCAAAGGGAACCTCAATTATTGGTAGAGGGACAAGGGGGCTGCGAAAATGGGGCGACGGTGCTGACATTTGGCACTCAGGGCACGATTCGCAATACTCCTTGACCTCTGCATGCAACCCGGGCCAGAAAAATCTCTGGGTGATTCTCTCCTTGGTTTTTTCGACCCCGAGATGTCCCCCCATTACATGACCATGAGCCAGGTCTAGCACCACCCTGCGAAAGGGTTTGGGAACCAGCAGCTGTTCTACCTCTTCCTCTCCGTGTTTTATCACTCGATATAATAGATTGTTTTTAATCGCCATGTAGGGGAAGGACACCACCCAATTAGGATCCACCGGTTCCCCATCCAACACCTTAACATTTTCCCTGGCACTCATGAGGGTGGGCTCTCGCAGCTGCTCAGTACAGAAATCCTCCCTCCTGACCTCCAAGTCAGGTACCACATTTTGGCTACTCTCGATGTCAGGGTCAGGCGAGATTTCCTGTTCGTTACCCTCAGGCTGGGTGCTAGCTTCCAAGTCCTCCGGTTCCCCGACCATGGCAGGGAAAGGAAGAGGATCTCCGGCTTCCTCGATCCCACCAATAGCCTGCCTTTCCCTTTTGAAAAACGGGTCTGGTGAGAGTTCCCGTGTTTCCCCAGCAGGGGGAACTCTATCTTCGAGCCTCCCTTTATGCTCCCATAACTTCCAAAAATGGGGAAAGTCTCTCCCTACTAAAGCTTCATGGAGCAGTGAGGGTACCACCCCCACTGAATGTGTTACCCTGCCCCAGGGGGTATCAACCTCAACCACTGCTGTCTGGTAGTCCCGAGTGTCCCCATGGATGCAAATTACCCCAATACTACTGGGGTGTAGTTTTTCGGGGTCTACACAAGCACTCCTAACTAGGGTGACCACGCTACCAGAGTCTAGTAGTGCTGTGAGAGGCTTGCCATCCACTAAAATAACGCACATCTGTTTTTCCAGGTGACTCTGATCTAGCGCAACACATGCGACCTGTGCAAACAGAGAAATGTGTCTTTTCCTATCAGCATAATCACATTGCATAGGTTCATCATTTAGAGGGCAGTTTGCAGCAATATGGCCCAATGCATGGCAACGAAAACACCGTATTTGCCCCACCCCCAGTCCTCTTAACGGTCCTAAAGACCTTCCTGGCTTCTGACCTTCCAGGTCTAGGACCCACAGTCTCATCTGCTGTAACAGTCTTATCCACTTTCCCCAAGCTCTTGAACCCCGGAACAGTCTTACCCGAACCGTTGGGAGATCTTGCACCTCTAGACACACCGAAGTGGGGCGTAGGTGGGTTTACCAAGTCGTCGGTAGCACTGTACTTTTCCACTAGGTCCACCATTTGGGCTGCAGTGTTGGGGTCCCCCTGTCCGACCCACCTCCTCAGGTCAGCAGGAAGCGCACGTAGGTACCGGTCCATTACCACCCGCTCCACAATCTGTGGGCTGGTCAGGGTCTCTGGCTGCAACCACTTCCTGGTGAGGTGGACCAGGTCAAACATTTGTGATCGGGGTGGCTTGTTGCTGGAGTAGGACCACTGATGCACGCGCTGGGCCCGAACTGCCATGGTGACACCCAAGCGCGCGAGTATCTCTGATTTGAGAGTCTCATAGTCCTGTGCCTTATCTGTTTCTAGGTCAAAATAGGCCTTTTGGGGTTCTCCAGTTAGGAATGGGGCCAATAGTCCCGCCCACTGCTCTTTTGGCCATCCTTCGCGGACAGCGACTCTCTCGAAAGTCGCCATGTATGCCTCAACATCATCCGCTGGTGTCATCTTTTGCAGGTGGTAGGAGGCCCGTAGTATCTTTGGTTCTGCTGCCACAGGAGGTGCGGACCCCTTTTTCAGTTCCATCAGAGCTTCGGCAAACTGTCGGTTCATCTCCTGTTGCGCTGCAGCAGCTTCTGCGACTTGGCGGTTGGTTTCCCGCTGGGCTGCATTGGCCTGTAGGAGGGCAGCCTGCTGCGCTGCAGCAGCTTCTGCGACTTGGCGGTTGGTTTCCCGCTGGGCTGCATTGGCCTGTAGCAGGGCTTTTAACATTTCCTCCATCTTCAGAAAAGTTGCCCGCTGAATCCACCACGTGTGGGAGATTAGCTCGTGGTGATCACTTTTCTGAAACACAGTCTGTAAACAGGCACTTTCTTTTTAAGTCTGGCAGCTGCCAGGTTTATTTCACAAAAGGTTTGCAGGTTAAAATAAACAAAACAGTAAACTTAAATCCTTGCCGTCCGGTGCTAAACTAAACATCAGGGTCCCCTATCTATACAGTGTAGGGCTGGTCCCCACCACCCACAAAATAAACAACAAACGCAAACCTTTTCCTCGCAATGTCTTTAGAGGGCTCCTCACACTCAGGTTCCCTCCCTGAGTGTCCCAAAACCAGAGAGCTCCCTCCTGATCTCTTCCTGGTTGTTTTTAAGGTCCACCTGACATTGAACTCCAGTGGACCCAAATATCTGGACCGGAACACCAGAGGCCGTAAAACCCGGCCCGGTTTCCGGTTCAGCTTCTCAAGATAGAACGTATGCGCGGTGAAATATATCTATGGTCAAGTATCTCACCTCGCATACCGTCACAGTATATATTTATTTACTTACTGTATTGTTTGTTATTGTACTGTACATCTTCAATTTAGGTGTGGTATTGTTTATTTCCTGAAGAAGTCTTAACAGATGAAACATGTTGAGATCACAACACCATCAGAATCTAAAGTAAAACTATGTTGTGAATATTCCAATCATGGACAATGTTTTAGAATGATTTATAGATAAATACAAATTACGAAATGTTATTGTATATTTTAGTATATTATTGGCACCTTTAAAATCCCAGCTCCTTCTGAGCATTTTGTGTCTTGTTTATGGTTATACATGGGATGTAGATCCTTGAGGTGCTAACTGCTCACCACTCTAAACTAAAAGAAGGGATTTGTATGACTACATGCAGCACATGAAATTAGAAGGAGGTACAATTCTCTAATCAGCATCCTTTTTCCAAGTCACTGGGTTAAGCAGTAATAAAGTCAAAGTGTTAGCACAACAACTAGCCAACTAGCATTTTCAAAAGGAGGTGGCATTCGTAACCCCCCGGCCAATGTATTTTTTGTTGTCTGTCTTTTCCCTTTACTTCCAATCCCAGGACTGTAACAGGAAGTAGGAGGAAATCGCTACAAAATTAGTCACCACAGGAACACGTGTCCCTATAAGATTTCCTCTCTCCATCTACCTCTCTAGATTTACCATAAATTTCTATATGTGACAATGATCACCAGGTTAAATGGACTGTAAAGGCTTAGTTTTTTTTTTATTCCATAAAAAAAATATGTTATAATTACCTTCTCTGAGCAACAGGGGAGGCCCGTCCACTGAGGGGGCACAGGCGTCACTCTCCCATCCATGCATCTGGCCCCTTTCAGGTCACCGGACGCATGGATTCCAATGCGGGTGGGTGTTTTTTTTGAACAATCGATTAGAGCCATAGGCTCTAATAGGCTTCAAAATAGGGAAGGCTTGGGGTGCAGAGAATGCACTTGGAGCCCTCCCAGGTGGGTGAAAATAGAGAATAGAGAATGAATATTCACTATTCTCACAATGAATCTCCTGTCCGCCAATCAGGAAGCGGATCTGAGACTAATTTCCCAATTGGCCAAAAAGAGAAGCATTGGCCTCTGATGAGGAGGAAGGAGACGGAAGCCGCCGAGCAGGGGAAGGAGAAGCTGCTCACGATGCCAGGCCACCATGATGCCTGTGGAGGAGAGCAGGGGGCCATGGGGTAAGTGCACCAATTGACCAACTCAACCGGGATAGGGGGGCAGGTGTTTTCTACCCCCCCCCCAATTTTTTTTTTTACCACCAGCCACCATTACTGAGCAAGGATATTGCACTAAGCAGCCCCTTAACCTCCTCTTCTGACATCCTCCACTGAATTCTCTACTCCGCCTATTCTTCGAGTGCCAGCAAGTAGTGTGCTGAGGGGGCATTAATATGGGTGTGCTCCTAAGCCAGGCTGTGTGAATCCATAGACACACACAGCATGGCTCGGGCCCACATTCTTCCCCCTCCTCACTAGATGTGACTCACAGCAACTCATAGAGCCTCCTGTTAATAGAGGAGAAGATCAGATGGGCACAATGATGAATGAAAGTTACCAGACAAATCTTTATTAAATCTTAGCTTACGCTTCCATTGGTAATTTTTGAACACTCATCTTTCATTCCATGGGCAAACAAGCTAGATTTAATAAAGATTTATTTTTTGTTACTTGTTTTAGAGTGTCCAAGATTTGATCATTTTCATGCCTGATGAAGGGGGGGGGGGGGGGGGGGTATGTTGGCCATTTGTGATCATATTACAAATCATTAAATGACTCTTCCACCATTTGGGTTGGTTCCTTTGGTTTCTTTGTGCTTTTATTCTTTTATGTTTTGAGCAATAATACACTGACAGGGTCTTAACTCCTCCTAGTTATATCCAAATTAAGATAAAAAAAATCATATCTCTGCATTTTCCTACAGTATAATGTGTTTTTGTTTTTCATTTTACAGGTAGACATAGGGAGACAGAGTAAATTGATGTCTGTGATTACTGTTTAGAATTTCGCTGCAATGCAGTGTTTTAAAATAAAAGTGCCAGGGAAATATTTTAACAACACATTTTAACCCCTTGCCGCCGAGCGTACGCACATATGTGTCCTCGGCTTTCGGGGGTTATATCGGGATGATGCCCGCAGCTGCAGGCATCATCCCAGTATAGTTTTTAGAGCCGGCGATTGGTTTTTCCAGACATCCCCCCCTCCTGCCGCCTCTGCCGCTCTTACCGGACCTCCCGTCCCACCAGGAGCACTGATTCATCCCTCTTCTGACAGCTCAGTCTGTTTGTGTCCCTGTTAGGAGGGTTCACTCTCTTCTTGTCCTTGTGAACATAAACAACATCTTCCAATGGGGACACCTGTTTTAGTCATAGCTCTCTAAGACTCCTTTCACACTAGTGCCACTCCGAGTGCCAATTTGGAGTGAAACTTTCATGCTACTTTATACTATATGGGCCAGATTCTCGTAGAATCCGCGGCGGCGTAGCATAAGCCATTTACACTACACCGCCGCAACTTACTGGAGCAAGTGCCGTATTCTCCAAGCACTTGCTCCGTAGTGTGCGGCGGCGTAGTGTAAATGGCCCGGCATATCCCCGCGTAATTTAAAGGGGGCGGCTTGTATTTAAATTAAGCGCGCCCCCGCGTCGATCGAACTGTGCATGCGCCGGCGGGGAAAAAAGCCCAGTTCGCATGCTCCAGCTCACGTTGGAAAACGTCGATGAAACCGACGTGAAAATGACGTGATCGTCACTTACGCAATGCCCTATTCGCGAACGACTTAGTAAAACAACGTAAACGACGGAAAAAGACGACGCTGACCCGAGGCCATACTTAACATGGCATACGACGGAACTTCGTAAGCCTACCCCTCATTTAGCAGGGGTAGGTTTACACTTACGGAAACTACGTAAACGACGACGAGGCGGCGTAAAAATCGGCTCATTAGGCTCATTTGCATAGGCAAATGAGAAAACAACGTAAAGGCCACCTAGCGGCCAGCGAAGGAATTACATCTAAGATCCGACGGTGTAAGTGTCTTACACCTGTCTGATCTTCGCCGTATCTATGCGTAAATGATTCTAGGAATCAGACGCATAGATACCCGGGGAAAAAACAGAGATACAATGGTGTTTCCTGCGATACACCATTGTACAGTATCTCTTTTGAGAATCTGGCCCTATATATTTTTGTCCCCAGTAAAACTCAGGCTAAATGCACCAATGTTTTGTTCTTTTTATGGATCCTGGCAATAAAATATCTGCACTAAATCTTCTGCTCTTCCAGTGCAGTACCCCTAAGGTCATTTTCCTCTTGCTGGTATTGTTTTAACAATACATTATATTGTTTACAATGTGTAGCATGTGGTATAGTAATTGAAATTCCTCCTATTGCAGCAGGCTGAGTAAAGCCCCGTAGACATAATTCGATTATTTTATTTTTTTAATGCTAGGCTCCATATTAAAAATTAAGAAGCAATGTAATGTATTATATTGTATTTTCGCACAAAAACTGTACTGATAAAAGGAAAATAGTACGATCTGGTAGCATATAAGAAACATTTTCGTGCTTGCCCCATCCGATAATTTCGCACGACTAATCCTGACTGACTCTCTAAAGCTGTGTGTCCTAACGATCAGATAACGTATTTTTCGTACGATTTTCTGATCGTGTGTACTAGGCTTAAAGCTTCATTTTGGAATGGGCAAATGAGAGCTTGGATATCTAGAGATAGATTTTTTCCTTTTAAAACCTCAAAAATAATAAGCCAGTTATTGATTTAGCAAAGCCACTACCCCTCATAACTGAAATTGTAGTTTTAGTTGAAGGTTTTCCATTCAGAGATCCAATTATAATAAACTCCATCTTCAATCTATTCTACACACATACATTTGGTGTTTCAGGTTTAGTGACCTTTTAATCAGTAAAGCAGATAGAACATTGGATAATATGATAGAACAGAGTATAGAGGTGACTGCATCTTCTAATGAGGAGGACACAGTCACATTGGCACACCTCCTGCATTGCCCTTCTTCAGAAGAGATCAATATGACTTTTAAGAAGTTTAGAGGGGACAGGAGACTGGGAGATGGTGGTGATAATCATTAAATAGATGACAACAAACATTTATGTGACCTGTAGTCCATGACAGTCATGTGCTCCTGCTGATTAGAAGTCAATCTTCGTATAATCGCTGATTCTCTTATGTGATGCTTGAATGGCCCAGGTGGCACTTTCTTACTCACAATCACTTAATCCTATCTCCAGAATAAGCACTTAGCTTATTGTGTGTTCTTTATGGTTTAATATACAGTATGTTTACTTATCCAACCCTTAATACCATATTTTTAGATACATCACAAGTAAGTTAAGGATGTTAGTACAATCACTAAGAATTGTAACCAAAATTATTTTTTTTTTTGTTCAAATTTATTATCAATATACAGTATGTAGTGTAAATAATACTACGCTGTCTTGGATAAAGGGAAAGATTTTTTTTTAGATATATAAGTGTATTAAACCCAATAAGCTGCTGTAACCAACCATGTAAGATACATCATGAAGAGCAAATGTTAGAAAAAAATGGCTGCGCTACGATGTGAAACTACTAGTAACAAAAGTGATAATGTATAAATAGTGATCAATTACAAAAACCACCATATGTAATAAATGAGGTCACCTGCACCACCCTCTCCACAATGAAGACGGGGTATGTGAAGTACAGTGATAATACCCTAAAGCCTAATGAGACAGTACCTGTCAGTAGAACCTAGGTAGGACACACTGGCCTCAAACAGGAAACTATCTCATCAAAGTATAAATTATAGAAAATAAATGACATTCAATATAAAATTCAAATAAGATTAAAGTCCAAATAAAGTCCAATAGATCCAGTGCTAGTAAATTCTCTCCAATCAGTGAGGCTCCAGGTTACTTCGTACTCTTCATCTGTCAACTTCAATCAAGCAGATTATGATCAGAGCACACTCATCCCCTGGATGTCCCGAGCTGTCTCTGCAGAGGTCGGTGGATGCCGGGATCAGATCAACACCATTTGTTATCCACATGCAGGTGATGCAGCTGCAAGAAGCACAGACCCGGGTCTGTGCTTCTTGCAACTGCATCATTTGCTGCTTGATTAAATTTGATATGTGATGAGTAGGAAGTAACCCGGAGCCTCGGGAAGTGAAAAGGACTCTGCAATTCTGTCAGAATCAACAGATGTTTTCTGTACTTGATGAAAAAAACAATTGCTGTGAAAAAAAGAAAACGTATGCAACCACCACAGCTAGGGACTGCTCTATCATATGGGACTGATTGGCTGATTGAGTTACCATTTTCACTGTGATTCACTTGTACTGGATACTAGAAAAACTTGCTTGGGAGGATCAGAGACACTTTTTCCTTGGGTGTTTTGTTTGTCACCAAATGTTTTTCACTGATTGGAGAGAATTTACTAGCACTGGATCTATTGGAGTTTATTTGGACTTTAATCGTATTTGAATTTTATATTGAATGTCATTTGTTTTCTATAATTTATACTTTGATGAGATCGTTTCCTGTTTGGGGCCAGTGTGTCCTACCTTGGTTCTACTGACAGGTACTGTCTTATTAGGCTTTAGGGTATTATCACTGTACTTCACCTACCCCATCTTTATTGTGGAGAGGGTGGTGCAGGTGACCTCAATTATTACATATGGTGGTTTTTGTAATTAATTACGATTTAGACATTATCACTTTTGTTACTAGTAGTTTCACATCACAGCACAGCCATTTTTCTAACATTAATATACAGTAGATGACAGACAGGTTAGTAACCCTTTGCGAGACGTGAGAAAATAACCTACAAACGCACAGGATAGGATTAACAGCCAAAAATGTAAACAGAAAAAAAATAGGGGTGTAACACATCCCACACAAAGCGGTGGTTAGCAAACAAGGCAAAACCTGACCAGCCTGGGGTTAAGGAAATAAGAAATAGATATTATACTGTGTGGTCATATAGTCATTACATACAGAATAAATATTTCAAAACCAGAAGTCTCCAGATGGCACAGAAGCATACAAAATCGAGTTTTCCACCCCCTTCCTTTTAATATGCATGGTTTTATTTATTTTTATGTATTTATTGTTTCATTTGTATTGTACCTATATATTGAATTTGTTGACGTATAACCTTTTTTGTCTATGTGAAGACCTATGTGTTTACTTACTTAGAATTGACCTAAAAATGCTGGAATTCAGCTTGAGGTTATTTCTGACTATTTCCCTGCTAATTTGACGCCCCCATGTTCTTGATCTCAGCTTTATACTGAAAATACTATGTGCCTGTCTCACCCCCCCCCCCCCCCCTTTTACATTTCCTTCCTGTTTTGTTAAATTCCTGGAGTCTCTTGTGATTTGTTTTATGACGTTACATGATTTTCCATTCCTATTTATGGACTCATTCTATCTCATTAAAGTGGTTCTAGAGGCAGAAGGTGTTTTACCTTAATGCATTCTATGCATTCTGTTAAAAACCTTATGGGTGCAGCTCCCTCCCCATCCCCCCCTATACTTACCTGGGCCCGTCTCGATCCTGAGATGTGCATGAGAGCAACAGCTCTCCTGGGTCTCTGTATCCTCATCAGCTCACACAGCAGTGGGATCCATTTGGCTTCTGCTGCTGTCAATCAAATAGTAAGCCAATGAGGAGAGTGTGGAAGTGGGGACAAGCAGCACTCCTTGTGTCAATAGACAATGCCCATTCACAGGAGCAGGGCTTGGGAGCAAGCCTGCTCAAATGCCTTCATAGCTTACTATTGAGGGCACTCGAATGGGGGAGGAGCTAGAACCGCAGACAGGGGATCCAAACAGAAGAGGATTGGGGCTGCTCTGTTAAAAACCATTGCACAGAACAGGTAGGTATAACCTATTTGTTATTTTAAAAAAATACAACCTTAAGAACCACTTTAATGTCTTTGAACCAATCAGAGCCATCCTATGTCTACACTACCTGTGTTTCCAAACTTTCAGCCCTCCCTTACAATCACAAGAGAGGAAATGGAGGTAGGAGGGTTGCCTACTGTAGGAAGTGAAAGGCAACAACAATGTAAGGTATGTGTATGTGTGTGTGTGTGTGGGGGGGGGGGGGGTGTTAAAGTGTTACTGACCACTAGTGTTGAGCAGAATATGCCATATTCGATTTCGCGATATATCTCGAATATATAGTCGAATATTCGAGATATATTCGTTAAATGCGAATATTCGCGATATTTTTTGGAAATGAAATGATTGCGAAATTTCGCTATTGCGAATGCGAATTGCGAATGCGAATGAAATTTTGAGAAATGCGGAAGGAGCACTCTGATTGGCTCAGAATATTTGTGATATTTTATAATACAAAATAATTGCGAAATTTCGATAAATGCGGAATGGAGCACTCTGATTGGCTCAGAATATTCGTGATATATTACAATACAAAATAATTGCGAATATTCGGCAAATGCGGAAGGAGCACTCTGATTGGCTCAGAATATTCGTGATATATTACAATACAAAATAATTGCGAATATTCGGCAAATGCGGAAGGAGCACTCTGATTGGCTCAGAATATTCGTGATATTTTATAATACAAAATAATTGCGAAATTTCGAGAAATGCGGAATGGAGCACTCTGATTGGCTCAGAATATTCGTGATATATTACAATACAAAATAATTGCGAATATTCGGCAAATGCGGAAGGAGCACTCTGATTGGCTCAGAATATTCTTGATATTTTATCGTAATTTCGCAAAAATGCGAATGAGAAATTGATTGCGGAATTTCGACAGTAACACTCTGAAATCGAATATATGTGTTATTTTAGCTAAAAACAATATTGCGAATTTCTCGAAAATAATCGCGCGATATCGCTATTGCCGAATAATCGCATTGCGATTTTTCGGCAATATAAAATGATCGCTGCAGCTACTCGGCCCAAGGTCTCTAATCATACCAGCAATGCTTTTAGACGTCGATGGGGATCTCTAGGATGTGATCTGTTCTAAAAAAAATTGAAAAAATACGAATATTCGAAATAGCGAATATTCACCGCGAAATTCGGAATATATCGCGAATACTCGAATATGTCATATTCGAGCCGAATATTCGCAATACGAATATTCGTGAGCAACACTACTGACCACCAATGATTATGGGATCATTTCAATAAAGATGTTGGTGATTTAAAGTGCTACTAATCACCAGCAATGTAACCACTTCTATGCCAAAACATTTCTTGATTTCCCAAAAATTGTGGAAAAAATTGAATCCCATTGGAGTCTATACAGTAGTTTCTAAAAAAAGATCATTTTGGGGGAAGAGTAATGTCCTAGCATTTATGTTTTCTTTTTATTTATAAAGTAAAAAATAAATGACCGACTGGTTACTAAATGTCATCGAAAATGCTCCATCAGCCCAAAAAAATTATCTAAAATTAATTTAGGTGCACTACTGTGTGCTGTAGTAATTGTCAGTCAAACTATAACAAAACTGAAAACTGGCCTGATAATAAAGGGGTATATACAGACTAGTACTCAAGTTGTTGACAATAAATGATATTGAATATAATTAAAAACTTAGCAGATCGAGGTGGCTGGAGAGGAGAATACATTTGAAAAATTTTAACAAATATAAGCGTGCCCCTCTGTTCTTTAGTTATGTCTCTGACAAAAATAATTAATTATTCAAAGATCCAAAGATAAAATAAAGTAACAAGTGAATCATTAAGGAACAGGCTACACTAGTTATGATAGGAGAGGATGAAGACACTAATTATTTAAATGTATGGCTCGTCTTCTTTGCAATGAAGCAATACCGACACTTTCAAAAAAGTGACTCATGAAGCAAAGCTACATTATAAATGTAACAGATAATACAGTTTTATTCTGACCTTCATCGTATTCATAGCTTGCTAATGGATGGGTTAAATAATTGATGGTTTTAGCCATAAGCAATAAATCACAGCTCAGTTCAGATGTAGTCAAGCAACTTTAATGCATTTTAAGAAACAACAGATAATTTTGAATATCATATTTTTTAATGCTCAAATGCAATGGCTGCTGGTGGTCAAATTTTTTGGGGGGCAGCAAGCAGACCTGCCCCCCTCACTTGCACTTGCACCCCACCACGTGTGCCTCTTGATCGATCCACTTGCACTACACACTACCCCACCCCCCCTTGTACGCGATAGGCCGCAATCCTCTCACAATTACACCGAGGCCCACCCCCTTCCCATGTGCATGCGATCCATTGCCTTACCTTACCTGCGGAATAGGTGCGCGAGAAGGTGGCAATGCTGTGCTGAATTCGGGGATTTGGGGTAGGGCTCCTAGGATAGACTGCTGCTGCCAGGGCCCTTGCTTCTTTTCTGGGCCGAACAGGAGACTGGTCCTAAAACCAGTTTTAAGACTCCTGGCCAAATCGGGTCTCATGACCGGCTTCCTGATTGGCCAGGAGGAAAAGCAGGAAGACATTAGTAAATATGAATTTGCTAACGTCACACAAGTGAGTTGTTTTGGGGGGCAGTGCTTAAAAAAAAAAAGTGCAGGGAGTATAAAGCAAAAAAGTGACAGAGCATCCTAAAGTGCCTTTGTGAACGATGGGTCTGGGAAAGCAATCCTGAATTTAGGGGAAATATGCCTTGACTCAAATAACTGCAGGAGGCTCAAAGAAGGAGCCCGTTGTTGGCCTTTTGACCTGTGCTGTGAGGGAAATCTAGTAAATGAAGAGCAGAGGTCATTTTCACACTCATATGCCCTGTACACACGATCGGTCAATCCGATGAGAACGGTCTGATGGATTTTTCCATCAGTTAACCGATGAAGCTGACTGATGGTCAGTCGTGCCTACACACCATCGGTTAAAAAAACGATTGTGTCAGAACGCGGTGACATAAAAAACAACGACGTGCTGAAAAAAAATGAAGTTCAATGCTTCCAAGCATGCGTCGACTTGATTCTGAGCATGCATGGATTTTTAACCGATGGACGTGCCTACAGACGATAGTTATTTTTCTATCGGTTAGGTATCCATCGGTTAATTTTAAAACAAGTTTACATTTTTTTAACCGATGGATAAATAACCGATGGGGCCCACACACGATCGGTTGGCCTGATGGTCTGGTTTTGGTCCACCAGACCGCTCTCATCGGATTGACCGATTGTGTGTACGTGGCATTAGGGAATTGAACAGACAGGTTAGTAACCCTTTGCTATGAGGGGATGGGCATAGAGGGAAACTCTAGGGTTCCTGTTTGCAGTTAAGGATAGACAAACCCAAATTACAAGAACAGTGTTGATCACTGGTAGGGATGAGCCGAACACCCCTAGGTTCGGTTCGCACCAGAACCTGCGAACAGACCAAAAGTTTGTGTGAACTTTAGAACCCTGTTAAAGTCTATGGGACTCGAACGTTTGAAATCTAAAGTACTAATTTTAAAGGCTAATATGCAAGTTATTGTCCTAAAAAGTGTTTGGGGACCTGGGTCCTGCCCCAGGGGACATGTATCAATGCAAAAAAAGGTTTACAAAACGGACGTTTTTTCAGGAGCAGTGATTTTAATAATGCTTAAAGTGAAACAATAAAATTGAAATATTCCTTTAAATTTCGTACCTAGGGGGGTGTATAGTATGCCTGTAAAATAGCGCTTGTTTCCTGTGCTTAGAACTGTCCCTGCACAAAATGTAATTTCCGAAGGAAAAAAGTCATTTAAAATCACGCACCTTAGGGTCTGGTATGGATATTAAGGGGAACCCTGTGTCAAATTAAAAAAAAATATGTGGGGTTCCCCCAAATATCCATTCCAGACCCTTCAAGTCTGGTATGGATTTTAAGGGGAACTCCACCCTATATTTTTAAAATAAATCTCATGGACCCCCACACATTTTTTTTTTTATGAATGACTTTTCTCTGTATTGCCGGGAGCCGACAATTCATTATAGCCGTGACTGATTTTAAATTACATTTTTCCTTCAGAAATGACACTTTGTGCAGGGACAGTTCTAAGCATGGGAAACAAGCGCTACTTTACAGGCATACTATACACCCCCCCCTCCCCCCGGTACGAAATTTAAAGGAATATTTCACTTTTATTGTTTCACTCAAAGGAATTATTAAAATCACTGTTGCCAAAAAAAGCAGTTTTTAAAACTTTTTTTTGCATTGATACATGTCCCCTGGGGCAGGATCCAGGTCCCCAAACACTTTTTATTACAATAACTTGCATATTAGCCTTTAAAAGTAGCACTTTGGATTTCAAACGTTCGAGTCCCATAGACTTTAACAGGGTTCTAAAGTTCACACAAACTTGCTGCGAACACACCAAATAGTTTGCTGTTCGGCGAACAGGCAATGTTCGAATCGAACATGAGTTCTACTCGAACTCGAAGCTCATCCCTAATCACTGGAACAGAACTTAAGATGTGATCTGAGAGATAATTTGCTATTACTGTATGCAGTTTGAAAAGGCATGTTTCAGTCTTTCTTGAGATTCATGTAATGTTAAATTAAGTGAAGCAAATGCAAAAATGCAAAAATCCCAAAGTGAGAGAGATAAATAGCTGTATTTATAGTTGCTGCTGCCATTTCATTTCCTCTATGCATGACATTTATTTTGCGACTATTAGCTAGTATCTATTTGTACACCCATGCAAAGGACATCTTTGTCCATATGGGATGAATAGGTGTTCCACGCATCCACATACAGCAGTTCCAATAGATATGAATAGGATGCCCTGCAAGCAGATGCATTGAACCCCTGTACATCCCATGCAGACAAAGATAGCCCTTCAAATGGGTGTATGTATAGTATGTTCATGTGAATGAGAACTAAAGCCTCGTACACATGCACGGTTTTCTCAGCATGAACCAGCAAGAAAACTGCTGGCAAAGCTTTCTTGCTGAGTAAACTGTGCATGTGTACGAGGCTCAAGAAAACAGCCCAGAATCTCGACGAGAAAAATAGAGAACCTTCTCTCTATTTTCTCGTTGTGATTCTCGGCAGTGTTTTCCTGCCGAGAAACCCAAACGTCTGTATACTTACCTGTCGCCGTGGAAACCCACGCATGCTTGAAATTACTTTGACGCATGCTTGGTAGCTTCCAAGGCATAGGTAGGGTGTAGCAAGATGGCAGCGACAGCATCAAATGTGTACACACGGCCGGCAAGAGATTCTTGCCAAGAATCTCGTCAGGAAAAACATTATTTTTTTCCTGACGAGATTCTGGGCCGTGTGTACAGGGCTTTACTGAAAATAATTGTGATGTATGGAGTGGGGTGTGGTAGAAAGTAATCAAAAATATTTTCTATAAATTGGTGGGAGGAAGGTGATAACATTTTTGGCCCAGGTGTCACACATGGGGTATGCCACTGAGGGGGTGGGGGCAGATATTGAATGGTGAGATTTTAGATGCTTTATACAGTCTGGATTTAGATATCAATTGGCTCAATAGGGACAGAGGAATCATTTTTCAAACATACTCCCCCTTCATCAGGGCTAAAAACAGGATGATGAGGGCACTTGGTTTGGAAACAAAAGTGGCTGCATTATTATATAGTATAGTATTTTTATTAGTATTAGTAATGTATAGTAAAATTACACAATTAAATTGGTACCTCCGAGATATAGTTTAAGGGTCCACTGTTGTCATTTTGTTTATAATTTTATAATTCTAAACAAATTTTGTTAGTCAGGACACTTTTGCAATGATTTTGTCAGTGGGTCCATGTATTAAAATAAAAGGATTTTTTGTCATCTCTAGCAATACTTATGCTTAAACAATGTGCCCTACTTTTTAGATTATTACTTTGCAATCAACCAACATTCTTGATAGATGAGACACCTAATTTCACTCCTGTTTTTGGTAGCAGTTGCTACACATTGTAATCCTGGCATAAGAATAAAATGGCAGTAATTCTATTGGCACCGATGCCATCTTTGCAAAAGCTTCTCCTCCTTCGTCGTCAAGGTAATTTGTAATTAAATAAAAATTCACATTCATACATGACACATTTTCACCATCCTAACAATAAGCTTCACTCTATGAGCAAGCAGTGGTTTACATTTTTTTATCAAAAAGGCAAATATTATTAAAAAAAAATCACAAAATATATGAAAAAAAATTGCCTACTTGCATTTTTGAGGGTTCTGCTTTAAGAACTTCCACAACCCTGTTTCCTTTCATTTAGATGTATGTTCAATATGAATTTACAGTTTAAACTAGCTAAATATGTAACAGGTGCATCAAGCAACAGGTGTTCAAATTCTGAGGCTGTTCACACTGATCCGACACGGAAGTCGCACGACTTCCAATCCTACTTTTTTTCTGCGGCTTCAGGCCAGACTTCCATGCGACTCAATGAACTGGATCTAACTTTGAGATGAGTACAACTTGTATTTTGGCTTTGGTAAGGATGAAATCTCTAACCAAATTAATAAAAAAACAAAACAAAAAAAAAAACAATGTGCCCCCACTTCAAATCCATACGAGGCCATTTGGGTCTGGTTAAGGATCTTAAAGGGAACCCCATGGCAAAAGAAAAAAAAACAACCCCCCCCCCCCTCAAATCTATACCAGACACTTATCTAAGTATGCAGTCCAGCAGGTCAGGAAAAGGGGGGACAACCAACCCTTCCCCTCCTGGACCATACCAGGCCACATGCCCTTAACCTAGGGAGGAGTGACACCCCAAAGCACCTTGTCCCTATATTGTTGGGGACAAGGACCTCTTCCCCACAACACTGGCCTCTGTTTGTAGGGATCTGCATACAGGGGACCTATTGGAATGTGGAAGCCCCCAGATCCCACCCCCCATGTGAATTGTACCTCTACCCATTCACCAAAAAAAAAGCAGTGTACTGTTACAAAAAACAAGTGACAAGTCCTTTATTAAAAATTAAGAATGCCCCATGTTGTAGCTCTAACGTGAATGACGATATGTTATTTCTCCACCGATATCTTATTTCTCTGGTTCCTCCACGGATGTCTTCTTTCTCCTGTTCTTCCACCAATGTCTTCTTCCTATGCCGCCACTGCTACCACTGACAATAAGAAAGAAAAAATCCCCCTCTGACGCGGGCACCTGCAATGATGTCACCTTGAGACCAGTTAAGATGATGATCAGACTTCCATTTAAATCAATAGGCTTAAATTGTGCCCAACTCAAACCAAAGTAGTGCAGGAATGTTTTTTAAAGTCACAAGCCTGACCAGTTAAGACAGCTCTCATAGGGAACCATTGATTTTGACATGTCATTTGACTTGTGCTCTCAAAGTCAGAGCTTGGACCAGTGTGAACCGGCCCCTTCTCTTTAGAAAACAATCATCAACTGGGTAGAAAAAATTGTCCCCTGCTAGTATGCTGCAGAGAAGAAATCTTACTAGGCTATAACGCTGACTCATTAATGAGTGTGTAGAACCTCTGTAGAGAGATCACTACCTTAATACAGAGAGCAAAAGTTATTCTCTGCAGCATGTTAATGGGGGACAGGGTTTTCGGCTCAGACTATGGCTGCTTTTTAAAGAAAACAATCGGTAGGGTCCTTTAAAGAGGTTTATGACTATGTGTGTTACATAGCACAGACAAGGTTGCTATTTGTTGCAGTAAGCTGACAAGTGACAATGCCTGATGCCCATAATCAGTGCTAGCTCCATGGCTGACATATTACTGTGCATGATGTTGTGTAGTACTTTGTTCTCACTGGAACTTGTCAAGATGGAAATTACATGGCACAGTGTACATGATATTGTAGAGTTATGCTCTAGCTGGAACTAACTTACAAGAAAGGGGCAATGGCAACTCCTAGCACTGGCTGTAACATGGAAAAAATGGCTGTAACAGGTCATGTTGATAGGTTCTTTTTAATCAAAATTACATACATATACAGTATATATATATATATATATATATATATATATATATATATATATATATATATATATATTGTATGTATGTATGTATGTACAGTGTGTGTATATATATATATATATATATATATTCAGGCAAACATAGCAATAAAAGCATATGGCCTTGAGAAAATGCTTGTTTATTCCCCAGATGTTTCCTCCTGTAACAAGTAAAAGGATAAAAATGTTCTGTAAAATAAATGTAATTCTGTTAAAAGAAGTCAGATAGATGGAGGCATGTTCGTCTATTGATTGGAGCAACAATGAAGAACTTGGCTCTCTGACTGCACAGACTTGTCAATAGAAACCCAACAGTTTCTGAGCAGCCAACTTAACTCAGTGGTGATTCTGTGGGAAACATAGCATTAACGTTACTTTAGTTATTGACAAAAACATTTAACAAACTATGGGTGGTAAAATGGTATTTAAAAGAAGTAACTATATATGTTTTATTTTTAGGGAGGGTTAAACTCACAGCTTTTTGTTACCTACAATATTTAAAGTGAACCTGTCATTGAGTTAACAACATTATTTCAGGCACTAAAAAGCAATTGTACACGCCTTTATTATAAATCACATCAACCAGCAGTAATATGATTGGTTGCTAGTCTCATGGCTTGGGGAGGTAGGACCAAGGTAATTTTTTTCCTTTTCCAGATATATAAACAGGTGAGAATGTATTTAATAACAAGTTATACTCTATGGGCCAGATTCAGGTAGCGTAGCGTATCTTTGTGCGGGCGTAGCGTATCGAATATACGCTATGCCGCCGCAACTTAGAGAGGCAAGTGCTGTATTCACAAAGCACTGTCAAATTCAGTATGTACAGTAGTACAGTAATTCACAGTAACCAATGACTGCTCTATGCTAATGGAAGGTCAAATTTTGGTTAGTCAATTTATATCTTGAATATTTGCACTAGCTTATTATAAATACACCGCTTTGTGTGTTCTTTTTGGATATATTTCTCATCCTTCCTGTCATCTGTTTGGTGTTCTAATGTGGACAAATAAACGTTCTGTGGGAAAGAGAAATCTAGAAGCGGCATGCCACATGCTTCAACTGGTTTAGTTCTGCTCAAAATAACAAAAATGCAATAACAGAGATACCTGGCGGCAAAATCTGTACAACATATAAAAAACGTTTCTGAAAGAATACAATTGATTGTCAAAGCTGACAGCTGGCATTCATGCAAGACGGTATACCCAAACTGGCATTGCCAAGTAGCATTAGGAATGTCTTAAGATAAATGCACTCTACTATTTCTCTCTTTTTCTTTAACTAGAAATTATGAGATGAGCGAATCTGCTCGAGTTTGGTTTGACCTGGGTTTGGCAATCCCAGTGGGAAGCTTATTAGGAAGGCATTGCCTTGTTGGTGCTTTTGTTAGGTCAATTCACTGTTGCATCTACAAAGATCCAGTAGGCAGACACTTTAACATGCTCAAACAGAAGCGGGTAGACTTTTATTGCACTTGTGAGTACTGTCTCTATAGCTTTAGGTAATTCATACAATCTTTTTTGTGTCATCTCACTTTTCAGAGGTGTGTGACAGCTGGTGAGGAGGCGATATTCTGCCTGCTCACTGCCTGGTTTAACCCTTAAGGCCGGATTCACTCCTATGCGAATTGAGTGCGTCTTAAACCACATCCAATATGCAGAACATTTCTAAATACATTGTTTTCAATAAGGGTGGTTCAAATATGTGCGATGCATTTGCATTTACATTTGCATTGCAGAAAAAACGTGTGCGTATTTTACGACTTGCGGCGTGGCTCAGGTGCGAATTCAGGCCCATTATCTTCTATGGGTACGCAGCTGATTTGCAGATGTGTTAATTTCTCTTCAGGATTTCTTCTCATACAGCTCAATGCACTTCCCCTCTCCCAAGTTTTCAAATTCGCAGCTAATCTGCAGTTAAAACGCAATGGATCTGCTGAACACTTCTCTTATCTCTCTGCAAAAATAAGAGAGCTGAAATTCGCACCGCACTAGTGTGAATCCGGCCTTAAAGGCTGCACACCATTGTCGGGCAGTTGCAGGGTGGCCTCATTTAACAAAATGTGTATTGTTTGGCGATTGCACCACCCAATCGAAAATGGCATGCTGTTTAAATTTTGCCTTGGCATGTGTACAGCAATGAGTGGCTGTATGTTTAGTGTTAAGGCGATCGGTCGTCAGGAAACGGTAAAGCTGTAATCTGTCAATCACACAAAAAACAGTAAAAGATACCCCTTTTCATTATTTTACTAAATTTGTAAACTGAATTGCATATTACTAGAATTAAGTGATTTATTTTTATTTTTTCATTTGCTTGTTGTAATAGGCTTAAAACTCTCCATTAGCCCGTAAGTCAATATATAATCAATACTGCAATCTTCTAAGCAGCACAAGGTATTAATGATGAATCCTCAAGTCACTAATAATGGCAAATAACATTTACTTAATCAACAAAACTGGATTTCCAATTGAAACACGTGCTGGGAGCATTGTGCTTTTTGTCATTGCATTACTATCAAGGTATTTAAAATATATGAAGATCTTTAGGCAGGTACTTCCTGTTATTGGTGACAATGCTCTGTCCCTGCCTACCAAATGTTCTGCATTGTCTCTTGCCACCTTGTCACACAGATTGAGGCAAAGGCTAGTTTTAAACTTTTGTTAGAATGGGTGGGATGGGCTTAACCACTTCCATACTAGGCACTTATGCACCTTCCCGCCCAGACCAATTTTCAACTTTCAGTGCTCTCACACTTTGAATGACAATTATTCAGTCATGCTACACTATATCCAAACCAAATTTGTATCCTTTTATTCTCACAAATAGAGCTTTCTTTTGGTGGTATTTGATCGCCACTGGGTTTTTTATTTTTTGCGCTATAAGCAAAAAAACAGCGAAAATTTGAAAAAAAACACACTTTTTTTTAGTTTATATTGTGAAATTTTGCAAATAAGTGATTTTTCTTCATAAATTTGTGCCAAAATTAATACTGCTACATATCTTTTGTAAAAATAACCCAAATTAGTGTATATTATTTGGTCTTTGTGAAAGTTATAGAGTCTACAAACTATGGTGCCAATCACTGAAAATTGATCACATCTGATCACACCTAATGTACTGAAGGCCAATCTCATTTCTTGAGACAATAACAAGCCAGGAAAGTACAAATACCCCCCACATTACCCCTTTTTGGAAAGTAGACAGTCCAAGGTATTTATTAAGAGGCATGGTGAGTTTTTTGAAGTTGTATTTTTTTACCCACAATTCTTAGGAAAATTAAGATTATTTTTTTTTTTTTTTTTTTTTACATAAACTGGTCATATTAACAGGTTATTTCTCTCACACAGCATATGCATAATTGCAACTACACCCCAAAATACATTCTGCTACTCCTCCTGAGTATGGCAATACCAAATGTGTGGGACTTTTACACAGCCTGGCCACATACAGAGGCCCAACATTGAAGTAACTCTTTCAGGCGTTCTACAAGCAAAAATTGCACAAATCCTTTCTCAACCACCTATTACACTTTTGAAGGCCCTGGAGCATTAGGACAATGGAATTGTCCACAAAATGACCCCATTTTGGAAAGCACACACCCCAACGTATAATCTATGAAGCATTATGAGTCTTTTTAGCGGTTCATTTTTTTCCAGAAGGTTTTGGAAAATGTGGAAAAAAAATGAAAATGCTTTTTTTTTACACAAAGTTGTCCATTTATAAGATATTTCTAACACATAGCATATACATAGCAAACATGACACCCCAAAATGCATTCCGCTACTCCTCCTGAGTATGGCAATACCAAATGTGTGGGACTTTTACACTGCCTGGACCCATACAGAGGCCTAACATTGAAGTAGCACTTTCAGGCGTTCTACAAGCATAAATTGCACAAATCCTTTCTCAACCACCTATTACACTTTTGAAGGCCCTGGAGCACCAGGACAATGGAATTGTCCACAAAATGACCCCATTTTGGAAAGCACACACCCCAACGTATAATCTATGAAGCATTATGAGTCTTTTTAGCGGTTCATTTTTTTCCAGAAGGTTTTGGAAAATGTGAAAAAAAAATGAAAATGCATTTTTTTTACACAAAGTTGTCCATTTATAAGATATTTCTAACACATAGCATATACATAGCAAACATGACACCCCAAAATGCATTCCGCTACTCCTCCTGAGTATGGCAATACCAAATGTGTGGGACTTTTACACTGCCTGGACCCATACAGAGGCCTAACATTGAAGTAGCACTTTCAGGCGTTCTACAAGCATAAATTGCACAAATCCTTTCTCAACCACCTATTACACTTTTGAAGGCCCTGGAGCACCAGGACAATGGAATTGTCCACAAAATGACCCCATTTTGGAAAGCACACACCCCAACGTATAATCTATGAAGCATTATGAGTCTTTTTAGCGGTTCATTTTTTTCCAGAAGGTTTTGGAAAATGTGGAAAAAAAATGAAAATGCATTTTTTTTACACAAAGTTGTCCATTTATAAGATATTTCTAACACATAGCATATATATAGCAAACATGACACCCCAAAATGCATTCCGCTACTTCTCCTGAGTATGGCGATACCAAATGTGTGGGACTTTTACACAGCCTGGCCACATACAGAGGCCTAACATTGAAGTAGCACTTTCAGGCATTCTTCAAGCATAAATTGCACATATCATTTTCTAAAACCGATCACATTTTTGAAGGCCCTTCATATATCTAACACATAGCATACACATACCAAATAACAAAAGATTACCTGTTTGTTTTAGTAGTGCAGTGGTCCACAGAGGAGAGCATCGGTCCAGGCAGCAGGCAGGGATGAGGTCAGCGACAACAAAAGCAATCATTCAGGCAGCAGGCAGGAATACTGTCCATAGTTCGTACAGGCAGAGATACTGTCAGCACAGCCAGAGTACAGCCAAAGCACAGGTCCAGGTAGCAGGCAGAGGTGTCTTAGCAGAAATATTGTGAAAAGTCAGTAGAGGTAGCAGGCAGATATATGATCAACACAGCCAAAGTATTGGTCCAAGCAGCAGGAAGAAACATGGTCCATAATGTCATGGGTCAATACAGGCAGTAATATGGTCAGCACAGCCAAAGTATTGGTCCAGGCAGCAGGAAGGACCATTAAGCTTAGGGCCAGGGGGACAGGGGTAGAGGCTTCTCCCACCCAAATCGCTTTGAAGCCTCTGGGCAACCAGACCCTGTTCTGGGAGAACAGAAAACGAAAAACTGGTTTTCTCTACACAGAACGCTTTTCTGAAGCCCCTCACATATGTGAGACCCCTGTGTACTAAAAGTAAATGGCCAAAAGATCAGTCCAAGTGGGAGGCAAAAACATGGTAGATTAACAGGCCAAGGTCGGTGCACATGGAAGTCAGAAATGTGGTTTAAATCGGCAGGCAGAGGCATCGTTGGTAAACAGGCTGAGGTTGGTACACATGGAGGTCAGAAACGTAGTTTGAATCAGCAAGCAAAGACATTGTCGGTAAACAGGCTGAGGTTGGTACACATGGAGGTCAGAAATGTAGTTTAAATTGGCAAGCAAAGACATCGTCGGTAAACAGGCCAGGGTTAGTTAATTAACATGGTAGCAGGCAAATGGGGAAATGGCAGTCTGTTAACAAGGGGAACTAATATTGGATGGATGTATGATACTTTTTGAAGCACTGTCCCAGGCACAGGCCAGGTTGGGAGGGACAATCGGGACAGTAACAGGTGGTGTCTCTTCTTACTCCTGCTTTGCTGCATACACAGCATCTTTTTTGGCGTCTTTTTCCAGATTCTGAGGGGGGGATGCTAAAGGGAAAGTGTCGCTCGTGAAGACGACTCACACAATCAGAGCGAATGCTTCCTGGGATGGGATCTTGTTGATAAATGAGGGCTTCAATGATATCTTCGATATACTTGAGGTAGGAGATTTGTGGGCTTTCAGTTGGCGGATTGTCTTTTTGGTAGCATACAAACGAATTAAAAAGGGCCATGTGAAACAGATGAAACGCAACCTTCTTGTGCCAAAAATAGGACTTTCTTGTTGATAAGTAGGGCTGTAGCATTTGGTCATTTAAATCCACCCCCCCCATGTACAAATTGTAATCGTTAACACATTCAGGCTTGGCAATATGTCTGCCTCTTTTTTGGATCTCCACCATGGTGTCATTGTGGATGGTAGAGAGGATGTGGACATCTTTCTTGTCCCTCCACTTCATGGCCAACACCTCCTCGTTCCTCATGAATGACGACTCTCCAGATTTCAAGTTTTTGGTCAACAAATTTTGTGGGAATCCCTTCCGGTTTTTTTTGAAGGTACCGCAGGCCAGGGTTTGCTTGCTGTAAAGTTGACGAAAAAGGGGCAGGCTGGTATAATAATTATCAACATATAAATGGTAGCCTTTTCCGAACAGGGGGTATGCCAACTCCCAGACAATTTTTCCACTGGTTCCAAGATATGTTGGGCAATCACGGGGCTGGAGCTGGGAGTCTTTGCCTTCATAGATCCTGAATGTGAACACATATCCAGTGGCTCGATCGCATAATTTATTTAATTTTAACCCATACCTGGCTCTCTTGTTTGGGATGTACTGCTTGAAGTGCAGTCGGCCAGTGAAATGTATAAGGGACTCGTCAACACAAATGTTTTGGTCTGGGATGAAAACTTCTGCAAATCGCTGGGAAAAGGCATCGATTAGGGGGCGTATTTTGTATAATTTGTCATAGTGGGGATGATTTTGGGGAGGGCACTGTGAATTGTCATTGAAGTGGATAAAACGCATTATCATGTCGTATCTTGTCCTAGACATGAGAGAGGAAAATATAGGCATGTGTTGGATGGGGCGTGTAGACCAATATGAATGGACTTCGTTCTTCTTTGTAATCCCCATATTGAACATAAGACCCAAAAAAATTTTTAAATTCTTCCAATGTTAGACGCCGCCAGTGGAACATGCGGGCGTAGGAAGAATTGGGGTTGGCGGCAATATATTGGGATGCATATAGATTGGTTTGATCCACTATATTCTGCATAAAATCTTCTGGGAAAAATAAACAAAAATAATCAAATTGAGAAAAATTCGTAGTGTCAGGCTGCACACCTGGCTGTGCGGTGAAAGGGGGGATGATAGCGGATCCTGAGTTAGCAGGCAACCATAAGGGGTTTGCCAGGGCATCGGGAAGGTAGGACTGGGGCAGGATTCTTCGGGTTGGGCGTGGATTTCCATTACTAGTACTGGGCTCCTCTTCCTGGCGTATGGCGCTGCTGGTGCTGGGCAGATCTCCTGATCTTGGTCCTGATCTTGGTCCCAATCGCGTTCTTTTGGGAGGGACGGTTTCCTCCGGGGACTCGGACTCTGAGCCACTATCCTCCACTGGCTCATATTCCGAATCAGAATCGGATAATGGGGGCTCCTCGCTGTGCTCATCATCGGACATGGTGGACATAATGACATATGCCTCCTCGAGTGTGAAAAGCTTTTGGGACATTATGGCAGTATGTCAGTACTTATTGGTGGGCCTGCGTAATAGTACTGCTGGTGGTGGTGGTGGCGGCCTATGTGGTGGTACCGATGAAGGTATTGGTGTCAGGAATGTGTGGTGGTGGTGGTACCGATAGCGGTGGTGGTAGTACCGATGGCGGTATGGGTGGTGATACCGATGGCGGTATGGGTGGTGGTACCGATGGCAGTGGTACTGATGGCAGTACTAGTAGCCTGTGTGGCGGTACTGATGGAGGTATTAGTGGCAGGAATGTGTGGCGGTACAGGTGGTGGTGGTACCGGTGGCGGTACAGGTGGTGGTGGTACCGGTGGCGGTACGGGTGGTGGTGGTACCGATGGCGGTACGGGTGATGGTGGTACCGATGGCGGTACGGGTGGTGGTAGCAGCGATGACGGTACGGGTGATGGCGGTACAGGTGGTGGTGGTACCGATTGCGGTATGGGTGGTGGTGGCGGTACGGGTGGCGGCGGTACCGATGACGGTACGGGTGGCAGCGGTACCAATAGCGGTACAGGTGGTGGTGGTACCGATTGCGGTATGGGTGGTGGTGGCGGTACGGGTGGCAGCGGTACCGATGGCGGTACAGGTGGTGGCGGTACTGATGGTGGTATGGGTGGTGGCGGTACGGGTGGCAGTGGTACCGATGGTGGTACGGGTAGCGGCGGTACCGATGGCGGTACGGGTGGCGGTGTTACAGATGATTTACAGATGGGCTGATTTACAGATGGGCTGATTTATAGGGCTGTGTGACAGGTCCTCTTTATTGGTGGGGGGGGGGGTAGGGTGGCTGTGTTGTATACAGTATAAATATGCAGACAAACTACACTGATCTCACTTACTGATCCCTGCTCTCTCCTCACAAATCGGTGTGTGAGGAGAGAGCAGGGATCAGATAGTAACTGCCTGCTTTGTTTACACTTGTGACCGGCTGTGATTGGACACAGCCGGTCACGTGGTAAACAGCCAATTTCATTGGCTGTTTACCCTGATCGGGGAAGCGCTGTGTCCAAGGGACACGCGCCTGCAACGATCCCCGCTCTGCAAGCCTCTGGCGGCGCGCACGGAGCGCGCCGCCGAATTTGTTTTGAAATGTGATCAGCTGTGTCTTTGACACAGCTGATCACGTGGTAAACAGCCAATGAAATTGGCTGTTTACCGTGATCGGGGAAGCGATGTGTTCGAGGGACACACGCCGTCCTCGATCGCCGCGCTGCGCGCACCTGCGGACACGCGCTGGGCACTTTTGCAAAAGCCGTTCCTAAACGGCATGTCACAAATCTGTAACCACTTCCCGGACGTACATTTGTCATAGACCGGGCGGGAAGTGGTTAAAGATTTTACAGTGGTAGTAAACTTCCTTTGTTGATTTATACCTATAGGTAAGCCTATAATAAGGCTTACCTATAGGTACAGTAAATATCTCCTAAATGTGAATCATTTAGGAGATATTTACTTTAGAAGCATCCAGTGACGTCACCGACACATGCGCGCTAAAGAAACGGCATACCCCTGCTGTTCCTTCAGAGCCCTGTGCGGTAAACAGTGATGTCATCGCTGCTCAGCCATTCATACGACCAAAGTCAGTGAACCCAGATGAAGACCGGGTGAAGATGGAAGCACCTATAGTGGTTAGATCGCACCACTGGAGGGTTTTGTGTTCAGGTAAGTCTGTCATAAAGTGCTAGCATGTGGTATATACTAGCACATTATGACTTAAAGTGGTTCTAAAGCCTTAACGTTTTTCACCTTAATGAATACTATGCATTAACCACCTAAAGACCGGACCAATATGCTGCTAAATGCCCAGAGGCGTTTTTACCATTCGGCACTGCGTCGCTTAAATAGACAATTTGTGCAGTCGTGCGACGTGGCTCCCAAACAAAATTTGCGTCCTTTTCTTCCCACAAGTAGAGCTTTCTGTTGATGGTATTTGATCGCCCCTGCGATTTTTATTTTTTGCGCTATATACAAAAATAGAGCGACATTTAAAAAAAATATATATATATATTTTTTACTTTTTGTTATAGGAAAAATCGAATAAACTAAATTTTAGTCAAACATTATGACCAAAATTCATTCAGCCACATGTCTTTAGTAAAACAAAAATCGCAAAAAAAAAATAGCTACCTAGCGGCAACAGTGACACTAATACAGCGATCAGAAAAATGATCGCTTAGTGACACTGGCAATAGGGGGTGAAAGGGTTAACTAGGAGGGGGATCAAGGGGTTAAAACTTTATTAGGGGGGGTACGGGGGCTACCCTGAACCTAACACTAACTGCATGTCACACTAACTGTCACACTGACACTAAATGCACTGATCAGTACATATATGATCACTGCATTCAGTGACACTGTGACAGTGGGGGGATCGCCAAAGAAGAGGTAACTGGAGCACCGGCAGGGGACCCCAGAAGAACAGGATCTGGCTGCTCTGTGCAAAACCATTACACAAAGCTGAATAAGTATAGCCATGTTTGTTATTTTATTTTAAAAAAAAAAACAAGGCTTTAGTAACACTTTAAACTGCCCGGGCCCAATTTTTGTTTCTTTTTTGGTTGACTACCGCTTTAAAAATAGTATGTTGTCTTGATATGGTCGCAGAGTCATAGTACATAATTTATTATATTTTTCTAGAATAAATCATTAATACTGTTATAAAAACTGAGACTAGGGTGAACTATGTAAAATACTGGGGGTCTTGGAAGTAACACAAGATTCTTGAGAAAACGTCCTCATTAAAAATTGTCCTGGAGAATTCCCTGCTTGCTATAGTTGCTGCTGTTCAGGAATTCATCCATTCTGAGATTCAGCAGCAGTAACATCTGAAGTGTGTATTGTACTGTAACCAGATAGTGTGGTACTGTAAGTAAAAATCAAGATGTAGTCCTGCTGGTGCAGCAGGCATGGGTTCATTCCAACCAAGGATCTTTCACTAAAGCCAAAGTCTGGCAAATGTAGACAGCTTGACATCAACATGCATCTTGCTTGCCTCTAATCACTTCTGCTTGCTCCCAGTAGCATTGCTTTGCCAGCTGCCTACATTCTGAGGTTGATTTACTAAAGGCAAGAAGGCTGTTCACTTTGAAAGGGAATTTGTCTCAGAGCTTAGTGAACGTGATGAGATTTTTGTATGCAAATAATACCCAATTGTTGCACTTGATTGGATGATGGAAATCAGTAGAGCTTCACCTCATTCACTAAGCCAAAGGAAGAATACCTTTGCAAAATCAAACCCTTTTGTTTTTCAGAACACCGGATTGGCAGGACAGCGAGGTCTCATCTCTCACATTAGTCCTTCATCCTGTGTTGGGACACCTAGAGCCCTTTCACACTGGGGTGGCGGTAAAGCGCTGCTATTTTTAGCGGCACTTTACTGTCGTTTTTGTGGCACTATTTGGCCACTAGTGGGGTGCTTTTAACTCCCGCTAGCGGGCGTGAAAGAGTTAGAACCACCCGCAAAGCGCCGCTGCAGTGGCGCTTTCTCGGCGGCGCTGGCCATTAATTTCAATGGGCAAGGACGATTTAGGAGCGGTGCATTCACCACTCCTACAGCGTCTCAAAGATGCTGCTAGCAGGACTTTTTTTTACCGTCCTGCTATCGCACCGCTCCGGTGTGAATACCCTCACAAAAGTAAAGGAGCTGCTCTTTCAAGGTGTTTTGCAGGTGCTATTTTTAGCGCTATAGAGCCCGCAAAGTGCCTCAGTGTGAAAAGGGGTCTTAAAGCAGGATTAAACCCAAAACAAAAATGTATTACATTGCAGCTTACCAATTGTTATGCTGCGTACACACGGTCGTTTTTTGGCTTGTAAAAAAAACGTCGTTTTTTTCTCATGAAAAAAAAATTCGTTTTTCAAACTTAATTTAAAAAAACGGCGTTGCCTACACACCATTGTTTTCTGAAAATGCTCTTGCAAAGCGCGGTTACGTACAACATGTACGCCGACACTCTGTTCCATTCAAGATCGCGTCATAACTTGCTATTGAGCATGCGCGGGTTTAAAAACGTTGTTTTAAACGTCGTTTTAGCGTACACACGATGATTTTTTATGACACAAAAAACAACATTCTGAAAAACGATATAAAAAATTGAAGCATGTTCGGATTTTTTTTTTTTTCGTTTTTCAGAAGACATAAAACGACGTTTTTTAAAACGTTGTTTTATTTCATCATAAAAAATGACCGTGTGTACGCGGCATTAGATGTGGTTGCATTAGTTTTTGTTTCTTTATCCCCCCCCCCTCTGTTTTATCCTGGTAATATGGTCAATAACACACAATTTGTTTCACTAATACAGGGGGTATTAGTGAAACAAATTGAAGCCAAACTCCAGCTCACACTTTTAGAAAAAAGGTTTTACATGAATAAATAAGATCATAGTATTTCTGTCAGTATGAAATGCACCTTCTCATCCTTGTAAACTGACACATTCTACTCGAGAGATTATGTTTTTTTTTAAAAACAATAGACTTGCTGGCTGGCTCACTAAATGAAAATAGAAGAAAGAAAGCCTAAAAAATAAAACAAATGCAGCCATCACATCTAAGAATTGGTGAGCTAGCTACAATATAATAAATGGTTGTTTTGGGTTTAGTATAGCTTTTAACTGATCATCTCTCCAGTAATTCAGTAGAACCCTGGTGCCCAACCCTCCGGGCCCCTGCAGGCACTAGTATATGTTTCCCTATTGCCATGTTATAACAGTCATTAACAGCATTCTCAAGTAATATTTCTCCAGTATAGGACTGCTTCCTGAATCATGTGCTCAATCTCCAACAACTCCTATTGCATATGAAATAATACAAATAGAACCCAACGTTCACCAAAAAAAATGTATAACAAATATGTGTGAAAACTGAACCCGACCAGCTGCTAACACTGATCACATTCCTATATACATGTGCAGATACAATGTTATCTTACAAAGTGTAGCACTGTGTCATAAACAAAAAAGCATCTGATGAAACTTATTCACAATAGCAAATAAAATGTGCATACAACAATATCATGCAAAGTCAGTGGCGGACTGACAACTCATGGGGCCCGGGCAATAGGAGATTATGGGGCCCCTGGGCAATAGATTATGGGGCCACACAGTATACACACACAGTATACATACACACTATACACACACAGTATACACACACAGTATACACACACAGGCCCGGATTCACATACATCGGCGCATATACATGCCGCCGTAGAGTATGTCTTTTACGCTATGCCGGCGCAGTGCAGAGAGGGAAGCATGGAATTCACAAAGCAAATGCTCCCAACTCTGCGTCGGCGTAGCGTATATTCGTAGGCGTAAGGCATCGTAAGTGGAAGTAGGTGGAAGTGGGCTGGAAGTGGGCGTGATACATGGTAATGAAGCGGGACCCCATGCAAATCATGTGCCGAGTGTTAGGCAAGTACTTAAAACGAACGTCGAATCAACTGCCTAAGATACGTCGAATCACTGCCTACGACGTGAACGTAACCTACGCCCAGCCCTATTCACGTACAACATAAACTACGTAAAATTCGACAGAATTCGTTCCCTAGTCCATACCTTTGCATGAGTTGCGCCTCCTATATGGGGAATAACTTTACGCCGGACGTACGACTTACGCAAACCACGTATATTATGTGCCAGGCGCAAGTACGTTGCGAATCGCCATATTTCCCTTATTTGCATATTTGCATCGAAAATCAATGGGAGCGCCACATGCGTCCAGTGTAAATATGTGCCCACTATACGTCGGCGTAGGAAAGTTACGTCGGTCGGATCAAGTCTGTTTTTCGACGTATCTTGCTTTGTGGGTCGGCTCATAGATACCTCGGCGTAAGTGCTTTGTTAATCTGGGCCACAGTATACATACACACAGAATACACATACACACACTAAAAAGGTACTGGATAGGCATCTATAATCTTGGGATTTTTAGACCAAAAGAAATTCGGTAAGGGACATTTTAGGGACAGATGTAAAAAAAAAACAGAGATTTTTACATTCTGTCCCTGGTTTTACTGAGGCTGGCAACCCTGATGGGGCCCCCTAGTGGCATGGGGCCCTCGGGCAGTGCCCAAGTGCCCCAATGGTCAGTCCGCCCCTGTGCAAAGTGCAAAAAAGTCCATGTAAATGTGCAGATCAAATGTCCCACAAGTGATTGTTGAATATCTTGATCACATATCCAACCATCGCCAGGTCACCTCTAGGAGTGCGAACCCCCCAGTTAAGTTGGGTCAAAAGCACCTGGGAGTCACCCCGGGACTCCAATGAGATAATTCAGATCAGCTGGCTCCTAAACTTCTCCTCCTCAGTTTGTCAGCTACAAAATATATGCAGAGAAAAATACTCCAATAGTGCTTGAGTTGTTTAGAAACTTGCAAATGTTTAATAAAAAACATACAGGGTTCTCACATAGTATAGGTGCTTCCAGCGCACCACACTGCGGAAGACACATGACCCTGTGTCGACTACTCAGAGATCCCAAAGACCCCCTGAGGAAGACACTTGACCCTGTGTCGGCTACTCAGAGATCCCAAAGACCCCCCTGAGGAAGACACGTGACCCTGTGTTGACTACTCAGAGATCCCAAAGACCCCCCTGAGGAAGACACATGACCCTGTGTTGACTACTCAGAGATCCCAAAGACCCCCTGAGGAAGACACGTGACCCTGTGTCGACATGCACATGGGAGGGGCTCAGACAGTGAAGGAGGTTTTAGCAGCCGATCGTGAGATACTGGATGTGCGGCTTTGTGTTACACATATACAGTCCTTATGTTTGCTACAGTGTGGTGCGCTGGAAGCACCTATACTATGTGAGTACCCTGTACATTTTTCATTAAACATTATTTATTAAAGCACTATTCAGAGTCATTTTCTCTGCATATACTTTGTTGCTGACAAACGGAGGAGGAGACCACGGGAGAAATATAGGAGCCAGCTGATATGAATTATCTGATTGGAGACCTGGCGTGGCTTACAGGCACTTTTGACCCAACTTAGCTGGGGGGTCGCACTCCCAGAGGTGAGCCTATACCCACCAGGGGGGAGCACGACTGAGGTGCCCTGGCAATGGTTGGATTTGTTTTATTATTTCCAATATGTGATCAAGATATTCATCAATCATTGTGGGCTATTTCATCTGCACATTTACATGCACTTTATTACACTTTATTTGCATGATATTGATGTATGCACATTTTATTTGTTATTGTGAATGAGTTTCACCAGATGCTTATTTTGTTTATGACACAGCGCTACACTTTGGATGATAAATCCTCTAGCATTTTCACAGTCTCTGACCATCTCTTAATGTCTGCAGCCTGCAACCATCTCCTGTATCATGTCTGCAGTCTCTGACCATCTCTTGTATCTTGCCCATAGTCTTTAACTATATGCTGTTGTGTGTTTGCCATCTCCGTCACTGAATATTCATTGATTTGTATGTGCGGCCCCTGGTAATCTCAAGGGCCGCACTTGAAGCCCCCATATCAAGAAAGTTGACCACTGCAGTGTAACCTTTAAAGTAGCTCTTTATTATGAGTATAATTATTAGCTTATGAATTAGTGGTGTTACTTTTTGGCTGCAATTTCAGTCCTGCGTTACGTGTAAGTGGCACTTGAATGTTCTTCTCCATAGGTGTTTGTAGCCTATTGCATTCAGGTGTGCACCCCAAAGTTAAAACACATGTGTCTTTCTCTGCAGCCTCAGCTGCACTGGGCAGTGAATGAATGTGAAGAGCTCTGTGCTAAACAGCTTACTGTTCATTTTACAAACTGAAGCATAGTAAACACAGTTTACTATGCTTTCATTGTGAATTAAGTCAGTAAGTCATAGTTCACACTACGACAAGCCAAGAAAAATGAATTTCAATGCGTCCAAGCATGCGTCAACATAATTCTGAGCATGCATGGGTTTTTCTCAGTAGGAGTTCCACAAAGACAAACAGAAACATGTTCTATTTCTAAACTCCGACGGAAAAAAGTCAGATGGGGCCCACACACGGTCGAAATATCCGATTAAAAAAATCTGTCGGACCGTGTGTACAAGCCATAACAAAGGAGCAATAGTACTAGGCAGCCATTGGTAGAAATGTTAATGAATAGTGAAGTCCACTAGTCATCTTGTGAAATGAAAGTCTGGGTCTTGTGACCTTTTTTAATCTGGAACTGTAAAAAAACGAAATGCCTGCAATGTTAGGCTCTGGGTTACAAATTAATCAACGTAATGGTGTTTTGTGTATTTCTTATAAATAAAGAAAAAAGAAAAGAAGAAATCCTTTGAGTTACAGAGTAATGCCAGTGGCAGGAGCCAGTTTCTCTTGGACATCCAGAGGTCAGCTCTTCTCAGACGCTCTAAAAGGATGCCAAAGAAATACTTTGCTGTTCAGGATAAAAATTTCCAAGGAGAAATACAATGCAAGAATGTACCTGAGCTTGTGGTACATATCAGTCAACACAATGATCACCACTGCTGATGAAAATGGAAGAATAGATGTTTAGCTGCGCTCTGAAAACTCCAGTTTGATCTTCGGTTTAATTTGACTGAGATAGGTCTGAAGCCTGCAGCAGAGTACTTACATGCCAACTCCTGATGCTTCTTCACATTTACCCACAATGTGCCAGGCATCACACAGCTCATTTCCATGAATACATCAAAGGCTTCAATCATAAAAATATCACATTAATCTTCACAGATAAGGTTCTTTGAAGTTTACTAATGTCACTTTCTATGACAAGGGATTACCAATATATTCATTTCGATTCTGGACTGTTTTCTAAGCAAGTAATCTTTTTCTACTTAGAAACGTATGAGAACTCACAAGATATGGTGGTCATGGGTGAACTCTGAGGCCTTGTACACACGAGGGGATATTTCCACTGAACATGGTCCGACGGACCATTTCTGCCGAAAAATCCCCTCGTCTGTAGGGGCAAACGGACGCTTTTTGCCGGATTCATCCGGCGGAAAAATTTCAAAGCATGCTTTGAAATAATTCCGCCGGATAGCTGGCCGTCAGATATGTCCGCTGGTTAGTACGGCAAACCAGCGGACATATCTTGCCGCACATGCGTCGTATCCTGTGAATGGATCCGACGCATGCGCGCGGAAATGTTTACTTCCTGGTGCGGTGACGTGGCGGCGTCAACGTCACCGCCGCGTCACCGCGCTGTCCGCCGGCGGGGAATTTGATCCGATGGTGTGTACAGCCATCGGATCAAAACACCCCGGCGTAAATATACGCTGTAAACGGTCCGGGGACCGTTCACAGCGGATATATTCAGCCGTGTGTACAAGGCCATACACTACATTACCAAAAGTATTGGGACACCTGCTTTTACACGTATATGAACTTTAATGGAATCTCAGTCTTGGTCCGTAGGGTCCAATATTGAGTTGGCCCACCATTTGCAGCTGAATTTTTCTGGTAAGGCCATCAACAAAGTTTAGGAGTGCTTTTATGTTGATGTTTGACCATGTATCCAGAAGCGCATTTGTGAGGCCAGGCACTGATGTTTGACGACAAGGACTGGCCACACTAGATCATACCAAAGGTGTTCTATCAGGTTTAGGTCAGGACTCTGTACAGGCCAGTCAAGTTCCTTCAACCCAAACTCGCTCATCCATGTCTTTATGGACCTTGCTTTGTGCTTTGTTGCAAAGTCATGTTGGAACAGGGAGGGGCCATCCCCAAACTGTTCTTAAAAAGTTGGGAGCATGAAATTGTCTAAAATGTCTTGGTATACTGACACCTTAAGATTTCCCTTCACTGGAACTAGGGAGTCAAGCCCAACCCCTGAAAAACAACCCCACACCCTATAATCTCCCCTCCACCAATATAATTGGACCGGTGCACAAAACACAATCCTTTAAGACATGGATGACAAGCAAAACAAAGACAGCGCCAAAAACCAAAGTAAGACTATATAAACATATGAAAAACGTATGATCAAAAAATAATGATGAATAAGTATGCCCTAAATGGTGATGGGCAAAGTGAATAAGCTGCTAGAAGGATAAACACATCAGGAGTGATGTGAATGGGAAAGGCAGACCAAAATAATCCTTCAAAAAAGCGCTGTGACACAAACAAATGCAAGAAGTCCCATAATCATGCAAATGTTATTTATTACAAAATGAAGTCTGATAAAAAACATATATATTTCCAAAGTTCCAGCTTTATGTTGCAGAATATACAATGTGCAGTGTGGATGGTCCCAATGGATGCACGTCACCAGACCATAGTGCACAGCACGATTGCAGACACAGAAACACTCCTATGAGGCGAATGCCTATCCCACAGGCATACAGTCTCACTCTAGGAGAAGAGGATCCGATGCTAAGTGGCATCAAAGGTTGACAATGAAGTTCACACTTACCATGTCCCAGATGGAAGGATGGGTATTCGGGAGAGAGGTGACAGTCAAACAGCCAAAGGTAAGGAGATCATACTCTGTGCTCTGTGATCAGTCTGGACGCGCACTCCGTTCAAGCTGTGCAGGACGTCTCACTGACGCTGAACAGGAGGGGTGGAGACAGGACTCGGAAGGAGCTGGTGCTGGATTGGGTGGAAGCTGGCAGGCTAGGTCCATACAAACAAAATGGGCGGGATCCCAGAGTAGTGAGCTGGAAACTATGTGTCAGAGGATCTGTGAAGATCTGTGAGGTTTGCAGATTTGCGGTGCAACACGGGCTGGAAAATTTTTTAAACATCTAAAAGTACTTGCTATAGAACATATACCTGAGGGTACACTTACCGCTAACGAGAGATTTGTTCTATTATGTAAACAAGAATCCTTCTGGATTTTCAAATTATCGTCTTTATCCCCTAATGGCCTCAATGAGGGGCTTGAAATCAGTAACCTCTTATAAGAATTCTGTTCTTGTTGTTCCCCTTGCTTTATATATTTATATATATATATTTATTGATTATCATTATTTATTACATACAGCATAATATCAAATATATCTTCACAGAATCCATCTCCCTCCTTTTACAGTGAAATCGACCCACATTTTACTAATTATTATTTGTCACTGTTTTTATCAACATTTTTAACATATATATATATATGTATTTTACCAGCATTCTCATTTTCCTCTCTTCCTTTCCCTCCATCCCCATAGTGTGTGTTTTTAAAGTTTTTAGCAGGAAACATTCATTGTTGTTGTTGTTAGCATAGCCTTTTAAGTATATACTGCTTTGCTATGTCTCATCCCACACGCATCAGTCTCCTATAAATAGTCCCTATACTGCTACATCCTAATGACCTGACGAAGGGCTGAGACCCGATACATGTCGTCCTAGTTTGTAGCTGCCACATATCTATTGTTCCAGCCCGTGTTGCACCGCAAATCTGCAGACCTCACAGATCTTCACAGATCCTCTGACACATAGTTTCCAGCTCACTACTCTGGGATCCCGCCCATCTTGTTTGTATGGACCTAGCCTGCCAGCTTCCACCCAATCCAGCACCAGCTCCTTCCAAGTCCTGTCTCCACCCCTCCTGTTCAGCGTCAGTGAGACGTCCTGCACAGCTTGAACGGAGCGCGCGTCCAGACTGATCACAGAGCACAGAGTATGATCTCCTTACCTTCGGCTGTTTGACTGTCACCTCTCTCCCGAATGCCTATCCTTCCATCTGGGACATGGTAAGCGTGAACTTCATTGTCAACCTTTGATGACACTTAGTATCGAATCCTCTTCTCCCAGAGTGAGACTGTATGCCTGTGGGATAGGCATTCGCCTCATAGAAGTGTTTCTGTGTCTGCAATCGTGCTGTGCACTATGGTCTGGTGACGTGCATCCATTGGGACCATCCACACTGCACATTGTATATTCTGCAACATAAAGCTGGAACTTTGGAAATATATATGTTTTTTATCAGACTTCATTTTGTAATAAATAACATTTGCATGATTATGGGACTTCTTGCATTTGTTTGTGTCACAGCGCTTTTTTGAAGGATTACTTTGGTCTGCCTAAGACATGGATGAGTGAGTTTGGGCTGGAGGAACTTGACTGGTCTGCACACCTGGTCAGGTCCTGACCTCAACCCGATAGAACACCTTTAGAATGAATTAGAGTGGAGACTGCGAGCCAGGGCTTCTCATCCAGCATCAGTGCCTGGCCTCACAAATCCACTTCTGAAAGAATGGTTAAACATTCCCATAGACACACTCTTAGGCCACGTTCACACGATCAGTCCATCGGATGAGAACGGTCCGAAGGACTGTTTTCATTGAATAACCGATGAAGCTGACTGATGGACTGATGTGCCTACACACCATCGGTTCATGAACCGATCGTGTCAGAACGCAGTGACGTAAAACACAACGACGTGCTGAAAAAAACCCGAAGTTCAATTCTTCCAAGCATGCGTCGACTTGATTCTGAGCATGCGTGGAATTTTAACCGATGCTTTTGCATACCAACGATCGGTTTTGACCTATCGGTTAGGCGTCCATCGGTTACATTTTAAAGAAAGTTTTCTTTTTTTTGACCGAAGTATAACTGACCGATGGGGCCCACGCACGATCGGTTTGGACCGATGAAACAGACCTTTTGGACAGCCTTCCCAGAAAAGTTGAAGCTATTATAGCTGCAAAGGGTGGGCCAACTCAATATTGAACCCTACGGACTAAGACTGGGATGCCATTAACCACTTGTGGACCGTCGCATGTACATTTACATCGGCAGAATGGCACGTACAGGCACATTGGCGTACCTGTACGTCCCTGCCTTGACGCGGGTTGGGTCGGTACATGCGACGGTCCCGGTGGCTGCAGGAGCCATCAGTGCTGAGGGGGCAGCTTTTCATTTTTGTCCGCCCCCTCCGGATCGCTCCCAGCCAATGGGAGTCCGCCACCCGCCCTCTTCCTGTGTAAACACAGGAAGAGGGAATGTAATGTAATCTCTCCTCTCAACGGTATTTTCAACCGCCGCTGAGGAGAGAAACATCACACAGTAAGTCTGCACAACACTACACTGACACACAGACACATAGGCACATTTAACCCCCCCGATCGCCCCACCCCCCTGTCACAGTGTCACTGAATGCAGTGAGCATATATGTACTGATCACTGCATTTAGTGTCAGTGTGACAGGCAGTGTGACAGGCAGTTAGTGTTAGGTCCAGGGTAGCCCCAGTACCCCCCTAATAAAGTTTTAACCCCTTGATCACCACCCTAGTAAACCCTTTCACTCCCTATTGCCAGTGTGACTAATCGATAATTTTTCTGATCGCTGTATTAGTGTCACTGTTGCCGCTAGGTAACTAGTTTTTTTTTTATTGTGATTTTTTTTTACTAAAGACATGTGGCTAATTATGTATTTTGGCCTAAATGTTTGACTAAAATTTAGTTTATTCAATTTTTTTATAACAAAAAGTAAAAAATATTTTTTTTTTTAAAAATGTTGCTCTATTTTTGTTTATAGCGCAAAAAATAAAAATCTCAGAGGTGATCAAATACCACCAAAAGAAAGCTCTATTTGTAGGAAGAAAAAGATGCAAATTTTGTTTGGGAGCCACGTCGCACGACCGCGCAATTGTCTGTTAAACCGACGCAGTGCCGTAAAAACGCCTCTGGGCATTTAGCAGCATATTGGTCCGGGTCTTAAGTGGTTAAAGTTCATGTGTGTGTAAAGGCAGGTGTCCCAATACTTTTGGAAATATAGTGTATGTATGTATATATATATATATATATATATATATATATATATATATATATATATATATATATAGATAGATATAGATATATAGATATATCTATATATATAGATAGATATATATATAGATATATATCCATACAGTATCTTACAAAAGTGAGTACACCCCCTATAATATTTTAAATACAAAATTGATATCTTATGAGTTTGTGTGTTCTGGTCTTTTGCGGAGTGAATTGAAAAAGCATTTAAATTGCTTACCTGCCATCTTCTTGATGAATATTGTAACATAAACTAAGAGCACACATGCAAGATTGTATAACCACAATAGAAATACCTGATTTTTTTAAATTCAGTGGGACAAAAAGCATTTGTTTTTTATACTCTGCAAATGCTACAGCTACTATACATTATGATGACACATTAGAGATAAATCAAAGAAAATGACTGGTTTTGACCATAGTAATCGTTTGTATCTTTTATATCTTTTTCCAGCCTTTATTGGATCAGAGGAGAATTGAAATCTGTCTGATAAAAGCAGCATATATTCTATTGTGCCCTCTGATTTATAATTGTAGCAGGAAGTACTGTACCAAAACAGGACATGGGCCATATGATTTCTTATCAATGCAGTTGTGCTCTGCGAGTTGTAGACTGATAATACTGAGATAACCAGTGATCAGGAAGACATTTTAAATGTAATCTCAGATTAAAAGTATAGCTATCAGGAAAGTATTGTGCTATTTTTCATATATCTGGCAGGCGATTGAAGGAGTTTACAGCATTGTGAATTGGGGGAATATGCGTGGATAGACTGGCAGGCTGAGCTTGCTCATCTACATTCATGAAAATGTCTCTGCTGAAGGCTAGGTGCCAGGAAAAGACCTACACATGGAGCAGATTGGCGGCTGTAGCATGGACCATTTGGAAAAAAAAAAGGGTAACTGTCCAAAAACCCAAAGAGGGGAGAATTTAGGGAACCGCGCAACTTTTTAGGATCTTCTATGCATATGTCACTGTCATTTTTCAGTTTTAGAATCATGCTGTGAGTAAAAAATGGAGATCAATATACAGAAATCATATTCTAACTAGAGGCAATGTGTACTGTAAGTATCTGTATTATCAGAATACATCCACTATACTATTATCTATTGTTCAATATGCTTTACAGGATGAATGCAACACAATATACATGTCTACTAAAATGTCTTATTTTTTATACTAAAAAGTATATATTGCTACAAATTGTCTTTTTTTCTATATTATTGGTTTTAGGATTTATATTGATCACTGTCCCTATTATTCTCTCTTGATGTTCATTGTTAAATGCTGTAAGCTATAACTGTTATTTGCCTTAAAGTCTGTTATTTTTAGCAATCACTTCTAATGAATGCAGAAAAAACCCGGAGCTGAGAGTGAAGCGATAGGAGGAGGAACGGCATTACAGGGAGGGACAGCTCAGGGAACCAGGGTTTAGAACAGCAGGTTGCTTTAGGGGAAAAGGAGTGGCCAGGGAAAGGAGGGGATGATGGGAGAGTTGCCTGGAAGGAGGAAGTGATGTAGCGTCACTCCTCCACCTTACAGCAAAGAAGAAGGCAGGAGGAGGGGATGGCGGTGTTGGGTCTCTGGAAGAGGAAAAATGGCAGGAAGTTTTAGGAAAAACTGTGTACCCATAGGTGGTCTGGGGGTTATGGGTACCTTTTGGTCAACGAGGGTTAACCAGGAAGTAGTTAACATGTAGGTCACTGCGGACAGGTGTACTGCCTCTGAGTCGGAGGCTTGTTTGGCTAGACCCTATAAATCGCACCAAAGACCAATCAAGAGATTCATTATTGTTTCATAAAAAGACTGCCAAACCTACTAGTACAGTTAGATTCATCACCCGCTTTAACTCTCAACACGATCAGTTAAAGGCTATTCTACAGAAACATTGGTATCTCTTGACTCAGGACCCGACCACCTCCAAGTTTGTCCCCCCTCAGCCAACCATTGTCTATAGACGAGCTTCCTCCTTGAAGGATAAGTTGGTGCATAGTCACCTCTCAGGATCAAATCTTAAAACTAACCCATTGTAGGGCACATTTAAATTTGGAAGGTGCTCTTATTGCAAACATATTAACACGGATACAAATATAATCTTACTGAATGGGGAAAGATTTCTTCCCAAGAAATTTGTCAACTGTCAAACACAAGGGTAGTGTATCTCATGACCTGTGAATGCAGTGCCTTCTATGTGGGGAAAACCTTTAGAAACATAAACATGATCACATGATCAAATGTATGCCTTTGAAATGGAATTGAAATTTCTATTCCCCCATAGGAAGGCATGCTGCTTACAATCATGCTGCCCCTTCAAGGTACAATTCTTAACCCTGGAACACATCCCACAGGATCCGTATGGCAGAGATTTGGACAGGTGTAACTTACAGAGAGAAATTAGGTGGATACATTCACTCAGGGCAACTCATGCCTTTTGACATATTTCTGTATTTTTTCTTTATCATTTAAATATTATGTGTAGAGATATTATTTGCATTATGGACCATGTTGGTTTTTGTTGCTATTATACTCATTTTCATTAACATATGTTAATATGTTCATAGGAATGTCTGAAGATACAGTAAATGAATACATATATATAGATATATCTTTATTATATAAAGAAATGTTTTTTTGTTGATTTTTTTTCTCCAGGGTCCTTTTCCTGTTTTTCTTTTCCGGGAGTTGTAATCCCTCCTGTCCGCTCTGCCCTCGGCATGCAGGGACCCCCATATGTGTCCCAACCAGGTGCCATCTGGTGGTCATCTGGGTTGGGGTGTCCCCGATGTGCGATGCGGCCTTGTGTCCCGTTCTGCTTCCGCTCCTGGGGACAGGTTGGATTGGCATTACCTTTTGTCTCCTCCCATCTCAGGAGACAATACACACACTGTGGGCAGTGTGGTTTCCGTTTATTGTATATTCATCTGAATTCATTTAGAATCAAAGAATGTACTAAATGTGCTGCACCAAAATGCACTGGCCCCTTACAGTAGATACAACTCTGTTTACAGGATTTTATTTTGTTTGGAGAAGTGTTCTCCTTATTAAGTATTGCTTTTTAGTCTATTTTGCCCTTCAAATTTCCTTCACATTTTCCCATAGAAGGTTCCTTGTCTACAGAGTCAGCGTAGTGATGTTTTGTACTGTGAGAAGCAAAGATGCTTATTATTTTTGCCCCTGTCATTTGTTTTAGCACCTTGCTGTTTTTCTTCCATTGCAGCCCCCTCTTATTTCCTCCGATCGTGTCCTTTCTCTCTCCACTCCTCCAGCTGTGTCAGCAGGTCTTCTCCCGTACTTCTTATTCTATTATTAATCAAAGATCATCAGTGCCCCGACATGTTCTTTTCATCCAAGTCACTGTTTACTATGCAAGGTCCAGTATGGTTGTCCCACTCCTGCCTCTTCCTTGTATATGCATACTTTTTCCAGCTTCCAGAAATGTAAGATGTCTTGTAAAGGGGACTTAATAGCTAGAAAAATTAATGGAAAATAGAAAAATGTAAATGTAAAGACATGAGCCGCAGCTGTGCAGAGAACACATTGATAGTTAACTCCATATTGCTGTCATTTCCTGATAAGACTATTGTTACATCTAAAACACATGATAGCATACTAGATGTAATGATAACATTTGCAGATAGCTATGTACAAATGTCAGGAAGCTAGTAGCATTCTAAGTATAGAATTACTGAGAATATTCTTGGTTATTTATGTAAAAAACACAATTTATGTACAGAAATTGAATACTCCAGCAGTCTTCTGCTTGGGATTTGCTGTTGTTTTAATGACTAGCTACTGTTTTAATCCTCAGTTATACACATTAAGCACAATTAAATAATCATTCCCCAACAAACTATTTGTTAAAAAAAAAATTTTTTTCCACTCAGACATTAACATCCTAAGAGACTAGCTCATGGTTGGTGTACCTCCCATCATATGCGGAACTTGTTCTATTTTTTGTTTGCTTTAGTTTTTGTTGTGCATTCTCTCTCTTTTTTTCTTTTTATGGTAGACGTAAGAATAAAAGAAACAGGAGTCTTCAACACCTGCAGACTTCCTTGTTTTCCAACGGAGCCACTTGAAGGTGTTCCCTTTAAGTGGAAAAATTGTGGACCCTCTTCTCCCCCCTCTTATTCCCCCCCTCCCCCCATCTCGTGACTCCTCATCCTTCATCTTGGGCAAGTATGATCCTATTTGCTACTAGACCTTCCTTCATGGCACTCTCGGATTTTTTGCGTAGCTCCATGTTTTTTTATAACCCTTCCAGATTTCCCATTTGTCCTTAAAGCCAACTTTTTCCTCCTCCACCCAAAACTTCAGCTCCTCCATCCTATATGTTTCTTCTACAGAATCTATCCATTCCCATACTTGTGGGCTTTCAACGTCCATCCATTTGGGTATCAGCCTTTTAGCTGCGTTTAATAAATGCGGGATCAAGGATCTTTTGTATTCTTTTATTGCCTATTTGTTAAAATTCTTACCCATTTACTTGCAGTGTACAACCTTTGATGCTGCTGGCTCCTGCTGTCTTCCATTTTCACAGGAAAGAATTAACAGTGGACAGCGCAGTCTCCAGTCTGTCTATTAACCTAGATTAGGGGTCTCCAAACTTTTCAAACAAAGGGCCACTTTATTGCCCTTCAGACTTTAGGAGGGCCGGATTGGGGCCAGCAAGGGAAGAAAAAGTCATGGGCCCAGCATCAGTGAGAAAATATATGGCCACAGGGTTGGTGGTCAATAGGAAGAGGAGTATTCACCCTATTAGTAGGAGGAATAGTATCCCATCATTGATATCAGTGGATAATATAGTGCCCCGTTGTTGGTGTCAATGAAAGGAATAGTGCCTCATGTCAGTGGGAGGAATTGTGCCCCAAGGGCCGGATACAGGCTAGCAAAGGGCCACATCTGGCCCTCGGCCACCGTTTGGAGATCTCTGGCCTAGAGCATGGGAGTGACTTGCCATCCTTGCAGTTAGTAGGAAATTATCCCGTAGTCTTCTGGCAATTATTGCATGTCCTAGGAGGCTGTGGGCAGGGAGCTGGTTGGAACGAGAAACATAGAGACATCATCCGCGCCTTGAAGAGGATTGAAGATGTAAAAAAAAAAAACAGTGCTCGCTCCCTCCCTTTCCCCCAAAAACCTGCCACTAAAGTTCCATTTTAATATGGATGGAGTTGATATTTGGGATGCACTCAGGGGACTTCATGTCCAGTGATCTCAATGAGGGTCTATGTATGACATTTTTATTAAGCTTCTACCTAGTTTGAAAACACAATTAATTTACATATGCAGTGTGAGGGAAACCTAAGGATAGGGACTTTATATATGACCCTTTATCAATATAATTTTATGGAAGGGGCAACAGTGTAATATCGATGGGGGGCATTTGTTATGGGGGGATCTCTGATGAGGGGGCATATATGATGAGGGATCTATGATGGGGGGCATCTATGATGGAGGGGATCTGTGATGAGGGATCTGTGAGGGGACATCTATGATGAGGAATCTATGATGGGGGCATCTATGATGAAGGGGATCTGTGATGAGGGATCTGTGATGGGGATCTTTAATGGGGGGCTATGTGGTGCTATGTGGTGCTGGGGAGTCTGTGATGGGGAGAGTATGTGATGAGGGGATCTGTGATGGTGTATCTTTGCATATTAACCACTTGCTTACTGGACACATATACTCCCTTCCTCCCCACAAATAAAGCTTTCTTTTGGTGGTATTTGATCACCTGTGTGGTTTTTATTTTTTGCGCTATAAACAAAAATAGAGCGACAATTTTGAAAAAAATACAATATTTTTTAACTTTTTGCTATCATAAATATCCCATTAAAAAACAAAAAAACTAAATAAGCATATAGTGATTGGTTTGCGCAAACGTTATAACGCCTACAAATAGGGAATAGAATTATTACTTTTTTTTTATAATTTTTTTTTTTTACTAGTAATGGCAGCGACCTGTGATTTTTGTCACAAATGAGATATTACGGCGGACACATCGGACACTGTTGACAAATTTTTGGGATAATTCACATTTATACAGTGAACAGTGCTATAAAAATGCATTGATTACTGTATAAATGTGACTGACAGGGAAGGGGTTAACACTAGGGGGCAATCAAGGGGTTAAATATGTTCCCTGCTAGGTGATTCTTACTGTGGGGTAGGGGACTGACTGGGGGAGGGGACCGATGGTTCTCCCTATGTACAAAGGACACACCATTGGTCTTCTCTCCCTAACAGTTGGTGGATCTGTGACTGCCAATCGCGGGTGCCTGGCGGACATCGCGTCCGCCAGGCACGCGCATCGGCACCTGTGTGACGCGGTGGGCGCACCCCCCAGCGGCGTGCAGCCACCTTGTGGCCACAAATAGTCGGCGGCCGGATGGCAGGTGGTTAACTTTAAGACCAGAAATATCTGAAAACCTGTATAAAATGTTTATAAGATTTTTGGGGAGGATAAGAATAGAAGATTATAATCCGCAAATAGACACAGCTTATAATGGTACCCACTTAGTTCTATACATATGATTAATGGTTCAATCCCAATTCTCTGGGCTAATGGTTCAATAAGCAGGGCAAATAGAAGAGGGGAAAGAGGACACTCTTGTACTCCTCCCTATACTAAATGCCTCAGATGTATAGCCTGCATATTTAATATATGCTTTGGGTTGATTGTATAACGCAGCGATCCATTTTAGGAAATGAGGGCCAAAGCCCCATTTCTGCAAAGTAAAATGCATATAAGACCATGATATAGATTTAAAATAGTTTTTTATATCCAAGGAGAGGAATGCAATGTGTTTTAGCAAAGTGGGATGAGAGGATCCTCTGCCGAATATTATTGCTGGCTTGCCGGACAGACACGAAGCCTACTTGGTCTCTATGTAAACGATTTCCTATAAATCTATTCAATATTGTAGCAAAAAGCTAAAAGCTTGATGTCTAGGTTTAAAAGAGAATTGGGGTGATAGCTTGAGCAAATTGTATCATCAGTGGGAGGTTTGGGAAGCATGCATATAATCGCTGTCAAAGTTTCTTGTCTAAAAGACTGACATTTGAGAAGGAAATTGAAGGCATTGTCTAATACAGGAGACAAAATTTCTGCAAAATTATGAAAATATAAAGCAGAGCACCCATCAGGTCCCCGATTTTTAATGTTTTTATGGCATTGAGCACCTCATTAGCCGAGATCTGATCTTATAGCAAGTCTGTTTATATTTGAAATACAGATAGATATACAGATAGATATGGATAGTGAAATCATCCAGGGTGATCCTTGGAGTGTTTCTTGCAGCTCTCAAAATGTCTTCCTTAATGAGGAAATCCTTTAGACAGAGGACTATGTCGCGAGGTGGCTTATCCGCAGGGGGTTTAGGTCTGAAGGCCCTGTGAATCCTATCACAGGTAAAAGCAGCAGCTTCACGATCGGGCAGGAGGGATTTGAACAGCCGGATGACATTGGGAACTAAGTCAGTGATCGTTTCTGAGAACCCACGCAGGCGTAGGTTATGGCGGTGGTTACGATTCTCGAGGTCCTCGACTTGTGATTGCAATTGTGCAAAGGCAACCAACAGATGTTCCCTGCTGAGATCATTATATGCCAGCGCAAGTTCATCATGCTTCGTCTCCAGCAAATCAGTGCGTGATCCCAATGAAGCAATCTCCTGCGATAGAGTATGTGAGGTCTTGTTCAATTCCGATTGGAATTTAGAAGCCAAGCGGGTGTACATGGCCTCCAAACTGGCATCCAGATCTGCCTTAGAAAGAACTGCAGGGTACTCACATTCGGGAGGGTGAGAAGAAGAGCCGGATTCCGGCGGCAAGGAAGGAGTCATCTTGAGCCATGCCGTACTGCTCTCTTGTACGGAGGAGGTAGGGTTAGCGAGGTCTGGGCAGCCCCCTTGGATTTTTTCTTGGAAGAAGTCATGCACCCTGCTCTTCTGAGCCAGGGGGTGATAAGCAGGGAGATAATCAGGCAGAAAATAGTCCCCGGGAAGCAGAATCAGTCCGATGTGTGCAGAGCAGATCAGTCAGGCGTCCATCTCGTTCAGCGCCGCGAATGCGCCCCCCTACAATGAAGTTTAAGGACTGTGTTGAAGTCCAATTTTGTTACCCAGCCTAGAGTCCAGATTACTCTAACGTTTCACTAGTGATCTCCCCAGCCCTCACCTGCTTCTTTCCTTTCTTTCATTCCTTCCCATCTCCTTCGTTTCTTTCTTTCCCTCCTACTGCAAAACAGGATTGTGGAATTCCTTTTAAAGCCAGTTTTTAGATATTCACATTCACTGGATAGAAAAATAGTTTAATGCATATTTAAATATAGGATTTATATACTTTTTTTGCATGATTTGTTCTATAATAAGATTGTTACGTATTACTTATAATATAGTGTGCCCCATTTATTTACCAAGACCCTGTCCATACACAAATACCGAGAACAGCAAGTCACTTGCACTAACATCACTTCAACCTGGATGTCAATGCTTGCAAAGCCTTTTATTTCGGCCACTCTCCTGCCTCTTTATCCTGTTTTTTTCAACCTACCAGCTTTAACTCTCTTCAAATTCATTTAAATTTGAGTCAAAAGGGCAATAGCTGACATGCAGCCTTTTGGCTTGATCTGGTTCTGACACAAGATGTAGAAAGGCTGTTAGTTGCTGTGAGTCTGTAGCCTGCAGGGGGATTTGCTGTTTCAGTGCCTATTTCAGAACATTTCATGAAAGTAGTCATAAGAAGACTCTGGCAGCTCCTACATAGCAAAGCTTTTCTTACGCAAGCTCTTTCTGTGCTCCATCTGCAAGCCCATGGCTAGCGGTGATGTGGTTTAATGAATATAACCCAATGAATTAGAAAAACATGGGTGTTAAATCAGCATGTTTATGTAGTACAGCTTGAGAACGTGCTTGTACAATTTGATTCCCCCACACTTGAAAACTGCAGTGTAAAGTTTCTTTGTAAAGCTGCATTATGCTACTGATGGTTATAATTCACAGAGTTAAAGCATATACATTTCTTTGCTTATTCTCTTATTTTTCTTTAATTTGAGTTTTAGACTTGCATGAATCATAAAGTTTTGTTGTACTGTCTCCACCCAAGATAGATAGATATCATGATAATCCAGGCTTACCGGAATGATGATGCCTCTTTGTACAAGCTCTACATTCTTTGTATCATGCATAAAGTATATTTAACCACCTCAGTACAGGTAACTTTCACCTCCTTCCTGCCTAGGCCATTTTTCAGCTTTCAGCGCTGTTACACTTTAAATAACAATTGTGTACAATCTTCGTACAAATAGAGCTTTCTTTTGATGGTATTTAATCACTACTGTTTTTTTTATTTTTTACTCTAACCGGTTCCGACCGACTCATGCCTATCCACATGAGGAAGATACGAGTTAATCGCGGTATCAACACGCGTAGGCGAGGGGACAGGACGGTTGCAGGAGGCAGTGGAGCGTTCTCAGCTAAAGGAAAGGACACATTAATTCAGCAGTATCCCTGAGCTTGTAAATAGTGGTGTATTGTAGCACCCAGGAAATGTGAGTAACCCACAGTAGGGACTAAGAGCTGGTTCACACAGGGGCGACTCAGCCACCTGCCAGATCATTGACCGCTCTATTTAATGGAACCCTTCTAATAGGAGCAACGCAAGTCACTCCGACTTAGAAAAAGGTTCCTGTACAACTTTTGGGGTTACTCGGGCGACTTGCATTGACTTTAATACAGAAGTAATTTTGCAAGTTGCCTCTCAAGTCGTCTTGAGATCGCTTTGCTGAGTCACCGCCAAAGTCATGCCGCCTGTGTGTGAACTGACTTTTAGTTTTATTTACACAATAAATTGTTTAAATGATATCACACTATCAAGTTTCTTTCATCATACACATGTGGAAAACATTTTTTTTTTAACTGTGAATGGACTGCATATATGTATTATGCATGTTAGTTTGTGAATCAAGCAAAATAACACTTTGCACATAGCACTTTTGTAGTGCATGGGAACATGTTTATGAATATTTGATCCCAATTATATTGGATGTAATTTATGATGTTATGATGTTATTTGAGCATTAATGCATATCATTTTTATTTGTCGCACAGAATCACTTTAATTAGCATTAAATTGTGGCATTAATTTACACTTTATACTAGTGATCTTCAATATGCAATTAATAGAGTTTGGATATATGGATAAGTAGAAAAACTACGGTAATTAATTAATAGTTTGCATGCTGCACTATAATTGAGTTGATTGGTGTCATTACATTATTTCATATTTGGTTTTCTACAGACATAATCTAGCATGCGTATATGTGTAAAAAACACAAAGGCATATTTTTTTTAGCGCAGCACTTTTTTCTGTTACTTTTAATTACTTTTATACGGGGCAGAATGGCCCAACTACGTGAAACCCCGTACCCATACAGGGTTTCCTTTGAGACCTGCCAGAGGGCAGGCACTTGCTGCCGGAAGGTTGTGCGTGCGCCCACTGCATGGTGGGGGATCCAATGCACGTGGCCGCGGGTTGCAATTAGCACTGGCCACGTACGATTGCCTGCACGAGTGCCAAATCCCTGTGCTGTCAGAGAAAAGGAGACATGTCATTTGTTCCTAGTAAGTAGGATCATGCTTAAAGTGAAACAATAAATATTGTGCCTGGGGGGGGGGGGGGGGCCCTGTCTGCCTGCAAAGTGGTGCATCTGTGTGATGTGTAGAACAGTGCGACAGCAAAATGAAATTTCTAAAGGAAAATATTTAATTTAAACTTGCTTGTGGCTGTAATCTGTTGCCAGCACCCAGAAATATAGATTACAAATCAAGGAAATTTTTTTTTGCATGGGGGTCCCCCAAAAATCCACACCAGACCCTTATCAGAGCATGCAGCCTGGAGGCAGAATGGAGGGGGGCAGTCCCCCCCTTCCTGAACCATACCAGGCCACATAATGGGGAAGGTGCTGTTGATGGAGACAAGGACCTCTTCCTGACAACCCTGGCCATTATTTGTTAGGGTCTGCGGGTGGGGGCTTATCAGAATCTGATAGCCCCCTTTATCAAGGAGGCCCCCAGATCCTGCCCCCCTCCATGTGAATGGGTATCGGGTACATTGTACCCCCACCTGTTCACCAAAAAAAGAGTCAAAAAGCAAAAACCACAATTGACAGTTTTTGACAATTCCTTTATTAAAAAATAAAGGTAAGTGTCCCGCGATGTACATCCATCTTCAATCACGCCGCCCCATGGACTCGATAAGGTTCTGGTATGGATTTTAGGGGGAACCCCACGACAATTTGTTTTTACATTTTGATGTGGAGTTCCCCTTAACCACTTCAGCCCCGGAAGGATTTACCCCCTTCCTGACCAGAGCACTTTTTGTGATTCGGCACTGCGTCGCTTTAACTGACAATTGCGCGGTCGTGCGATGTGGCTCCCAAACAAAATTGGCGTCCTTTTTTTCCCACAAATAGAGCTTTCTTTTGGTGGTATTTGATCATCTCTGCGGTTTTTATTTTTTGCGCTATAAACAAAAATAGAGCGACTATTTTGAAAAAAATTCAATATTTTTTACATTTTGCTATAATAAATATCCCCAAAAAATATCTAAAAAAACATTTTTTTTCCCCAATTTAGGCCGATACGTATTCTTCTACATATTTTTCGTTAAACAAAACGCAATTAGCGTTTATTGATTGGTTTGCGCAAAATTTATAGCGTTTACAAAAAAGGGGGTAGTTTTATGGCATTTTTATTAATATTTTTTTTTTACTAGTAATGGCGGCGATCAGCGTTTTTTTTCGGTACTGCGATATTATGGCGGACACATCGGACACTTTTGACACATTTTTGGGACCATTGGCATTTTTATAGCGATCAATGCTATAAAAATGCATTGGATTACTATAAAAATGCCATTGGCAGTGAAGGGGTTAACACTAGGGGGCAGGGAAGGGGTTAAGTATGTTCCTGGTGTGTTCTAACTGTGTGGGGGGGGGGGTTGACTCACTAGGGGAAATCACTGATCTCCTGTTCATACATTGTATGAACAGAAGATCAGCGTTTCTCCCGCTGACAGGAACGAAAGGTATGTGTTTACACACATACCTCCCGTTCCCCGCTCTGTAACGAACGAGCGCGCGTGCCCGGCGGCGATCGCGCCCGCCGGGCACGCGCGCGGGACTCAGGGGGTGCGCGCCCTCTAGCGGCCAAAGAAGATAGGACGTAGAGCTACGTGCTCCCGCGTAGCAGTGCCACCGTCCCGCAGTAATATGACGGCGGGCGGTCGGCATCTAGTTAAAATCCCCCATGGTGTCAGAGGGGGCGGGGTCACTCGCACACGTAACCGGGTGTCCCCGCCCTTAGCTATATGCTATATGCTGTCACAGCAGTAGATGTGTCACTTGGCGGGAGCTGCCCATGGAGGCAGAGCTAGCGAGGCGCTTTTTTTTTCCTCGTTCCGTCCTCGCTCCACCGGGCAAGGGTTGTCGGGATGAAGCCCTTGTCTCCATCAACATGGGGACATGGTGCTTTGGACCCCAAAGCATCCTCTTCATTGGTGTCATTGAGGGGAGATTTTGCCCCATTGTTGGTATTATTGGATGAAAATAGTGCCCCAAAGGCTGGATAAAAGCAAGCAAAGGCCCCCAGACTGCAGTTTGGAGACCACTCCTGTAGACATCAAAAGGTAAATCCTGAAGAGTTTCTAGTTACTGCACACCTGTAGGATTTGAACTAAGCTAGCAAATAAGAATATACAGTATATAAAACTGTTATTAAATGTTCTTAAAAAATTCTAATATTTTAATGGAGATGAGCGAACATTTTAGTAAAACAGTGTGGCTGATTTACTAAATAAATTGAGCAAGCACTGTTATTCATTGATTAAGAACACTGGGAAAGACTTTATACACATTCACTCTCTGTATGTTGTAGAGTTAAAGCATTATACACCAGTGACGCTTTCGACATTTATGTGACATAGTGTGAGATTTATCAAAAAAGGTTAGAAATTCACATCGATAAGTTTCTGCATTTGTGTGAAATGTCTCTCAGCATTTCAATTGGGTCAAAGAGAGCAGTGCTGCAGCAAAATCCTTTGCTATTGCAGTGGATCAGTTGGGATTATTGCTTTATGAACTGTTGTTATGTCTTCATATATATTGTTCCATGATTGGACAAGTTGGAAAATGTGATATCCACCTCATTCAGTCAGAGAACGCTTTGCATTCATAAAAAAAAAAATCATGCCATGATGGGCGGTTGACCTCCTGTGTTCAGAATGCATCAGCCAGCCACTCATCATGGAACCCAGAAGCAGTTAGAACATACCCAGGGAACACAGTTAACCACTTGATCGTCCCTAGTGTTAACCCCTGCCCTGCCAGTTTCATTTATACATTGATAATAATTATGTCACTGGTCCCCAAAAAATGTAACTTGGGATCAGATTTGTCCGCTACAATGTCACAGTCCCGCTAAAAATAGCAGATCACCGCCATTACCATAAAAAACATAAATCTATCCCCTATTTTTAGACTCAATAACTTGCACAAACCAATTAATATACGCTTATTGGGATTTTTACCACAAATATGTAGCAGAATACATATTGGCCTAAACTAATGAATACATTTTTTTTATTTATATATATATATATATATATATATATATATATATATATATATATATATATATATATATATATATATGTATGTATTTTGCATATGTATTATAGCAGAAAGTAAAAAATATATATATTTTTTAAATTGTCTGCCTTTTTTTGTTTATAGAGCAAAAAATTAAAACGCCAGAGGTGATCAAATAACACCAAAAGAAAGCTCTATTTGCGGGGAAAACAGGATATCAATTTTATTTGAGTACAGCCTTGCATGACCGCACAATTGTCAGTTAGAGCAAGACAGTGCCATATCGCAAAAAATGGCCAGGTCATTAAAGCAAAGTTCCACCCAATAATGGAACTTCCGCTTTTCGGAATCCTCCCCCCTCCGGTGTCACATTTAACACCTTTCAGGGTGGAGGAGGGAGCAGATACCTGGGTAATCCATGTATTTGCTCCTACTTCTGGGTATAGGTCGTCGCGGGATTGCCATGCGCAGTAGAGAACCAGAAAGTGAAGCCGCTGAAGGTTACCGAAGGTGGCGGTCACAGCACCCAGGATCAACTTCGGGTGCCGACATTGCGGGTGCCCAGGAAAGGTAAGTGTCCATATATTAAAAGTAAGCAGCTGCAGTATTTGTAGCTGCTGACTTTAATTCCTTATTTTTTTTTGGTGGAACTCTGCTTTAAGGGGGTAAAACCTTCTGGGGCTGAAGTGGTTCATATTCCTTTCTAGATAGCACCAAGATAAAATATACCCCAAATCCCAATTTGCAAAATCAGAAACTCCCTATCCTTCATTGTCTCTTGCCTAATCAGTGTATCTTTTACCTGAAATAGGATAGCTGTATAAATGAGAGCGCATACACTATAGCTCAGTGTTTGAGATAGCTGTGACATAACCATTATTGGACATTTTCATCACTCCAGTGGTGGCTATCTGAACAATGTTTTTCATTTTGCACAGCCATCTTGCTTAGTTAACTAGATTTAGCAGTTGATAAGGTTCATCAGGCCTGAGGCCTTCCTTCTCACAGATTGATAAATTGTATTTTATTTCTTAAACAAGCAGGGAACGCAAGGAAAAAGATATAAGTGATGGTTTAAAGGTCTTGAGATTTTTTTTTAAATTGAATCTTAATAAAACATGTAGAAGGTTGAGTGATTGTTTAATAAATGCTGTAGCCACTGAACTCAGACATTATGTTAAAGGTATAGTAGAATATAATAGAAAAGTAAAAATTGTTAGTAAAATAGATGATGCTCTGATACATTCTCTCTATACAGCCTTGCTTATAGGCACACATACAACCCCTGTCATGACTTTGTGGCTTTGTACACACGACCGAGTTGCTTGTCGAGAATCTTGTCAAGCTTTCTTTGCATACACACTGTCAAGACAAAATCTCGTCTTTCTCAAACGGAGTGGCGTACAACACGTACGACGGCACTATAAAGGGGAAGTTCAATTCCACTGGCGCCACCCTTGGGGCTGCTTTTGCTAATCTCATGTTACTGCATGTAAAGTAAAAGTTTGGTGAGAGAGGATTTGTGCTTTTCAGTCTGTTACAGCGTGATGAATGTGCTATCTTTTACCGCCACTTTTACCTAAAGTGCGCTCCCGTCTCATACTTTATTCTGAGCATGCGCGTATTTCTAAGCATACACACAAAAGTGTTTCTCGTCGTAAACTAGCCCGACAAGAAACACGACGAGGAAATTGAGACTCCCGAAGAGAGTTCTCTTTTGTTCTCGTCGAGATCCACGACAGTTTTCTCGACGAAAAACATACACACGATTGTTTTCCTCTGCAATTTTGTCGAGGAACACGGTCGTGTGTACATTTTTGTCAAAAGCACTGTGCCTGGATCTTGTCTTGCACACGAACAGTACACAATTGTTGTGCCACAAACACGAATGTAGTGACGTATTACAAGGAATTTCCGCTCTTGAGCGACACCCTTTGGACCCATTCTGCTAATTTTGTGTTTGCTGAGCATTGATTCCGATCAAACATGTTTGTACTTCGACTTTTGTGTGATTAATTTGTGTACTGACCATATGAAAATCAAGCCGTTTTTCCCCCCGAAAATTTACTAGCCTGTCATCCAACATGGAAAATTGGACAACAATTGTCAAAAGGAGGGTGCTATCTGTAAGATTTTAGGAAAAGAGTATGTCAACAGGCAATCCCCTGCCAACAAACGTATTGTGTGTACAAGGCTTAAGCCTCAGCTCTTAAAATGCCCAACAAGACAAATCCCATTCATTTGAATGACCCCTGATCACATCTAAGCATTATGTCGCCTTAAGCATAAACGGCATCGGTCAAAAAAGTTAATGAGCTTCTTTTTTTGGCAGATTACAGGTGTTTTGCTGCTTTTCATTGGTCACTTGTCATCTCAAAACTCCTGCACAAAAACGCTGCAGAAACACCAAAAGCCAGAAAGACACCTATAAAAACAGCAGTGACTAGATGTGAATGGAGCCCTAAGGATATTGTAGCATTTTAACAATTGTAATTATATAGTACATTAAAGTGTATGCAACCCATGCTATGCATGGCCAAAACATATCTCCTTTTTACTTTAGTTTTGAATAGCGTAGCCACTTGCTGACCATAGGACATCATATGACCTCCATGGTTTGCAGTGCTTATACCGGGATGATGTATGCAGCTACAGGCATCATCCCGATATTACAATTTGTAGATTCCCTGTAACACAGACGTGATTAGCCACTCAATAATTTTTGTGTGCGGTGAAAGGGCCACTCGATAATTTTTCTGTGCGGTGAATGGGCTGGTGGTGTAAAGCTGTGGGGAATAATTTCTTGGCACACTTTGGGCCCCTTAGTACCAACTAAGCATTGTTTAAATGCCACGGTCTACCTGAGTATTGTTGCTAACCATGCCCATCCCTTTATAACCACAGTGTACCCATCTTCTGATGGCTACTTCCAGCAGCATAATGCACCATGTCACAAAGCTCAAAAAGTCTCAAACTGGTTTCTTGAACACGACAATGAGGTCACTGTACTCCAATGGTCTCCACAGTTACCAGATCTCAATCAAATAGAGCATCTTTGGAATGGAACATGGATGTACAGCTGGCAAATCTGCAGCAACTGCGTGATGCTATCATATCAGCATGGACCAAAATCTCTGAGGAATGTTTTCAACGCCTTGTTTAGTCTATGCCATGAATAATTAAGGCAGTTCTGAAGGTAAAAGGGGGTCCAACCTGCTACTAGCAAGGTGTACCTAATACAGTGGCCAGTGAGTGTGTATGTGTGTATATATATACAGTACAGACCAAAAGTTTGGACACACCTTCTCATTCCAAGTGTTTTCTTTATTTTCATGACTATAAAAATTGTAGAGTCACACTGAAGGCATCAAAACTATGAATTAACACATGTGGAATTATATACATAACAAAAAATTGTGAAACAACTGAAAATATATGTCATATTCTAGGTTCTTCAAAGAAGCCACCTTTTGCAGAAGACACATCTCTAGAACAACTGTTAAGAGGAGACTGTGTAAATCAGGCCTTCGTGGTAGAATATCTGCTAGGAAACCACTGCTAAAGAAAGGCAACAAGCAGAAGAGACTTGTTTGGGCTAAAGAACACAAGGAATGAACATTAGACCAGTGGGAATCTGTGCTTTGGTCTGAGTGCAAATATGAGATCTTTGGTTCCAACCACCGTGTCTTTGTGCGACACAGAAAAGGTGAACTGATGGACTCTACATGCCTGGTTCCCACCGCAAAGCATGGAGGAGGAGGTGTGATGGTGTGGGGGTGCTTTGCTGGTGACACTGTTGGGGATTTATTCAAAATTGAAGGCATACTGAACCAGCATGGCTACCACAGCATCTTGCAGCGGCATGCTATTCCATCCGGTTTGCGTTTAGTTGGACCATCATTTATTTTTCAACAGAACAATGACCCCAAACACACCTCCAGGCTGTGTAAGGGCTATTTGACCAAGACAGAGAGTGATGTTGTGCTGCGCCATATGACCTGGCCTCCACAGTCACCGGACCTAAACCCAATCGAGATGGTTTGGGGTGAGCTGGACCGCAGAGTGAAGGCAAAAGGGCCAACAAGTGCCAAGCATCTCTGGGAACTCCTTCAAGACTGTTGGAAGACCATTTCAGGTGACTACTTCTTGAAGCTCATCAAGAGAATGCCAAGAGTGTGCAAAGCAGTAATCAAAGCAAAATGTGGCTACTTTCAAGAACCTAGAATATGACATATTTTCAGTTGTTTTTACACTTTTTTGTTATGTATATAATTCCACATGTGTTAATGTAACAAGATTTTTTTCAACAGAGCTTCTATGAATTGCTAAGCCTGTAGTTCCTCCTGCTTGAGGGCAATAGATAAACTAAAGAAAAAGAAGGAAAAATTGATTCTTAATCGTGTAAGAAAATGGATGCAAAAACATTGCACAGTCGATTTAATATTCAGATATGGCAATTTGCATTGATTTACACGGTAAAAAGGTTTGCTTTTAACACATGGTGACTTATTATAGGATGTCACAAATGGTTTTAGGGAAGTAAAAAGAAAATATTTATGTGTGACATGAACTTTCAATGTTAGTGAAATGTTAGTGCATACAATAACTTTTCCAAGGAAAATATTGTGAGGATAAGCTTTAATTGATTCACAATGACGTAGAGAAACATACCGTAAGTGCATATCACCTTCAAGTCTGAATGAGTTGTCACATAGTGTCAGATCCTGAGTCATCATGCCGTAGGTCAAGTTCTTTTTGCAAGGTCATAGACGTGGAGATAGAGAATGTCTGAGAATTTCACACCCACACAAACCAGCTTTAAATTCAATAATACTATACGTGAAGGCAGGGGCTTTTTGCAGAGTAAACTGACCTCTTGCCATGTCTCAGCAGAAGAACATTGACCTTATTTGCTAACGTGCAATCTACATAATAACTTTTTGAAACCTGTGATCTAAATCAGAACTTAGACATATATTACAGTATGTTTTGGAATTACATTTTCTAACAAAAACTTGCATTGATAGAAGTATTATGAAGGGTGTAAATGGTCATTTTAAAGTTGTTCTGAGTGTGACTATATGGCCGCGTACACACGAGGAGACATGTCCGATGAGACATGTCCGATGAGACAGGTCCGACGGACCGTTTTCATCGGACATGTCTGAAGGGATCTTTTGGTCTGATGTGTGTACACACCATCAGACCAAAAACCCCCACGGACAGAGAACACGGTGACGTATAACACACCAACATGCTCAAACAAGGAAGTTCAATGCTTTCACACATGCGTCGAATCAATTTGACGCATGCGCGTGATTTCGGTCCGATGGTTGGGCGTACTAACCATCAGACATGTCCGACGGACAGGTTTCCAGCGGACAAGTTTCATCGGACATGTCTCCTCGTGTGTATGCGGCCTATGGGTTCACCTTGTCTTCTGAGGTTGGGAAGAAGAACAATCACCACTCAGTTTACTCCTGGGCTCAGAACAGTATTGAGTATCTATTTTTGCATGTTCTGTTCGGCCTGCACTGACAACTCCGCTATCTCTGCCATTGTAAACCAGTAAAGTAAATATGTGGAAAAACTCAGAAGTGTGACTTAGTACTGTGTTCTTCATACTTCTTTAAAGCTAGACCTTTTCTCTGCATGGTTTACGTGATAGGCCCTTAGGACCTACATAACAGCTCTATGTATCTATTTATATTCATATAAACAGTATATGGCTACAATGAATTATTCGTTTTATGTGTTTGAGTTCTGTGTTGTTGCATTATTTGTATAGTAGTCAGCACAGGAGTATCAACTTAATATGTATTGGCCAGAAACTTCAATTAACATTTTAAAGTTGTAAAGACATTTTTTTTTTCATCTTATTGCAATCTATGCATTAAGGTGAAAAAACATTCGATGAGGCGCCCCCCCCCTCCCCGAGCCCCCGTTTTACTTACCTGACCCCTTGAAAGTCCCGTGCTCGGTCCTGAGATCCTCTTAGCCGCTCAGCCTGGCCGCTGATTGGCTAAAGCGGATGGATTGAGAGCAGCGCAGCCATTGGCTGGCGCTGCTGTCAATCACATCCAGTGATGCAGCGTGCCAAGGGGCGGGGGCCGAGTGATACAGTGAGCGGCTATGGCGGCTCGCTGTATCACAGGACCCCGCCCGCAAGGATTCACCACCATGCAAACTCTCTCGCATGATTGTGGTGAGTTCTTGCGGGGAGGACCAGAGACAGCCGCCGAGGGACCCCAGAAGACCAGGATCAGGGCCACTCTGTGCAAAATGAACTGCACAGTGGAGGTAAGTATAACATGTTTGTTATTTTAAATATAATTTTTTTTCCAACTGTATAGTAACCATTTAAGGTGGTTATGAATTAATGTGTATCTAAAGCCAATTTGTTTACTGTTTGGATAGAGTGGTGAAGGATTAGAATTATTGTTAAGTTTTTATATCAGTCTTTTCCCCCACTGGATGTTATAAAAAATAAAGAGGAAACCTTTCAGGACAGGAAGTGACACACAGTGGCAAAACATACTGACAGCAACTTTAACCATTTTCTAATCTAAAAAGTAAAAAAATCTGGTTTTTGAATTTAGGGGTATTTATTATCTGGGGTTAGAGGGCTAGGTTTAGAGTGGTTCTGATGCCAGAAGGCCTTAGAAGCCCCCCTCTTGTTCTGCATTCATGGGCTTGGCTGAGAGAAGCAGGAGCCATTGGCTTCTGCTGTCCCTCAAATCTACTGAGGAAGGTGTGGGGCGGGGTCAAGCTGTGTGTGTCAATAGACAATTGAACCTGCATTTAAGCCTCCATAGCACACAGTTTGCTTTGGGGGCACTCGTAGAAGAGAAGGAGCCTAGAGTAATGAAGGGAACCCCAGAAGAAAAGGTTCAGGGCCACTCTGTGCAATACTATTGCACAGAGCAGGTAAGTATACCATGTTTGATGGCTTTGCAATTACTTTAAGAATTATTATTAGGGAGGCATGAAGTTAGTTCAAATGGAGCCCCACCCAGAAGGGGGAGCTCTGCTTGTTTGCTTCCTCCCCACCTCCGCTGCCACATTTGCCACCTTTCGGGGGAAGTCGTCAAAAACAGGTACCCGCTCCAACTTCCATTGTGCAGTGATCTGCACAATTTACGTCCCCTCTTCCTTCCCCCCCCCCTGCCTTCTGGGAAACACACAGGTCCTAGAGGACAGCGGGACCATTCAGAAAGTTCAGCGTGCCTTACACATTCACAATAGCAAACAGTCTGTGAAGCCACGAGGTTTCACTTCCTGTTTCCCTTAATGAAGATGCAGACACCTGCACCCAGAGCCGATAGACTGATCAGCTTGGGGCGCCGACATTGCAGAATGCCTGGACAGGTAAGTGTTCTCATATTAAAAGTCAGCAACTACAGTATTTGTAGTTACTGACTTAACCCCCCCCCCCCAGTCTGGAACTCCACTTTAAGTAGTATCGAGAACGCTCTGTCTTTTTCAACTAAATACATTACAGTCAAGCACTGCATAATTCCCTAGTACATTTTGTGTTTATACGCCCAAACACTTACATACTTTGCCTGCTCACTGCCACTGGCTCCAGGTCCAGTGTCGTTTTCACAAGCTTCTGGGTAGGGGTTTTTATAATAAACTTGTACTGTACTAGGGAGAGTGCAGCCTCCAGCTGGTATTAATCACTAGCTTGGAGGAGGAAGAAGGATAGATCAAGGGCAGCTTTGCCTATCCTCCTGTGGATGTAAGGAAGCTCCAGTATTGTCAGCGGGAACCTAAGTCCAATAACAGGATGGAGCCATCCAAAGACAGAAGCCAGGGAAGGGTAAATACAAGAGCAGTCACAGGCTTAAAATAAAAAAGACATACAAAGAAGGCAATCCTGAGGTCTTCAGCACAATTTTTAGTTTTAATTAGGGTTACTGACATTTTAAGGGTAACTTTTAAATGTTAGGTAAGGGCTTGGAGGTCAATTTTGAGGGTTATGTCAAGAGGAAAATTAGAGTTACATGCTGCTAATATTTTTATACAATAAATTAAGAGTTAGGTTATAAGTTAAGAAGGTTAAGAGGTAAGTTTAGAGCAAAGTTTAAGCATTAGGGTTAGGTTGAGAGACATAGGTGATCGTTGGAGGGCATATAGTGATGCCATTAAAATTCATGTTTATCCTTAGAGCTGTTGTGCAGAATCAAATGATCAAGATTCTGAAATACAGACATTTGAAACACTGGGGTTGGTTTGTGTAGAGTATGTGAAAAAATACCAAGAGGGAAACCAAACACCTTGGTTAGTTTACTTCTCAATGTATTTCATACTATGTTCTCAAGTTTGTCTGGAAATTACTTATAAATGTCTACATAGCTTATAAATACAAAACAATCACAATAAAGTAGCCTGAATTGTGTTCATCAGGTGTGAACTTTAAAGAAATGGGTTGGATATTTCTATACAAACCACTGCTTTTATTGCAATGATATGTTTGTGCTCCTGCTAAGCAGTTAGTGGATATAAATTACATTGAACCAGAAGCATGGAGAATATAAAAACAATGGTGTCCTAAAGACTTTGATTTTGGATGATATCCTGTTGTTTAAGTTATGATGGCCTGAAAAAAATGTAGCAAAGGAAATCTGCATTTCTGTATTCCTTGCAGGTGCGCTAACCACTGAGAGGTTTAATGGGCCATTTCCACAGTAATTGCTCACAAGGAGCAGGTTAACAATTCTGTCTCCTGTTAACAAGTCGGAGACAAATGGAGAAGATAATGTTAGGCACAGAGCTACAAAGCAGATACAACAATATAGGAAACAAACAATTAGCAAATAATACAATATATTTAAAGCACTAAGGTAGTTAAGAACATAGGGCTATTTATAAAGTAGTGAATATCCATTTTCTCAACAATATCCATGTACTTTTTATTTTTCTATTTTTGTGCTCCTAATAAATGTGGATTTTCAGTTTGTTTTTCTTATTACAAGAATGTAATAAATCTCAATTTATTTCACGTTTTTTATTTATTTTCTTTCAGTTTGCTGTTTTTAGGTATTTTGTAGTGTGTGTATTATTGGAATTTGTCAAAATTATGAAACTGCGAGGTTGGAACCAGAGAAAAAATTGCCTTATTAGTTCATAACTATAATAGTGGGGGGGGGGGCATAATTGCCCAGGTTACAAGTTTTCCCTCCTTATGTATTATGAATGAGCAAAAATCTTTTGAAAATGTCACCAAATTTGCTGTTTAGTTGAAATGCAGTGGAGTCAATATGGAAGGTGAAGATAATGAAGTGTTTTGTGCTTTTAGGGTACAAGAGGCTTAAATGGTTCCTTAGAAATGGAGAAGCCCCTTTCAACTGTCTGGGACATGGTCTTGTGACAAATAATGGCCCATTGTTAGCTGGGAACATGACTGGGGACATGGGAACATTAGAAATTGGGGAACAAAAGACCACTAATCCTGATGCCGTGTACACACTTTCATTTTTCAGCATGAAAAAAAAAACTTTGTTTTTCAGCATGTCCAAAAAACAACGTTTTTCCAACTTCATCATTAAAAACGACATTGCCCACACACCATCGTTGTTAAAAAAAGGTGAACAAAGCGCGGTGACGTACAACACGTACGATGGCATCTTAAAGTTCTATTCACCTTGGGGCTGCTTTAGCCGATTCCTTGTTAGTAAAAGACGATTTGCGCTTTTCTGTCTGTTACAGCGTGATGAATGTGCTTACTCCATTATGAATGGTAGTTTTACCAGAACGAGCGCTCCCGTCTCATAACTTGCTTCTGAGCATGCGCGGGTTTAAAACGTTGTTTTTTTGCCCACAGACGATCATTTTTTACAACTCGGAATACGACATAGTTTAAAACTAAGTTAAAAAATGCAGCATGTTCTAATTTTTTTTTTTTTTTGTCGTTTTTCAGAACTTGAAAAATAATGTGTAGCCCACACACAATCATTTTAAATGACGTTTTTCAAAAACAACGTTTTTTTCATGCCGGAAAATGATCGTGTGTACGCGGCATAAGCCTTGCTATAAAACTAAAGTCATTGAACACTTTGACATAATGATGGCACTCCAGATTATTGCAAATTATACCTAAGCAATCCAAATGTCAAGATTTTGAGATTCCAAAATCTGTAATCTTTTGAAAAAATCATTATCGTCCAAATCACCTGGTCATGATTTAGGAATCTGTTTTGTCTAAATTATCCCCAGGCTTTGTTTCCAGTCATTTGGGAAAGTCCCAACATTTCTATGACAGCAACATTATTCTTATAGGAATTTTAACCCTTGCCACCTTCTGTCTTTATCCTAGTTAACTTATACTTCTATTTAAGCAAGAGATGTATATATGTATATATATATGGACTAATATATCTAATATTATTTTTGGACTAATATATCTACTATTATTTTTCAGTCATGCCCTAAGGTCATGGTTGAAACTATTTGTTCTTATTTTTAGGTGCTTTTATAAGACTGCTGTGTTCTAGATTAAAAGTTTTGTCCTTATCTGGTCCAGTTAGCAACATATGTATTTCTGAAAAACAATCCAAGATCCCTCATACCAAATGTATTGCACCAAGAATGTGGCATGTGTCTCATGTATTAAATGAAACAGCCAAAGATGAAACATTAACTCACCCCTACCCAAGGAGGGGAGCATCCTTGAGCTATGAGAGCTTTTGGCTGGGAAATCCAGCCGTGTGTATGCTCCATCGCAGTTTTCCCGACGAGAAAACTGCTGGGGAAAAAAAGAGAATCTGCTTTCTTTTTTCTGTCGGGATTCCCACTGGACTTTTTCCCGTCGGGAAAACCGGTCGTGTGTATGCTTTTCCAAGAGGAAAACAAACGTGTATGCTCAGAATCAAGTATGAGACGGGAGCACTCTTTGGCCCCGTACACACGACCGAGCTTGTCGGCAGAATCCAGTGAGAAGCTCGCTGGGAGACATATTCTGCTGAGGTTCTCGGTCGTGTGTACACTTCTGACGAGCGTCCCGTCGGGAAGCTCGTCGAGCCAAAAAAGAGAGCGCGCTCTCTTTTTCCTCGTTGTTCAATGAGGACTTTGGCTCCACAAGCTTTTCCGACTGCTCATCGGGAACCTCGTCGGGCAGAACGATGAGTTTAGCCTGACGAGGTTCTCGGACGTGTGTACGCGGCCTTTCTGGTAAAACTAGTGTTCATAATGGAGATATCACATATGTCATACTGCAAATTATTGCATCATCTCTCACCAAACTTTTACCTAGACATGGATTAGCAAAAGCAGCCCAAAGGGTGGCGCCATTTGAATGGAACTTCCCGTTTATAGTCCCGCCATACGTCACCACGCTTTGGACGGGCGGTATTTGGCCTGAACGTGTGTATGCAAGGCAGGCTTCAGAGGAATCCCGTCTGGAAAAATGTAGTTTTTGTCCTGACGAGAAAAACGGTTGTGTGTACGAGGCATCAGTGTATGGGCCCAGAAGAGTTAAACTTTTTATACACAGTACACTCAGTTGATAAAGAAAGAGAATAGGCAATGCAGGGCAACAAGAATTGACAATTCACAGCAGTGTTGTCAGCTTGCCATGTACCCTTTTACAGTTTGCTGCTAGGCTGTGTGAAGATAACGATGAATGATGGCCCCAAACTGTGTGAAGAAATTAGGAAATTCATATTTCATGCAGTGCCACCCTTATTTTTACAAAAGGGGCAAGTGAGTAAAACAAAACATATTTAAATCTCATGTCTTTGCTAGATATTCATGTAAGTTAACAAATGGGAAAATAGAAAACAGACCAGCTTAAAATATCAAAGGAAATCAGCTAGAAAGAAATGCAACAGTTTCATAAAGCTCCATTAGCAGAGTCTTCATAAGACTCTTAATGGGCCTGATTGTAAATAGTCTGTTGTAAAATATTACGCTTGTGGACTACACATCTATCAGACTGGGGGTAGTGACCTAAAATAAAATCCAGTGAACTGTCTAAAGTTAGACTTCATACAATTTTGAAGATTCTTACTATAACTGAGCTACATTTCTATTGGATGTATGGAAATATGGCAACCTGTTAGACACCAAACACACCTATAATACCAGGTCCACATGGCTAATGTAGCGCTACCCCCAAAAAAGTACTTCCCTATATAATACTCAAATATAATCAAGGCAAGTGGCCGAAGGTGTGGATGAAAATTCCCCAGCTAGCAGTATTACCCAATGCCATTAGATGTGGGGGCCACACCATCAATTATCAGCTAGAAACACTAGATAGCGAATAACTGTAGAGTGCACAAGATCAAAACCTCTGGAAAGAAGTAATAGCAACAATATTAAGAGATATCATGAAAGACACCTTGAAAATTGTACGCATACATTTTAAGCTTTAGCTATTAAACCCTGGAAATACATTTTGTTTTCACAAAGAACTATGTAAAATACTGTATGTTAAAAAGAGTTTAGAGCTCCTGCTGGCTGAAAATTTAAATATGAACTGTTCATATACAATATTTCATATTTTAAAAGTAAAACTTTTTTTAACATTTTGTTTTTTTACTTGTGAACTCATAAAAATGGCAAAATACACACACACACCCTTAATAAAAAAAGTATCTTAATAATGTATTTAATTGCCTACTGATGTTTTGCCTTCATACTGCTGCATTTCCTAAATAATTACCATAAATTCTATGGCTTTAGAAGAAAATTCTTATTCCTGCCTACAGGACAAATATATGAAGAATGAACTAACGTTAAAGCATTACTCCACTTTTGTTGGAAAAAAAAAGACATTTCCCTCCGGGTGATCTATGTACATTAATTAAAGGACATTAAAGGGAGGACACCGTGCTGACACCCTTAATAGAGTACAGCAGCCAGCACAGCAAGAAACAAATTGCAAATGAGTGATTATAGAAATGTACAGCGCTAATTGGAAATGGTCACCATATGACTGACGACTATAAAGACGATAAATATTAACAATAATGAATATAAAACCACAAAAAAACATTAAATAAAAAACATTGAATAAACAATGATCATGTCCACATAGGGATAAACTAAAAAGTCAGAAAAGACCATTGATAGTAACAAAAGGAAAGTCCACAGAGTGAAAATAAAATGTTGAGATTGATCCGGGTAGGAAGATAAATCCTTCTGGCATCAATGAGTGATTATGGAAGATAACCACCACCAACAATGAGAAGGCTTACCGGAACAATTGGACTCAAAAGAGCTTACACCCGATGAGTCGTCAAGGCTTGTAATGTAAAAACACTGGTGTATTGGAACATCCTCACCTGCAGCTGCTGACCAAGATGAAATATGATCCATCCATCCTCGAGATGGCTCAAAGGTATAATATCAAGATGTAGCTGGTAATCTAAAATATAAGGGGACCGAGTCTTCCCCATACACTCACACGATAGAACCAAAAATGAAACAAATGTTACACATAGTATAAATCTATTGGTGTAAACAGATAATTTATTTAAAATAGGAAAACTCACATTTGTATGGATAAAAAAGACGTCTCTTTAGACGAAACACGCTGAAACGTCAAAAGTGATTTTTATCTATCCAAATGTGAGTTCTCCTATTTTAAGACCATTGCTTCAATATCGATTCCTGTCTGTTTTGTTGCCACACTCTGGATGTTCTCTCTTTCAAGACATTTCTGCCTAGTCTTTATTGTTGAGATTCATGGTGTTTTTCTATTTGTAGGTCATCAAGGTTTTTTCAGTTTAATCCTAAATCCTAATAATGTTGGTGTGTTTAAGGCAAGCCATAGAGGATGTGATTTCCTTCCTGCAATCTTGCAGGAAAGAAAATGCAATAATTGCCCCATCAACACAGGCAGTGTTGATGGTGGAATTCCTCCCGCTGCACTATTGTGTTCTGCCGGCGGGGAGCGGGGGGCCTTCCCTGCTGTCAGAACACAGTTGTATGCATTTTCAGAAAAATGTTGTCCCCATAATGCTTTCATCTGGACATGTGTTGTACTTGGTCAGAAAAGCCCATGAAATATAAGTGAATGGAACATTTTACATTTTCACACAAAACAATGTTCCAACACTATTCAAGCCCAACGTTAAAAATGTATGAATCTAGCTCCCAGACAAAAGGGCCTCATCTCCGGGGTCTATAGTTATTATTATTATTATTCAGGATTTATATAGCGCCAACAGTTTGTGCAGTTTACATAGCTTTACATAGTTTGATGGAATCAGTAGTGGAGTCCCCCACGTTAAACTATAGAACACAATGGCAACAAGAACTAAACCTGGACGATGATGAGTTAGATTAGGCGAAAAACTGGCAGAATATGCGCAAGTGCACTAAATCTTTGACAGCTAGGGAAACAGCCATTAAACTGCTGACAAGGTGGTATTACACACCCCTCTGCTTAAGTAATATCTTACCACTGACTTCCCCTTCCTGTTTTAGGGGTTGTCCTCAACAGCGTTCGTTTATCCATTTATTCTGGGAATGTGAAAAACTGCAGCCTACCTGGAAAGCGGTCCTGGAGTTGATAGATAAAATAGCCGGGGAGCCTGTTTCTTTGACATTTAAGCATTGCCTTCTATTTCAATCCCTGCCAGACACCCCGGGACCCCTTATGAGGCTGATTCATTCTGTCTGTACTGCCATGCAGTGGTCTGTTGCACTACACTGGAAAAAAATGTTGGTCCCTTTCGCTCAGGTTATTACGCATGTAGATTAAATGATGCTGTCGGAAAAAATATTTCATCCCCTACGTGACTCTATCCCAGCTTATGATGCTAAATGGAACCCTTGGTTCTTGTATAGACTTCAGGAATGACTGACCTTAATTTTATTATTTTATTTTGGTTCTGTTTGTGTTTTACTTTAAAATTTTAGTTCAATTATTGGATTGCCTTTTATGATAGATATACAGTGTCATCTCAGGGCTCTAGTTGGCTATATTAACCGTTTTTTCTACCTATACAGTGTTAAGTCTTGTGGCTGTTGAATGCCCGCTTATTTTCACCTGTACTGGTTATGTTTTACTTGAACTTTATGGCCTTTTCATGTAATTGGTAATCCTTTTTGTGTAATTTGTTCTTACTCTCAATAAAAACACATTGAAAACAAAAAAAAAAATGTATGAATCTAGGCAGATTTTGTTCTCCACAAATTAAAAAAAAGTGACGGTGAACAAGTGAAGCAACTTTTAAGAAGTTTGCTGATCTTTTTGATGCTTATTTTAAGTGCTTACCTGATATAAAGTAGATAGAGAAACCGGGGGAAACTTCTGAATGAAGTAGTTATCTGTCAGCGTGGAATGAAATGCATAGTAAGACAATGATAGAACGTAGCAATAATAATTCAATCGTTTCTAGAGTTTTACAGAGTGCCTGGTGAATAAGATAAGCTGTCTGTGCCATCACAGTGTGAACCAGAGCTCAGCTGCAGCTTTACTTGATGATGAAATCAATGCCTCAAACCTAGTATTATGGTGATCAATACAGGGACAATAGCTCAAGCTTTATAGTAAAGCTAATAGGGGAGCTTGCTGCTGGCTATAAAATGGAGGTTGTGGTTTTTTTTTCTGCAAGATTATTACATATGTATTTAAATGGCTCTAGTCTTGTCTGTTCCATCAATGCTAGATACTATTATGAAGATTCCAAGGGAAACATAATTGCCCTCATTTATTAAAGCAATAGAAAGTATAGCTACTATAAGCAAGTGCTGTAGTCTCAGAACCAGAATCAGAAATCATATTTTATCTAATCCTACTGCAGTAAACTGAAATCTGATTAGCAGTGATAAGATAATGTTCATTATATCATTAAATTATGCATTGATTTGCTAAAAAAGCCTGTATGATTATTTGTTTATGTTTAAAATAACTTTACCTGCTACAAGCCAACAAGTATGTAAAAAGCACAACAGTGGCAGGACTACCAGGGTCCCAAAGGTCACACTTGCAACAGGGCCCTGGCATTCCGCCATGGTGAAGGGGCCCCAAGAGCTCAGGCTGTGGGTCCACAGCTTCAGTTGTTATGCAGAGAGTGTCTGTTACACTCTCTCTTATACTGCCCAGACCGCGCACTGGCAAACCCCCCTTCCCCCCGAAGCTGGATCTACTTCTTCTCCTCCCACCTCTTAACTCCTGTGTGTATACCCACAGCTCCATTAACATTCAACTCCCCGACAGAGCTGTGCTCAGAAAGGGGATGAGTAGGTGGGAAAGCCCAGCAGCTGCAACTGCATTGTGGAGTATATGCAGACTGTATGAGCCTCCTTCCTTCCTGGGGTTAGAGAGCTGGGTGACTGAGGTGTCCCCCCCTTCTCCTTCCTTTTTCTCTTCTGCCTTTGAGAACATAGATGTGAAGGGAGCTCTGTGTACTCTAATGTAAGGGGGCTTTGTTGAGAAGAGACCCCCTTACATCAGAGTTCCCTTTTACTATATATTGGAGTCCCCCGCATTCCCACCCACACCAAAGCCCCCCTGAAATCAGGGTTTCCAAAGCACACCCTACATCAGTGTTTCCTTTTTACATTAGAGGCCACAGAGCTCCCCCTTACAGTGACATTTTGTGGTCTCTGATATAAGCGGGGCCCTGCAGACTGCAGGTTCAGATGTAAAAGGGAACTCTGTGGGTTCAGATGTAAAGGGAAACGTTGCAAGCCTGCTGCATGACATGTGAAGTGGTCCCACTGCAGGACAATAATAAAGGGCCCTGTGCTCGGAGCAAAAGCCTCTGAGCTCAGTGGGAAAGGCCCTTCATGGTTTCTTGCACTGGGGTCCTAAAGGTTGTAGTTATACCTCTGAAGGACAAGTACTGTAGCTGTACTCCTGACAGCCCAAGAAGTCCAATCTTGTGACTGCACAGCTGGCTCCCCACTGCACATCCGCAAGTTGGGCTGTGCTTTTTGAATGGACCCACAGCCTCCTGGGACATTCAGGGCAGGGAGGGGTGCCAACCTTCAACCTTGCTTATCTAGGTGAACTAAGCGGGAGTGAGAGCAGGTACCTGTCAGAGATACTGTAGGTATCTAAGGAGGGGGAGGATGAGGAAAAGCAGAACTTTCCTTTTTAGGTGCATTTCCACTTTAGGGCTTCACCGTGTGGGAGAATGAAGCCTCCTGGGATGTTTTACAAGTATTTCAAGATGCTGCATGGAGGGAGAAGGCAGACCAAGGGCTACCTAATTCTATTACCTGCTGAAAAGTGTACTTGTTACCAAATGTGTAATAGGCGGGTGGGAATGTTAGGAAGATATGATATGTTAAATGTAATGACAAATATGTTTAAAAGAATATTGCTGAAATTAATAAATTCAAAAGAGTAACAAGTTGAAATACTTTGCTTCCTTAGAAATTCCTGCTTTAGGCTTCATTTACACTTGTAGGACTTGTCATGCCACTTTGGACATCAAAGTGGCATGACAAGTCGTTTCCCATGTTTTCCAATGATAACCATTCATATATGCATGACTTAAAGTTGCAGCGACTTCCAAGCAGTTCATGCACTAATTTTGTTTGACTTTCATGCAACTTGTGGGCCAAAGACTTCAATGTTAACCTTCAAAAGCTGCATGAAAGTCGTGCCTGAATGTTATACAATGCAGTTGTGCACCAGTTGTCCGTTATCACTGGTCAAAGCCAAAGATATAGCCAAGTTGCACCCATCCAAAGTTGCATAAAAGTTGCACCAAAATTGTACTCCAAAGTTGGCCAAACTTTGGAGTCGTACGAATGTGAATAAAGCCTCATGTTCCATTCAGTGCTAATATAACAAAAGCTCAGGAATTTGATTACATGGTCTTTATTAAATAGAAGGATCAGTCAGTCTAAACTCCCCACCTTCAGCAGATATCAAATAATCAAATGCACATGTGTTTGCTTCTGTGAGCAGCACTGGAGGAAACATCGTACAAGCCCCTCTCTGATGTCACTTCTTGTCACCGAGAGCCGTGTGCGCTCCAGGCCGAAAGCACGCCGCCGAACAGGTACTTCTGGGATTCGCTGTTCCCGCAGTGCTCTGCTTCGCTTCTTTCCTGGACAGCAACCAACAATATCTTCACCAGAGAGGCCACCATCATCGGCTGACGATCTACAGTGACTACACTTCCCCCGTTTATGAGCGCATTTTGTACTACTTTTTAGTGAGTAGCCATTTGGATGTTTTATTGAATAAATACATTTCATATTATCAGACATACTGCACTTAGTATGCGCATTTTTTATTTTTGTTTTTGCTATTACAGAGTCTTGCTTCACTCTCCAAAGTGCTGCCACGGCGTATATGTCATTTTGAACTGTTTAAATATTGGGACTTTCATTACCATCCTTTTTATTATTATCCAGTTACTGGTCTTTTTGTTTCCCTTCCTCCCCTTTCCTTTTTATAACAATTTATTTATCAACTTTTTGTGGTATTGTGGTTCAAATCTCTCTCTTTTGCACTGTAATTGTGTTTGTTTTTTGAAGTTAAGAGAATACTTATGACTTAAAGATGTAACATTTACATATAACCAATTCATTCTAGCTACAGTACACAGAGATAACTAACTCCCAAATCTGAAGGCATTCATTCTACCGTCCAACTGCTATTCGTTTTTAAAGTGATTGAAATGGCTGTCTTTAGTCATCACAGTAGTTCTCTCATGAGAATGGCATTGACTGTATGAAACATCCTCTTATTCTTCCTTGGAGTTTATGCAATGAGTGGGAGTTAAAGCCCTAAAGCATTGCACATGGGGCAAAGAAAGATACAATACAAAGATACACCCTTGCGGCAGTGATACACTAAAGGGAACCTGTCATTAAAAGCATAATTTATAACTAATAAAAGCCCCTAAGATCAGGCACTGCAATGAACATGCCTTTTACTTCAAAAGAAAGCATCTTCTATTCTCAGAATGCAGACTTTGATTTGAGTACCTCATTGGAGTTCTATTGCGCCCACCAGGCATTCCACAATGCATTGCACATTGCCTCGACAGACAATAAAGCAAAAATGTGAGTTTGCTAAGCTTCAATCGGGAAGTTTGCTTTCTGAGTGTATCCATTTATAGAGGCCCTTGTGGTCTACAAAAATAAACTCTTTCTAAAACTAAAAGACATACAGTCAAATTGTAGGCCTACTCTCAGAGTACAACTAACGTCTCCTGTCTAAAAAAAAGTTCTAAATCTAGTTACTATGTGATGCACAAGCCTCATAATATAACAAAAAACATTCTTTACCTCCACTGGCTCAGTTAATTTCTTCTTCATTTTTGTCTCACAAACTACAGAAAGTGCAGCTCACAGTGGGAGGGTTTTCAGCAACAGAGACAGTGCTGTCAGTCCCGAAAGCATGGAGAGGACTAAGTGCTGATGGACAAACTACAGGCTTTGCACACTCTCAAGCCCTGTATACACGGTCAGGAATCTCGTCAGGAAAAAACGTTTTCCTGACGGGATTCCTGGCAAGCTTGCCATGCATACAGACCGCATACAGAACAGCTGTTCTTTTAAATGGCAAGAATGCGGTGACTTCATCGACTACGACGAGCCGGCGCTCGTCACATCCGATGCTGACGCCACCATCTTGCTACACCCACACTAAACTTGTATGCTACCACGCATGCGTCGAACTCTTATCAAGCATGTGCGGGTTTCCAATAGAACAGGTAAGCATACAGACTACCGGTTTTCTCGGCAGGAAACACTCTGCTGGGAATCCCGATGGGAAAATAGAAAGCAGGCTCTCTATTTTTCTGGGCAGTTTTCCTGTCGGGAAAACTGCTAGGGAGCATACACATGGCCGGTATTCCCAGCCAAATGCTTTCCTGGCAGTTTTCCTGCTGGGGAAAATCAGTCGTGTGTACGAGGCTTCACAGGCAAAAACTTTTTATGAAGAGACATTGGGTTGATTTTCTAAAACTGGATGTGAAAATTCTGGTGCAGCTCTGCATGGTATTCATTTAGCTTCTAACTTTGGCTTGTTCAAATAAGCTTTGACAAAACAACTGGAAGCTGATTGGTTTCTGAGCTTTGTGCAGAATTGGACCACATTTAGCAAATTTTAAATGTAATAAACCAATCTCATTGTTTTGCACTGGTACCCTGCTCTTCCGTTTATGCATGATGTTTCCATTAGGTTTCTTTTTGGAATCTGATTGCAGTATCTATTTGATTTGTTCATGTTTTTGTGTGTTTTCAATGGCATGACCTCTAGAACCAAGTGCCCAGCTTAATGTATTTTGTATATTATGGTCATTTATAAGAGGGTAATTTTCTTTCTTTATTTTATATTTATTTTTGAATTAAAGGGAAACTCACCTTTAACTCTATCTTCCTTTATTTATTTTTGCATAAAAGATAAACTTTTAACTGTATTTTCCTTAATTAAAAACATGTGATTTATTAGAAGATGAAGATGCATTCAATTATGCATTTGTTTCTGCATATAGTTCAGCTTTAAAATGGTATTAATGCTTTGTTTTATTTATTTTATATATATTTTTTTAATAACACACGTTATGCTTACCTGCTCTGTGCAGCGCCGATCCTCTTCTTTTCAGGTCCCCCACCAGTGCTCCTGGCTTCTCTCCCTTGAGCAGTGCCCCCAGAGAAAGCTACTTGCCCTGGAGGCACCGCTGCATGCTCACCGAGGCATCGCTCGCTCGGAGAGAGCTCAGGTGTGGATGGTGGGGGCAGGCAGTTACACACAGAAGGTTATTTACCTTCATCCATTGAATTCCTGAAGGTAAAAAAAAAAAACTTTAGCCTTTAGAACCACTTTAAGTTGATCGGAAATTAAAAGCTAATCTCATAAATTTTGTACCATGTTACATGCAACACCTGTATTTAGGGCGTAACATGTAACATGTAACACAGTGCATATGGCCCCAAACCTCACTTTCAAACCCTCCCCTCCATGACAGCCTGTGTTGAGTCCTCTCTCCTGCACTCACTGTCACTTTTAACAGATATCTGTGAATGATGGAACTACAAGTCCTGTTTGTGTATTTATATGATACAGAGTCCTGTATGCTATCATGGACAATGGACATGTATTCAATAGTGTTGCTCACGAATATTCGCATTGCGAATATTCGCTACGAATATTGCATATTCGAGTATTCGCGAATAACTCGAATATTGCGGCGAATATTCGCTATGGCGAATATTCGTATTTTTTCAAATTTATTTTTAAAACAGATCACATCCTAGTGATCTCCATCGACGTCTAAAAGCATTGCTGGTATGATTAGAGAGAGACCCTGGGCCGAGTAGCTGATGCGATTCTTTTATGTTGCCAAAAATTCGCATTGCGAATTTTCGGCAACATAAAAGAATCGCATCAGCTACTCGGCCCTTCTTTTGCATCAGAGCCAATCAGAATAACTTGAATATTCGGCAAAAGGAATATTGCGCGATATTCCTTTTGCCGAATATTCAAGTTATTCTGATTGGCTCTGATGCAAAAGAAGGGCGGAGAAGATAATCGCGCAATATTCCTTTTGCCGAATATTCGAGTTATTCTGAATGGCTCTGATGCGCCCTTCTTTTGCATCAGAGCCAATCAGAATAACTTGAATATTCGGCAAAAGGAATATTGCGCGATTATCTTCTCCGCCCTTCTTTTGCATCAGAGCCAATCAGAATAACTCGAATATTCGGCAAAAGGAATATTGCGCGATATTCCTTTTGCCGCATATTCAAGTTATTCTGATTGGCTCTGATGCAAAAGAAGGGCGGAGAAGATAATCGCGCAATAGGAATATTGCGCGATTATCTTCTCCGCCCTTCTTTTGCCCCCTTATTCTCCTTTCTTTTAAGTAGAGTTAGTGTAGAGTTAGTGTTTAGTGCATATTAGTTTAGTAATACAGGAAATGATCTCCGTTTATGAGAATTTTGCAATCATTTTCGCATTAGCGAAATTTCGCAAATTTTTTTTGGGATAAAATATCACGAATATTCGATATTAGTGAATATTCGCAAATATTCTTCTATATATTCGCGCAATATCGCGAAATCGAATATGGCGTATTCCGCTCAACATTAGTATTCATTGGAATACAAGTGTAGTGATCACTCCATTGATACTTCCTCTAACTCAGTAACTAAAAGTCTGTACCTTGAAGATAAGTCTGTAGGAGCCTGACAGTGAAACTAGTGTCCCAACTGGAAGGTTTGCCCTCACCTCCTGTTCCCAGGGCACATGTAAAATATAGTAGCATGTTCTGAGGAGGAGTTCTTGGGGAGAATGAAGCATCGCAGTTGGGACACAGACAGTTATAAAAGCCTGGTAGCGTTTTTTTACTCTGCCCTGCTCTATCCAACACTACAAAGGTTGAACCTACCCTCTGACACATCAATACTATCATAGCAATAACTCCTTATGACTTAAATTAGTTTGCACGTAAAACCACACCTAAAACAATGCATCCAAAGTTATAGACATCTAAAGTTAGATGCAAATCTTTACTTTTCCAGTAAAAAAACCTTCTCTGCTTGACCTCTTCTCTGTAAACTGGTCCATTTCTTAAAGCGGATCTCCACCCAAAATTAAACATGATCACATAAATAATATTGCTCCTAAACAATGCCGAAACCGATATTTGCAATTAAAATAACATTTACAGTACCATTAAACTAGATGGTCTTCCAGTCTGCCTTCCTCGGGTTATTGCTCGGGTTTCTGTTCGTTTCCTGTCCCGTGCAGTGTCTACTGGGAACTCGTGTCATAGCTCCCTTGAGATGGTATTCTTCCCACGTTAGACAAGATATCGCGCGATTTTGAGGAAGTGACACGCAATGTAAATCAATGTTGTTGTTTGGCTGGCTGGGTAAAAAAAGGAGGCGGGATCTTTTAACTTCTTGTGTTGCCGCTGTCATGGCAACACATACGCCAAAGCCGCTGCTGCCCGTCGCTCGTGCGCATGCGCGAGATCGAGCGGTGGATGCTGGGACATCAGCATCCACCGGAACGAGGAAGTGCCGGGCTGTGGGCTTATGCCCACAGTTAAAATGGAGCAGGAACCGGATGGATGAATATAACTTTTTATTTGCCACTGTATTGCAGCGGAGCGGCGGGGAGAGACAGGACACGTGAGTAGCGCTAATTCTGGTGATTTAACTTTTAAAGAGCCATTAAAAAAAAACTTTCTTGCCGTGGGAGATCCGCTTTAATACTGTTTTGCATCAATTGACTTTGTTACTACTAATCGTGTAATCCCCTGCTTTTTGTATACTACCAGAATATAGCAACCATTATGTCAGTACTTCTCTTATTTTGCTCTTTATATGTTAAATTCTCTCTCAATAAAAATAATTGAAAGTAAAAAAAGGCTTAGTACAATGATTGTCTTAGTGTCCAAGCACTCCTTTCTTAAGGATGGATTTCATTTGATATATAGTATGTTATATGTTCTCTTTTTAACAGTGGCAAAAAAGTTCCCATCAAATGCGATCATCTTTATCCTATAGAAGCATCCCCTATTAGGCAGGCAGGAGAAAGGTGGCAATGTGATTTGAAATTTGTCAGTGATGCCAAGCTGTGTTATGGCGGATTACCAGTGCGTTTGTAATTTCATGAATTGCTTCATCTCACACTTAAGATATAACTCATTGTCTTCAGTACAGGGTCAGGCTTGCAGATTGGACTCCTAGGATGACTTACACTTGCCAGTACATCATACACTCAGTTTGAAGCCATCTTTTACGAGGTCTCATTTCTACCCACTCATTTGACACATACGGGAGGTTCTTTGGCATGTTTTTGTATTTTGATTTCTGCATGCTGGCGATGCACAGTGCCCAGGAATACTAAACCAATGCTTAGTGTTTTCAGTTTATGTAAAAACACCTAGTGCCATTTAAAATATGCAGAACAGATGTTACCAAGAGTTTCGGCACAATAAATATATTAACAACATGCAGGATAAAATGTTCCCTTTTCCAGCTCCTGAGGCTTTTATGATTTTTTTTCCACTGCTCTGATGGCAGAGCTTGAGGATTACCATCTAGCTGTTATGTGGATAGGCACAAGCAAAACAATCCTGCATTAGGAATGTGTGCCTGACGGGAAAAAACAACCAGAAGCATAAGCAAGCCTGGTAGTTTACAGAATGTAAAGGATCAGTCTTCCAAATATTGACATTTTGGTTATGATGTTCAGTGAATTCCCAGTCTGTTTTTATTTGAAGGGGAATATGCTTGACAATCTGCTCACATACATTCCCAAATAATAATTATTCACTGTTATTTCCCCAATGTTTGTGCTTTTTGGGAACTGTGTTTGTATAATGGCTTAATGCAAGCCTGTCAATAAAATAAACCCAAAACCGCCATCAATGCTCTGTACTAGAATCATTATTCTAAGGGCTCCTGCAAAAAAATGTGAGCACCCATTAACACACCTAATGTATTAAGATGCTTAAACAATGCATTTTTTTATGCATTTGCTTTGTTTTAAAAAAAAAGCTTGCCAGATGCCCCCTTTGTGTTGTTTTTTATGGATTTCTGTATTATCATCTCGGCTAGTAACGCATTTTTTAAATGCATCTTAAATGCACTGTAAATTCCATAGGGGCTTTTGTGACATGTTTGCAGTGTGTTTGTAGTGCATTTGCAGTGCTTTTAATTGACATCAATGGAAGATTTTGGGAAGCTGCAATGCCTGAATTTTGATGCAATGTGTAACAGCTCTGGTGAATGGGAGTGAACCTCAACTGCGGCTAGCAAGGATTTCAATGCACTTCTCTATGTGAGGATTCAGTATTGGACCCCAGGGGTCACTTCACACAAACAGGAGTTTGGGGGTTCTCTACATCATCTCTCTCTCACATAAAGGAATGTGTTGAGCTACTAGGGGTGGATGCATTACAACATGCGACCAAAGCCTAGCATTAAAAGATATGATTTAGGAAACAGTTCCAATGCACAACTGTAAGCAAGTGATTATCAGTATTGGACCCCAGGCATCACTCCAATCAGAGAACAGGAGTTTGGGGGTTCTCTACATCATATCACTTAAACATACAGCAGTCAATTAGGCTACTAAGGGAGTAAGCATGAATTATCTTCAACCTTAGCATAGAAAAGTTAGAGCGAACATGTTCAGCAACTTAGGGCATTGGCCCTTCAACTAGTAAGAACTTATGTCAAGCACGTAGTAAATATGAAGATTAGTAGCAACTAGAATTTGCATACAAGAGGCATATATAGCTCAGCTTATTTAGAAGTATATGTTTCCTTTAAGATGTTCCTCAGCAACCAGCCAAGGCACAGCAGTCAGTCCCAAGTAATAGGATGATAGGTGACAAGCCAACGTTAAGTACAGCATGTGCTTAACTACAATATGTGTACCAGATATCCTAAAACACAAGTTAAACAAGTGTTACTTATGCGTTTGCAGGGCTTGAGACATGGGATTCCGTAGTGTAGGGTGTCAGCAAGGAATTCCTCTTAGGGTGCCAGCAGCAATGGTAGAAGGTGTTAGATAGCATAATGGCTATATAGGCATGAAGAATCCTGGTGGTCTTGAAATGTAGCGTAGAGAGTAATGACAGCAGGGTAGTAGCATGGTCGAGCTACGGCTGACAATAATAGAATGGCGTGTATCATACACATCGTTCTGTTTATACTCAAGCAGCATGTGTGCCAAATGCAAGTGATTGCATTTGGCACTTCCTTGTTCTAGGCTGAAACGCACGCGGCGCTGGGCGATGACGTCATTGCGCGGTCGCCGTGCTGAGCTCCAGAGTGGAGCGCATTATGGCGCCAATCGCCTATTACACAATGCAAGAGTAACGCAACCATGTGAACAATGGGGGCTGCAATGGACACAGTTTTGACAGGCGTTCATGGAGCTTCGAAAAAACGCTAATGAAACTGTTTTTGAAGCTAGCGTAAACTTAGCCTAACTTAATGAAAGGAAATGGAGTGGAACCAGACTCTACATTAATCATACTTCAAAGTGCTGTCATCCCATAAATTATAGTACACTCAAAAATATGTGAGACAAAATAAAATAAATCCAAATCCGCCATCACTGCTCTGTACTAAAATCATTATTCTAAGGGCTCCTGAAAAAAAAATTGGAGAATCCGTTAACACACCTAATACATTAGGATGCTTTAACAATGCATTTTTTATGCATTTGCTTTGTTTTAAAAAATGTTTGCCAGATGCCCCCTAACTCCTCACACAGCTTTTACGCCATCAGACATCACACTCCTGTCAGTAAGGTGCGCAGCAGACGCTCTCACCTTAGTCTGCTCAACCTAGGGATAGTGAGAGCAGGACGCTCTCAAACGAGTCGGCTCTCCCCAGGGACAGCATCAGCTAGGCAGGCAGGATTTCTCACAGCTCTCTGTGTCCCTCCCAGCCCTGCAACCGTGCTCCAGCTTCTGGCCAAGCCTCTGCTCTGGGACACCCAAGCGAATAATTTTTCTCCTCCTGAGCCATTCTTCTCCAGACATCCTCCCCAGGTAGGCCCTACTTTTCTTTCACCTCCCCTGGAACCGATTGGCGGCCGTCCTTATCAGGATAAGCCGCCGAATCAGCTGAACGCTGGGGCCTCTTTCCCTCTCCTTACCCCACATTACCACCCACCAGCCAAGCAACCTTCCCCCCGGCGCCTCCCCGCGATTCCCCGTTTTCTCCCCTTAACCGCGCCAGCCACTGCTGATTCGCGGCCGCCGCATCTTAGGAAAGGCCGCGGCTTCATCCGCGGCCTAGCGGCGCGCCGCACTCTCGGCCAAAAACACCTCTAGTAACCCCCCAGGAGCTCACCCCCAGCCCCTGTAGGACTCATCCACCCCTGGCCTCAACAACCAGCCCCCCCCCTGCTCACCAATCCACCCAGCTGGCTACACACCAGCCTGGGTCCCATGTCCTGCTCCTGGTCGGCGGCCATCTTGGTACACCCCAGCAGCAGTGTCAGCTTCCCCCCCCCACCCCCCTTTTCATAACTTAATAGTACTTGATCCAGGGGTTCGCCTTTCAGGGATCAGGAAGGAATTTTTCCCCTACCAAAGCAAATTGGCATACCATGGTTAGAGTTTTTTTGCCTTCCTCTGGACCAAGCCGGGAGGATTCACTGAATCCTCTCTTCATCGCCACCAAAAGAAACGACTTTTCCCCTGGTGAATGGCGACCATGGCTAATCTGCGGTACTCCGCAGAAACCATTTGGAATCTGAAGCGTTTCGCCGCAATACTGCCAGCCATCACCAAAAAGACCCTAAGAATTGAGCAACTTTTGAGGATTGATCGACGATCGACTGTCAAAAGTTTTAGCCGTTTACCCCAACCTAAGCGCATTTCATGTGCTTTGATCAACACAAGATCGGCAGTAAAACACCGACTTGAAATCCATGATTTCATTCTACAACACGACCTAGACTGCCTCTTCATTACAGAGAGCTGGCTCACAGCCGACTGTAACACCATTCTAGGAGAATTGGTGCCAGAAAACTACCGTATTATTACGGAAAACAGAATAGGGCAAAGAGGAGGAGGACTGGCGGTGATCCATAAGACGCGTCTTGCGATCACAAAACCAAGCCTCCAAAACCCTCTTCCATTCATGGAAACCCTTACTCTTCAACTGCAAGTAAACGGCCAGGAGACCGTCCGGATTCTACTCTGCTATAGGCCACCCGGCCCCAAGTCGCAGCTGCTCCCATCTTTGACGGACTTTGTCTCCACCTATACCCTGAAAAGCAAACACCTTTTGCTGCTCGGGGACTTCAACCTCTGGGCCAACTCCCCGCAAGACCCCATTGCCAACGCCTGCATCGACCACCTGGAAGGATTAGGGCTTCAGCAACTAGTATGTGGGCACACACATGCTTCAGGTCATATGCTCGATCTTATTTTCAGACAAGATCTGGAAATAAAAATCTTGGAAAATGAACCATTGCCATGGACAGATCACCATGCAATTAAATTCATTATTTCCGAATTCCCCCCCTTAACAAAAACATCAAATCCAGTGACAACACACTGGACCAGATGTCAGAAGAAGCTCCACTCGGAACTCTTCAAAGCCACGTTAGGGGAAAAAATAAACACAATTCAGCCGCACCAAACAGCGGAAGAAACACTGGAGGCCATAAACACAGCCCTATTGCAGTCAGCTGACTTGATAGCGCCGAAACGAAAGACCCAGATCAGGAAAAATAACTCCGGCTGGTTCAACAACCAGCTGGCGTTACTGAAGCAAGAGCGCAGAAGGGCAGAAGCAGCCTGGAAAAGAAGCTCTTCAGATGAGAACCTCTCGATCTACAAGGCAATAACCAGAAAATACTACAAGCAAATCTTCGAAGCCAAGAAAAACTATTTTTCTGAGGCTATCAACGGTGCCCTAAATCGCCCCCGCGAACTCTTCAAGCTGGTCACTCAGACCATGAATCCAGGATGTCTTGAAGCCCCCAACTTGGATACACAAAAATTTTGCGATGAGTTATCGGATTGCTTCATTAACAAAATTGAGGCAATCCGGCAAAGCATTCAGCAAAACAATTGCTCTCCCAGCCCCCCCCCCGTAGTCATTTACACAGCACCGGCAGCAATTCACCCCAGTTTGGTGAGTTCACGCTGGAACCCATCTCCATTCAGACCACTAAAAATATCATTGGCGCTCTGCGCAACATCACTGCGCCAAATGATATTATCCCCACCAAACTGCTGAAGGAATGCGCCGACATCCTGGCACCTCCTGTCACGCAGCTTATCAACCAATCCTTCAGGGAGGGCATAATGCCCTCCCAGCTGAAGGAGGGCTTCATTCAACCCATCTTGAAGAAAGCCACCCTGGATCCTAAGGATCCACTCAACTGGCGCCCCATAAATGTTCTCTCCAAGGTAATGGAGAAAGCAGTGGTACAGCAGCTGCAACAGCATCTAGATACCCACAACTTACTCGACCCATTTCAATCAGGATTCCGTCCCGGACACGGGACAGAATTAGCATTGCTTAAGATATGGGACGACGTTCTCGAGGCCGCAGACGAAGGAGAATCTTCTCTTCTGGTTCTGCTGGACCTAAGCGCAGCCTTTGATACAGTTGATCACAAGCTGTTATTGACTCGGCTGGCTAAAATAGCCAAAGTCGCAGAAAGCGATCTATCCTGGTTCTCCTCTTTTTTGGAAAACCGATCGCAAATAGTGAAGCTAGGACCCTTCACTTCTGAACAACGCACATTATCGTGCGGGGTCCCTCAAGGATCTCCCCTGTCGCCGATGTTATTCAACATCTATGTGCGTCCTCTTTTCGAAATCATCAGCAGCCAAAAACTGCTTTATCATTCATATGCAGACGACACGCAACTGTACTTCCGCATTTGCAATAAAAAGGATCACCACCTCAACCTAGAGACATGCCTCTCTTTGATAGAGGACTGGATGACAAAGAGTTATCTCAAACTCAACGGAGCGAAAACAGAACTTCTTCTGTTTCACGCCAAGCGTAGGAATCAATCGACAACAACCTGGATCCCCCCGCCCATTCTGGGCAAAATCATCACCCCTAGCGCCAAAGTCAAAAGTCTTGGGGTCATCTTTGACTCCGACATGACAATGAACGCACAAATAGGGGCAGTAGTCAGCGGATCTCACTATCTGCTGCGCCTACTACGCAGACTCACGCCTTTTATTCCCAAGAAAGACATAGCGGTCGTGGTGGGAGCGATTGTAAACTCCAGACTGGACTATGCAAATGCCCTTTACCTCGGACTCCCCAAGTACCAAATCGCTCGTCTTCAAGTCGTTGAAAATACGGCCGCCAGACTTGTGACTGGGAAAAAACCCTGGGAATCAATCTCACCTTCACTGAGATCCCTTCACTGGCTACCAGTTAAAGACAGAATCACCTTTAAAACTCTCTGTCTAACGCATAGATGTATCCATGGGAATGCTCCCCATTATCTATGCGAAAAATTAAAAGTTCACAATCCCAATCGTATTCTACGATCCACCAATCAAAATCGGCTTCAGATACCGAAAGCCAGATACAAGTCCAAAGGAGACAGGAGATTCGCTGTCCAAGGTCCCAGACTATGGAACGCCTTACCAGCCAGCATTCGACTGGAGGAGAATTACTTAGTCTTCAGGAGAAAGATTAAGACTCATCTCTTTTGATCTCAAAGGAGACAGGAACAACAAGCGCCCAGAGGCGATTTACTTCGCATGTGCTGCGCTATATAAGTTCTTCATTCATTCATTCATTGTGTTGTTTTTTATGGATTTTTGTATTATAATCTCGGCTAGTAACACATTCTTTACATACATCTCAAATGCACTGTCAATGCCATAGGGGCTTTTGTGACGTGCTTGCAGTGTGTTTGAAGTGCATTTGCAGGGCTTTTAATTGACATCAATGGAAGCTTTTGGGAAGATGCAAAGCCTGGAAAATGACACATGTTTGGTCAGTTTTGATGCTTCAAAGTGCTGTCATCCCATAAAATTATAGTATACTCATAAATATGTGAGACAAAGGGATCTTGTGTGCAGCATTTTGAGCTGAATTACAACATAATAATATGTAATAAGACTCAAAGAAAAGGAAAGTGGCGCTGTTCTATAAAACTCCAGTCTAATAGTATAAATAATGTGTAGGTAATAAAGGTGATGGATGCCTTCAACTAGGCAATTAAAGTCATAAAATGTGAAGCATACAGCAAAAAAATACTGTATAAGTAAGTGAAATAATACATATGTGCAAAAAAATGCTAGAAAGTGCAACTGAGTCCAACACTGTATGTAAATTCAGCATACAAATATTAAAGTGAGTTAGTGCATGTCCAAAAAAGCAATTTCCAAAAGGTGACTGGTGCAAACTCAAACGATTATCCTTGTGACAGTCTGAAAAAAGTTCCAGTGACAAAAACTATTTGGTGACTTGGCAGTGCTCCCCTCTCGTGAATACACTCACCAGAGCATCTCACCTATATAGGGGTAAAAGGCGATGAATAAATTGTGCTCCTGTTCTTGGTGTCCTACGAACCATAATCCACTCCCCCTCTGCTGCCTGGTTGCGATGATTGGATACCTTTCTTGGAGCTAGGTCCCTCCTGGGATATGTAGTAGACTGCTTGGAATATCCTAATTCATCCACCGCTAGCATTAAGGGTTCCACATGTCATTTAATTAAAGAGGCACACCCCATTAATTCACTTCCGGTTTCTCTCTGCATGTTCTTTGGAAGCTGGTCAGATGCCGAGAGTACCACGCACTGCGCTCGCTGCTCGCATTTTTTGACATTCTGTGTTACATAGGAGCATTGTAGCTCCATATATTTTTTAATTGAACATTTTTTTAATTATAATAAATGCTCTTAACCAAAGCGGTATTACACTACGGGGGTGCACCTCTTTTATTAAATTACATGTGAAACCCCTGATGACAGCGGCAGATGAATTAGGATATTCCAAGCAGTCTACTACATATCCCAGGAGAGACCTATCTCCAAGGTGTATATCCAATCATCGCAACCAGGCAGCAGAGGGGCAGTGGATTTCGTTTCGTAGGACACCAAGAACAGGAGCACAATTTGTTACACGCCTTTTACCCCTACAGGGGTGAGGCGCTCTGGTGAGTGTATTCACGAGAGGGAAGCACTGCAAAGTCACCAAATATTTTTGTCACTGGAACTTTTTTCAGACTGTCACAAGGATAATCATTTGAGTTTGCACCAGTCACCTTTTGGAAATTGCTTTTTTGGACATGCCCTAACTCACTTTAATATTTGTATTCTGGATTTACATACAGTGTTGGACTCAATTGCACTTTATAGCATTTTTTTGCACATATGTATTATTTCACTTAAGTATTTTATTAGTATTTTTTGCTGGCTGTTTCACGTTTTATGAATTGGATTGCCTAGTTGAAGCCATATATCACCTTTATTACCTACACATTATTTATACTATGAGACTGGAGTTTTATAGAACAGCACCACTTTCCCTTTCTTTGAGTCTTATTACATTTCTGGATTTCACTATTGTGAAATTTAATATAGAGAGGCAGCAGTTTGCACCCCGGAATTTTTTATCTGAACATAATAATATGGTTACAATTCAACAGTTCTATTTTAACAAATGCACAGTAGTAAAATTCATCACAGGTAGGTTGTTTAAATATAAGATTGAAGGATTCCCCCAGGGGAGGGGCTTTATAGGCAGCAATAGTAAGCGTATATATAGTAGTACCAAAAACAAGAAATTATTTTATGAAAATCAATAAATATTTAATTATATAGAAAAAAGATCATACAATATGACATAATATAACACTTAACAAGTCATAGAGTTGCAAAAAAATTGAAACTGATCCACATAAGTAAACTCTACAAGGCCCTACGCGTTTCGGGGTTTTCCCTTCTTCGGGGGCCGGAGTCTGTGTGGAAACAAATTAGGTTGCATCAGGTTTACATAAACATAGCATCAAAAATATATAACTTTAACAATCGCGTCAGATTTTAATACAGCAAGCATAATAAGTAAAAGATAGACAGAAACACATACCAGTCAAGAGATGGCAACTCAATAAAAACACAGGGTAAAAAAGTCCATGGTGAAAAATTCCTGAAGGGATGGTATACAGGAGTTGGGGAGCAGGCACCGTGCATCCAAGGGAAGCAAACCCCAAGCCAAAAACTGCCAAGCTTAGGAAAGTTGTATAATTCCTAAAATGAAGGACACAATGCAAAAAAGATATATATATCTATGCAAAGTAAAAAATAAAATATAATAAATATAATGGTTCTAGTATATATGTATGTGTCATATCAATTTGTGTCAAGGTTGTTTAAATATATAGACACCCGGTGGTTGATTTACTAAAGGCAAATAGACTGTTCACTTTGCAAGAGGATTATACCCAGAGTTTAGGGAAAGAGATGAATCTCTACTGACATCCACTAACCAATCATGTGCAGGCAAAGATTATGTTTTATTTTTCTTCTATGTGATTAGGTTTTCCTTGCACAGTGAAATTTTACCACTTTCAATAAGTTCTAGGACAAATTCCCTTGCACAGTGCAACTTCCCTTGAAAAGTGAACAGACTATTTTCTATTACTACTATAAGTAATAGTAAATCAAACTCAATGTGTCAGTATGTGTATCCCTTAAAACATTACATCTGGTAGCCACTAGTGTTGGTATGTCCCCGAACTTTTGGCAAAATAACCACCTCAAGAGGTACAGGAATCTAATAAACACCATAGAAACACCCCAGAACACACCCAAACACACCCAAATGCCCAATAACCAGCAGTGTTCCAGCAGTGTCCCTGTGCCCCTCAATGCCCAGAGCCACAACCAAGGATGGAACCAAAGATTCCAACATTCCTCCTACAGGGGGTCTCTTTACTCTTACACCGTGCTAAGCACAAGCAGGTTTATAGTCCCTCCAGATATGGGGAACACATGGCATAGATTAATGAATGTTTTATCTACCTAAGCTATAGCTACACTTCTGACCATTTTGATGTTTCATGTTTCACCCATATTTAGGAATCACTTAAAACATGGTCACAGCCAACAGCTCCCCACCTCCTCATAATCCTACAGACTCCCTAGCAGCTCATCTTGGTTCAACCTGCACAGCTCACGATCCATTCACATAGATCTGTGAAAAGAGAGACTGCAACTATAAGTCCAATTTGTCACCAAACCAGAGGAATTCATTGTTCTCAATGAAGCCAAGTGCGGTGACATTACTTGTAAGTCCATTAATATTTTCTCCAACCCCATAACTAAAGGACTGTACCTGGGTATGGACCTGCGGCTGGAGAACTAGTCTGCAGGAACCCTTAAGCCTTGTACACACGATCGGATATCTGATGGAATCTAATCCGATGGATTTTTTCATCGGATATCCAATGAAGCTGACTTTCATCAGTCTTGCTTACACACAATCAGTCAAAAATCCGACCATGCCAAAACGTGGTGATGTAAAACACTGAGCACTTGTGGATTTTTGACCGATGGACTTCCACACAGACGATCGTTTTTTTTTATCGGTTCTATTTTTTTTTCACTGATGGAAAACAAAGCGATGGGGCCCACACGCGATCAATTTGTCCGATGAAAACAGTCTGTTTTTTAAGAACGATCTGGATGCATTTTTTTTTTGTCAAAGGGTGGAATATGCCTTTAATACATAAAAAAAGTAGTTTTGTATAGAGAGTGGCAGTATAAGAACTTCTGTGAGATTATTACTTCCTGTGACCCTGTTGGATAGATCTTCCCTCATTTACATTACCTGTAACAAAAGAAATAACGGGTGTCATTTGGACAAGAAGCCTCAAACAGCAAAAAAATATTTTATATCTCTTAGGGCCCAGTTGCCTAAGGATGGTCAGATCACACCAACACATCCAAATATATTAACACACTATGGCCTCTGATGCAGCTGGTCAGAGTCGGGAAAAACAGTCAGGCTGATTTTAAATCTTCTATGCTACCCTCTGTTAGTATTTTTTTGAACAATTTGCTGCTATAATACTATTGGAGAATCCTTGATTTCTTACTTGGCTTGATGATCGACACTTGGAACATGTGACTGTTCTGTACATTGACTTTCTCCACCTAAGCCCCCATTATCCTTATTGAAGAATTGCCTGAGTCACCCTCCATATTACAACAACTGTATGGGAGTGAACTTCTGGGTAAGGCCCAGTTTGGTGATGGTACAACATATCCTCCTCTTGACCATTATGCCCGGTTAGACATTTGGGATGTGACCAGCTGTAGGTTTATTCAACTATGGAATGGGGAGCTATTATTTGATTTGTCTATTGGACATGCAGTCACAGTGATGTGCTATATAAAATTGTCCTGGAGAAACTTCTGGACTATTACATTGCATCATATCTTTGTTGATGGTGATTATGGAGTTATGAAGAGAACATTATTTTTGCTATATCAGTCCCTGGATTTTATTGGCTTCTGACTTTTCTTGGGTTTACCATACAGATATATCATTAATACATACTGCATGCATACATGCTTACAATGAATATTTATAAGAGGGGGATAAGGATCATAGCTGCTTTTAATGTGTGTGTTAGTTTGGAATTTTTGTAACAATAAAGCTTTTTGGTGATGTGCACTGACGGAGTGGAACTATAAATTGCAAGTACTTTAAGGATTTCTGTAACTAATCTATGCTGAGGACACATAAGAGGAAAGAGGTTGAGTCAAAACAGGGTTTTTATATTTTGTTTTGTTTGTAATTAGTTTTACCGATGATTACTTCTCCTCAAGAAGCATAATATGTGATTAACCAAATGTGGGACCTAGAGGATATTTTGTTTAGTTTTATTCCAAATACATTCTCCGTTTAATGAGCTGCCATACTTTTTCTTTCTCACATGGCAAGGCTGACTGACTAAAAGCAGAGCTCTATCTGTATCTCTGAGATTAAATGTCATCAGTTGTAATTATAGTAGTTTACAAGATTGTAATACATGAAGAAGAGTCTCTAGATTCTGCAATAGAAATATGATACAACAAGCATTATTTTCCATTGGTTTTCTCAAAAGCTTCTGGGTTTATGAAATAGAGGTCTGTATTACAAGCTTTAAAGTGGATGCAAACCAGATTCATGAAATTTGAGCTGGGCAGTGAGCAGTGTTTTGTTATCTCTCTTCCATGAGCTAAGTCCCATAGCTCTCTCCTGAACTGTTCCTCTGTTATAAGCCTGATAACTCCTGACAAATTCTCAGACACTTTAGACAAAAGCAGCTTAAATCTTCAGTTTGGTTGCTAAAATAGATTAGCGGGGAGCAGGTCCTATTACAAAACACCTCTGAGAGTCTCTGCATATGATGAAAGGGGGTGCCTTTCCTCCAATCAGCAATTTTAGCTATCTTGGCTGTATGCCCAGACATCACACTCTGTTAACCAGGAAGAGAAAATCTCCTAACACGATCTCAACGTTCTAAACAGTATATAAATGTGAAATCAGCAGATATACATGTAAAACCTATGCAGGGAGATTGATTTCATCCTTGTGTATCATCTGATGCTGTTCACTTCAATGGGTGTATGGAGGCTTTACATCCACTTTAACCTACCTTTAAAGCCGTGAAAATGCTCTTTATTAACTGAGTGCAATAAAAAGGGGTTGACTTTCTAAAATGTCATCTACTATTTCAAGTCAAGGAGAGAAGAGAAGCACATGAGCTGTAAAACCCATATTACATGGACAGCCCCTACCCTCAGGGAGCTTACAATCTATTGTCCCTACTTTACACAAACACTAGGGCCAATTTGGACAGCAAGCAATTAACCTACCCATCTTTAAAGTGTAGGAGGAAATCACAACTTTTGGGGGAAACCAACACAAGAACAGGAAGGACATGTAAATTCCTAGTAGTTGATGTCCTGACTAGAATACAAACTGCCGTCCCTATTGCTGCAAGGCCGAAGTACATGACTACTGCATTACTATATACAGTATTACACAAACTTCATTCATGTCTCTTTGCCAGAGGAACCTTGTATTTTAATTAATAAAGCAGCAGGGCAGAGGAAATTTCATACATCTAAGTCGTTACTATAAAAGCAATACCATTACCATAATGTTACTAATGCAGAATTAAAGCATTTGTATTGCATATTTGGCAGTGTGATTATTGTGGACAGCCAAATAATAGTATAACAGCTTGTATTAATTAGGCTATTTGTGATTTTTGGTCAGCTGTCTGTTTTTCTAGTTCTGTATTTGCATATACATCCATATTTCTGGAGAGAATAATCTCTAATTTTTGATTTCAGTGCGTTTTCCTGGAGTTACATTAACCCTAGACACAGCTCAGCTGACATCTGGGGCCGCACCAGTTCTAGAGATTAGGCCCTCTTCTCCAATGGATAATATGGCCTATGATTTGATCAAAAGACCTAATTATTGCTCTCTTTGTTCACTGCACGGATGCCAGGGAGAACGCAAAAACTGCTTAATGCTGTTTAGTTTTGTTCAGGGGACAGCAGACTCTTCTAAATATTTTTAAAGAAAATATGGAGGATGCTTTTACTGATTTCCCCTTCTAAAATTGCTAACTCTCTGGCTATCTTTCTAATCCAATGGCTTTAATATTTCCTAAGGCACTGATCTGGGACATGTGTACAGATCAGCGCTTTAATTTTCTGTCTGAATTGCATACATTTTATTGTAATGATATGAGTAATATAGATTTGTATAAGGCCTCATGAACATGGCCACCTGGAAGCATATGGTATAAAATTAAGGCTTAGATCTGCTTGGGAGTCACAGGTGCTGCATGAAGCCACACATAGAAAACAATGGTTGTACCTAGGTGTAAGCTGGTGCTTGTATAAACACACAGGTACACAAATGCACATCCCTGGATGCAAACTGCCTGCGGCCAGCGTTGTATATCCTCAACCATTATTTTTTATGGGTGGCTGTAAGCAGCACCTGTGGTTCCTAAGTGGGGAAATACACCTGGATTTTACATGATAGAGCCTGTGCATGAAGGCTTAAAGATGTTGTTTCATAAGTAATTTTTTTTGCTGAATTATTTGATGACACAACTGCGTTTTAGTTTAAATCGGTTGTAAAGTCATTAATAACATATTCTGGAATCCCCTCTGTTACAGAAAGATGTACTGTGTAGTGTATCTGTTTTTTTTTTAATTATTCAGCAAAATACCTTATTTTACAGTGCCGCTGTGCAGTCATGTTACCTCCCAGCACTCTCCTTCCCAGATCTGAGGACTACGGTGGAAGGGGCTGAAATTTCCCTCTAACATCAGCCAGGAGGAGAGTGACGGGAGGTCACGTGAGTGCACAATGGCACTCTGAAATAAGGTATTTTGCTGCATTACTTTTAAAAAACAGACACTGCACATTATACCTTGCTGTAACAGAGGGAATTCCAGAATTAGTGATTTTGCAGCCACAGCGGAATATCGGTGGGAGAGGAGGGGTGGGGAGGAGATGGCTCACACACATAGACTCCCAAGCTTAAAGGCAGGGAGGGAGGGGGGGAGAGACTGTGGGAAGGCGGAGGCATGTAAACTGACCATAGTATCATGGATCAGGAGCTATGATTTATTACCATGGTCAGCACACTAAGGGGGACACAGAAACAGGCAGGATCAACCAGGTACACAAAAATTAGTGCAGCGCTCATAGATATGAAAAACGTATAAAAAACTGCGAAGAGTGACAATAAATCTGATATTCAGTGTATGCAACTGACAATCCATAATATTGTAATATCACAAAGTATCTGTTGATAAAATATAAATAATAAATATTTGACTAAATTTGATAAACAATATTAATAGTCCACCAATGTGAACAAATGTGAAACGTAAAAAGTCCTAATGAAAGGATGACTGAACAAACTAGAACAAACAATATCAATGGGGTGAAGATTCAAAATAACATCAACTGTGCAGGGGCTTACCAGAAATGGTGGACTTAAGGGGGCATATACTACCTAAGTCAGACAGGCTATAAGATAAATTCCACCATTTAGGAAATAAAAGGGGGAAAGGCCTTCACAAATCCTGGAAAAGCAAGGCTTTAATCTTACACAGACTGATGGACAAATTGGGTTCTCACCCATTTAAATTCTCATAAGGAGGAAGAAGGATGGTCTCAATGTTCAACCGTGGTGACCAAAAAATGAAAAGAGATGCCACATATCGTAATAACGTAAGTATATTTATTATAAAAGGAGTAAAAAGGAACACTCACATTTCCAAAGTGTACACAAGCTTAAATCAAAAAATAGAAGGCTTAGTGATAATGGAAGATCTTTTAATTTTTTGGTCACCACGTTTGAACATTGAGACCATCCTTCTCCCTCCTTGTGATAATTAACGTTGGTGAGAACCTGATTTGTCCATCAGTCTGTGGAAGATTTAAGCCTTGCTTTTCCGGGATTTGTGAAGGTCGTTCCCCCTTTTATTTCCTAAATGGTGGAATTCATATTAAAGCCTCTGTGACTTAGGTGGTATATGCCCCCTTAAGTCTTCCATTTCTGATAAGTATCTGCACAGTTGATGTTATCTCAAATCTTTACCCCATTGATATTGTTTGTTCTAGTGATGTTCCAGTGATGTTCAGTCATCCTTTCATAATTTTGTTTACGTTTCACATTTTTTCACATTGGTGTACTATAAATATTGTTTAACAATTTTAGTCAAGCATTTATTAGTTATATTTTATCAACATATACTTTGCATAAACTGAATATCAGACTTCTTGTCATGCTTCACAGTTTTTTATACGATTTATTTTTTCATATCTATGAGTGTTGCACTAATTTTTTATACTGTTTAATCCATTGGTCTTGGGCTGTGCTGGCTGCCATATATATGTATTTTTAAAGCACAGCACAGTATTCTTTGAATTTTTCTAAGATCAACCAGGTACGTTACAGCATAGAGAGGGAAACATGAAACGGCACAAGCCCTATGCTGTATACCCTGCTTTAAAGGAACATGATTTTTATTTTATTTTTGTAGGGTTACAACCACTTGAGAGACATGTCAGTAAAAACTTTGTCTTCTTTAGGTGTTTGATACAGATACATTCTAGGCTGTAGTAGAATCTTTGAGTTATATTTTTGTAAGTTACTCTGACTTCCTAATCTAAATGATTGGTATTGATCAGTGGGGTTGATTTACTAAAGGCTAATAGGTTGTTCGCTTTGCAGGAGATGTTGCACTTTGCTATGGAATTTTCCCCAGAGTTGAGTAAAAGTGGTACATTTTCACTTTGCAAAGATTATCCAAAAATATGCAAGGAAAATTGAAAAACAGCATTTTGTTTGCAAATTATAATACTAATAATGGAGGCCAGTGGATCTTCATTGTATTCACAAGGCCTGAATTTCCTTTTACTTGCTTTAGAAAATCAACCTCAGTGTCCAAAAATTATGCAGTCAGAGCCAGCCAGGCAACTAGCATTTACACAAGGAAGAATGACAGCCCTGTAATTCTCTCAACACAGGTTTTCTTCAAAGGGAAACCAACTATTTGTTTCATGATTGTATTTACAGTATACAGTAAAACCTTGGTTTGCGAGCATAATTAGTTCCAGAAACATGCTTGTAATCCAAAGCACTTGTATATCAAAGCATTTTTTTACAGGGTATAAAAGAGAAGAGAGACACCTCTAAGTTTAGCAATAAGTTGCTAAATGTTGTACCTTCATTAAATGTAACCATATTGCTACACTTAGAGGCTCCTCTCTACTTTTTTATATTCAGTTGTGACACTACTCTTATATCAAGACATCGCTTGTATATCAAGGCAAAACGTATTAAAACATTTTGCTTGTCTTGCAAAATGCTCTCAAACCAAGTTACTCTCAAACCAAGGTTTTACTGTATTTAACAAATCTGTTTTTGACATTACAGGTAGTTTATGTGTTGCTATTTCCTATGGTAGTGTATAATAAGCTGCATGGGGGCATATCTTAGGAAACCACAACATTGAACTATTCAATAGAGTACATTTATTTATATTATTGTAGCATTAATTCAAATGCTGACAGATTCAATGAAAATACTTTTAGATCAAACTAATAAACTCTTGCAAGCATATTTGGTATGATGCAGAAGACACATTATTTTAAAAATAAGTATTAATGGCTGAACTCCTATGTATTGTTGGAATAATAGCCCAATTCATTGTTCAATTTATCCTAGTAAATATTTTTGGTAGAATTAGAAATGATGTGTTTCTTAGAGTTTCACAGGCTTAGAACTAGTTTAAAGAAACTATAATCCCTTTTGCCCACATATGTGGTTTAGTTTCTTATTTACATAATATACCATATGTATTATATATTTGATTGTTAGACAAATAAACATTTAACATGTGACAATGAATTTCCAATGCACTATGGGTTAGCTACAAAGCCTGCACAGGAGAATATGACAATTTGAAGCTTTCTTTATTTGATTATAACATTGTACTAAGCCATATAATCAGATATAATAAGTTAAACATATGATGATGCTCTAAAGGCCTTATAAACCTTCCCACCTGCACCTTGTATTTTTCACCTGAATAAGATGTACATCGATCATGTAGTTATATGGTGTCATTTGCTGGCTGGTATGCAACCTTATAGTAAAATAAATTCACATTCGTTTATCTGCAATTTCTGTTTGTCTTTAACCACTTGTCCTCTGCCCACCGTCAAATGACGGCGGGCGGAGGACTCCATTATCCTGACATCACGTCATATGACGTGATGTCCTTTTAAAGCCGCGGGCGGGGATCCCGGTGCGAGTGCCCGGCGGCAACGATCGCCGCCGAGCACACGCGATTGCCCAGTAACTGAGCGGGGACGTGGAGCTCTGTATGTAAACACAGAGCTCCACGTCCTGTCAGGGAGAGAGGAGACCGTTGCTGTGTCCCTTGTACATAGGGACACAATCGGTCACCTCCCCCAGTCACCCCCCCTCCCCCCACAGTTAGAACACTCATAGGACACACATTTAACCCCTTCCCCGCCCCCTAGTGGTTAACCCCTTCACTGCCAGTCACATTTATACAGTAATCAATGCATATTTATAGCATTGTTCACTGTATAAATTTAAATGGTCCCAAAAATGTCAGAAAAGTGTCCGAAGTGTCCGCCATAACGTCGCAGTCCCAATAAAAAAATCGCAGATCGCCGCCATTAATAGTAAAAAAAAAATGCCATAAACTATCCCCTATTTTGTAAACACTATAAATTTTGCGCAAACCAATCGATAAACGCTTATTGCATTTTTTTTTTTACCAAAATTATGTAGAAGAATACGTATCGGCCTAAACTGAGGAAAAAAATATATTTTTTATATATTTTTTGGGTTATTTATTATAGCAAAAAATATAAAATATTGCATTTTTTTAAAAATTGACGCTCTATTTTTGTTTATAGCGCAAAAAATAAAAACCGCAGAGGTGATCAAATACCACCAAAAGAAAGCTCTATTTGTGGGAAAAAAAGGACGCCAATTTTGTTTGGGAGCCACGCCGCACGACCGCGCAATTGTCAGTTTAAATGTCGCAGTGCCGGAAGCTTACATTTTGTCTGGGCAGGAAGGGGGTGTAGGTGCACAGTAGGCAAGTGGTTAAGCATGTGGCATGCAGCATGGTACTGCACAGGTTAACACATAACCTCTGTCTCTAGTCTAATAACTGAAACTTCTTGTAAAGAAACAACATATTCATCAATACCTGGGTCGCTTAGAACCCATACACACTATTTAATTTTCTGCAGATTTTTGTCTTCAGATTCAGATTCAGATTTCCCAAAACCATATAATATGAGGTGAAACCTTAAAGCCGTGTATACACGATCAGTCCACCCGATGCGAACGGTCTAAAGGACCGTTGTCATCGGTTAACCGATGAAGCTGACTGATGGTCCGTCATGCCCACACACCATTGGTTAAATAACCGATCGTGTCAAAACGCGGTGACGTAAAACACATCGACTTGATTCTGAGCATGCGTGGATTTTTTTTTTTGTTTACAAAAGTTTATCAAAAGAATATAGGAATACAGAGTCAATGCGTACATAAATATAGTTCAAAAGTCAAAATATTGTAAGAAAACAGGTCAAGCATAGTAACATGAGTAAATACACGAATATGATTTGTAAAGGTGAGGTAACATTAAATGGGTATATAAACTGTATACAGAAAGAAAAGGGTTCATAAAACTGTAAGGGGGGAGGGAAAGAAGGATGGAGTGATATTATGCCTGTTGGGCTACATACCAGTAAGACCATTTAGTGTTATAGATATGGATAGTATCATTCAGTGTATGGTATATTCTTTCCAAAAGCTTGAGCATCTCCATTCTGTCTAGGACTTGAGACCAGGGTAGGTTGTCTGTTTTCCAATTGAAAGCTATCATCCACTGGATGGAGCTGCAGAGGGAGTGGAATAGCCTAGAGCATGGGGCGGGGATATCAGGGACCTTGGCATAGAGGACGCAGATTTGGGGTGAGATGGCGATCCTCTGGCCTGAAGAACTCTCAAATCTGGAGACAGCTGCATCCCAAATCCGCCCCAGCATAGGACAGCTCCAGAATGTATGCAGTAGAGTGCCCTCAGCTTGGCAGCCTCTGAAACAGTTGGGGGGAATCGAGGGGTAAAAAACATTTAGCTTGGAGGGGGTGAGATACCATCTGGAAAAGATCTTTAAAGGGGATTCTCTGAATGAGATAGCTCTGTTACATTTACGTAGATTTTCTGCCATGCAGTACCATGTTTCGGAAGGGACCTCACAACCCAGTTCTCTTTCCCATTGTAACATCGGGTTAGATTTATCTTGAATAGTTAAGTTGTTAATAAAATGGTATAGTCTGGAGATCATACCTCTGTCTCTGGATGATGCCAGGCAGATCCTCTCGAAGGGTGTGTTCGTAGAGGGTGTGGATAGTGAGAAATATGTATCATAGTAAGATTTGATCATTTGATAGTGTTCTATTTCCGCATTGGGAAGATTATGTTCTTTTTGTAGTGAATCAAAGGATCTAAAGACCCATTTAGATTGTAGGGATCGTAGTGTGGTTAGGCCTTTGTCAATCCAGGGCGAGAATAATGATCTATTTGTATAAGCTAAATTAAACCTAGGGTCTCCCAGGAAGGATGTCAGTGGGGAGACTGGGGAGGAAAGGGAGTGTGTGTCCTTAATTTTGAGCCATAGTTGGTATAAATGGGCCACTATGATATTGTGTTTTAAAAGGTGGTGATAGAGAACGTAATTGGACCATGGAATACCTTGAAGGTGAAATGGTTGTACTGATGTAGATTCAAAGTTCTTCCATGGTATGTTTTGGGAGGAGGAGAACCACTGGGATAGTTGCGAGAGTCTCGCAGCAAGAAAGTAGTGCCATAGGTTGGGAAGGCCCAGGCCACCTTTGGATTGTGGTCTATGCATCAGGGCATAGCTATATCTGGGTTTTTTGTTTGCCCATATAAATTTATTGATTATTCTTTGCAGGTGGTCCAGTTTAGATTTGGATAAATTGATGGGAAGGGTGCGGAAATAGTAAAGTAGTTTAGGTATGATGTTCATTTTAATGGCGCATAATCTACCTAAAATGGAGATATGGTATGATGACCAAGTATCTAAGAGGGAGCTGATGTGAGCTATTAGGGGAGGGTAGTTAGATTTAAATAGGAGTTTATGTGAGAAGGTAATATTAACACCTAGATATTTAAAAGATAGAGGGCACCACACAAATGGAAAATTAGCCTGTAGAAGGAGTTGTAAGTTATGGTCGAGGTTTAAGGGGAGGGCAGAACATTTATTGGGGTTAACTTTAAGGCCTGAGATATCCTGGAAAGTGTTGAGTACGGTCAGAAGAACAGGAATGGACAGGAGGGGATCGGTGAGAAAGACGAGGGCGTCATCAGCGTATAAGCTGATCTTAAAATTGTGTTGACCCTTAGTGTAACCCCTGATGTCTGGGTTTGATCTTATGGCTTGAGCTAGGGGCTCAATAGCCAGGGCGAACAATAGTGGGGATAGAGGACATCCCTGCCTTGTTCCGCGACCCAGTGGAAAAAATTCTGAATTACTGCCAGGGATTTTAATACGGGTCTGGGGGGAGTGATAAAACCTTGGAGAAAGTTACCCGAAATTCCGTATTTGGGGAGCAGATAGTTCATATACGACCAACTAACACTGTCAAATGCCTTATGTATGTCTAGGCTTAGAAGACAGGCCTGTCTCGCGTGTAGGTTGGCGTCTTGAACGATGTTGGTGACTAACCTGATGTTGTCGCTTATTTGCCTGCCCGGAATAAAGCCAGTCTGGTCAGCCTGTATCAAAGGGGAGATAACATTCGCTAGTCTATCTGCAAGAACTCTACCGAAGATTTTTAGGTCATTGTTTAGTACTGAGATAGGGCGGTAATTTTGGGGGAGCGTATGGTCCTTATTGGGTTTAGGGATCAGTGAGAGGTTTGCTAACAACATTTCCTCTGGAAAATGGTTACCTTCTAAAACATGATTAAACAGAGTCTTTAGGTTAGGTGTCAAAAGAGGGGCAAATTTTTTATAATAGGAGGATGTAAAGCCATCTGGGCCGGGGGCTGTGGAAGACTTCAGGGAAGTGATAATTCGGGATATTTCCTCATCTGTGCATGGCTTGTTTAGGGAATCAATTTGTTCTTGGTTCAGGGTAGGGAGTTGCAGAGCATCTAGCCATGATCTAGAGCAGGGGTGTCAAACTGGCGGCCCTCCAGCTGTTGCAAAACTACAAGTCCCATGAGGCATTGCAAGGCTAACAGTTACAAGCATGACTCCCACAGGCAGAGGCATGATGGGACTTGTAGTTTCGGAACAGCTGGAGGGCCGCCAGTTTGACACCCCTGATCTAGAGGATGCGTTGGGTTGATTAGGGGGAGGGGACAAAAGCTCTTTGTAAAAGGAGGTGAAGGTCTTTAAGACTTCTTGTGGGTGTGTGGGCATGCGTGGATTTTTAACCGATGGTCGTGCCTACTAACGATCAGTTTTTACCTATTGGTTAGGAATCCATCGGTTAAATTTAAAGCAAATTGGCTTTTTTTTTAACCGTTGGGAAAATAACCTATGGGGCCCACACACGATCGGTTTTGACTGACGGAAACGGTCCATCAGACCGTTGTCCTCTGTTTAACCTATCTTGTTTACGAGGCCTAAGAGTTTCAATTTATTGCCCTACATAGTTTTGGTAAATCTGAAGACAAACATCTGCAGAAAATCTAATAGGGCCAGATTCACGAACACTTGCGCTGGAGTATTTGGATATGCGCCGCGTAACTGTGCTGATGCGCCGACGTTTCTATGTGCCCGTACCCACCAAACTAGATGCGCCCAATAACGGCTCATTTGCGACCGGCGGAACGTTCCGACGCCAGAGTATCGTCAGCGTTTATTTTCGCTGGGCGCATCAGTCGCGCCCATTGATTTCCCCTGCAAATATGCAAATGAGGGAGATTTCCCAATTCACGAACGGATTAGCACCATACGCTGGCTACATGCGCCGCGCGTATCTGATCCGTCCAGCGCAAAGTTATTTCTACAAAAGGCTGCTTTATCTTTACTCCAGACGGTCACAGGTCAGCAGGAGAGCAGCTACAGCAGCGTTACCGACGATAGGAGCTTGCTGAGCACCCCCACTTGCAAGGACAACACCTCTGTGTGCCAACATGCCAGGGGCACTCGTGGTCCTAGAACTACTGATGGGTCCCCTGGAACCAAGAAGGCGGGCACGTGAGAGGATATACCGCACTCGTATGAACCTCTTTGGCATGGGGGATGAGGAGGTGTATCGCCTCTTCAGATTCAGCCCTGATGCAATACTTGAACTAACCACAACCCTGCAGGATGACATCACCAGCAAGACACACCGATCACAAGCAGTGCAGCCACTGGTGAAGGTCCTGGCAACACTTCATTTCCTTGCAAGTGGATCATTCCAGCGTACAAGTGGAGTGGTGGCTGGGATGTCACAATCCTCCATAAGCAGATGTGTGCACCAGGTTGTCCCTGCAATCCTCAGACGCATGTCCAACCAGTTCATCAGACCCACCACTGAGGAGCTGCGGCAGAAGGCAATGACAGATTTCTACAACATTGCCAGATTCCCACGCACTGTGGGGGCCATTGATTGCACACATGTGGCCCTACAGCCCCCCAGTGCCACAGAGCACATATACCGCAATCGGAAGCATTGGCATTCCATCAACGTACAGGTGATAGCCGATGCCCAACGCCTCATATGGCACGTCCGTGCCAAACACCCCGGGTCCAGCCATGACAGTTTCATATACCGTCAGAGCCCCATCCCAGCAGAATTTAACCAGAACATGTATGGGGACAGCTGGCTGGTTGGTGAGTGACATGGGAGTCAGGCATGACTATCCCCTCCCGTCATGCACAACAGAAATCGCACATGCATGACTAACATTCTCCTGTCTTTTACCTTACAGGTGACTCTGCATATGCATTGGGACCCCATCTAATGACTCCTTTCCGGAACCCCCAAACCAGAGGAGAGAGAAAATACAATGAAGCACACATCAAAACCCGTGCAGTGGTTGAGCAAACATTTGGGCTCCTGAAGTCCCGTTTCCGCTGCCTGGATAAGTCTGGGGGGGCCCTATTGTATTCCCCTACCTTTGTGTGTCAGATCATCGGTGCATGTTGCATACTACATAACTTTGCTATGAAAAAAGGCCTGCATATTGACATACGTGATGACCTGACCCCCGACCCACACAGTCCCCCCCTGCCAGAGGACACCCAGTCTGCTGATGGAAGAGCAGTCAGGAGGGTCCTCGCCGTAGGCATCTTTGGACACTAACCCAAAACATTAATTACACAGACAATGCACGCGTGTACACCACTGATGTCCCTAGATCACACACACCACATGCACATCGCATTGGATTAGCCCAAGTCCAGCATGTAGGAGTTGGGAGCAGTAACGCCAGCGTCAAGGCCCCAATGATGTCACTGTCCATTCACACACCTTTCACACGTCATTCATACAGCCGTGGGGTTCACTTCACCACCACGGCCGAGGGTGACACCCCTTACTTTCAGGAGTGCCACCCTCTCACATTCACACACCATTCACACTGTCCCCTGCACTCCTGACCGTGTGCAGTACAAAAATAAATTAGAAAGATCATATCCTGATCAATACAAGAAAAATAATCTCATAACCTGAGAAAATAAAAAAATAAACTCATGACCTGAGTATGTCAAAAATAATAATATAAAACCAGCAACAAAAAAAAGGCCTCATCGGGGATGCCGGGGGCTTCTTCTGGGGGCCCCTCTCTGGCTCCGCAGCTGCCTGGATGGAGTGGGTGGGGGTGGGGGGGCATCTGGAGGTGGCTGATCCCCAGGTGGGCCACTCCTGGCAGGTGTGGCCTGCGTGCCCTCCAAGGCCCTGGCTATCCGTCCAAGGTATGTGTTCGTCTGGGCCTGCATCCGGAGCTGACGGGTCATCTGGTAATGCTGGGCCCGCCGACTCAGCCTCCCCTGCTCACGGATGGCAGCACTGTTCCCATGGATGGCAGCAGTGTTGGCCTGGACGGCTGCAGTAAGGTGCTGGATATCCCCCTGCACCTCCCCCAAAGTGGTGACCACTGCAGCGCAGTTAGAGCTGACATCCTGCACTGCGTTGCTGAGGTTGGCAACGGAGCCCAGGCTGTCAGACACTTTCTTCAAGTGGTCCGCTATGGCCCCCATTTGTTCTGTCTGTCTGGCGTGATCCCTCGCCAACTGGTCCTGGACACCATCAGACACCCCCCTGGTCTTCTGGGTCGCCTTCCTGGGGCCCGAAGATGGATGTCCTCGGGTGGAAGGTGTCGCCCTTGAGGGGCTTCCAAGGATGGGGGAGGGGACGACAGACGGGCCAGGAGAAGGGGAGGAGACAGACAAGACTAATGAAAAGTCCTGCTCTGCCACAGCAGGATCTTCCACAACCACCTCGGCAGGTGTGGTGTGGCCACTCTCCTCCTCCACAACCTCTTCACCACCCAGTGGCTCGGGCACATGATGGCGTGGGGGGGATGGGGTGGAATGCAGGCTGACAGATGATGGCCCAGCTCCGTCATCTGTGGATGACACAAAGCAGACACATGTTGGTGGTCCCACACACTTGGCACATGTCCCCCCCCACCCCCCCCAAATGCTAAACATCAAATAGGGGATTATAAAACACTTACCTGTCCTTGTGCCTTCCTCCACGGAGTCATAGCCTGCGACCCCCTCCACCTGCTCCCTCTCCAGGCAGCGAGCAACCACCTCCTCCTCTGCGGTCAGGGTGACAGGACATGGGGGACCACCACCTGTGCCCCTCTCATGCCTCCTGATGGAGGCCACCTTGTCCCTCACCTTGCGCCGCAGGTCATTTATTTTCTTTTGTATGTCCCCAGCAGTCCGGGTGGAGTAGCCCAGGACATTGACCCTGGCAGCAATCGACTCCAGGATGCCCTGCTTCCTCTCCCGGCTGGTCTTGCGGCTTTTTTGGCCATGGAGAAATTCATTCTCCGTCTCCATAGCCGAGATAATGACAGAGACCTCCTGGGTATTAAAATTGAGGTTCCTCCTCTCTCTGGGGGTAGCGGGAGCAGCCATTACAGAGCAAAAGTATCTTCCCTGGGGTGGGGGGAAACGGAACTACTTTTGCGCCGGAATGGCGTTTCCGCCAGCGCTTTTAAGCGCCCAGCGGAACGCATTGCGCTGACGTTTCCCAGGAAGTGGTGCCGACGGAAGTTGTGAGCATGCGCACAAGGGGGCGAGGGGAGCCGCACTCACTGCGCATGCTCCGTGGATGATGCGCTGAACGTAAGCCTCTGCGCCGGCCTCCGCCCATCATTTACATATGATCACACCCACTTCCACTTGCGTCGGGTTACGCCAGCGCATTATCGTTACTCTGGCGCAAGTTTACGCGCAACTGCTATGTGAATTACAGGAATTGCGCTGAAAGGGTCTTCAGAGTAACGTAAATGAGAAGCGTTACTCCAGAGGAAAGATACTCTCATCTACCTGAATCTGGCCCAATCTAATAGTGTGTATGGAGTGTTATGTTATGTTATGAAGAAATGTGTGTATTACCGGCGCCAAGATACTATTAATATAATTTTTAAAGTTTTGCTGCAATTAAATAGAACATGCAACCCTATGGGTTGAATATATATTATGTATTAAAGTGAATTGCGCTAACTTATTGGATAGATAAATGTGTAAATATATAAATTACCACTGCAAACCCTGTGAACCTTATGCTCTAAAAATAAATAGGGTGTCTACAATTCCCTATACATTATTAATCAGAAGGCGCATGCTTTCTTCAACAAATTATTACAGCAATGTATAATGTGCATAAAGTGCAAAAATGCCCAAAAAAGTGCAATGTGCAAAAAAACTATATCATATAGTTCATCAATTCCATCAACCAAGTGAAAAACTAAGGATGTACTACAAATGCAATCCACAGATCCAAATATAAATTTAACCACAAAACAAAAAATAAAATTATATTTGTATCTGTGGATTGCATTTGCAGTACATTCTTAGTTTTTCACTTGGATTATTTGATGGAATTAATGAACTATATGATATATTTTTTTTTTTTTTTGCACATTGCACTTTTTTGGTCAATTTTGCACTTTATGCACATTATACATTGCTGTAATAATTTGTTGAAGAAAGCATACACCTTCTGATTAATAATGTATAGGGAATTGTAGACACCCTATTTACTTTTAGAGCATAAGGTTCACAGGGTTTGCAATGGTAATTTATATAATTACACATTTATTTATCCGATAAGTTAGCGCAATTCACTTTAATACATAATGTATGGGGCTTTAGTCTAGTGTTCTGTAGATGAAAACGGCATAGTAATTACAGTATTTATCGGCGTATAACACACACAGCATTTTCAGGGTAAAAAAGTGAGTGTTATACGCCAATAAATACAGTATATCTGAGAGACAAAAAAAGCAGAAAAATTATTGGAGAACATCCGCAATCTCACATTTGTAATATAAGGAAGAGAAATGGTGAGGCATTTAGACGCTGCATGACCTGGAACAAGAAGGTGACTGTCCCTTTACAGATCAGAGACAAGCTAGGTGAACAAACACATGGATATAGAGGAACAGATCAGTCATGACACTACAATGCTACAAACTGCAGTCAGAATACGTGATCCAATCATTACAAGGTAAGGCAAACAAAGAACACAGGGTCTATAACTACATTAATATATAGATAAAATAACAGCAAAACATTCAAGAGTGTATAAGGCTTCTTTAAAGGGGTTGTAAAGGATTTTTTTTCTTCATAATAAGCATCCTTTACCTGCAGACATTCCTCTTTTCACTTGCTCATTGTTCGTTTTTGCTCAGAAGTTGCTCTATTTCTTCTATGTTCACTTCCTGCTTGTCTTATTATTACTCACATCCATGAAGGAAGGCTTTACTGCGGTGGTCAGTAACGTGCTCGCCCCCTCCTGGGAACTACATCTGTGCAGCAGGACGCTCTCTACGTGTAAGAGACTTCAAGGAGGTGTGAATTATCGGCCGTGCCGCAATGCATACTGGGAAATGTAGTTCTTACATGAACAAACGCTGCAAACCAGAAAGTGAATGAGAGAATAGAAACTAGAATGCCGGAGGTGATATAGATAAAGGAATTTAATAGGTATATACATTTTTGCCAAAATATGTTTTTCCTTTAAGCACATCTGAGAGTCCCACACTACTATACAAATGAGAAATAGGCTAGAGGTCCACTTGCTGGCTGGATAGAAGACAACATTTTTTTTATAAGCAGTATTTCATATTAACCTGCCTAAACAAAATAAAAAGGGTTTAGGAAAATAATACACAGCGATCGGGTTATTTGCATGAAGTTGATCCTTATCACATGCCTACCTTAAAAATTATGGAAAAGACAATAACCACCTCCCTACCGATGTATGTACAAGAAAAATAAAAAATAGGGAGGTGGACGTCTATTTCTGAAATGCCTTTTATAAATGACAATCCCAAAATAGGACGGCCAGCGCACCCAATTAACGGCTGTGAACTAAGACACCATTGGAAGACTTGGTTTTCAAATACAGATTACAGAGCCAATACAAGCTGACCAAGCAATCCAATCACAGACATAAACAGTACTACAGAGAACCCGCCTCTTCTCCGCAAAACAGAGATAATTTATTAGTTCCAGAGTACTAGAAGCCACAGATTCGGAGTGGGAGAAGTTAATTGTGGTTTTTTTTTTAACCCTTTAACCTCCCCCTCCTCCAATGCTGTATCCTGGCCTAGGCCAACAAGGCCCAGGCCTAGGGCAGCACTTTGCGGGGGGGCAGGACAGAAAGAGTCCCTTCCGGCTTGTGGTACACTGTTAAGCCCTGTACACATGATCGAATATCTGATGGAATCTAATCCGATGAATTTTTTCGTCGGATATTCGATGAAGCTGACTTTCATCAATCTTGCTTACACACCATCAGTCAAAAATCCAACGCGGTGATGTAAAACACTACGACGTGCTGAGAAAAATAAATTTCAATGCTTCCGAACATGTGTCGACTTGATTCTGATCATGCATGGATTTTTGAACGATGGACTTCCACACAGACGATTGTTTTTTTTCTATTGGTTTTTTATCCATATGAAAATTTTAAAAACATGTTCTATTTTTTTTCCCCAATGGAAAACAAACGATGGGGCCCACACACAATCGGTTTGTCACGATCGTGCGTACAGGGCTTTAGTGTAACGCAAGCTGCTTCTAATTTTGACTGTCAGACTGGACCACAAACCTTTCTCACTGTGCTATATGTTTTCTGCTGCACCATTGGCATTGTTATATTTTCTTAGGGCCGTTTCACGCGTTCGGACGAACGGTCCGCTTTTTCTAAGTCCGTAACGGACTTAGAATGGGGCCCTATGGGAGGGGATCCGTTAGCGGATGATGCATCCGCTAACGTCCGCCTACGATCCGCGTCTGTCTGGATCCATTTTGCGGATGGAAGAAAACCCTATTTTTCTTCCGTCCGGTGGATCGGATCGGATGTAAACGGACATACGGTCCATTTCCATCCGATTCCCCATAGGGGATAGCGGAGGAGAGACAGGGCGGTCCCTGCACAGTGTGCGGGGACCGCCCTGTCCACCGACAGCTGAGCGGGACCCCCCGCTGAGCCGACGGACACACACGGAGCGGACCGAAAAACGGTCCGCACCGTGTGAAAGGGCCCTTAGTCCTCTCCATAAAATTATAAGAAAAATGTGCTTAAAGTAGAACTATAGGCAACACTTTTTTTTTTCATTTTGGATAGAGTAATGGAGGGTTATAGCCCCTGTGAGTTTATTTTTTACCATCCCTGTGCTTTGCAGAGATTTCCCTTCACTTCCTGCCTCATAGCCAAACAGGAAGTGAGATGAAATCTATGCAAATTAAGACAATTCATTGTCCCACCCCCAGGCCCTAATAACTAGTGTCCCCACTCGAAAATTTTAGGGTGTGTCTTAAAAAAGGGGTGTGACCTTGACAGGAAGGGTGGATCATATTTAAATTAGGGGGTGCATAAGTTTAGTCAGGCCTAGGGCAGCACAAAACCTAAATAAACTACTGCTCTCCTCCCCTCTACATCTGATCTCCATTCTGTCTCTGTGGATCTGTATATTACCCCTCAACTCCCATATATTGCACATCTAAATATTAACCACTTCATCTCCATCCTTCCACTGTATGTGACTTGTACATTAACCTGTATCTAGCATTATGAAGCTCCATTTTTTAACCACCTCAATACCAGTTTCTTCTTTTCCAAACACTGGGTCAAAAATTAAATCACCTCGGGGTGTTTACTTTCCTGATGCTTTTTTTCCCCTGTTTTATAACAGAAAGTGAACAGCTTTGTTTTTTTTTCAATTTTTTTTTTTCCCTTTATGTAGTTAAAAAAACAACCAATGGTTATTAAACACCACCAAAAGAAAGCTCCATCTGTCTCAAAAAATGACATATAATGCATTTGGTTATGCTATTGCATGGCCGAGTATTTGTCAAATAATCACAACACTAAAAAGGTTAGTACTCAAATGGTTCAGAATAGTGTCAGTTTTAAAGGGAATACACAGTTTATTTCATAATATTTGTTTCCATATTTGTTAGACCCCATTCTCTCCATTATGTTGTGAAAGGACCCTTAGACCCCTTTCACACTGAGGAGTTTTTCATGCGTTTTAGCGCTAAAAATAGCACCTAAATATCACCTGAAAAACTCCTGCCCTTCAGTCTCAATGTGTAAGCCCGGGGGCTTTCACACAGGAGCGGTGTGCTAGCAGGACCACTCCAAAAGTCCTGCTAGCAGCATCTTTGGGGCTGTGTGTTTACCGCTCCTCCACCGCTCCTTCCCATTGAAAGCAATGCAGAGGCGCATTGCCAGCAGTATTAACCCTTTTTTGACTGCTAGCGGGGGTTAAAATCGCACCGATATTGGCTGAATACCGCCGCAATTCTGACGGTATAGCCTGCTAAAAATAGCGCCGCTATACCGTCAGCATACCTCCCACCCCTATGTGAAAGGGGCCTTATGGCCTGGGCTTTAGAAAATAAAATATATTTTATTTCAATGTATAGTTTGTGATTATATATGTACAAGAGCCAGTCATATTTGCTTATCATATACTCAGGCCCTGCTTTTTGTTTTGTAGTCTCATAGAAAGGATGTGCTTAAAGCTCCAAAACACAATGCAAATATATGAGTCAGCCAACTTATTCAAGATAATGGGGATTGATTTACTATAGGCAAACAGAATGTGCAAACTGCACTTGCAAAGTTCACAGTCTATTTGCCTTTCGTAAATCTACCCCGATGTCTGTTTGGGTGATATTTTAACATTACAGTTAAAGTGACTCTGTCGCTTAACCACTTCAGTACCGCAATATGTATACAGTATATAATGCTTTGAAGTGGTTTACCAGGGTTATGGATGAAGCTATAAGCTGTAACCCCAGTATTTTTTACACTGGTGGCTGGCTTTCTCATAAAAGTGCTCCGAGCGGCTCATGAGCTGCTGGAACACTTTCAGAAACAGTGGGTGGTGGTATATGTTGTAGCAAATGTTGTTTTTAAAGGTAATGTGAATTATAGAAATTCATCAAGATTCTGTATATTGGATATTGAGCAGAAATAGATATATAATGTGACAGGATCTTGTTTAAATGAAAACTTTTTGTATGTCAGAAACAGTGGGTGGGGACCCCCCACCACTCGCCGGTTTCTTTTACCGTTTCCACTGGCTCTCCATTTTATTCCCTATGGTCTCTGCTAAAAAAAAATATAATGTTTGGAGGTTATAAGTAATTTTCTAGCAACAAAAATACAGAATTAAACTTGTAAACAAAATGTGCCAGAAAAAGCCTGGTTACAAGATAAGATTAACCTGCAAAGAAGATTGTGAATACTAACCTCTCATGCTACATTGGCCACTGAACCGATACTTCTCATACCAGCATCACACAGTGGGTGGTTCCTTATACCAATCCCTGTGTCACTACTGATCCAGACTAAAAAAAGGTTACATTTAAGATGTACGGTGTATGATTAATACACAGTATATGAAAATAGGCATAGTATTATTAGTAGTCTTATTGTTGCATGAATCAGATCTTTTGCTCCCAGACTTTTTTTTCAGAATAAAAGACATACTATTAAATATAATAATGGCACACGTCATAAAAGACACTATAGACATAGTTTGAAAAATTGGCACCCATTTATTAACTTTTGCTACCAAAAAAAAAGGCATGCAGAGATATTCTTCATCATACACACTGTGAAAAATATTAATTTTAGAAGTAAAATATAACATTTAATCTTTTTTTTGGGGTTTTTAACATTATAAGTACATTTTTTACATTATATATATATATATATATATATATATATATATATATATATATATTTTTTTTTAATTTATATAAAATAATTTAAAAAAAAAACTTTTTTACATGGTGTGTGCACTGTATGCTGTTATAGGATGTGAGCTAGGGGATAACTAGCAGGTGTAATGCTCCCTGGGGTGAGCATGCCTTTGTAGGCGTGGATACTATCCAGTAATATCTTGACAAACAGTAGTGTATTTATTTCTGCTATATAGAAGTTATAGGTGCTTTACCCAATTCAGCCCCGGACCATTTGGCTGGCCAAAGACCAGGCCATTTTTTGCGATTCGGCACTGACTCACTTTAACTGACAATTGCGCGGTCTGCTCCCAAACAAAATTGACGTCCTTTTTTTCCCCACAAATAGAGCTTTCTTTTCCTGACGCATTCATGGCAGCACACACTGGGGTTGTGACTCCGCCCCCACAACCTGACATGATTGATTAGCTATAAATTTAAAGGGGAGACGCCCTGCACCATTCTCCTTTTTTATCCTCACCTGACAGATTGGATGAACAAGCAAGCATGCCTCTTACTGCAAATCGCCCCAGCAGGTTCAGCCTCTCCTGTTTGGAAGTCCCTCCTGTACAGTCTCTAAAGGAGCTTCTATGGAGGGAACCCCGTTCTGGTGGTCTCAGGGGCGCAAACAGCAAGTACTGGCAATGTGTCAAGCTTTAAAGAAGCTTACATTTTTTGCAGTGGTCTCCACTTCTATGTCTCTTTGCTCCACATTGTACCTATATATTACTATTTTGCAAGCAACAAGTACTGGCAATGTGACAAGCTTTAAAGAAGCTTACATGTTTGCAGTGGTCTCCACTTTTATGTCTAATGGCTCATTATGGTCCACATTGTACCTATATTTCCTCCTTACTATTTTGCAAACAGCAAGTACTGGCAATGTGACAAGCTTTAAAGAAGCTTACATGTTTGTAGTGGTCTCCACTTTTATGTCTAATGGCTCAATATGGTCCACATTGTACCTATATTTCCTCCTTGCTATTTTGCAAGCAGCACTTGTGACAAGCTGGCAATGTGACAAGCCTTAAAGAAGCTTTCATGTTTGCAGTGGTCTCCACTTCTATGTCTATTGGCTCATTATGGTCCACAATCCACATTGTACCTATATTTCCTCCTTACTATTTTGCAAACAGCAAGTACTGGCAATGTGACAATAAGCTTTAAAGAAACTTACATTTTTGCATTGGTCTCCACTTCTATGTCTATTGGCTCATTATGGTCCACATTGTACCTATTTCCTCCTTACTATTTTGCAAACAGCAAGTACTGGCAATCTGATAGGCTTTAAAGAAGCTTAAAATGTTTGCATTGGTCTCCACTTCTATGTCTTTTGGTCCATTATGGTCCACATTGTACCTATATTTCCTCCTTACTATTTTAGACCAAAACTATGATCTTTTCTGAGTGTTTTACTTTTCTCTGTGTGTGTGCGCCGTCGCTCCTGTCCGTCGCTCCGCACATGCGTGCAACAAGGTGATGATGCCGGCAGCTCCCTCTGCCCTCACCCAAGATGGCGCCGGAACGATCGGACCGCTTCTGCGCATGCGCGTGCGTGTCTTCAGCACCACGATAGCAGCGGCAAATTTAAAAACACAGCACACTCTGCTATAGGGTTACAGGCGGCTGCTCTGCAGAGATTGATTACATTTAAACACAGGTTTTTTCTCCCTGGCAGGATTCTTTGGCTCTTTTTTTCTATAGTGCTCCTTTTATTTCTGCCCTATTTTAGTAGTACTGTTTCATCTTCTGTAGACTGTCCTCAAGACTGTATCCTCTGCACCCTTCATGGAGACCACTGCCCTCGCAGACCACCATCAGCTAGGTATAGAGGCCATCCGAAAAAGGTAGGTAGAGAAGAGACAAAAAAGAGAGCCTGACCACCAACGCTGCATTCTTCGGCAGCCCTACCAGGTCAAGAGACGCAAGCTCGCGGCATAGAGGGAGATCAAGTCATGCATCCAGTGGCAGAAGGTCACGCAGAAGTCACTCAAGATCACCCTACTGCTATCATCGCTCAAGACGTAGCCGCTCGCGTCATAGCTGATCCCTTTATAGTCGGTCTCACCGCAGACAATCACCATCGTCTCACCATGATCGGAACTACCATACCCGTCCCGCAGCAAACACTTGCTGGGTATGCGGGGCTCCAGCATTTCCAGGAAAATTGGCTTGCCGTTCTTGCTTCAACGAAGCAACCAAGAGAAGGAGCCAGATGCCAGAGTAGCGACAGAGTCGCACAAGGGTAAATTTTGGGAACTACGGCTCCGCCGATAAACGATCCTACCCCAAGCACTTCACTGGTACCCTGTCACTACATACAAGCTTCAGAAACCCTCTCTGAAAATGAAGAACGCACATCAGCGTCAGGGTTCCACTTCTGCTTAGTCGAACCGATTGCTCGCTCAGTCGAAGAAGCAATTGGCTGGAAGGAAGGTGAGATACAACCGCAGAAGGTTCAGAAGTATTTTCCAGAACTGAAGAGGGATCCTGAATCGTTTCCCTTCATAAAGGAACTGGTGGACCTCAAAAAAGATGAGTGGGAGAGATCGGATAAATGATGCGACTTGACAGACACGTTACCCTGCCGAGCGCAGACGCAGTTACCTTCCGGGATGTACTTGATTGCAAAATCGATCCTGTTTTAAAAAGCTTACTCCATGGCAGGAGGCACTTGTAGACCGGCTAACACCACTGCCGCAGTAGCCAAAAGCCATCTCTGCATGGACGGCTAACATTGAGAACTCCCTCCTAGATGCTATGGTCCAGGAGAAAATAATTTTCTCCCTACAGGAGATTAAATTAGCAGGCAGCTTCATGGCTGGAGCTTCAGTTCACATTAGATCCTCAGCAAGGTCTATGCTAGCCTTGGTTATGGCCAGAAGGGCTTTATGGCTGAAGCCCTAAATAGCTGATGCGGCATCAGTATCAAATTTGTACAAAATCTTATATGACGGCTCAAACCTATTTGGCCCAAATCTGGATCCAGCCATCTCCGCAAGGCCATCACGGCTGGGGACCAACAGAAATCCTTTTGAGGATTCGCCCGCCCACCCAGCTCAGGTGAGCGCCAGGCTCAAGAACTTTGATCAAATATGGTCAAGTCACTTATCAGATCCATGGACATTATCCACTATCAAGATTGGACACAAATGGAAATTCATGGGCACACTGCCAGAAAATATATTTCAGCCTACCAAGATACCGTCTTCCCCAGACAGAAGAAAGCTACTTCTGCAATCGTAGAGGTACCGTCGCACCAAAAGGGGAGGGGGTTCTATTCCCCTTTATTTTTGGTGTGAAAGAAAACGGGGGACTTGCGCCCAGCCCTAGACCTAAAGAGGCTCAACAAGAGGATCTAAATAGAATATATAATGGAAAGCCTTCACTCCATCCTATTGGCGGTGAACTGGAGACTGGATGTTATCGGTGGATTTATTGGACGCATACCTTAATGTCCTGATCTATTCCACCTTCCAAAAGTTTCTTCGGTTCTCAATCAGTCAGTGTCATTTGCAATTCCGGTGCCTTCCATTCGGCATCTACTCAGCACCCAGGACATTCACCTACCCCTGATCGCACTTCTCAGAGAAAAGGGGATGCGAGTCCATCATTATCTGGACGACATATTGCTCCTGGCAGGGAATCAGGAAACCTTTAACTCATCACCAGTGTTATTGCTCACGACCCAGCAAGACTCCGGGTGGCTAGTCAACTGTAAAAAGAGCAGTCTCCAGCCCACGCAAGTCATGGTGTTTCTAGGGGCAGAGTTGGATACCAGGCTGGAACGTGTACAACTCCCTCAGGAGCAGCTGAAACCCTTAGTCCAGAAGATGCAGAACCTGTTATCATCCAGACACCTACCGGCCAGAGCCTACCTCAATATCCTGGGGTCCATGTCTGCGATCATACCCATGGTACAGTGGTCCCAGTGGCACATGCGAGTTCTACAGAATTCTTTTCTCAGACAGTGGAACAGCTGGGTAAAACACTATGGTGGTGGACGCACCCATTCAACCTCAGGAAACTCAGACCGATAGTTCCCCCAGAAGTAGTAACATCGGATGCCAGCCAGAGGGGGTGGGGAACACATTATCGGCACCAAGAAGCCCAAGGCCAGTGGCACTTTCAAGCTCAGGGCATGGTGTCAAATGTATTAGAACTCAGAGCAGCCTTCCAGGCTCTCATGACCTTTGCTCCTCTTCTGAAAGGAAAGAATGTCCTTCTCCGAATGGACAACAAGGTGGCAGTGTCATACATCCAGAAACAAGGAGGGACCAGGAGTCTCGCGCATCTGGAGGAAGTTCACCCCATATTGGAATGGGCCCAAGTCCACCTGTCAGATCTCAGGGCAGTGTATGTCACAGCAGCACAACATTTGTTGGCTGACTATCTAACCCGAGAGACACTGTCGACAACGAATGGTCCCTGAACCACCACGCATTCTCCCTTCTTACGAAGACCTGAGGAGTACCAGAGGTCAACCTAGCAGCTACGCCAACATACACCAAATGTCAGAGGTTCCTGTCCGGAGCCCCATTTCCATCAGCCGAAGGAACAGACTGCCTAGCCCATCCATGGAACTTCGAGCTGGGGTATATTTTTCCCTCACACTCCTCTGATTGCAAGATTCCTGTCCCGGCTGAGGAAATCCTCAGCCACGGTTATAGAAGTAATACCGTTCTGGCCGAGGAGGCCACGGTTTACGACCCTGGTACAACTCAGTACGTAGCCTCCAATTCAGCTACCAATAACCAGGGATCTCCTATATCAAGGACAATTCTTCCATCCAGCCCACATAAGCTGCATCTGGCAGCATGGAAGTGGAGAGGATTAGGTTAAGGGAACAAGGATGCTCCCAGGAAGTAATATCGACCCTAATGCAGCTAGAGAAAAAGCTCCTCTAATACCACCTACATTAGAATCTGGGAGAGGTTAGTTTCAATGTCACAACTAAGAGATTGGAATCCTATCTCGCCAGAACCATCTCAAATTCTTGAATTTCTTCAGTCAGGGCTTAACAAGGGCCTGAGCTCGGATACCCTGAAGGTGCAAGTATCCGCTCTTTCTGCCAAGACTGTTACTAGATGGGCTCTTCACCCTCTGGTCACTCAATTTCTGAGGGCCTGCATGAAGATCGGACCACCTAGGAAGCCAGTTTTTCCAACATGGGATCTCTCAATAGTTCTTGAGGCCTTTTCCAATCCACCCATTTTGTTTGTTTGTTTAGTTTAACTTGGTCTCACTGTATAACCTTACTCTGACGCTGGCTTTCCTAATTGCTGTCACCTCAGCTAAAAGGATGTCGGAGATTCAAGCACTATGGCTACGGAACCCTATTTAGTGCTCTTCCCTGACAGAGAGGTACTGAAACCTCTAGACTGATTTAGACCAAAGGTAGCTTCCTCCTTTCATTATAACCAGGTCATCGTCCTTCCATCTTCCACTAATGGGAGGGGCGAGCCCCATGCATTGGATGTCAAGTCAACCATCTCCAGTTACCTCGCAGCTACATCTCACCTAAGGAGGAAGTCGGATTCTCTCTCGATTATCCCACACGGGAGCAGACGAGGCCAAGCAGCTACCTCTCGTACCATCGCCTCCTGGTTACTTAAAGCTATCGAAGAGGCGTATTCCATCTAGCAACTTACAGCTCCTGAGAGCTCCTGAGGGCATCACGGCTCATTCGACAAGGGTAGTGCATACCTCATGTGCAGCATATTGCAGGATTTCCCTGGAGACTATATGCAGAGCAGCAACCTGGTCTTCTCGGCACACCTTCATTTCTCACTACGGACTTCTGCTCACTTAGCTACTGCCGACTTTGGCAGATCTGTTGTTAGAGCCAATTCCTCAGCGCTATAAAGAATAAATATTACTGTTTTCTTGCACCCTCCAGACTGGCGAGTTATTTCCCAGTGTGTGCTGCCATGAATGCGTCAGGAAAACGGAAAATTGTATACTCACCTTTCCGTAATTTTCCTTTCCTGACGCATCTTCATGGCAGCACACAGATGCCCACCCTACTGTTTAATGATGATATATACAGAGAATGGTGCAGGGCGTCTCCCCTTCAAATTTATAGCTAATCAATCCTGTCAGGTTGTGGGGGCGGAGTCACAACCCAGTGTGTGCTGCCATGAAGATGCGTCAGAAAGGAAAATTACGGAAAGGTGAGTATACAATTTTTCGTTTTGTTGGTATTTGATCACCTCTGTGGTTTTTATAAATAAAATAAATACAAATAAAATAAATAAATAAACAAAGAGTAACATTTTTGAAAAAAAACAACATTTTGTAATTTTTGCTATAATAAATATGCCCATTTTTTTTTTAATTTTTTTTTATCATTTTTTTGTCAGTTTAGGCCAATACGTACGGTTCTACATATTTTGGTTAAAACATCATAATAAGCGTATATTGATTGCTTTGCGCAAAAGTTATAACATCTATGAAATAGGGGGTCGTTCTGTGACTTTTTTATTATTATTATTTTTTTACTTGTTATGGCGGTGATCTGCGATTTCTTCATGACTGCGACATTATGGCGGACACATCGGACATTTATGACACTATTTTGGGACCATTCCATTAAAATGCACTGATTACTGTATAAATGTGATTGACAGCGAATGGGGTTAACCACTAGGGGGCGGGAAGGGGTTAAGTGTGTCTGAGGGAGTGAGTCTAACTGTTAGGTGGCATGGCTACATGTGACACGTCACTGATCGCTGCTTTCGATGAGCGGAAGCAGACGATCAGTGACATGTCACCAGGTAGAACAGGGAGATGCCTTGTTTACAAACCTCTGTAATTGCTTTGTCCATCTGTGGGGATCTTCCATCCAAATTTAGCTGCTTCTTTCTTTTCTTTATTGTGGTTTGGTGGGATTGTGGTATTTCACTTTGTGATTCAGTTTGTTTTCTCTGTGCTTCATTATATAATTCAACATGATCTCTTAGATGGGCCCAAAAATTTGACCTATTTTTTGTTTTTGTAGTTATTGATCCCATGCTTACATTGTTTGTGCATGTGTTGCACACTGCTGCTTTTCCTGGAGATGGTTGAGATGAGAAATAGTTCCAGACCGCACTTTCACTTTTTTTCTCTGCATCCATCTGCATTGGAATTGGAAAGAGTAAGGTCAAAAATGGCAGGCAACCTTCTATGGGTGGGCTTTATGGCTGGCACCTTGCTGTGAGAGGTTTGCTGGCACCCTGCAGTGGCTGAATTGTTGGCTGGCCTGGAACTCTGCTGTGGGTGGCTTGCTGACTGGCACCCCACTGTGACTGGCTTGCTGGCTGGCACCCTGCTGTGGGTGGGTTTGCTGTCTGGCACCCTGATGTGGGTGGGCTGTTATACAAGCTGTACACTCACTACTTTACATTGTAGCAAAGTGTCATTTCTTCAGTGTTGTCACATGAAAAGATATAATAAAATATTTACAAAAATGTGATACTGTGTATATATATATATATATATATATATATATATATATATATATATATATATACACACACACACACACACATATATTGTAGTACAGTAAGCCAGTTACCATGCCTAGCCATGGTTACCAAGCCTGTTCAAACAATGCAATAGTATTAGTAATAATGATAAGTCTATTCAAGCAAACGTGCAAAGAACATTGCAGATATTGCAAGTCATGATCATGACTATACTGATGGATAAAAAATGTAATTCTTATTGGTTGTTGTAGATCTGCTGCTTGCATATTCTTGTTGTTCTTTTCTGTACTGGAAAAGCCTGCTTGTGTTTCTTTATAGAACACTAGATAAACTCCCCACACTCATAAATGTTTAGTAGTATAATGGTGTGGCCCAATGGAGATGACCTGTAAACAGTAAACTGAAAGTCTTCACTCATCTTTCTAAAAGATCCCATCCCCATTCATTAAGTGCAACTTCTTTCATGGAATGACTTGCTCAGAAACTCATGATATCCATAAAAAACCTTTTTGCCTCTAAAGACTGATGCTTACAAGCCTATATTTTATTTATATGGGCCTACCATGTATTTTTTATGAATTCAGTGTATAGTGGGAAAAGTTTAAAAGAAAAGGCATTTAACCACCTAAGCCCCGGACCAATATGCTGCTAAATGCCCAGAGGCGTTTTTACAATTCGGCACTGAGTCACTTTAACAGACAATTGCGCGGTCGGTCGAAGTGGCTCCCAAACAAAATTGGCGTCCTTTTCTTCCCACAAATAGAGCTTTCTTTTGATGGTATTTGATCGCCTCTGCGATTTTTATTTTTTGCGCTATAAACAAAAATAGAGCGACATTTTTGAAAAAAAAATCTATATTTTTTACTTTTTGTTATAAGAAAAAATGAATAAACTAAATTTTAGTCAAACATTTAGGCCAAAATGTATTCAGTCGCAAATGTCTTTAGTAAAAAAAATCACAATAAAAAAAAATAGCTACCTAGCGGCAACAGCGACACTAACACAGCGATCAGAAAAACGATCGCTTAGTGACGCTGGCAATAGGGGGTGAAATGGTTAACTAGGGCGGTTATGAAGGGGTTAAAACTTTATTAGGGGGGGTACAGGGGCTACCCTGGACCTAACACTAACTGCCTGTCACACTAACTGTCACACTGACACTAAATGCAGTGATCAGTAAATATATGATCACTGCAATCAGTGACAGTGTGACAGGGGGGTTGGGGGGAGTGATTGGAAGGGGTTAAATCTGCCTATGTGTGTGGTGTCAGTGTAGTGTTGGTGCAACTTACTGTGAGTCTTCTCTCCTCTTGGCAGATTGAAAATACCGCCGAGAGGAGAGCTCACATCACTTCCTCTGCCAGTGTTTACATTACACAGGCAGAGGAAGAGACACAGCGGGGGGTTTCTGGATTGGCTGGGAGCGATCACGAGGGGGCGGACAAAATCGAGCAGCCACCCCCTCAGCACGGATCGCTCCCGCAGGTAAGCCGCCCGCCCCACGCTGTGGAGGGGGTCCCGATCGGACCCCCGACCCGCTAGAATGCAGGGATGTACATGTACGCCCATCTGCCTGTACGTGCCATTCTGTGGACGTACATAGGCATGTGGCGGGCGTTAAGCGGTTAAGTTAAAATGACAAAATAGTGCTTGTGTAAAAATTACATATGTTGATAAAAAATTTCTCCAAAATATATGTTCTACAATGTCAATATTTAATCTTTTAGACTAATGCCGCGTACACACGATCGCTCAATCCGATGAGAACGGTCTGATGGACCTTTTCATCAGACCAAACCGATCGTGTGTGGGCGCCATCGGTTATTTATCCATCGGTTAAAAAGATTCAAACTTGTTTTAAAAATCCACGCATGCTCAGAATCAAGTCGATGCATGCTTGGAAGCATTGAACTTCATTTTTTTCAGCACATTGTTGTGTATTACATCACCGCGGTCTGACACAATCGTTTTTTTAACCAATGGTGTGTAGCCACGACTGACCATCAGTCAGCTTCATCAGTTAACTGATGGAAAAATGCATCAGACCGTTCTCATCGGATTGACTGATCGTGTGTACAGGGCATAAAGCTTTAGCTAAAAAATACTAGAAATAAACTAGAAGAAAAGAAGGCCACGGAAGCAGTTTACTAAGAGAGGTTGAGTGCAAGGACTGAGCATTTATGTCTGTGTTTGGCAGGTAAATGATATATATTACTATATGGGTCATAGATCTTTGCCATGAGAAGACACAAGATGAATTTCTGCTGTTCTTCTGTATCTTGGAGGGTTGGATATATTAGTTACATTTCTTCCTTTTTTTTGCTAGTTTCTTCTTTGTCCCAGATTATGCATTTGTAGATTTGGTTTAAAAAAATAAAAAATTAAACATGGACACCTCTCGTTGATTCTAGCCAATGTACATAACCCATTTATAATCTAGAAACTCTTTATGGCATGTTTCTGGCTCTGAATATACAGGTACAAGTGCAGATACCCTGGGTGGCTAGTGTAGACCACTAAAGACCCGGACCTTTAGACAGCTAAAGGACCCGGCCAGGTTTTGCAATTCGGCACTGCATCGCTTTAACTGACAATTGCGCGGTCGTGCGACGTGGCTCCCTAACAAAATTGGAGTTCTTTTTTCCCTACAAATAGAGCTTTCTTTTGATGGTATTTGACTACCTCTGTGGTTTTTATTTTTTGCGCTATAAACAAAAATAGAGCGACAATTTTGTCAAAAATGCAATATTTCTTACTTTTTGCTATAATAGATGTCCCCCAAAAATATATATATATATATATATATATATATATATATAAAAAATGTCTTCAGTTTAGGCCGATACGTATTCTTCTAACTATTTTTGGTAATAAAAAATCACAATAAGCGTTTATGGGTTGGTTTGTGCAAAATTTATAGCGTTTACAAAATAGGGGATAGTTTTATTGCATTTTTATTAAATATTATTTTTTTTACTACTAATGGCGGCGATCAGCGATTTTTTTCGTGACTGCGACATTATGGCGGACACTTTGGACAATTTTGACACATTTTTGGGACCATTGTCATTTTCACAGCAAAAAATGCAAAAAATGCATTAAAAATGCATTGTTTACTGTGAAAATTACAATTCCAGTTTGGGAGTTAACCACAAGGGGCTGCTGAAGGGGTTAAGTGTCATCTCTGTTTCTAACTGTAGGGGGGTGTGACTGTAGGCGTGACGTCATTGATTGTGGTTCCCTATATAAGGGAACACACGATCAATGACAGCGCCACAGTGAAGAACAGGGAAGCTGTGTTTACCGATCGCGGGACTCCAGCGGCTGGGCACTTAAAGAGGACGCACCTGTACATGCTTGTGCCCAGCCGTGCCATTCTGCCGACGTATATGTGCAGGAGGTGGTCCTTAAGTGGGTAGTGCAGTAAAACTTTATAGCCCAAACCAATAAACTCCACTCCTGCTATATAATTGGATCTCTTCAGCATTGGTTCAGCATGAGCTGCGATGACAGTTAGTATGATACTGTATAACAAGGGAACTAAGCACAGATATGTTGCTTTTCAGGATGCTGGATGTTTTTCCATATTAGCTGTTCTATTTGAATTGGAAAGCCACACATGTATGGTGTAAACCACTGTTTTCCATATGCTCTTTTCACACCATATGTGTAGTGGAGTGCAGAAAAACACAGGTCTACAGATAAGGTGTAAACAAGCCCTGAATTGTTAGGAGATACTAGATCACGTAGAGAAAGTTACACAGCAAATATTTATGAATGTACAGTCCCTATGACTCTGTAAAGTTCTTTTCATATTTCAGCTACAGTAAAATATACAGAATACAGATTAACCACTTTAGCCCCGGACCATATTGCTGTCCAAAGACCAGAGCACTTTTTGTGATTCGGCACTACGTCGCTTTAACTGACAATTGCGCGGTCATGCGACGTGGCTCCCAAACAAAATTGGCGTCCTTTTTTTCCCACAAATAGAGATTTCTTTTGGTGGTATTTGATCATCTCTGCGGTTTTTATTTTTTGCGCTATAAACAAAAATAGAGCGACTATTTTGAAAAAAATGCAATATTTTTTACATTTTGCTAAATATCCCCAAAAAAGATTTAAAAAAACATTATTTTTCCTCAGTTTAGGCCGATACGTATTCTTCTACACATTTTTCGTAAAAAAAAAAAACAATTAGCGTTTATTGATTGGTTTGCGCAAAATTTATAGCGTTTACAAAAAAGGGGGTAGTTTTAAGGCATTTTTATTAATATTTTTTTTTTACTAGTAATGGCGGCGATCAGCGTTTTTTTTCGGTACTGCGATATTATGGCGGACACATCGGACACTTTTGACACATTTTTGGGACCATTGGCATTTTTATAGCGATCAATGCTATAAAAATGCATTGGATTACTATAAAAATGCCATTGGCAGTGAAGGGGTTAACACTAGGGGGCGGGGAAGGGGTTAAGTGTGTTCCTATTTGTGTTCTTACTGTGTGGGGGGGGGGTGGACTCACTAGGGGGAATCATTGATCTTCCGTTCATACATTGTATGAACGGAAGATCAGCGTTTCCCCCGCTGACAGGAACGAGAGCTGTGTGTTTACACGCACAGCTCCCGTCCCCCACCGGGCACGCGCGCGGGACTCGGGGGCGAGCGGGGGGCGCGCGGGCCGCCGGCGGCGCCCACGCGCCCCCTAGTGGCCGCGAAAGTCCCGACGTAGAGCTACGGGCTCTCGCGTAGGAGTGCCGACCTGCCGCCGTATAACTGCGGCGGCTGGTCGGCAAGTGGTTAAGGAAAGTTTGTAAACTCCATAATTTTAGCATTACTTTAGGCTCCGTTCAGATCTGCGTTCCGCGCCTCCCCCCAGAAACGTGGGGAATAATGTAACTGTAAACCATAAGGAGAACATTCTTTTATGTCTGCATACATGCAGACATAGAAAGTAAACCTTTCTATTCCAGTATGTGACTCCCCTGGTGCTTTTGAGGTTGTCATCCTTCTACTTTATTGCTATATGAGATGGTGTTCTCTCTGACAGGGGTCTAATGCCTTGTACATACAATCGGAATTTCCGATGAAAAAAGTCAGATAGTCAGATATTCCGACCATGTGTGGGCCCCATCTGACTTTTTCCCAAGTTTAGAAATAGAACATGTTTTTTTTTTTTTTTCGATGGAAAGTCCGATCGTCTGTGTTGAACTCCAATGGAGAAAAAAACATGCATGCTGAGAATCAAGTTTACGCATGCTCGGAAGCATTGAACTTAATTTTTCTCGGCTCGTCGTAGTGTTTTACGTCACCGCTTCGGAATTTAGTCTGACAGTGCGTATGCAAGACAGCTTGAACAAGAATTCCGTCGGAAAATTCCATCTGATTTTACCCCTATGAAATTCCGATCGTGTGTACAGGGTATTAGGGGTTACAAATATGGAAGTAATTGTTAATACTTAAGACTAGAGTGTTTTTCAATAATAACTTGAGGTTTAGAGGGACAGCTAAAAGTAGGATCTAAGAAGTTTCTGGGTGTAACTTTGCAGTCTATAAATATATAGATGACCAGACACATCACCTCCAATGGTTTTATACTGCTGCTCAATTAAGAAAATCCAATCCAAATCAATTCTCTCAAATAGTGAACAAAATACCTAAACTAATACCTAAATACCTAAATATACTGTATAACCCAATCCTCAACTATTTTATACTAAATTGATGTACTACAAATATTTAAATTTGGTAACAGCATTGATATCTCAGTCATATCAATGCTGTTACCAACTTTCCTTGCTGTGATAGAAAAATGAATTTGCACTGTATGATTTGACACCTTATAAATAGTATTCAATAGCACATTATAGCTAGCCAGTGTGAACCAGAAAGAAAATCTAGCCCAAAAATACAATAAAAGACATCTCTGCTTTTCTCTATACAAGCTTTTCAATTTAAGGTGTAAGTCCTTCTTTACAGAAAAACAGACACTCACTGACCTAGCACAAACATATATGAAATTCTTCTATTGGGCGTAGTCTTTGCTATTTTTCCTATTTAAAGGTTGTACATCTAACTATCAATTAGTATAAGGTTATATCATGTATTACCACAAGATGGTGGACTTTAGGTGTAACTTCCTAAATCACCAACAGATGGTGTTAAACCATATTTGGGAGCAGATAATACAGTCTGTCTCCACTAGGGGGTGTATGCCAAATGTACATACCGTATTGTTATAATGATTAAAATATTTGTAGAACATCAATTTAATATAAAATATTTAAGGTTATACGGTATATTGTTGACTCAAGTTAAGGTATTTTGTTCACTTTTTGAGAAAATGTATTTGGATTGGATTTTCATAATTGGGCGGCAGTATAAAACCATTGGAGGTGATGTGTCCGGTCATATGACCCCTAATGATGTCAGACATGCTGATGAAGCTCATTAATTGTGGTCGAGGGTGACACTTCACTTCTGCCCATAGTGGAACGCAAGTGGAGCACAGAACGCCGTACCCGCTTCCATTTCCTTTATTTTAAACATGTGTACACTTGTAAAGTGGATTTTTTTAGAATATTTTAAATAAAAGACCTACGTACGTCACAATGAGAGACTGTTCTGCATCCCTCCATTGATGTCCGGAGATTCTGTGGGTGTCTTTCCTATGTGGTCCTGGAGGCTTAATTGCTGAGTCACTGAGACGGAACATCTAGCTTCCACTTACTGTATATGACCCCTGTCATGGGAGTCATGTGAATATGGTGTGTAGGCGTGAGTGATTGGTGTTTATGAAGGAAGAATTACAGTCAATTGATTTTCGGGTCCATGAGATCATTGCACCTTTGGAAATCACTTGATGAAAGTTTTTGAATTATCATTATTATTATTATACATTTGAATGAGTTTTTTGGACACTGCACTTGACTATCTGACACTCACTGGAAACATTAGGTGGCAACCTCTATAGTTTATTTATTTTTATTTTATGAATTTGTATAATTCATCCACTAGGGACATATATATGGTTGTTTTTTGATATTGCATTTTTTACTTTATTGTATACTGTATCTATTTACAGGATGCACGGTTCATCATTAATTTCCACTAAATAGGTTTTAACCTCACAACAAGCAGCCCCTAATCTAATATTAATATCAATCACACTTTTGAGCAGGTAGGGAAGAACATCTTGTTTCTCCCCAACTTACACATATATGACAGTGTTTCTGATTTCCTAAAGGAGTATAAAGTATGTTCACTTTGCAAGTGTGTGTTCTTTGCACTGGTGAATGAGATGAAGTTCTGCTGACTTTCATCATCCAATCATGTGCATGAAAATTAAACTTTTTTCATTTTTCTTGCACATGATTAGGTAATTTTCACATGTAATAGGAAAAGTGAAAATGATCTTGTAAAGTAAATTTTCACTTTGCAAAATAAATGTTTTCCTGCTTCAGTAAATGAGTCATATTGCCCTGGGTCATTCATTTGTAATTAAGTCATGGATCAGCATGAACCCCAGGCAGTCAACATTTTAAGAGAGCTTAGTAATGGCAGCACATTAATGGCAGCCTATGTATTTCTCTGTACAGCGGAACAAAAACTTGTCCTTGGTTTAGATTGTAGTAATGTGCTGAGAATAAATAATTGTTGTTTTTTCTTAAGCTGTATTGAGGTTATGTTATATGGTCAGTTTTAATGCGAAGAGTACTTGGCAGAGTTCACCTTGAAGGAAAGATAGATCGGGGTGTGCCTTTCTCAAGGTGACATTGCCATTGCCTTACATGGGATGGAGATGTTCTCATTTGTCTCTTGCTCTTCTCTACTATGAAAGGTGACTTCAGTGGAGCATGATAAATGCACATTATGCCATGTAGAGAGTATGCTCTCATTAAGACAAATGCACTGTACTTAGCCTTTTATTGCTCTTTGCATGTTGTGTCTCATTACGTTAGCATTCATTATATTCAGTTCTTGTCTATAATAAGTGTGCTCTAAAAACCCATGGAAACAGGCAATATGATTTTGTGGCATATCATGTTTCTGAGAGTGATCACATAATGGATCAAGTTATAATCAATATGTAATGTTACATCTAGTACATCTTTGTGGCTTGTGGCCAGGGATCAAAGCGTCAAGGAACTACATTTTTTTTACACATGTCCATGATCATATTTAGATCAGCAATAAAAGATTGGATATGACTGGTTAAAATAAAAATTAGAAACATAGGAGCAAAGTCACCAATTGCCTCCAAAATGCAAAATATATATCACAAATGTTTGGGAAAACAAATGTTAGAAATAGACTGCATGACTTCTGACCTGAATGGATGCACCATCAGGCACTCTTGAATGACTTGATTTAAAGCTTAACTCCAGTAAAAAAGGTAAATATGGGGACCAGACATTAGTGGTGTGCCACAAAGTGCTGTGCTAGGTCAAATTATATTTAATCTATTTGTAAATGTATTAACTGAAGGTTTGGTGGGCAAGGGCTAATGACACAAAGGTTTGAAAAAGGGTTATTACTCTAAAGGTGTTTGTAATGGCTAACATAATTTGGCTACACTAGAATATTGGTCACAGCAATGGAAACTGGAGTTCAAGGTTTCTAAATGCAAAATAATGCAATTGAGAAAAAAATCATGTGATACAATTCTGGGGTTACAGTGTTGGTCAGAATTATGGAGAAAAAAAATGGGGGTACTTATTATAGATACCTACAAAATAGGAAAACCGTGTGGCCTTACAAAGAGTAAGGCCGTGTACACACGATAGGTTAAACCGATGAGAACGGTCTGATGGACTGTTTTTATCGGACCAAACCGATCGTGTGTGGGCGCCATCAGTTAGTTATCCATCGGTTAAAAAAAAACAAAAAAAACTTGTTTTAAATTTAACCGATGGATTCCTAACCGATAGGTCAAAACCGATCGTTAGTAGGCACGACCATCGCTTAAAAATCCATGCATGCTCAGAATCAAGTCGACGCATGCTTGGAAGCATTGAACTTCATTTTTTTCAGCATTTCGTTGTGTTTTACGTCACCGCGTTCTGATCCGATCGTTTTTTTAACCGATGGTGTGTAGGCTCGACGGACCATCAGTCAGCTTCATCGATTAACCGTTGAAAACGGTCCATCAGACCGTTCTCATCAGATGGACTGATCGTGTGAACGCGGCTTAAAGTAATAATAAATTCTAGGGTATATTGCTAGAGGATCATCAGCAAGAGGATGGATGTCCTGATCTCCCAATATAGATCTTTAGTTATAACTAGAGGGTTGCCAGCAGGAGGAAGGAGGTCCTGATTTCCCAATATAGATCTTTAGTAATAACTAGCGGGGTCACCAGCAAGAGGAAAGAGGACCTGATTCTTCTATACAGATCTTTAATCAGACCTCATTTAGAATACTGTGTCCAGTTCTGGAGACCTCACTTACAAAAAGATATTGCTAAAATAGAACGAGTCCAGAGACAGACAACAAAAATGGTCAAAAGGTCTGAGGGATAAAAAACAGGAGGTATGTAAAGGGGTCAATTAACTAAAGGCAATTAGGCTGTTCACTTTTCAAAGGAATGTTATCTAGCGTTTAATGAATGTAGTAAACTTTAATGCCGCGTACACACGGTCATTTTTGTGATAAAAAAAAAAAACAACGTTTTAAAAAACGTCATTTAAAATGATTGTGTGTGGGCAAAACGTTGTTTTATGTCTTCAAAAAAGACTAAAAAAAAATTCGAACATGCTTGAATTTTTTATGTTGTTTTTCTGAATGTCATTTTTTGTGTCATAAAAAATGATCGTGTGTGGGCAAAACGTTTAAAACAACTTTTTTAAACCGGCGCATGCTCAGAAGCAAGTTATGAGACGGGAGCTTCAATGGAACAGAGTGCCGTCGAACGTGGGGCATTTTCAGAAAATGATGGTGTGTAGGCAACGTCGTTTTTTAAAAATGAAGTTTGAAAAACATAGTTTTCTTTTGTGGGATAAAACGTTGTTTTTTTTCATCACTTTATCGTGTGTACGCGGCATTACTTTGCAAAGAATACCCAGTCTTGTGCAAATCAAAAAAACTAATTTGTATGGATCCCAACTAGTGTTGAGCGGAATACACCATATTCAATTTTGCGATATTTCACGAATATATAGAAGAATATTCGTGAAATATTTGTTAATATTGAATATTCGTGATATTTTATCAAAAAAAAAATTTTGCGAAATTTCGCTAATGCGAATGCGAAATTTCGCTAATGCAAATGCGAAATTGATTGCGAAATTCTCGTCAACACGCGAAAACGGAGATCATTTCCTGGATTACTAAACTAATATGCACTAAACACTAACTCTACTTACACAAACTTTTTTTTTTTTTTTTTTTTACACAAAACACAGAAGGGCAGAGAAAGTATTCGTGAATATTCGTAATACGAATATTCGCATTGCGAATATTCGGCAACATAAAAGGATCGCCTCAGCTACTCGACCCAGGGTCTCTAATCATACCAGCAATGCTTTTAGACGTCGATGGAGATCACTAGGATGTGATCTGTTTTAAAAATAAATTTGAAAAAATACGAATATTCGCAATATCGAATATTCACCGCGATATTCGATTTATTCGCGAATACTCGAATATGCAATATTCGTTACGAATATTCGCAATGCGAATATTCGTGAGCAACACTAATCCCAACACAACAACAGTCTGCTGGCTAAACTGTCAGTCTACTGGTAACCTACTACATATATTGTGGAACTGCAGAGTGATTAAAACCTATTGGAAGGAAGTGTCTTCCCTTGTTCAAAACTCTACAGGCATTACAGTTACACTAGATCCTGCATTGGCACTTCTAAGCATTGGTATCGGAAATTTTCCCCCGCTAATGAGGAAAATGGTTGCTCATACACTGTTTGCAGCTCACATTACATTGGCAAGGGAATGGCGCTCACAATCACCTCCAAAAATTAAATAGGTGCCAGAACTGTGTTCCCCTGTGGTCCCACTGAAAAAATGGTGATGGACTATTGATTGTCGGAAGTTTGGATTTTCTTTTTTTTGTACCTCTTCTATTTCCATGTTTGTGTTTCTATACTTATAAGACAGCTCTTTTACCTGCCACAGAATTTGTATTTCTCTCCATTCAGTCCTGAAATCTTCACAACTCTGCCATACAGAGAAGGATGCTACTACTTTTTTATTTTTTTTTTGTAGGTAGAAATACAGTGTTAGTTACATGACATAAAACTACCACTTAGGTGTTGACAAGAAAAGACTTGAGTATGTAATGTGTGAAAAGAATGTGAGATGTATGTATAGTACATACATGAACATGTGTGCAAAAAATATATATGACGAAAAAAGATAAACAATAAAAAAGCAAGAAAAATTGAACAACCAACAAATCAGATGGGAGGATGGGGGGACCAGCCGCCAGATGCTCATGGGTCCATGGGAAAATAATATATGTGGGTGTGCTGCTAAATTGGGTATGAGGTATATTGGTATGCATAATCCAAGTAAAAAAATATATAAATATATATATGTATATATTTATATATATATATATATATATATATATATATATATATATATAGCTTAAAAAGGTTGAATAATGACATCAAACTACAGTATGTAAAAACAAGTGAAAAAAAGGGGAGATGTTGAATAATAATAACCTACAATGGTAATGTGACTGACCACTGTGGAGAGCGTGCAGGACTGATGTTTCCCTGTCCGTACTATTTATATTTTCAGGGCTTCAATCAGACCCCTCCCAACATCAGGTTAAAACAACCCCTGAAGGTGAAGGGGAGTGGAAATCACCTGACATTGATACTATCGGTGATCCTGCTCATCAAGGGAGAGACAGGCTGGGAAATCCGATGAAGGCATAGCACCATATGACAATTATGTCACTGTTGACCTGTTGGAAATTGTATTTACCAATAAATCTTTACTATATTGATTTTATTATTGAGTGTGTTGCACCTCATCTAAAGTCCCACGGTCAATTCATGATTCTTTGTATATTGTGTAGGGATGGAGGCTTGTCACAGGGCACATCCAACCATATTTAGTTAGGTAGAAATACAGTGTTGTCAGCTTCCCGCACCCAGCCTGCTGATTGGACAGTAAAGGAGAAGACTGATGACTGATGCTCCTTGTCAGTACATTTGCATGCAGCACACCTGATTGGGTTTCCGTCCTACCGCTAATTCATCAATTCTGAGTGCCGCTATATAGGATAGTTCAGAAGGCTGATACTAAGTCAAAATCAGGTATTTGTGCTATCCTCATCTAAAAAATTAGTAAAATATTAACAATACAATATTGTATTCTTTTTTGTATTTTATATCTACTTGGATTAAAGATTTAAAGAAAGTATCTGTCGGGAACATTTTTGTGCTGTTTAATCTTCTAGCAGAGAATTGGTAAAAAATGATTTTGGTTTTCAGAACTACATATTGGTATATTAAGCCCTGGATCTTTTTCTGCAGATTTATAGGATTTTCTCAACTAAATAAGCCTCTGACAATTGGAATATGTTTTAGAGGGAACCTTTCACAGTAAAGACATGGCAGCTTCAACGGCTGACTTGTTTTTGAAGATGAAAGTCAATCACTGACCCAGAACAAGTATGCGGGCAGTGACGTGTTGGCAGGCCTGACCTGTGTGCTTGTTTTGGGTCCCGTGACTCACTGACTGTCTCAAGTTTTCTTAAAGACCAGTCGACTATATTAATAGAATATTTTTTTGTGGACAGAGGAGAGAAAGGTTGAAGTTTTTGGTTAGATACTTTGTCTCACTAACTGTCAAGTATATATAGGAAATGTCTCTCCTCAGGAAAAAAACGTATTACGCTTAGTATGTCATTTCTTCTTAAATATGAAAATCAGAGATATTTATGTTTAAACTGCTCACCACATTTTAAATAAAATTTGAGCAAAATAATTATTTCTAAGTTTTAAGCTCCATGAGCCGGGCCCTCCTATTTCTTCTGTATTGTAATTGTACTCTCTCCCCTTATATTGTAAGGCTCTGTTCACTTGTCCTCATCAGCACGTCATAGCTGAACTGATCGGAATCAGACCAAATTAGTGTATTCCCTAGTAAATATGTCAGCCACGGGGATATACACAACACTACTACCATAGACTTGCAATTATCTTAAAGCAGAGTTCCACCCAAAAGTGGAACTTCTGCTCATTTGTCTCCTCTTCCCCTCTGGTGCCACAATTGACACCTTTCGGGGGGATGGGACAGGACAGGATATCGTGTTTACACTTGCAGGAGTCCACGCCATGGCCCATGATATCAATGCGTGGCTCCCTCCTCTTCCCCCTGTCGCCGGGCCAGAAGAAGAGAGGACGAGGACTCGCACATGCACAGTAGGGTTCCTGGCACGACAGGAGACTCCAGGACAGGTAAGTGTCCTATTATTAAAAGCCAGCAGCTGCAGTATGTGTAGCTGCTGGCCTTTCATTTCTTCTTTTTTTTTGGGCGGACATCCGCTTTAATTAACTCCAGGCAAAAAGCTTAAAGTAATTGTAAAATATTTTTTTTTGTTATAGGCACCTGCTCTGTGCAATGGTTTTGCACTGAGCAGCCCCGATCCTCCTCTTCTGGGGTCTCCTGCTGACACTTCTGAGCTACACTGTGTGCATCTATTGACAAACATAGTGTTTGGTTCGGCTCCTCCCCCATCCCCACTTCCTCATCGCTGTATATGATTGACAGTAACAGGAGCCAATGGCTCCCATTTCTCTCACTGAGTCCAGTGAGAAGGGGGAACATCTTGTTGGGCAGAGCCCTGGATCGAGATTGGGCACAGGTTAGTATCTGGGGGTGGCTAAACCTAAAAGTAATTTTTTTACCTTACCGCAGAGAATGCATTAAGGTAAAAAATCGTTAGCCTTTACGTTTACTTTAACCACTTGTGGACCGCCTCACGCCGATATACGTCGGCAGAATGGTACGACTGGGCACAATCACGTACAGGTACGTTGCCCTTTAAGAGCCTAGCCGTGGGTCGCGCGCTTGCCACCGCCAGCACACTTGCAACCCGGTCCTGAGCTCCCCGACTGCACTCGCGAGTCACAGAGCTGAAGAACGGGGAGAGGTCAGTATAAACAAACCTTTATCCGTTCTTCATAGTGTGAGTGTCACTGATTGCCTGTTCCCTGTCATAGGGAATGATGATCAGTGATGTCACATGCCAAGCCACGCCCCCACACAGTAGTTATCACTCCCTAGGAAACACTTAACACCTTCAGCGCCCCCTACAGGTTAACCCCTTCACTGCCAGAGTAATTTTTACAGTAATCAGTGCATTTATAGCACTGATCGCTGTAAAAATGACAATGGTCCCAAAATAGTGTCAAAAGTGTCTGATGTGTCCGCCATAATGTCGCAGTCACGATAAAAATCGATGCCATTACTAGTAAAAAATATTAATAAAAATGCCATAAAACTATCCCCTATTTTGTAGATGCAAACCAATCAATAAACGCTTATTGCGATTTTCATTTTACCAAAAATATGTAGAAGAATACGTATCGACTAAACTGAGGAAAAAAAATGTTTTTTATATATTTTTGGGGAATATTTATTACAGCAAAAAGTTAAAAATATTAATAAAAATGCCATAAAACTATCCCCTATTTTGTAGATGCAAACCAATCAATAAACACTTATTGCAATTTTCTTTTACCAAAAATATGTACAAGAATACGTTTTGGACTAAACTGAGAAAAAAAATGTTTTTTTTAAATATATTTTTGGGGGATATTTATTACAGCAAAAAGTAAAAAATATAGGGCCAGATTCAGAAAGAATTAGATTCCCGCAGAGTATCAGAGATACTCTACGCCGCCGTACTTTACCTGGCTCTAGGAGGAATTCAGAGAGATTTTGGCCCGTAAGGTACGGTGGCGTAGTGTATTTCTCCCGGTGGAATCAAACTACGCGATTAGGGGGCGTGAGGCATTTAAATTAAGCGCGTCCCCGCGGCGATCGAACTGCGCATGCTCCGTTCAGAAATTTCCCGCCGTGCATTGCGCGAAATCACGTCGTTACGTAATTTTTCTTTTGAGTAGCGTCGTTTACAGACATTCCTATTCCCGGACGATTTACGCAAAAAAAAATTGAAAGTCGACGCGGGATCGACGGCCATACTTAACATGGGTCGCGTAACGTTAGACCAGCTAATAGCTGGTTTAACTTTACGTAGCGAAAAAATGACATACACGATTGCGAACGACGCTCGTAACTTCGTGGATCGCCAGAAAAAGCTCATTTGCATACCCCGACGCTGAAAACGACGCAAACTCCACCCAGCGGCCGCAAAAAGATTGCAGCGTAGATCCGAAGGCATACGAAGACGTAAGCCTGTCAGATCGAAGCCCAACGCCGCTGTATCATGGTTTGAGGATTCAAACTAGTGATACGGCGCGCGTAATTTGAAAGTACTTCTGTCTAACACCAGTTAGACAGGCGTAATGGCTCTCTAAATCTGGCCCATAGTTTTTCTTTTCAAAATTGTTGCTCTATTTTTGTTTATAGCACAAAAAATAAAAACCACAGAGGTGATCAAATACCACCAAAAGAAAGCTCTATTTGTGGGGAAAAAAGGACGTCAATTTTGTTTGGGAGCCACGTCGCACAACCGCACAATTGTCAGCTAAAGCGATGCAGTGCCGAATCGGAAAAAGTGGCCTGGTCCTTTAGCAACTAAATGGTTTGGGGCTTAAGTGGTTAAAGCCTAAGTTTATTAAAAAGACAAATCAGCACAAAGGATTTTTTATTTTTTTTATTTTAGGATTTAATACAGAGGTGAAATACAAATAAAACTACCTACTGAAGTTCCTGCATTTTTGTTTATCTGAGGTTAACACAGCCTAGTCACACAGCACAACCATGTAGATGACACCACTGGAATAAAATTGTATCCTCACCCTGTTAGCATGTTCCTTATCAGCACATTGGCATGCTGATTCCCTGATTGGCTCCTGGTTTTTCCAATATCACTCCCAGAAATGCAGCTCTACAGGGGTTGTAAGAGGCTGATATCAATTCTAACTCAGATACTTACGCCTAATGCATTTTAAAACACATTTAACAATGTATGAATGAATACAGAGCTGAATTAATTTTTGTATGTTATATATATGATGCAGCCACAGAGAACAAATTATAACACATTTTAATGAGGACATTATTTACAATGTACAGCTAAATAGTCTTTTAAATTGCTTTAGCATTAGAAATTGTAGGAATTTACTTTAGGTTTTCCATTTTCAGAGAGATATAAGAAAACCTGTGAGTATGTCCTTCCCGCTGTTGATTGCTGGGAATCGCCCTACCTTGTACCCCTATAGATAAGGTGCTTGAATAGCACCATGAAGCAACAACAATGCTTGCAACGCAACCCTTGCCGCAGCTCATTGTTCTTGGGTGCAATGCAGCCAGGTCACAGGAAACGTTACAAACAACTGATTTTGTTAGTCTGCTTCTCAGGTTGTTATTTTTAATTATATTATATATTATTTAATAATTATATTATTTTTTATGTATTATAAATAATTGAGTATTGAGAATTATATATTTTTTATTGTTTTGATCATAAATGATATCCTTCCTTGACTGTTTTGTTTAGGTTTGAGATGTATTATTGGTTTATTAATACTCTTGATATGAATTGGCATAAGATGATTTTTAAATGTGTTTAATGTGTAAGTTCATGCACTGGGTTTTCAATACTTCATGAGGATCACCTGCAGCTCTGTAAAAGTAGAAAACACACACATGCCCTGACTACTGTCTGGAAGAAGTTGTCAGACTGATGAAATGCATTGGGGAAGCCAGGCTTTATGTGTGTTGATCAGCGGCATTCAGCTGTGCTTTGGGCAGTGTCTCTTCTCACACTATATCTGTCTGTGTGAGACACAGATCGGAGCGCTCACTACTCACTGCTGTGGTCCACTGAGGATATTTTGGATTCTTAGTTGAACAATTTCAATATGAGTATAATGGCATTTTTGTTAATAAAAGGTTTTTAATGCTATGGTATCACACTGTGTACGGTGTTACCCGCTTATTATATTTAAGATTTAAAGGATTACTAAAGGATTTTTTTTTTTTGCTAAATAGCTTCCTTTACCTTGGTGCAGTCCTGGTTTCATGTCCTCATTGTTCATTTTTGCTTTGAAGTTGCTGTAATTCTGCTCTGATCTCCACACTTCCTCCTTGTCTGGCTCCTTATGAAAAATCTCATGGCAGATTTTCACTGTGGTCCAAGCTGTCATTACTGTGTGCCTAAAACTCCTCAGAACCACCTCAGATTCATTTTAAAAACAAAACACTGCCCTAGATTTGTTTGTTTGTGTTCTGTGTGTCTCTCTACTTCACAGAAACATGAAACCAGTTTAAAAATTAAACTAAACTGCAGGCACATTATATGATTGATTTTTATCTATTTTTTTTTATCATTTTTAAAAGGAATCAGTTAACTTTTATGTCTATATACCCTGTAAACAGTCATTTTAGCAAACTTTTTTTTTCTTTTAGTGACCCTTTAATATCTCAAAGATTTGATGTGGGTTAAATGAGAGTTTTTTTTTTTTTGACCAAGAGTGAAAGAGTTAACACAATAACATTTATTGGAGCATAGTTGAAAGTCTATCTAATACACAACCATCTATCTATAGTCTACAACAAGGGAGAAAATTTTAGGTTAAAATAAAATAATTACATGAAGGAATACAGAGTATATTCCTTAAAACATTAATCTACAAACATATTCAGTTATAAGTAAAAGGCAGGCAGACCTTTCCTATATTTACCCTTTGGATCCATTCTGATGACTGCTTTCCCATAAAGTGAAATTTCTCATCCAGTCCGTGTATCAGTGTTGCCAACCTACCAAATTGAAATTTACTGGCACGACACATGAAATTTACTGGCACAGCCACGTTTTTACTGGCATTTCACAAAAGTTACTTAATTACATTTTTAGGTGCAAATTTCAGTATTTAGGCTACAAACAAGCACGCTAGGCAAATAGCAATGTGATTTAAGGTAGATATTAGGGTAAAAAACATATTTGTTGTTATTTTCGATATAATAAGCGCAAATTATTTAGTCACATCACACCCTGCCTCCACCCCCCTCTGCCACCAACACCCCCTGCCTTCACCCCCCTCTGTGGTGCCACAATCTGCCCCTGCCTCTAAACCCCCCTCTGCCTCCAATCACCCCCAGTCTCCAATCTCCCCTGCCTCCCCCAGGCCCCCTTCCTTCAATCACCCCCTGCCTCCATCATCCCCTGCCTCCATCCCCCTCTACAGTGCCGCCATCACCCCCTGCCTCCAATCTCCCCCTGCCTCTATTAACCCCCTGCCTCCATTGTCCCCCTCTGCGGTGCCACCATCACCCCCTGCCTCCATCGGATCCCCCTCTGCCACCATCACCTGATGTCACTGTCTGTCACTCTGTCCGTCCCCGACTCCCCTGTGAACTTTGTATTGCCTGGATGCAGCAGGCTGCTCCATTCCGCCACCACCGCGTTCTGCTCAGCCTCAGAGTCCTGACTCCTGCTCCAGTGCTGCGCTTCTCCGACCTCCTGGTTAGTTACAGATTTAAAATTCTAGCGTGGGTGCGCCTGGTGGGATGTCCTAATACATCACTTGCCGGTGCCACGCGGCACAGACCCTGTGAAATCCGCCCCTGCTGGCCAAATACAGCATATGCTCGGCTCGGCACGGCAACTTCCGGAACTGCGCATGCCCAGTTCCAACCAGAACCAATCTCGGCTATTTTTACTGGCACATTCTTGCAATTACAGACATTTACAGACAGAAAAGAAATTCCAGTTTTTACAGACTGTCCGTAAAAATACGGATGGTTAGCAACACTGCCGTGTATATCATTACAGGCTGATGCCTCATTGATTGGCATAGCATGGCTCTTGATTGGAGGGCTTACCTATTACTGGTTATGGACTGGCTAGATCTCGAATTCCTATACTTTGCATAAGTCAGCCCCCTTTAATGCAAATCCTTGTCACTATTTTGGGCAGGAGATTTAACTGAATTTTCCCGGGAAGTTTAGTATTAATTGCAGGTTGGCCTCCCTTCATTGCATTTCCCAGCATGGGATCCTTTGAAGTGAGTATGTGTAAAACAATGAGGTTTGGATCTCCATTGTTTGTATACACAAATATATTCATAATTACAATAATTTACAGCTATTAATGGAGATTTCACATAAACGCATGGCCTATTCCTTTGTATGTACGCTGATGGAGAAAGTACATGTATTCATCTGAAGATAGCTTAGTGATTGAAGAGGCAGCTTTCATCTTTTCTGGATCTCATAAGCCAATCGTCATATTTGTGAGAGTGTAGCAATATCATTTGGTGAGTGCAAAGTGGATAATAGTCACATAGGAGTGACGAAAGAAGTTTTGCTACATGTGTTTATTTATTTTTGGACACTGTAGAGCCTTTTATTAGTTTCAGCTCACCCTGGGACACTGTTGAGTCCTTTGGGGATTTATGTACACGTTAATTTTTGCTATTATTTTTGAAGTGATATCGTTACTATGTATACAGTATATATTTTGTGATACATTAATAAGGGGATAATTAAGTACTTAGCGCTGTATTGAACTTGATCATTTGTTCTGGTTTAATCATATTTTACTTTAGCCACTTGACCTCTGGAAGATGTATCCCCCTTCATGACCAGGCCATTTTTGCAATATGGCACTGCATTACTTTTGACAATTGCACATGCAACGCTGTACCCAATTAAAAATGTATGTATTTATTTCCTATAAATATAGCTTTCTTTTGGGTGGTACTTGTTCATCGCTGCATTTTTTTTGCGCTGTAAACAAAACACAATTTTGAAAAAATAAATAAACTTGTTTTGTTCCTGCTACAAAACATATTCAATACAAAAAAAAATAAAAAAATAAAATGTCTTCATAAATTTAGGCCAATTTGTATTCTGTTACATATTTTTGGTAACAATATCCCAATGAGCATATATTGATTGGTATGTGCAAAAGTTCTAGCTCCTACAAACTTTATATATATATATATACAAGTTTTTTTTTTTTTTTACATTACTAGTAAGGGTTGCGATCAGTGACTTATAGCGAAAATGCGATGTTGTGGTGGTCAATCAGATACTAACTGACACTTTTGACACTTTGTGGGAGCCAATGACACTAATACAGTGATCAATGCTTAAAATATGTACTGTCACTGTACTAATGACACTGGCTGGGAAGGAGTTAAACATCTAGGGTGATTAAAAAACTTCAGTATGTAGCTCCCCCACCCCCCTCCCTAATACTTACCCAAGCCTAATCACAATTCAGTGATGTACATGATAGAGGCTGCTCTCCCAAATCTCTGCCTCTTGATTGGCTGAGAAATTGCAGCGGGAACCATTGGCTCCCCTTGCTGTCAATCACAGCTCACAGCCGGTGAGGAGGAGTGGGAAGTGGGGCCAGTGGTGTATTTTGGTTTTGTGCTGCCCCAGGCAAGACTTAAATCGGGTGCCCCTCATCTAAATTTGTCCCACCCCTTTCTATTCAGAAGAAGGGGAGATAGGATGGGGGGGAGCCAAGCCATCACAAATATTATTGTATACTACCCTGTGCTCTTAAACTCAAATTAACGAGGCAGGTGAGATGATATTTTGCAGACATGAGCCAAATTGCAGCTAAACTAGCTATATGATCTACAGCCTTTGAAAATAATTCCAGCTATTCCCAGGTCAGCCAATAAGGTAAGTACCATACCTTTTTTTTCTAAGGAGATCGTTAGCCTCCCTGGTTCTCCTTCAAACCCAGTCATGATACAGACCTTAAGCCTATTCTCCAGACCTTCTTCCACTGATCTTTTTTTTTTTTTAGGTTAAAAGCTTCAATTCATTTGACATTTGGAATAGTCCAATAACACATCAACTCTTTCTCCCTGCTGTATGCTGAGTGACGATTACAGACAAGTCTAAAATAATCTGTTGCAAGGAAGTTGTTTTGCCTTCGTATTGCACAAATAGCAGAAGAGAAACATTCTCACCACTTATGCAAATGATGCTGTGTTAAGTATTCATAGAACAGTATGAAGCTGGATCTTCTCCCAGAATGACTTGGGACTCGTCCAGAATCCCTAGGGACCATTGTTACTTCCCAGAGGGGTCATTTATCAAAGAAAAAAAAAATTCAATTTGAAAGAAATGAAAATTTTGCTTTGATAAACTTTATTCCACTTCTCTGCTTGTGGAAACATAACAAAAGCTAGACAACCAAAATACAAATGAAACCAGAGTACAGGCTTATATTCTGCTTATGGTGTGGTATCTAAATACTGTTGCCATTTACACTAAAGCCGCATACACATGATCAGTCCATCTGATGAGAACGGTCCAACGGACCGTTTTCATCGGTTCACCGATGAAGCTAACTGATGGACTGATGAGTCTACACACAATCGGTTCATGAACCGATTGTGTCAGAATGCGGTGACGTAAAACACAACGACGTGATGAAAAAAACGAAGTTGAATGCTTCCAAGCATGCATCGACTTGATTCTGAGCATGGATTTATAACCGATGCTTGTGCGTACTAATGATCGGTTTTGACCTATCAGTTAGCCGTCCATCGGTTCAATTTTAAAGCAAGCCCTCTGTTTTTAGACCGAAGGATAACGGACCGATGGGGCCCACACACGATCGGCTTGGACCGGTGAAAACTAACTTCAGTCTGTTTTCATCGGTTTGAACTGATCATGTGTACGCGGCTTTAGATGTTAGATCTACTAATGCTTTCTCCAAATGATGTCTTTTTTCAGTGACTCTCAATGATTCAAGCTTGCCTATTCACACGGAACTTTCAGGGGAGTATAAAACACAATAATGAACATTCCACATACAAATATTTACAAAGGCTTAGCAAAGACAAAGGGTCATTTAAATAACGTATGTTGAGGTCACTGAGTGGAAAATTTAACATACTTTGCTGTTTAAAAGCTAATAGTTTAACACTAGTAATAAACATTTATGCACAATTACATGGTAAATTATATTCAAATAATAGTTTATGAGTTGGGAGCGTCAATGCAAATAGTAATAGAGTAATAAGATTTACAAAAATACAGAAAAGTTCATGAAAGTCAGTAAAAAACACACACAAAAAAAAAGAAAAACAAGCTATAATGTATTTGCATGTAAGTGAGCTTTTTGATAGGAAAAAAAAAGTCACATTCAACAATGTTTTCGACCAGTGACAGAAACACATTGTTTTCAGGCAATTAAAGTGTAAGCCAACAATGAACTGCTTTTTTTTCCCCTTGTGGTCTGGTAAACTTACTGCTTTGTTATATTGCAAGAAGATGACATAATGGGCACCGGTGTGATAATTTAGTGTGTTGATTGAATGACAGCTCTGAGCCTACTGATGATGCTTACAAAGCATCCAAGATGGTGATGCCCAGCAGCAATCTCAGGACTCTCGGATGTCTACACAAGGGAGGCATTTCCAGACGAATAACATGCATAAAATAAATTATGTTCACATATAATCTTATTAAAATATATTTGTTGAAATGAACCGCTTAGTGGGAGATCACCAAAGAGCCTATAATGGGGGTCTAGTGATGTGCCTTGGGCTTAGTTCTTTTATTTGCAGACTGACTTCTAGCTGCTGTCTTGTTTCAGACACTATCAGGTTTTAGATTGAAGCACCTTGCATACCTAAATCTGTAGTATAAGAAATGTTGGGCTAAAGCAAATGCAGATGCACTTTCTTTTTTCGTATTTTCCCTTTTCCATCTGAATCATGTCTACTGAAAAGTATCTGTACTTACTGGTGAGTGATATACCACACGAGATGAGATGACATGTCTTTATCAAGTAGTTTTAAAGGCTGTAAGGATTTTTTTTAATATTTGGTTCTTTTCAGCCTGCTTACTAGAGGCTAAGATCGGTTATTAACCCCCAGTGTGAAATCTGTTTTTATTTGTAGACTATTTTGTTTCTCATCGGTACCCACTGCATTACAAAAATTCACAAATTATGTTTTAAAAAAAAAACAATGTATTTCATTTTGCCGACTGGAGCTCTGTTAATTCTGGGAAAGTAGTGACAGATGCAAGTCAGGAATGACCTGTCATTTTCACATTGGGGCAGAAGTTTCTGTGATATAATATTCCTTGGCTAATATGTCATTGTCCCCTAAGCTTACAAGCGTAATTGCATTGGAAAAAATATAGCCGATGGCTGAATTTTACACGGTTTTTCAATTGCAGGATCATGAATCAAGGAATCACAAATTAATCACAAGACTGCGAATCTGTATTAAAATTGGGTGTATACACAGAGAAAAATCAATACTCAGGGTGTTCAATAATGAAGTGCTATAAGTGTATCAGTTGAGTCCCATCAGTCAGAAGTATAAAAATGCAAGTTGCTTCACTTTTTTTTTAAATCATATAAAAATATTTAACATAATTTAGGCTAGTTGTATGGCACCATTAAAGCGGGGCTCCACCCAAAAGGGGAAGCTCTGCTTGTCTGACTCCCCCCCTCCACTGCCACATTTGGCACCATTTGAAGGGGAAGCGGGTACCTGTGTTGACAAGTTGCAAGGCTTCACTGCTGGTTTCCCTTAGCCAGGATGGCCACACCAGCACCCGATAGCTGATTGAAGAATCGGCTCGGGTAAGGGGGAAGGATGTCACTGAATGCCTGGAAAGGTAAGTGCCCTAATATTAAAAGTCAACAGCTACAGTATTTTTTTTGGGGGGGGGGGCTGGAACTTCTCTTGAAGTTTAAAAATGACTATCCTATATCTTCAAAAACATTCCTGATCCAAATTTAGTTTCATAATCATTTAATTGAATAAATGGAATAGTAAAAAAGAGTCCAAGTACAGCACCTACTTTACAAGGTAGGTACAGAATGTTGTGACATCGTTCCCTAAATAAAATCTGGGAAAGAATATAAAAAACATAAGTTCATGATCTACAGTGCCTTGAAAAAGTATTCACACTCATTGACGTTTTCCACATACACGTAAATGTATTTTGTTGGGATTTTGTGTGATAGACCAACACAAAGTGGGACATAATTGTAAAGTGGAAAGAAAATGATAAAAGGTTTTTTTTTTTTTTTTTTACAAATAAATATCTGAAAAGTGTGAAGTGCATTTGTATTCAGCCCCCCTGATTCAACACTTTGTAGAACCACATGTCACTGCAATTACAGCTGCAAGTCTTTTGGGCATGTATCTAACAGCTTTGCACATCTAGAGAGAAGAATGAGAGTGTCCAATTGGATGGAGAGCGTCTGTGAACAGCAATTTTCAAGTCTTGCCACAAATTTAATTTAGGTCTGGACTTTGACTGGGCCATTCTAACACATGTATATGCTTTGGTCTGAAGCATTTCATTTTAGCTCTGGCTGTATGTTTAGGGTTGTTGTCCTGCTGGAAGGTGAACCTCCACCCCAGTCTCAAGTCTTTTGCAGACTCTAAAAGGTTTTCCTCTAAGATTGCCCTGTATTTGGCTTCATCCATCTTCCCATCAACTTTGACCAGCCTCCCTGTCCCTTAGAAAAAGCATCCCCACAACATGATGCTGCCACTACCACCATGTTTCACCATGGGGATGGTGTGATCAGGGTCATATGCAGTGTTAGTTTTCCAGTCATACATAGTGTTTTGCTTTTAGGTAAAAAAAATCAGTTTTGGTCTCATCTGACCAGAGCACCTTCTTCCACATGTTTGCTGTGTCCCCCACATGTCTTCTCGCAAACTGCAAACAGGACTTCTTATGGCTTTCTTTCAACAATGGTTTTCTTGCCACTCTTCAATAAAGGCCAGATTTGTGGAGTGCATGACTAATAGTTGTCATGTGGACAGATTCTCCCACCTGAGCTGTGGATCTCTGCAGCTACTCCAGAGTTACCATGGGCCTTTTGGCTGCTTCTCTAAATAATGTGCTCCTTGCCTGACCTGTCAGTTTAGGTGGACAGCCATGTCTTGGTAGGTTTGCAGTTGTGCCATACTCTTTCCATTTTGGATGATGGATTGATCAGTACTCTGTGAGATGTTTAATGGTTGGTATATTATTGTATAACCTAACCTTGCTTTAAACTTCTCCACAACTTTATCCCTGACCTGTCTGGTGTGTTCCCTGGCTTTCATGATGCTGTCTGTTCACTAAGGTTCTCTAACAAACCTCTGAGGACTTCACAGAACAGCTGTATTTATACTGTATTTACTAAGATTAAATTACACACAGGTGGACTAATTAGGTGACTTCTGAAGGCAATTGGCTCCACTATATTTTAGTTAGGGGTATTTAGAGTAAAGAAGGCTAAATACAAATGTAAGCCACACTTTTCACATATTTATTTTGAAACAATTTTGAAAAACATTTATCATTTTCCTTACACGTCACAATTATGTGCCACTTTGTTTTGGTCTATCACAAAAACATCCCAATAAAATGCATTTATGTTTTTGGTTGTAACATGACCTTTTCAAGGCACTGTACATCAGGTAGTGTGGCCTAAGCCTGGAAATGAGTACCTGGGCAATATATATCATAAAAAAAATTGGAACATGAACAAAATAACTTCAGTGAACATAACACTAATAAACAGACACGATAGTAGAGAAGACCCCTGAGCACCAAAGTAAAGAAGCCTATACCTACACCATCCCACTATGCCCATATACTCACGATACAAAAGGCCTTTTTTTCTGAACTGAAACCATAGATGAGAGAGTAGAGGGAGGGGATGATTCAACAGTTCTGAAGGACTTAGGGGAAAACAAGAAAAAGGGGATGGGTGTGAAAATAAAGAGGTGAGAAAACAGGGGGCAGGGTAATAGGGAGAGGAAGCGTCATCAACACACCCTCATCTCCACCTGCAGACTCAGATCCAGGGAAGCAATACCCACAGTAGAGAAAATAGACGTCAAAAGAAAAAAAAATCTTGTCTATATTCCCGTTGCACAGATTCCTGCATCATGAGGCTCATCTGTAGTGGGTGCTGTAGCGACTACCTACTGGACACTGGATATTGCAGACCAATGCACTTATTTGCCAAGTCACCATGGACATAATTGACGAAGGGGTCCTGTGTGGCTCCGAAACATTGCACTTGTTGTTTTGTGATGTGATTATTCTTCAATAAATGCTTTGGACTGCATTTGAAGATCCATTGTCTGCTGGCGAGTATGTGCATTGGAAAGAAAAAAAAAGACCTACCAGTAGCTTGTGTGCTTAGACAGGAACTAGAGCCATAAGGTACATGGTGGCTGCTAACAACACACAGCACACAACACAACATTACACAGGGTCAGTCCTGCCAGGGCTCTGCCTATGTCTCACTCTGTTTCACTTGATATGACACAGAACCCTGAAAACATGTCCAGGACCAGGGGTCAAGTCCTGGAGAAAAAAGTGTGGGAACTCCACCCAAGATCCACTCCCCCACCAAAAAAAAAAAAAAATGATACACTCATATGCATAATTACTAAACCGCATGTTTTTTTTTTTTTGATCCACTGTACCTTAGTAATCCTTTAAGCAAGTTGTTTCTAAATCCCACAATAACTCGAGGCAGACCTCCGCAATGTCTCCTGGGAACAATGACAAAAGCTCCCAGGAGACATTGCGGCATCGAGGAAGTGACAGAATACCCGCACACTACCCGATGAATCCATATACAGGAAATGGCCAGTAACATAAAGGATTACTATGGTTCACCGTCCCCTGACAGTGACTCGAGCTGGGCATCACCACTTAGTGAAGGATTGGTATGGGGGCTCGAGGCTGCTCTAGTCCTGCAAAGGGAACTGCATTCCTGCTGTGAAAAACTGCAGGGACGCCGTTCCCACACATTCCTGCAGGACTTGAACCCTGTCCAGTACGCTCAGGTGTGAGAGAATTTTGAAAATTTGTATTGTGACGTGTAGGTCAGCTCCTTGATCTGAAATTAAAGGATTTAAAAAAAAATAATTGGGGTTGACTTAAAGCATTATTGTTTAGCTATTAAAGGGGACCTATGTCAGGGCCAGGCTGTTTGTAAAAATATATTTTTATGTGTGACCCATGAATTCAGGCCTGTTATGATTTTACCTCTGTTCTAGTTGTGCTAGCCTGTCTGGGTATTCCAAGATTCCTCATAAAGGTCATCATGCTGTGAGCAGCAAGTGAGGAAAATAAAGGAAAGTCAAGGATCTAAATGTAACTCTTGGGGCTAAAAAGAGGAATATAATTAAAAGTACGACCTGCTTACTCCTCAGCTACTACCAATTTTTGGGGTTGAGATTATTCTTTAGGTGTTAATATACATTAGAGAATTTTCAAAAACCCAGCTCTCCCAACGGTGAGGATTTAAGTGAATCCATATTTGTGCAATCAGCTCTAATCGTTATCTTCTCAGTGACACTCCTACCCACATGCCATTTTCCCTGTGGGAATTATAGGTTGTTACCTGAAGCAGCGCTGAACAGCAATACAATGTGTGCCAACTTTTTAGAACAGCAAAACAGTTTATTATTTTCTGTGCAGTCTCAGTGGGGTTAATAAGATCAAAGGCTGTTTATTCCTTTCAGTCTATCATAATGTTTTTGCTGGCTTTGCAAACAATTTGCTAAAAAGCCTTTTTTGTTGTTCTTTTCAACAGATATGATGCACAGTTTGCAAGTGATTTGTTTGTAATGATTTAGTAGAAGACAAAAGAATCATGAGCAATATTAGATGTGCTTGTTTCAGAGTGGGGAAAAGAAAAAAAAATAACGCTTTATAGTTTCCACAAAATGTGCTGTAACGCTGTGCGGATCAGTACCCAATAATTATAAATGTCTGTACATTCAGCAATTCCTGTCTGTTCTACAAATCCATCTGGTCTTATCTTAAAGACATTAATGGAAGAGAAACACGACTTGAAGTTCGTGTTCATGCAAATAACTGTCTTGAAAGAAATTCTTGAAGAACATGGTTCGAAGAGTTTTGAGAGCTAGGAGAGCAAACTAAGGAGATGAGTCAAGGCGTGAGATTTGTTTCCCAGGGGATGGAAGAAGGTCATCCACGTGGCAGAGTCAATATTCAGGCTTAAGAAAATTCAATGCGGCAGGAGCTATAGACAAATTCTGTTGCAGACGAAGCACAGGGGGTTAAGAGTTTCAGACATCCAATAAATCTGTTCCAATATAGCTACACATTTATACACTCTTGGAGGTAGCAAACGATAGCATTCAGTAAGATTTTTTCTATTTTACAAAACGTAAAATGTTAGGTATTTGTGGTAACACAGTCTGCTCTATATCATATGATCAATCCATGATAAGGTACACATTTATATTGTAGAAGATACAAAGTATTAAATGTTAACAGGCTGCTTTTTTGTTTTAGTGACTGTAAAGTGGAACAAAACTCTTCTATCCTGGGTTTACACCTATGTATGTGGCTGCAGGTGTGGGAATTGCAGCGATTCCTACACCAGCAGCCACTTGCAGTGAAAATGCATTGCCCCGCGAATTTCTCATGATTTAAGACTCTGATATCTGGAGTACAATGGGGATATATTACGTGTTCCACCAGTTGTCTGATGGAAACCCTAATGCCCTGTACACACAATTTCCATTTTCATCGGACGAACCGATCATGTGTGGGCCCCATCGTTTTTTTTACCATCGGTGAAAAAACGTAGAACCTGTTTTAAAATTATCTGATGGTTAAAAAACGATAATCTGTGGGCAAATCCATCGGTTAAAAATCCACGAATGCTCAGAATCAATTTGACGCATGCTCAGAAGCATTGAACTTCCTTTTTCTCAGCACGTCGTAGTGTTTTACGTCACCGCATTCTGACAGAAACAGATTTTTAACTGATGGTGTGTAGGCAAGACTGATGAAAGTCAGCTTCATCGGATATCTGATGAAAAAATCCATCGGTCCGTTTTCATCGGATAAACCGATCGTGTGTATGTGGCATTAAACATTTGATCAATTGAAAATAGACTTTGCCTTGCCAAATCATGTTTTTTAGGTACTTACAAGTTTGCTATGATATGCAATCCCAATTCTGCTCTACACTCCCTCAATCGGTTCCTAAAACCATTATGGATGTGATCAAGGGTACGGAACCTCGCAAGTTGATTTCATTATTTATAGTATGTTACATCTTTCCTCCTAGACCATACTGGCCTATGGGATTAAGTCACAATGGGAGGCAGATTTGGGTGTAATGGTTGATGAAGACTAGAGTGAGGCCTTAGACAGTATCACCTACAATGTCAGACCAACTTACTCAACTATGTATTACACCACAACTTACTCCTCCTAGACAGGCCCGATACAAAAAGGAGCAAAGTACATGTCCCCTGTGTTTACGTAAAATGGATCAGTTTTATCATTTAATATGGCAATGTCAGGTACAGGGCTTCTGGTCACAAGTAATTAACTTCCTGCATGATAGCATGGACTCTCCCTTAACTCTACATCCCAAACAGTGCCTGTAATGCCGTGTACACACAATCGGAATTTCCGATAGAATAAAATACCATGGAATTTTCCATCGGAATTCAGATGAAGCTGACTTCCATTAGTCTTGCATACACACTGTCAGACTAAATTCCGACCGTCCAAAACGCGGTAACGTAAAACACTGCGACGAGCCGAAAAAAAATAATTTCAAAACTTCCGAGCATATTATGTACACCTAAGAAAGAATCCGGGCCTTTTTTGAAACAACTGAGCTGGCTAGAACCACCTCTGTAGGGAGTCAATTCCACATTTTCTCAGCTCTTACTGTGAAGAAACCTTTCCTTATTTGGAGATTACATCTCTTTTCCTCTAGATGTAAAAGAGTGCCCCCTTGTCCTTTGTGATGACCCTAAAGTGAATAACCTTATGTATTTACTTTGAAAGAAAAGAAAGTAAAGGAGCTTCCGGTATCCAATGAAGGTAACTATATTTGTATTTTATTTGAAGTTTCAGCAGTAAAAAGTGGCCAATGCGTTTCGGGGGACTAAGGACTCCCCCTTCATCAGTCCTGATAGTGGAAGTAGTTATGTAATAATTCTGTTGGAGGGTGCTTTTGGCACATGAATCGGACTGTTAGATGTTCACATTGCTGGCTGTATGTTCTAAGGCTGCAAAAAGATTGGGGCCCGCGACCAGTTACCAAGTCGCTTAAATGGCCCTTGCTCTTCAAAAGGTTGGGCACCCCTGCCATAGAGGTTTGTTCATTCAAATACAACAAAATATGGGACCGCCGGCTACAGGCATCTGAAATGTGAAGTTAAATATGTCGTACTATTAGACAAATTCAGCTGATATTTTCTAATGTTATCTGAGAGTAATACTTGCTAAAGGTATATAGCTTAATTTTAATGTTCATTACGAAGTATGAGATCACTATCCACTTTGTTTTGAAGTTAAATGTGTCTGACATGTTTGGGAGACAATTCAATCCCCAATTTCAACTTTGTATTCTGTGTGTATATTTCTTACCTTGTACACTGTACACTTACTGTAGAAGGAATTTTGTAACATCACAGGAGTGTAGGTGTTGCCGACACCCCTAATCGATTAGAAGATTGAAAGGTTCCCCCAAAGGAGGGGCTTTTTAGGCAACAATAGTAAACGTAAATATAATAGTGCAAAAAACAAGAAATTATATATATAATAATAAATATTTAATCGTATAGAAAAAATCATGTAATATAACACTTAACAAATTGTAAAGTTGCAAAAAATCGAGACTGATCCACATAAATAAACTCTACAAGGCCCTACGCGTTTCGGGGGTTTCCCTTCTTCGGGGGCCGGAGTCTGTGTGGAAACAAATTATATTACATCAGGTTTACATAACCGTAGCATCAAAATAGCTTTTACAATTACATCAAATTTTAAAACAGCAAGCATAAAAAGTGCAAGATAAACAAAGAACATACCAGTCAAGAGATGGCAACTCAATAAAAACACAGGGCAAAAAGTCCATGGTGAAAAGTATTCCTGAAAAGATGGTATGCAGGAGTTGGGGGACAGGCACCACACATCCAAAGGGAAGCAAACCCCAGGCCAAGACTGCCGAACTTAAAGAGGTTATATAGTCCCTGGAATAAAGGACAGATTGCATAAAAAATGTATATGCAAAGTAGAAAAAAATAATAATACATATATATCATATCAATTTTAGTAAAGGTAAAAAAGATTGTAAATTATATACCTATCCAAAGGAAATAACACTTAGGAATAGCCAGAAGGGGTCAGCATGGAGCACAGCATAGTAAATTATCTACCTATCCAAGGGAGGTAGTGCTTAGGAATGACCAGAGGGGGTCAGCGTGGAGCACAGCACAGGAAGGCTGAAAAAAAGAAGAATTCAGCAAATAGCATACAGCTTAATTAGTGTAGAACGGGAGAGAAAAACAACCAAGTATTTGGGGAAGGGGAGCTGACAGTACAAGGCATCAGCCAGCAGTATACCTTTCAATAGATGTATTGCTTGGTACCGTCGCCGTCAACCAGGTCAACCATTCCTGGGAGACGGCTGTGTATAAATAGGAAGAGGGGGTGTGGTTACGAGAAGGATGTGTGTGCGGCAGACGGCGCTCATACAGCGCGATCGCGTCACTGTTGAGTCATCACGTACCGCCCCTAAGCCCTGGTGTATTACCTTGGGAAGGGCTTAGAAGGGGCGGACACGGTTAGATGTTCCGGTCATACTCGCATCGGGATGCGCGCGCAATCACATTGTCAATGCGCAGGTGCGAGTGAACCGGAAAGTACAAACAGTGTCACATGTCACATGACCAATAGTAGTCATGTGAGCGGAAGTGTCTTCTCGAAACTAATAGGGGAGATGTAGCAACTGTCAGCAGATGACGCCCAAACAAACGGCAAGGAAATCACACAATAGGACTATGCTATTAGTGAGATGAAAAAACCGCATAGTCGCAAGGGACAACATATATAAAAGTTCAAAGCTAAATAATAACTGTGCTTGGATTGAGGTTTCCTTACTGACAAAACAGGGAAGAAAAATAGGTATTACTTAAATGAAGGCAGTGGCCGATATAGGGGTACAGAGAACGTACCCGGAGAGGGGAAAGGAGTCTTACTGTGATCCTACAGCTGTACTTACCTTAATAAAAGTTACTGTTTAAAAAAAAAAAAGAAACACGCTGCTCTTAGGAGAAGCGCAGGGCTGCCATTTGTTCTGAATGATGGAAAAAATATTGCGCTCATTCAATGGGAGTGAAGCAGACAACTAAAGGTGTTATACAACACTAAACAAGATAAGTAATAGAAAGTAAGGTGCGCTAGTGAAAATTGAAAAAAATATAGTGACCTATATAAAGAATGTAAACACATACATGTGTATGCAATAGTATCAAACAATCTAAATGTGAAAAGAGTGACACTATAAATACATAAGGAATATATAAAGTGAACCCATAACATGTGAATTCACAAATAAAGTCCAAAAGATGAATGAATATTCAAGCTTATAATCTCCAAGTGAAAGAAATCCACGGCATCCAGAAACGTGAAGATAGGAAAGCACCTCCACCTTTAGTAAAACACTGCCTCTTAACAGCTAAAATTGATTTCTTATCACAGGAGATCACAATCGCATGTAATGATGGTAGCCTTCACACCAATCTCCACCAGGGAAAACATTAATAAATGGTAGCCTCATTCAGTATATTATTGCAAGATGTGCCATAAAAAGAGAAAGAAGCCTGCATAGCATAAAATCCATGATACATTTATTAATCACATAAAAATTTGCACTTACAACTAATTCCAGCACTGTGAGCATAAAAATATCGAGCCGGCCGGGTCCTCGATCTACCTGCCCGTATCTTCCGGGTTCAGCTAGTGACGTGGTGATGTCAGAATGTCGCTTGCTCAACGTTTCGTCTTAATGGCGACATGGTCTCAATGGGGACCACGTCCTCGATAGATCGAGGAGTCGGCCGGCTCGATATTTTTATTGCCGTTTTTAGCCAGCGATTCCCTACACCATAAGAACAATCATATTCCGGCACTTGATCGTTCTTACGGTCGGCGAGAGGGGACACCCCCCCTCCTGTCGCCCTCCGGTGCTTCTACCGACTCACCTGAGGGATCGGCAAGTTGGAGAACGGATCCGCCGGCCCTGGTTCTTGACCATAGAGATTTCCAGCAGACCAGATGGTCGCTGGAGTCTCTATGATCATTGTTATGACCTCATGCCCTGCCTCTGAAAATGGCGCCGATCCAGCTAGGAAGCGGTGATCGTTTTTTTTATTTTATTTTAGGCTTCTCATCCTAGAGGTGGGATGTGTAAAAAGGTCCGATCATGTCATATTCCTATTAAAATGGATGTTTACATTCCTTGTAATAGGAATAAAAGTGATATAACAAATATGAAATATGTCTGCTGAGGTAGGTTACTTTTTGAGGAAATCTTGGGTAATCATGAATTAAAGGGATCACGGCTGTTGTACTACATATAGCACAAGTAGAAAGCTATCCACGCACCATACTGAATAAATCACTGCCATCTGAGCTAAATATCAGTTTGAGCAAATACATTCACTCATTTCTATTGCCTACATATCACAGACAGTAAAGTCACTGATATATATTTAATGATCCTTCCTGCTGCTATTAGGGAATAACTTAGATGTTTATGAATACCTTCAGACTTGAGCAGGAATCTCAGATCTTGCAGGGAAAATATATAATCTAGATTGATTTTTTTTTTTGGCTAATAGCTATATTGTTGAAGATAGGGCATATATGAAAAAAATTATTATATCCTAATTTTACACTTCATATTTTGTTTCCTGAGTGCAACCTGCCTTATTCATAATCCTTACTTGTGTTCTCTGTTCTTTTTCCTATACATAGAGTGGATGCCAAAACCCTTCGAGATGTGTTTTCCACCAGCTGTCAACACTGCCTTTGTGCCCGCTGCTGCTAGGATGCTATTTCTGATGGCCCTGGCATGCGCCAGCCCTTTTCTAGAATTTCGAGAAGAAGAACCTGCAAGATCTCTGAACGTGGCCATAATTTTTAGCGGTACCTCTTACCAACCGAAGAATGCCAGCTTTGAACCCTCAGCTTTCCGCAATTTTTCTATGGAAGTGAATTCAGTTTCAGTAATACTTAATGACACAAACCCTCGAAGCCTTATCCTGCAAATATGTGATGTTCTGTCCAGCCTGCGCATTCATGGTATTGTTTTTGAAGATGATACAAGAACAGAGTCTGTGGCTCAGATACTGGACTTTATTTCTGCACAAACATCCATGCCCATCATTGGAATTAATGGAGGATCTGCAATTGTGCTTACACCAAAGGTATGTAGAAATATATATATATATTTTATTATTTCTATTAGAGCTCCTTGTTTCTGTTAGCTTTTTTCTTTATATATATATATATATATATATACACACACCATATTACCAAAGTATTGGGACGCCCGCCTTTACAGGCACATGAACTTTAATGACATCCTAGTCTTAGTTCATAGGGTTTGATATTGAGTTGGCCCACCCTTTACAGCTATAACAGTTTCAAATCCTCAGGGAAGGCTGTCCGCATGGTTTAAGAGTGTGTCTATGGGAATGTTTGACCATTCTTCCAGAAGCGCATTTGTGAGGTCAGGCACTGATGTTGAATGAGAAGGCCTGGCTCGCAGGCCTTCTTGCCCAATTGATAACAGTCAGCAGAGACAAATGAAACAGCTTACAAGATTACTGGTAGGATCAATAGATATTTTTGCAATTATTGAGCAGTAATACAAAAACATTTTCAATGGGATTATTACTAGACCAAAAGGAACTAAATAATAAAAGCTAAATGTTAGGGTTTACATCACTCCTGTATGGTCTTATAACCAATAGTATGGGAGCTATTGGGATCAGGCTCCTAGCCCTGAAACCCAAACAATATTTGCATGGTAGGGTCTCCTGTGATCCAGACGCTCTATAACATTTCTGACCAAGCGTGCAGGCATCTGGAGGTTACTGCTGTACTATGTACATTGTGTTTGTTTTGTATAGTCACATGTTTGGTTTGGTTTTATTTTATAGTGTATTGCTTATTGTCTAACTTTATACAACCTTTTTTTTCTTTTGCAAAGATTAAGGAAGATTTTAAATTTCTGTAAGTTTTTGTCATTTCACTTACTGTCCTCATTGGGAATCTGCAGGAACAAAACCAGAAATTGTAAATCTTTCAAACTTTATGTACAGGGTGGGCCATTTATATGGATATGGTTGGAATGGTTGATATGAACTGATATTAACTTCCTGTTTGTGGCACATTAGTATATGTGAGGGGGGAAACTTTTCAAGATGGGTGGTGACCATGGTGGCCATTTTGAAGTCGGGCATTTTGAATCCAACTTTTGTTTTTTCAATAGGAAGAGGGTCATGTGACACATCAAACTTATTGGGAATTTCACAAGAAAAACAATGGTGGGCTTGGTTTTAACGTAACTTTATTCTTTCGTGAGTTATTTACAAGTTTCTGACCACTTATAAAATGTGTTCAATGTGCTCTCCAGTGACATGCGGCGAGTGCTAAGCTGTGGGCTCTTGCTGAATGAAGCTAGGACAGCCACTGATGTTTATTCATTAGTGACAGATTTCATGTGTCCACATTTTGGCAAATTCAACACTGAACCAGTTTCACGAAACTTAGCAAGCAGTTTGCTAACTGTAGCATGGGAGATGGGTGGTCTCCTAGGCTGTCTTGAATTGAAATTTGCTGCAATGACCCGGTTACTGCGTTCACCAGACCTCAACACAATTTCTATCCGCTCTACGCGTGTTAACCTCGGTGACATGTCAACGGCTGTAAACAAAGAGAAACTTGTATATAACTCATGAAAGAATAAAGTCACATTAAAACCAAGCACACCATTGTTTTTCTTGTGAGATTCCCAATACGTTTGATGTGTCACATTACCCTCTTCCTATTGAAAAAACAAAAGTTGGATTCAAAATGGCCGACTTCAAATGGCCGCCATGGTCACCACCCATCTTGAAAAGTTTCCCCCCTCACATATACTTATGTGCCACAAACAGGAAGTTAATATCACCAACCATTCCCATTTTATTAAGGTGTATCCATATAAATGGTCCACCTTGTATATCAAAATGATTAGAGTTCAGCTTTACGTAACTGTCACATGTGCAAACATCGTTCAGCAGCTAGAGATAATATATGTTTTACCGAAGAAGGGAAAGAGAGGAAGAAAAGAGTGTTTCACTAAAGTGTATATTCCTGTACACCTTTTAATTAGAACAGTAACATCTAGCAGCCCTTGATTAGCAGTCTATTGTATTTACATATTCCCTGGACTTATTCTTTAAACCAAAAAGTAAAGACAGACTCCCTAAACTAATGAACTATCCCAATACAAAGATAGAAAATCTCTGTGCTTAGATTGGTTTAAACAAATGTACATTGTGTGTACAGTGCATTTATCTCAAATTTTACTAGTAGGTGAAATTACACAGAGATTAAAAAGTTGCTGTTAAAACCAATAAACCTGCAATCCCTCTTCTTTTCCAAGCAGTTATGGTTACAATGTATCTGGTAAAACAATCTTGGGGTGAGGAAGAGTAAATGCACTTGAATCAAAAGTTTTATGTAGTGCCTAGCAGATATCCTGAGTAGGATAGGAGGCATTGCTAATCTAGCCACGTATCATTTTGAATTCCTACAGAATGTTCTCCACAAGTTTGTTGAAAGATGCATGAGGCCAAAGCGCATCTCCTGTATGTACATTAAAAACTCTCCCCTGCCTTGAATAGTAATATGACAGGTTCTCCATCATGTCCAGTAAGTGACCTTGGTTGTTCCATCAAAGTGATTTGCTAGGAATGATTTACAGGAAAGAAACAATTCATGTTAATCCTATTCCAACTACTGAACATTATAAAGACTACGGCACGAGGAAGCTTGATTCCTCTCTTTCTTGCTTAGTCTGTAAATATTGTACACCACTGGTTGTGCTATGGATTTAATATAACCACTAATGTTTTGAAAAAATATTACCCATTTTCTAATATAGTTTACTATAATATGTGTAGCAGACTTAACTATGTATTGTAATTAATTGTAAAAGGTTCCTGTCAGGAGGTGGTGAAATGAGACATGTGCCCAGTTTAGTATGCACATCTGACCTGTCTTTGGTACTAGTGTAGTGCTACCCTCGTAGAAGACGCTAATTTGTTTTGTGATTTCTCTGCTCACCCGAAGATGACACATCTCACTTACCCAATACTTAACGACACACCTTAACCACTTAACCCCCGGACCATATTGCTGGTCAAAGACCAGAGCACTTTTTGTGATTCGGCACTGCGTCGCTTTAACTGACAATTGCGCGGTTGTGTGATGTGGCTCCCAAACAAAATTGGCGTCCTTTTGTCCCCACAAATAGAGCTTTCTTTTGGTGGTATTTGATCATCTCTGTGTTTTTTATTTTTTGCGCTATAAACAAAAATAGAGCGACTATTTTGAAAAAAAAACAATATTTTTTACATTTTGCTATAATAAATATCCCCAAAAAATATATAAAAAAACATTTTTTTCCTCAGTTTAGGCCGATACGTATTCTACATATTTTTCATTAAAAAAAATCGCAATTAGCGTTTATTGATTGGTTTGCGCAAAATTTATAGCGTTTACAAAAAAGGGGGTAGTTTTATGGCATTTTTATTAATATTTTTTTTTTTACTAGTAATGGCGGCGATCAGCGTTTTTTTTCAGTACCGAGACATTATGGCGGACACATCGGACAATTTTGAATTTTTTTTGGAACCATTGGCATTTTTATAGCGATCAATGCTATAAAAATACATTGGATTACTATAAAAATGCCATTGGCAGTGAAGGGGTTAACACTAGGGGCAGGGAAGGGGTTAAGTGTGTTCCTGGGTGTGTTCTAACTGTATGGTGGGGTTGACTCACTAGGAGAAATCACTGATCTTCTGTTCATACATTGTATGAACAGGAGATCAGCGTTTCCCCAGCTGACAGGACCGAGAGCTTTGTGTTTACACACAAAGCTCCCAGTCCCCGCTCTGTAACGAACGAGCACGCGTGCCCGGGGGACGAGCAGCGGCGTGTGTGCGCCCCCTAGCGGCCACTAAAGGAAGAACTTAGAGCTACGTGCTCTCGCCCAGCAGTGCCACCGTCCCGCCGTTTAACGACGGTGGGCGGTCGGCATGTGGTTAAAGGAACACTAAAGTCAATTTTTTTGGGGGTAAAATAACAAACATTTTATACTTACCTCCACTGTGCAGCTCGTTTTGCACAGGGTGTCTCTGAATCCGGTCTTCTGGGGTCCCTTGGCGGCTGTCTCGGCTTCTCCTCGCAAGGGCTTTCTACCTTCATGCAAGCTCCCTCCCAATAAATGGCCAGGCTGGGAACCAAACAGGATGACAGGGACGCGCGTGGGACTTTCAAGGGGTGAGGTAAGTAAAACGGGGGCTTAGGGGGTGGCCGCTGCTTTCGGATGTTTTTTCACCTTAATGCATAGGATGCATTAAGGTGAAAAAACATTTACCTTTACAACCCCTTTAAGATGTTTCAAATAATATATTAGGCCAAGTACAGCCTAAAAGGAGAAATGATTAGCAAGTGTACTTATTTAAACGACCAATAAGACAATAACTTTATTCTGAGAGATGTGTAGTATTCTGAGTAACAACAATTATTCAAACTGAACTGCATTTACCTAGCAACAGTATACATATAAAGACAGCCCTAACTTGCTATAACAGTCTCCGTTTTTTTTCCACTGGCAAGTGATTGATGAAAAAAAAATGTAACATGGTGCCCTTAAAGTAAGCACAATAGTTCCCAGCAGGCAACAGATTAACTTTTATAATGTTAGTTTCTTATGAGTCCTGTGGCACCCTCTTCTGGGTCTCCGGACATGTGCCTCAATTCAGTAAAAGTCCAGTTCAAGTCAGTTCAAGTCAGACATTTCTGATGAGCTCTTGCTTTCATTCCTGCTGAAACGTCTCTTCCTTACAAGTGGTGAGTGTGCTGTCTAGTACAGTCTGATCTCATCCCACCCTCCCAGGCAGAAGCTTCTGACCTGATTGTGGCCAGATATGGAAAGGATCTGTTCATCCAGCAGCAGCAGCTCTGGGCAGCACAGCATCAGATTGCTCCAGAAAAAAATTAACCCTCTGGCTACACACCACTGCTCCCCCTTAACTACAACCTTGTTGTGCTCTCTCAGCACAGATGTGGGCTGCTCAGCACATGAAAATGGTCCCCTCCATTGCTTCCTCCCTGCATTCTCCAGGATAGTGGCAGACAGAGCTCCCATTTTCAGCAGCCCCATTCACTGTCCCCTTGCTCTGTTGCATCAACCAGTCACCGTTATCTAGAATTTAAATAGATCCAGCCAAGATGGCTGCCCCAACACTGGAGGCACTCCATAGATGTGCATTGCAACGTGGTCTGCTTAAAGATGGGTGCTGCACTTCTGCATCAATTAATACTCCGTTTTACCCTGTCCACACTTGATAAGGATAATACACTGCAACAAAGGACAAAGTTGAATGGCATTTATCAACCCCCAGTCTAGGATACACCAGGAAGAATACATTCCTGTACACATTCAAGGAAATTAAATAATATTGGTCTGGTCAATTATGATGATCATAGATGATGGAGACCGATTAAAGATGTTAGCTTTGGATTGATGAAGCAGGTCATGACCATCACATTGCCGGAGGTAACACATTGACAATTTAGTTTGCCATAATGTACAAATGTGCTTTGCATACTTGCACCAGGTAGTAGGTATGGCTGGGGGTGAATAGCCTGTTATGTGTTGACACCCCTCCCATATATTTGGGGGTCTTTTTATAAGATAAAATTAATTAAAAAAACATTTTTTTGCGCTTGTTTGTAGGGCAGAAGTACTTGCTGTTCTACCAATTTTAAACCGCCCAATACAATTCTTTATGTTTGGGAATAACTTTTTCAGCAGCCCCACAAGGGATCACAATTGCTCAGTAAAATGTTCCTTCAATGGGGTTTGCAGTGGGATTTGTAGATTTGCAGGAAACAGTAATTGTGCATGTCATGCATGAGTTTCAGATGCAGGTGCAATTATATGTTGCCAAGTGGTACTCTGAGATTAAAATCTTGGGGGGATATTCATTACATTTCAATCATGATAACTTGCCCTGATTAGAAATTGATTAGTGTTCAACTCAGAGATGTTAAATGTACTTTATAATTAAAAAAATCTCTAATCCAATTGACCTTTCTAAGAAATGTAATATAATTTCATATTAGTGCCAGTTTTCATAAAGTCTAATATGACTGATGTAATCCAGTCAAACTCCTCCTGAAAAAAAAAAAACAATAATTGTCGATTCTTATCATAGTGTAATCTACTCTAAAGAGGAAGTTAAGACAAAAGGTATATTTGTATGCCATAATAAATGTAAAAAATAGGTGACAATAGTTTTAACGTACTCAAATTCAACAGCTTTATTTGCTAGACTTGCCACATTTTCAAAATAGTATTTAAAATACAGTCTTGTAGGGGCTCCCTCTAGTTATCATTTTTAAGTTAGACTCAGCAGTCAGCACCCGTGCTTAATGAGGAAGTAAACCCTGATGGGTGTTACTTCCTCTTTGTTTCCCTGCAAAGGTAAAGCATAATGGACTACAATGCATCAGATAGTAGCCCATTATGTGACACTTACCTGTTGGAGAAGCCCGCGATGTCCCCGTCTTCCTCGCAAGTAGCAAGAGTCCATTCTTCACCCCTCTTCCTTCTGGAGCTGCAAACTCCAGCTCTGTGAGTGGGCGGAGTCGTGTGATGTCGCGTGACGTCGCGTGACGTCGCGCGACGTCGCGTGACGTCACTCCCGCGCATGACCCGAGTTAGAAACGGCACAGCGTGCAAATATCTCCTAGACTGTGTAGGTCTGGGAAATATTTCAAGCACCTACAGGTAAGCCTTAATCTAGGCTTACCTGTAGGTTCAAGTGGTTGTAAAGGGTTTACAACCACTGTAACTGTTTCTAAGTGAATATTAGTTACAGAATTTGATAAATAAAATCTGCACTTTTTCAAATAAGTCGTTATACTGTACGTCTTAGTCTGAGTCAACTTTTGAGTCTTTAACACGTCATGCAAAATTTGAATACAATGCAATGTGTACCACATGATGCTGGAATCTAATTTGTATTGCCACCGTATAGACTACCGTGTTTCCACGAAAATAAGCCCGGGTCTTATATTAATTTTGGCCACAAAAAACACGGTAGGGCTTATTTTCGGGGTAGGGCTTACTATTGTGAAGTCTTCTCTACCCCTCTCCCTCTCTGCCTGACAGGAATCCCCTGTGTGAAATAAAGTAAAATGTATTGTGTCAGGTACCTTATTATAGTGCTGCTCCTGGCTTCCATAGCCTGTCTGAGCTCTTTTTCACGAGCCAAGGTTTGCAGAGAGAGGGGGGCCGACATCCTCCACTGACAGGAGAAGGAGATCTGAGTGCTGCTCTGGGCTTCCATAGCCTGTTTGAGCCGTCTTTTCAAGCAGTGCAGAGGGAGGGGGAGGACATCCCCCACTGACAGGCAGGAGATCTGAGTGCTGCTCTGGGCTTCCATAGCCCGCCTGAGCCGTCTTTGCCGAGCAGTGCAGAGGGAGGGGGCAGACACCCCCCACTGACAGGCAGGAGATCTGAGTGCCGTTCTGGGCTTCCATAGCCCACCTGAGCTCTGTTTGTCGAGCATTGCAGAGGGAGGGGTGGGCGAGATCCCCCGCTGACAGGCAGGAGAAAAGGAGGAGAAAACTACTTCAAACTAGGTCTTATTTTCGGGTAGGGCTTATATTTCTGCCTGCCCCGATAATCCAGCTAGGGCTTATTTTCGGGGTAGGGTGTATTTTCGGGGAAACATAGTATAAGCCATTAGTGTACATTACAATACAGACTACGTTTTGCAAAAAAAATATATATTAATTTTGTTGGAGAGGAGAAAGTTTTGACAGACATTGGGGTTGATTTACTAAAACGGGAGAGTGCAAAATCTGGTGAAGCTGTGCATGGTAGCCAATAAGCTTCTAACTTCAGCTTGTTCAATTAAGCTTTGACACAAAAAATAAAAAATATTGGTTTCTATGCAGAGCTGCACCAGCTTTTGCACTCTCCAGTTTTAGTAAATAGACCCCACTGCTACTTGTGCACTACAATGCATTGATTTAAAGGCAAATAGACTTTGCTCCAGTGTTTAGTAAATGATGGGAAGCTCTGCTGACTTTTATCATCCAATCATTTGCAAGCAAAAATGCTTTTTTTTTTAAATCTTCACCTCATTTAAGTTTCCTGACCATGTCTCGGCTGTACGAATCGCCATAGGTGTAGGCTAAGCGTGTACACAGCATTCTGCAGGCGCGCATGCTAGTAAAATTTTTTAAATCATCTGTCCCCTATTTTGTAGACGTTATAACTTTTGCGCAAACCAATCAATGTACGCTTATTGTTTTTTTTTTTTAACAAAAATGTGTAGCAGAATACAAATTGGCCTAAATTAATTAAGATTTTTTTTGTGCTGAAAATGCCCCCTTCGGCTTACACTTGAGTCACATTTTTGCGCCTGATCTCCTGGACTTTGGGGCATCCCTTCCATAGACTCCAATGTTAAACGTCAGTCTAGGCATGGGCATAGTGAGGCATGGGCATAGTGAGGCATGGGCACAGTGAGGCATGGGCACAGTGAGGCATGCACGTGGACACAGTGAAGCAAAGTGAGGCACAGTGCAGCATGCAGATGGACACCCTAGGCTTATAAGCCAAGTCTTTCAGCCTTTTTTTTAGGCTGAAAATGCCCTCTTCAGCTTATACTCGAGTCTGTGTACCTCAGTCTGTGACATGCATATTCAGACGGTGGGCGTGCAGTGTTAAAAAGTTGTGCCTCCTCCTCGTCCTGTTCAGTGTTCCGCCTATCACAGACGTCCTCTCATCCGTGATAGATGAGAGGATGTCCATGATAGGCGGAACACTGAACACAGTGTCTAATGGGAAACTGAGTGTTCTGCCTATCACGGAACAGAATGAGGAGGAGGCGCAACTTTTTAACACTGCACGCCTGCCGTCTGAATATGCATGACACGGAAAATCAGGTACACAAATCGGCACAGTGAGGTCAGGTTTAAATGGCCCCAGTGAGGTCAGGCTACAATGGGCACATTGAGGTCAGGCTGCAATGGGCACAGTGAGGTCAGGCTTCAATGGCCCCAGTGAGGTCAGGCTACAATGGGCACATTGAGGTCAGGCTGCAATGGGCACAGTGAGGTCAGGCTGTAATGGGCAGAGTGAGGTCGGGCTGCAATGGGCACAGTAAGATGAGGCATGCAAATGGGCAGAGTGAGGCTGCAAATAGGCATTGTTGACCCTATTTTCCACTGACAGTAGCTGCTGCATTCTCACCCTAGGCTTATACTCGAGTCAATAAGTTTTCCCAGTTTCTTGTGGTAAAATTAAGTGCCTCTGCTTATATTTGGGTCGGCTTATACTCGATTATATACAGTACTTATGATGGAGTTTTTTGTTTTAGATATAGGTTTTTTAACATGGATTTTGTCCTTTTTTTTACATTAGTGTGACTATATATATATATATATATATATATATATATATATATATATATATATACCAGACTAGCCTAGCTCTGAGCAAGGTGATGCACCCTAGAAATGTGTTAGCTGTACCCCGTGTTCTGTGCATGTCCATGCACTGTGCTTTTTGGCCTTCTGGCAGTTGCATTTTGTGAGTACCCCCTTTTTTACTAAAATGTCATATTATTAAATTATCTCTGGTAATGCACTAGGTGTGTGCGCCATTTTGTTTTTTCTTGTGTTAAGAATCAGTCAGTTTGAGATCAGTTGGTAAAAATGCTTCATTGGTTTATACTATGCCCTTTCATGGTTTACAGTAGCCCTAAAGTAAGCAGACATGGTATAGATGCATCAAGCAGAAAAAAAATGGCCAAAGTGCATACAAGGTAACTTGGAGAAAGTGCAGGGAAAAATGTATGGAGGGAGTGACATAATAATGGAGTGAACATGGTTAGAGGATAAAAGAGTAAAAAGAGTGTATGGAATATGCAAGAGTATAAGAGAAAATGGAATATGGAGTGGTACAAGTAAATTCAATATTGAGTGGGCAGAAGGGATGGAATAATAGAGTGGGCAGAGTGAATAGGCAATGGAAAGTGCAAAGTGGGCAGTATATGGAGGGGGCAGAGTGGATAGAATATGGAGTGGGAAAAGTGGATGGAATATGGCATGGGCAGAGTGGAGGGAATGAGGAATGTAAATATTGAATGGGAAGAGTAGATGGAATATGGAATGGGAACAATGGATGGAATATGGCATGGGCTGAGTAGATAGAATGTTGGGTGGTACAAATGATTGAAATATTGAATGAGAATAGTGAATGGAATAAAGAATGAGCAAAATGGATGAAATATGTAATAGGCAAAGTGGATGGAATAGGGAGGGGCAGAGTGTCTAGAATATGAAATGGGAAGAATAGCTAGAATATGGCAAAGGCAGAGTAAATAGAATATGGAATGGGCAAAGTGGATGGAATATTAAGTGGATAGTGTGGATAGAATTGATAAAATTGATAGAAGTTGACAGAGTGGATAGATTATGGAATAGGTAGAGAGGATAGAATATTGAGTGGGCAAAATGGATCTAATGTAGTGGATAGAGTGGATGCAATATTCAGTGGACCAGGTTAATGGAATATGGAATGGGCAGAGTAGATGGAATAGGCAGAGTGGATAGAACATTGCATGGGCATTGTGAATTGAATATGGAGTGTACAGAATTGATAGAATATTGAGTGAGCAGAGTGGACGAACGCAAAGTTAGACCGGTTTTGGGTTTATGTATGTGGCAGGGTGCAGTACAAAGTTCAAATAGTCACAAGTAGGCTGCAGGAGAGGCTGTATTCTGACAAAATGAAAATTATTTTTTTTCCTTAATTGTCTGTTCAAGTAAGTTTTTTCTCACATGCAATTCAGCTAGTGTTTTTCGCATTGTCATTCTTGTGCAATTCGTTGAAAATTCAATATGTATTTTATACTGTAGCCTTTATTATACTTTGTGCATTACATTGGTGTACTATATTTTGAATTAAATACACAATATGGGGCAGATTCACAGAGAATTAGATTCTCGTAGAGTATCAGAAATACACTACGCCGCCGTTTTTTACCTGGCTCTACGTGGAATCCAGGTAGATTTTGTCCAGTAAACGACGGCAGCGTAGTGTATTTCTCCCGTCGCAATCCATCTGCGCGAGTAGGGGGCGTAAAGCATTTAAAATAGGCGCGTTCCCGCGGCGATCGAACTGCGCATGCTCCGTTCGCAAATTTCCCGCCGTGCATTGCGCGAAATCACGTTGTCACGTCGTAGTAGCGTCGTTTACGTACATTCCTATTCCCGAACGAGTTACGTTAAAAAAAAAAAATATTTTCAAATCGACAAGGGAACGACGGCCATACTTTACATGGGTTACGCACTGTTAGACCAGCAAAAAGCTCCTCTAACATTACGTAGCCAAAAAATTACGTAGGCGATTGCGAGGGACACTCCTACCTTCGTGGATCACCGTAAAAACTCATTTGCATATCCTGACGCATGAAAACGACGCGAACTCCTCCCAGCGGCCGCAAAAATATCGTAGTGTAGATCCGAAGGCTTACGAGGACATAAGCCTCTCGGATCGAAGCCCGAAGCCGCCGTATCATGGTTTGAGGATTCAAACTAGTGATACGGTGCGCGAAATTTGAAATTACTCCTGTCTAACGCCAGTTAGACAGGCGTAATTGCTCTGTGAATCTGGGCCTATATGTGCAAACAATATCTATTATTTTTATTTTATTGGTTTGCTTATCAAATCACTATGTACAATATGTATAGAAATGTATTGTATAGTTTGCAAGAGATGAATCTAGGGGGTTCCTAGGGCTTATAACATGTGAGGACGAAGAAAAAAAACGTCTGAGAAGAACTGGACTACAATGTGCACAGAATTCTAGCTTCTTTTTTTTGCTGCAATGATGGGTCATGGACTTTGAATAAGCCCATCAAGCACCTTTCAGAGAAACCCTTTTATCTTCTAACAAAGAGCAGGGACTATGTTTCTATACCATTTTCTAGAAAACACTACTTCACCTATGTGAAACATTGTTTAGTAAGTAATAGGAAATAACCATATTGCTATTTGTTCTGACAGTGGTTGCTATACGTTTTGCAAGATTTTATTCAGAACTTGCTGCTGATTTATTTATGTGCCTATTATATCTGTTTCAGAAGCCAATCCATTACTTTTACATTACTTTTTTTTACCAACACTAGATACATAGATTGGGGAAAACTGAATAGCTATCCTTACCAAATTTGCGACTTTGTCACATTGGAGGGGAGTTTAAAATCATGCCTGATGTGAACGGGGGCTAAGGGTTTTTGTCAACAGAATTTTGTTTGAGTCAAAACTGCTTCTTTCCCCCATAGGAGTCAAGAAGAATGCAAAAGCTACTTGAAGAAGGTCAATGCAAATTAGATAGAGATCAAATGCAGATCATATTCACCTGCCAATCTGATCTCAAATGCAACCTAAAAGCAAGCTGCATTTTCACATCAACATAAGTCCAAAGTCCATCAACCTAGGCCCCAATAGTGATCACTTTAGCTGAACTGAAAGCAGTTGTTCTGTTAAAATGCATGTTACTTTAAAGGATAAATTCATTTTCAAAGAAAGTGCACTTATACTGTTGCCCCTTTAAGGTGACCTAACTGATCATATCCCCTCCTTTACAGATATCTTCAGCATACTTACCTCAATCTGATGGCTGTGGTTTTCAGAGATTGTTTTGAGCCACAAGTCCCCTGTTTCCTGGCCACACCTGCACAGGAAGCCTCATGAAAGGCCATGGGATCCATCTACCTCTACCACCAGCTGGGAAATATAGAATGAGAGGCCTCATAGTCTTTCGTGGGGGTTTACTGTATACCAGGAGACAGAGTGTAATATAATCAATACTTTATGTTTATTTTAGATTAACCTAAAGGACGTCAACCAGCATATGTGCACTTTTATGAATATGCACTTATTCTTTAAAACACTGTTGGAATATCACCCATGGTAGAGCAAGGTCCCATCTTGGAAATGAATATGTAGCATTTATCACAGAATTTAGGCTTGTCCTTGAGTTGTTGTTTTTTTGCTACAAACAATTTACAGATGCCAAAGTACTCTCTGCTCCAGTTTCTTTACAGTAAAGCCTCGTATACACAATCAGTCCATCCGATGAGAACGGTCTGAATGACCATTGTCATCAGTTAACAGATGAAGCTGACTGATGGTCCGTCCCGCCCACACACCATCGGTTAAATAACCGATTGTGTCAGAACGCGGTGCCATAAAACACAACGACGTGCTGAAAAAAAGTTCAATGCTTCCAAGCATGTGTCGACTTAATTCTGAGCATGCATGGATTTTTAACCGATGGTGGTGCCTACAAACGATCGGGTTTGACCTATCGGTTAGAAATCCATTGGTTAAATTTAAAGCAAGTTGGATTTTTTTTAACCGAAGGTTAAATAACCTATGGGGCCCACACATGATCCGTTTTGAGCGATGAAAATGGTCCATCAGACCGTTGTCCTATGGTTAACCAATTTTGTGTATGAGGCCTAACTCACCTACAGAAATTAAAGCCTCTTAACCTTAAAGGAGTTGTAAAAGTTTGTTTTTTATTTTCTGAATTGGTTCCTTTAAGCTAGTGCATTGTTGGTTCACTTACATTTTCCTTAAATGTCCCTTCTAAATGTTTATTTTCTTTGTCTGAATTTCACACTTCCTGTTCCTCCTCAGTAAGCTGTTCTGGCTGACTAACACACAGCTATAACAGCTCGGATGATGGGGGCAAGCTTACTGAGGAGAAACAGGAAGTGAGAAATTCAGACAAAGAAGGAAAAAAAACAAGGGAAATTGAAGGAAAAGGTAAGTGAACCAACAATGCACTAGCTTAAAGGAACTTATTTAGAAAATAAAAAACAAAACTTTACAACCCCTTTAACAACAACCTATCCAACTCAATCTGTGGCAAAAGAACATTTCTAACAGGCAAAATATACTTTCAGAGGATCAGTTTATTACCTAGCCCTATGACCCATGCTATTCCCACTGCTTCAAAGGTAAGTGGACACTTCAAATTGCATCAGTATTATGTGAGCTCTCTTCCCTCTTCTAAACCAATCAAAACTTCTGAGTTTTTAGAAGATCAGCTTCAGACATTGTAGGTCAAGAAGACTGGTTTTGAGAGCAACGCAAAGCCTTTATTATGCTCCCAGAGTCAGGACAATGGACACTGCAGAGAGGACTGGGAAATATAAACCTTAAAAAAGCTCAGTAACATTAATAATGTGATCTTGTTCGTTTTTTCAGTAAGTGAACTGGTCATTTGTGAGAGTTCTCTTTAAGTACCTTTTTGAATTGTTCTGCGTGACAGCTGCAACGTACTCCTTATCAGCATTTGTCCTTGACAGACAGCTTTGATAAGAAATTCCTTAAGGAACAAACAATATTGTTAGAACTAATTCATGAGCTTTGTGTGCATTTAACTTTGTTTTTCTGCCGTCTGTGATGGCCTTAGCTGTTTCTGCTGTAAATGTCGTTTAAGCCCTCTGGTGGTAGAGCTCCCTAATAGTACATCAGTTTAGTTCAGATCCATCTGGTGTAATACAAAAAGCAGAAGAGCATTTGTATTTTTTTTAACAGTTTAGTTTCATGATAGTGGTGATATGTTTATTGTAAAAAGGAAACTACTATGGCTTGTGATCAATTTAATTTAAAGCACTTATTTAATTTGTACTGGTTTATTAACAAAAATGATATATTTTTTTAAACCTGTAAAAATTCTACATTTAAAGAGAAAGTAAACTTCCCCGTTTGTACCTATGGGTAAGCCTAATGAGGCTTACCTACAGGCACTGTAAATATCTCGTAAACTTGCACTGTTTAGGAGATATATACTGTGCCGATGACATCATTGACACATGCACTCTGAAGGAACGGCCGCCCCTGTGCCGTGACCAGCGGCTCCCGCACGCATTCTTAAAAGAGCCAATAAGGGACTTTTGGTTACGCCAGCCCTCTCGCTGTATAAGAGGGGACAAATAGCATCCAATGTGTTACTGAATTGGATCTGTTGCAGAAAAATAATATTTGTGATTGCTAGCTCTTGGCAATCAACTTTTCCTTTTTTTCATCTTTGTTATTGAGGGCTTTTTTGTCTTTAATTTTATTTTGTTGTTTGATTTGTAAAATCACCAGGGAAGTCGTGGTCACTTTTAACTGCTTTTGTGTAAATGGTATTTTTTTTTTATATAAAGCAGAAATCAGTGTGCTACACAAAGGTTAATACATACGTCATAAACATAAACAATGTAGACAAATAATTGAAGTGAGTGATGCGTGAATAATTAAGGGACAAGGGCTTAATCTAATCCATGGATAAGAAACCCAGATGGATCATTCACACCACAGTTCCACAAAAAAAAGGGAGTTATCAATTTTCCATGTGGACAAAAAAGGAAGAAAAGCTTGACTGCAAATAAGATGGAAATTCTGTTCATCAATAAATGAGGCGATCACCGCCGATTACCAGATCTGTTGGATCTCAAGTTATAGAGATTAGAAGGGCATGTCAAAACACAAATAGCTGGTTACGGATCAGCATCCAAGGACTGGAGGTGAGGTATCCTACTGAGCGGAGCTCCAACCTCGGTACATCCCGCAGCAGATATGTATCAAAAAGAAAAGAAGAAAAGAAAGCTTCATGGTGCAGATCATTTAAAAATATTTATTGGAGTCGACACCATAAGCAAAACAACGTTTAAAAAGCACAGCCACGGGAAAAACTGACAGGCTCGTGCATAGTGTCTGGCTCGTCCTTGTATGTGGAAATGCATTGGTTAGAGCCATTATCCCTGCTGTGTCATCTGTGGTCTCTTAATTCTTGTAGTAAAACACATATGCATACTCTTTTTTTTCTTTAGTACAAATACTGCAGCTGCTGACTTTCAAAATATGGACACTTACCTGTCCAGGGCACTCGCACTTATGTCCTTATTTAAAGCCAATCTGTCCCTCGGCTCTTGGGTGGAAGCATCGCCATCTTCGGTAAGGTAATCAGGAAGTGAAGCCTTGCAGCTTCACAGCCTGGTTCCCTAATACACAGGTCCCTGATGTATTTTGGGACCTGTGTGTCTCCCAGAAGATGGCAGGGGAACGGAGGAGGGGCCAGACATGGCATAGATCACTTTGGAGTCTGTGGCGATCTATGCCTGGAAGTGGGAGAAAATATCTGCTATAGACAGGTATCTGCTTCCTCCTCCCCCTCAAAGGTGCCAAATGTGACACCAAAAGGGGGGGGGGGATTCCAAAAAGGGGGAATTTCCATTTTTTGGGTGGAACTCCGCTTTAAAATGCCTTGCTTCAGGTACATTTTACACTACTGTATCATCTGAAAACTCCTAATTCTTAACCCCCTAAATGCTGGCAGGATACCTGCTTTAAATGACTCATGACACCCAGAGCCAGTAGGGGACCAATTGTGTGGCACTGTGATTGGCTGCACAGTGATGATGTTATCCAAAACAGGTCTTACCAATCCCATCCGAAGTTGATCGTGGGATGTCTGTCTCCATCCAATTCATTGGGGGCGCCAATAGATGCTCAGCCCAGAACAAGACAGCAACACATACAGTATATGTGGCGGCTGGGCATTAGGTCTCTCACGCTCTCTGTCACTGCATATATGCAAATTGTAGTCATAAGTGCTTTGATGAGAACTAAATAGAAATTGTCTAGTGGCAGGACAGTTTTGTTTCAGGGATAAAAGTAAACAGCCAACTATTGGCCAATTTCTATCTGTCAGTCAGAGGGGTCTTTTATGATTTGGGAAAGAAAATGTGTTCCTGCTAAAGCTACCTAAAAAAAAAAAGAAAAACACAAAGCACTTGTTACTTGGTATTTATGTCCTTGACCAGGGGGGCGGTACCATGAATAACAAGGGAGAGCATGACTCATACATTACCTACCTAAGTACCAAAAAGTAACTAGGGACATATAATACGGTATTTATACATAACAGAGACAAAAATAACCCAGAATAGAAGACCTCATGCGAAACATGCAAAACAGTAGACACCTGCCTACATGTTGGTGTGAACTGAAACAGTTGGACATATGGCAGGTTGCCTTGCCTGTGCATTGGAACTGGGTTGAGAAATGCTGCTTTGGTGTCAAAGGTCTCCTAATGAATGAAATAAGGTTGGCAAAACTAGTTTGTAAAGTAAATAATGACCATTTTTTAAAACAAAGGGCTTTTGTAACTTTCAAGCTCTGTAGCAACTGTTGCAAGTCTTTTCTCAGGGTAGAAGAAGACAGCAGTGAATAATGGTTCTACTATGTGGATGGGTTGGCAAGGTCGCTTGTATTCTCCATTCGTCATTGTGTGACTAAGTGACAATGCAGGAGTAATATAAGGGAAGCTACAGAACATTGTAACCTTATAACCAGTGGACGCCACCCTCCTCCTTGGTCCGGTCACCTGCACCCCCCCGGTCGGTCGGTCAACCCCACACTTACCCCATCTAGGTCACAGGCTGTGCTTCCTTCAGGTGGCGGGCGGCATCTCCTCCTCCTGGTGCTTCACGACAGCTTCCCATGCATCTCCTCCCTCCTCCTGCCTCCTCCTCCTTGGTGGACAGTAGGATAGATTCTCCTTTCAGCCAATCAGGTGACAGGTCTTAGGACCGGCTTCCTGATTGTCTGGAAGGAGAATCAATAAGACAATAGAGCATCTGGCTCTAATCACCTGCTCAACAAAAAAAAACACTGAAATCCCTGCGTCCGGCGCCCCACATGTATAATAGGGGGCCGGACGCATTGATTAGGGGGGAGGCGCCCTTGCATCCTGCACCTTTTTGGCAGGGTCATCTGGTATTATTGAAATTGAGTTTTGAGATTACATTAACATGTTAAAGGCTATGTTCACTTTTTTTAAGAAAATAGATTATAGACAAAAGTAGCTCCAGTAGGTTAAACTACAATGTGCAATTTTGTAAAATGTTGTTTTAGTTTGTTAGTTCAACACCAACTGGGACTTTTTTGGGCAGGCTTATGAAGGGGATGGGCAGAAATGGTGCATAGGCAAGCACATTTTAATCTACTGGGTATACTTGGGTGCAGACGCCATGTTCTTAAAACGGTGGACCTAACCTTTAAAGACTATAAAGTATGAGCTGCTGGTAGACAATTGCAATGCAAAATAACCTTTGCTCTGAATAATATAAGTAAGTAAGAAGAGTTTATACTTCTTTCCCATGTATCAAACACATAAAAAGTCTTAAAATGTTTGTGCCTACAAGCCCTTATTTTTCCATTCTGTTTTCCTATTGCATTTTCATTATACTAACCTCTGCTAATGTAATTTGCTTTCCTCTGATGTCTTCATTATTTTGCAAGCATTTTTCCCTGTCTGTGAAATGACTTCTCTATTTCAGAACTTCAATCAGTCTTTCTATTACATTTACATATCAGTTATTTCAGAACACCGCCTGTCTTCTCTTCTACCCTTCAGTCTGTATGCCACACTCCCATTCTACCCTCCCTCCAATGTCTTTCTTTCCCATGCTAACCGGGAGACAATTTTGCTCCATTAATATTTCACAAATGGTCTTGGGACAAACGGCTCTCTTCTGACAGTTTATGTACACACACTTTATGCACTGACTCCCTCATACATCCTGCCGCCGCACTGAGTCATCTGCAAGGCTAATAGAGTTATTAACATTCAATCAAATCACCAGGGAAGGCCCTCATGAATAACTGTGTCAAGGGTAGCCAGTCAGGGTCTTCTATACTTACTGTGAAGAGAAGCAGAGGAGACATTTCTTCTTCTGGAATAAAAAAGAAGCCATGTCCAGGCATACATGCCCACTGGCAGTGTAAGTTTTTGGATGTGATATATAAGGACATGAATATTTAAAAGCCAGACAGTGCCATCCAAGTAAAGATCAGGCAATGTAATTTCATGGGTTGCTAGCTCTATAAGCGCTTCTGTAACTGTTAACTCTGGGAGTCAGCCTTCAAGCTTGGCACTTGGCAAGTTAGTTTTACCCATCTTTCTCTGAAATGAAAAAAACTGAAGAATCACAGTTCACAGTTCTTTTCATTCTTGGTAGCACAATGTGGAGGACTGAGGAGTTAATGAAATCATTATATATATATATATATATATATATATATATATATATATATATATATATACACACCCCTCACATTTTTGTAAATATTTTATTATATCTTTATATGTGACAACACTGAAGAAATTACACTTTCACTGCTACAATGTAATTACAATGTAATTACACTGCTACAATGTAAAGTAGTGATTGTACAGCTTATATAACAGTGTAATGTTGCTGTCCCCTCAAAAAACTCAACACACAGTCATTAATGTCTAAACCACTAGCAACAAAAGTGAGTAAACCCCTAAGTGAAAATGTCCAAATTAGGCCCAATTAGCCATTTTCCCTACCTGTTGTCATGTCACTCATTAGTGATACAATGTTTTGGTGTGAATTGGGAGCAGGTATGCTGAATTTGTTGTTATCACTCTCACACTCTGGCAAAGAACTCTCTGAAGATCTGAAACAAAGATGTGTTGCTCCACATAAAGATGACCCTGATATTGAGCTGCAGCCAAGACCATACAGCAGTTTAACAGGTCAGGTTCGACTCAGAACAGGCCTTGCCATGGGTTGAAGGGGTGGGGAGTCATCCTGTCAGTGCTCAGACAATATACCACACACTGCATCAAATTGGTCTGCATAGCTGTCATCTTCCCAAAAGGAATCCTCTTCTAAAGATGATGGACAAGAAAGGCGGCAAACAGTTTGCCAACGACAAACAGACTATGGGCAGAGATTACTGGAACCATGTCCTTTGGTCTTATGGAACCAATATAAACTTATTTGGTTTAGAAATTGTCAAGTGTGTGTGGCGGTAACCAGATGAGGAGTACAAAGACAAGAGTGACTTGCCTACAGTCAAGCATGGTGTTGAGAATGTCATGCTCTGGCGCTCCATGTGTGTTGCCGGGACTGGGGAGCTACAGTTCATTGAGGGAACCATGAATGCCAACATGTACTGTGACATACTGAAGCAGAGCATGGTCCCCTCCCTTCGGAGACTGGGCTTCAGGGCAGTAATCCAACATAATAACGACCCCAAACACACCTCCAAGACGACCACTGCCTTGATAAAGAAGCTAATGTAAAGGTGATGGACTGGCCAAGCATGTCTCCAGTACTAAACCCTATTGAGCATCTGTGAGGCATCCTTAAACAGAAGGTGGAGGAGTGCAAGGTCTCTCACATATACCAGCTCAATGTCCTGAGAGTTAAAGCTGAAGTCTAGGTAAAATAACCCCCTCTCCACAATTACAAAAAAAAAAGCATACCATTTTGCAAGAGTCTTCTGTTGAGATGGGTCTTTGCTCTTCTCTGTTGGGCAGCCATAGTAGGCATTCCGTATGGTTGCACGTAATGCTGCAACCATAAGAAATGCCTACTGTGGCTGCCCCACAGAGAAGTGCAAAGACCCATCTCAACAGAAGACTCTTGCAAAACGATATGCATTTTTTTTTGTAAAGATATATGAGTGCAGTAATATTCTGAGACATGGCTGTGTTATAATGTCACTCCAGGGGGGCTGTAAGGGAAGGGCTTCTGCTACTTTACGAGCTGCTCTTTTCTTTTAGTGCTCAGAAGCTGCTCAGCTGTCAGTTAATTACCAGCCAATTGTTGTTACCACAGTGACTCACCTGGTTACCATTAACGTGCCTAATTATTCCATCCTACTGCCAGCCCCTCTTTGCTATTTAAGCAGCTTAGCTCATTTCCTCCTTGCCCTTGCATGGTCTATGATCTCTAAGTACGTTCCTTCCTGTGCTCCTGTGTATGACTTGGCCTGGCTGACTTCCCTTTTCCCAGATTCATGTTTCTGATTTTTGCTGCTGACTTCTGGTTTCCTGATCCCAGCTCCTCTGATTACCAACTCTGGCATCCAAACCCTGGCTTCTGTTTTTCTTTTTTTTACTACATTCCTGAACTGGCGGACCTATTTAATTTATTTATTTTTTAGCTGCAGTTCAGCTTTAATATCAAATGCTAATTCTAACCTGATACTTTTCATATTATCTCTAAGGCCGCGTACACACGATCAGACCGGTCCAATAAAACTGGTCTGCAGACCAGTTTCATCAGAAAAAAAATTGATGGTGTGTACGGCCTATCGGACCGTTGTCCGTCGGACCAAAGTTTTAAAACTTGCTTTAAAATCTGTCCGATGGACACCTGTCCGTCACACAGATTCGATGGTTAGTATGCAAAAGCATCGGACCAAAAACCTGCGCATGCTCAAATCAAGTCGACACATGCTTGGAAGCATTAAACTTTGTTTTTTCAGCACGTCGTTGTGCTCTACATTACCGCGTTCTGGTCTGATCGGATTTTTGGTCCGCTGGTGTGTACACACATCAGACCATCAGACCACTTCAGCCTGGTCCGATGAAAACGGTCCGTCGGACCAGTTTCATCGGACCGGTCTGATCGTGTGTACATGGCCTAACTCTGGAAATACTTCATTCTATATATTGTTTTTCTCCTGTCCCTTCTGCTTCCCAAGAGGTTGGATTTTTGCTAGGCTGCAAAAAAATTATGGTAGATTTAAGCTACAGTATACAATATGTCCCGGTAGCACCCTCCTATCTGGGTGTTAGGATTAGATAGGTTGATTTGGTAAGGCAAATTCAGTTTGCTTACTGTAATCAGTGCAGCTGCATTCTGCTAGTCGTGTCTGTTTAGAGTGCTCTGCTGCTGCCAGTTTGATAGCTGCCTCTGCATCCAGAGAGCTTGAGAAGTTTCTGGATGATAGGTATGGAGCTATGTAGATGGCAGCATGACAATTGATACAGCACTGGCCAATTCCAGAGAGACAGGCTCTGAACACATGCTGGGAGACTGTATATATTCTGTGTGCATATCCTACAGAGAATTATTCCAACTTGCCCTTCCAGACAATGCTTCTATGTTTCTGCTGACATGAGGCCTCAGGTGGGCCATTTGAGGGCCTGAGATGCTGAGACCATGGGAGAGATGACTGAGGGGGCTGTATGCTTAAGATCTGGTCCACTGGAGGGTGTTACTTGGAAGTTGGAAGGAGGCAGCCAGCTATCCTTGGGATTTGTGAGTACAGACAGAACTGAGAGATCCTATAGACTTTGGGGTACTGCCCTTTGTATAGACAGTAAGCTGTAAGTCTAGTTAAAAAGGGGGCACTGACTGGTGCTCTGAAGAGTTTAGTCCATCCTCTATAAAGAGACTCTGCTCTTGTAGCTCTAAGGCCGTGTACACACGGAGGGACATGTCCGCTGAGACTGTCCGACGGACCGTTTCCAGTGGACATGTCTCCTCCGGATTTTCATCCGACGGCGTGTACACACCATCGGATCAAAATTCCCACCGGCAGACAGCGCGGTGACGTTGACACCGCCACATCACCGCACCAGGAAGTAAAAAACTTGCAGGCATGCGTCGCATCCATTCCCGCGCTTGTGCGGGCAGATATGTCCGCTGGTTAGTGTACTAACCAGCGGACATATCCGACGGACATGTCTTCGGCGGACAAATTTTAAAGCATGCTTTAAAATGTGTCCGCCGGTCAGACATATCCGCTAGCCCATACACACGATCGGATTTGTCTGCTGAAACGGTCCGTCGGAAGGAGTTTGCAGTTAACTACTGATGTTCCAAAGTAAGTCTACCGTTTGTGGCAAGCACTTTACTTCAGCTTGTCCAGAAAGAGAATACTTAGTCCTCGAGTTGTACATACAGTAGTTCCTGTTCTTGGAGTATCCTACTCAATTCCATCATCCCTATCCAAGTTCTCCAAAAATAAAAACAACAAACATTACACGCCTAGACTGGTCATTAAAGAAATGTGTGAAAGGGCATGTGTGCCTGGCTGCAGGGCAAAACTTTTGGGGATGATCTGGGTAATATCCTTGTGGCTCCTATGGGAGTAGTACTACATCCCATATACAGGTATTTGTCCTACCTTACTGTTATAGCTGCAAAAAGTCCATACCCTTCTACTCCTGAAATCATCCTAATGGTAGCTACCCATGTGATAGAAAAAATTACAGCTGAAGATTGTTTTTCTTGGTTACTCCTTCCCCTTTACCTGTGATTGAAAAGTAAAAGAGGAGCATGTGTGCCAACTTCCTGTAAGCATGTGGCATGCTGAAAATTACCTGGCAAAGCACTGTAGTAGAGCTTTTAATGATTGGCATTACTGCCCTTTTCTTTCCCCCACGTGTTGCTATACAAGGGATTACAGAACAATGATTTCAGGATACAAATCTATTTGTACGTGAGCATTAGAAATGGGCCAGATGTTTGAGTTGAACATAATTTTAATTCAAACATTGGGTGTTCGTTTGTTCATAGAACAAATGAACATATGGGGCGCTCACAGGACATTCACCCGCCACAGACCGCCCCAAGATACACTGCGAGATCGCAGTGCATTGACAGCTGCTGGTTAGCCAAAGCATGCACCTCACCTGTATTCTTTGGCCAATCATGGCTCAGGGGCTAAGTCCATGCCCCACAATATATAAGGCTGTTTACACGGCAGCCGTATGTAGTGTGTTATAGTGGAGATAGATTAGGCAGGTTAGTTAGTGGATCTAGCATGCATTCAGTGTAGAATGTATAATACAGTGCAGTCAGTGTAGTGAATATAATACAGTGCAGACAGTGTAGTGCATATTATATAGCGTAGGAAGTGTAGAATATATAATACAGTTCAGGCAGTGTAGTGTATATAATACTGTGCAGTCAGTGTAGAATATATAATACAGTGTAGAATATGTAATACAGTGCGGGCAATGTAGTGTATATAATACACTTTTACATCCATATAGGCTATCTTCACATCTATATACAGGCATACCCCACTTTTAAGTACACAATGGGGATTATTTACTATCGCTGGAAAGCGCAAAATCAGGCTTACTTCTGCATAGAAACCAATGAACTTCTAACCCCAGCTTGTTCAATTAAGCTTTGGTAATAAAACCTGGAAGCTCATTGGTTTCTGTGCAGAAGGGAGCCTGATATTGCACTTTCCAGCTTTAATAAATAAACCCCATTGTGTACTTAAAAGTGGGGAATGCCTGTACTGTTTAGAAAGTTCAGATCTTGTTAAGAAATTTGCTCTTCTTGTTTAACACGGAGTGTGATGTCTGGGCATACAGTCAAGATAGCTAATTGGAGGAAAGGCACACATCATAGGCCAAGACTCTCAGAGGTGTTTTGTAACAGGGCCAGCTCCCTGCTAATATCATAAATATCAGGGTGCTTTTATCTGATATTATTATCTGATATGTCAGAGAATTTGTCAGGAGTTATCAGGCTGATAACAGAGGAATGGTACAGGAGTTTTTGGCTACTCTGGGAATCTAGGAGCATCCACTGATGTACAAAGGTTCATGGGGTTCTGGTTAACCGTTATTAGTATTTTGAGCATGGGGGAATGATGGGAGATTTCACAGTAGAGCATTGCACACCTTAAAGGGGTTGTAAAGGTACAATTTTTTTCCTAAATAGCCTCCTTTATCTCAGTGCAGTCCTCCTTCACTTACCTTATCCTTTGATTTTGCTTTTCGTTTCCAATATTTTTATTACGTTTTTCAAAATACAAAATAAAGGGGGGTATACAGGAAAAAAAAGGGAGGGGGAGAGGGGGAAAAACGATCATAGCCACCATTTGGAGGACTAACACAGATACAAATTTTTGTAGGTCAAAAAAAAAAAAAGGAATATATTATTAACACAACTTTGAGTGCTCCTACTGCAATTATCTATCAGAACGAATAGCTTAGACCCAGCTCAGGGTCTGTCATTCGAAGCACTATCTAGACCCGAGGGGCCAACAGATAACAATCAAGTAAGCTGATTCAGTGTGGTAACAATGGGGAACAGTCGTATAAATGCAGAAGAAGGGGAGGAGAGAAAAGTAGGAAAGATAAAAAGGGGAGAGAAAGGGAAAGAGTAAGAGAGAGGAAGGAAAAAGGGGGATGGTGCATCCCTACCCCGGTCGATAAGAGGGGGATATCAGAGTATGAAAAGCCCTTTCGTTGACATAAATCAATGTACAGTCGTGAGATAGGTGATCCAAGGGTCCCACACCCGTCAAAAACCGCCACCCTATCATTCAAAATGGCCGACATCCTCTCGTTCACCATAATCCACGACAGTTTAGACTTCAGCAGACAAAAGGGAACAGTGGGGGACCTCCAAGACTTGGCAATGGAGATTCTGGCTGCCACAAATATAAAAGCTATCAGTTTTCTCGCGTATTTTGATGTTCCCTCCACCGGGCGTCCCAGCAGTGCATGCAGAGGTGACTTAATAAGATTCACCTGAGTTAAAGAGTAGATAAAGTTATAAGTGCGTATCCAAAATCGTCTCACCCTTTGGCACGTCCACCAGATGTGGTACATAGTACCGTCCACATTGCATCCTCTGAAGCACCGCGGAGACGCCCCCGGGACAAAGCTAGCAATACGCGCAGGGACCATATACCAACGCATTAATACTTTGTAATTAGCCTCGATTAAAGAGGTGTTAATGTATGACTTAGAAGCTCCTTGTACCAGCTTACTCCAGTCAGCCATGTCCAGTTCCGTGCCAATATCTTGTTCCCACTTAGTCATATAGGCCATCTTTTGGGTATTGGAAGACAATAGTCCATAAATCAATGATATGTGACCTGAGTGTTTGTCAAAGGTTCTGCAAAGTCGTTCCATAGCCGTAGCTGTAGAAAGATCTGAAGTGCGATTCAAAGTCTCTAAAAAATGCGCAATTTGTGCATATCTAAAATATTCATAGTTCGGAAGGCCATATTTCTCCTGCAGAACCGTTTTTGACAAAGCTCCCTTATGATCGCAAAGATCTGCTATCCTCAGTAGACCCTTATTGGTCCACCAAGAGAAGTCCAGGGGGCGGAGACCCGGGGGGGAACAGGGGATTGTGGAATGAGGGCGCCATCGGACTGTGTGGCGATTTGAATCTGTACGTTTTTGACAAGCGATCCCAGAGGCTCAGGGAGAACGACAAAGGGCATAGTACAGATGGTCTATCTCATCCCCTCAGCCACATTAGGTGACTGATCTCCCTGTCTGGGTTCAGAGAGGACTCTAACCCCATCCAGAGCGGCCTTTGATTTTGCTTTTAAATGTCTTTATTTCTTCTGAGAAATCCTCACTTCCTGTTCTTCTGTCTGTAACTCCACACAGTAATGCAAGGCTTTTTCCCTGGTGTGGAGTGTCATGCTCGCCCCTCCCTTGGACTACAGAAGAGTCAGGATGCTCTCTACGTTGCAGATAGAGAAAGGCGCTGTGTTAGTGGATGTCCTGACTCTCCAGTAGTCCAAGGGAGGGGCGAGCACGACACTCCACACCAGGGAGAAAGTCTTGCATTACTGTGTGGAGTTAGACAGAAGAAAGCTATTTAGGATTTTTTTTTTTTTTACCTTTACAACACCTTTAAGGAATGGTGTATATTATTAAAAAACAGTGTGTGGGTCAATTCATGCAAATTCATTATAATGTTTGGTATTCATGCACTAGTTTTTTTTTTTGCTTATTTATATCCTCTATTGTGTATGATGTTAAAAAAGATTCACTTAACTCTTCACAACCTTAGCTGCATAAACTAACTTGTGTTTGCTCCTTGTCACTATGTTGGACCACTGCAGGTGAAGTGAATGTACCTGTGGGTTGTGAACTGCTTCTGGGTATGGGTGAGAATGTGATACCCCCCAACAGCCCCCATTTATTAACAATTAGAGTATACACATGGCTTTATTTAGCTGAGTGGTACAGGAGCAAGAAAAATGTGAGTATATTCTGCTGGAAAGCTACAGTACACCTGGTACTTTGCTCTGCATGGACAATGAAAAGGTTGACACTAATGCCGCGTACACACGATCATTTTTTAGCATGAAAAAAACCCGATGTTTTTCCAACTTCATTATTAAAAACGATGTTGCCCACACACCATCGTCTAAAAAAATGATAAACAAAGCGGGGTGATGTACAACACGTATAATGGCACTCTAAAGGGGAAGTTCTATTCGCCTTGGGGCTGCTTCAGCTGATTCCTTGTTAGTAAAAGACGGTTTGCGCTTTTCTGTCTGTTACAGCGTGATGAATGTGCTTACTCCATTATGAACGGTAGTTTTACCAGAACAAGCGCTCCCGTCTCATAACTTGCTTCTTAGCATGCGCAGGTTTAAAAATGTTGTTTTAGCCCACACACGATCATTTTTTACAACCTTAAAATCATCATCTTAAATGACGTTTTTCAAAAACAAAGTTTTTTTTCATGCCGAAAAATGATCGTGTGTACGCGGCATAAGGCTGAACACAAAGCCTCAAAGAAACCTGAGCATTTGGTAATGTGTTACCATACCCCATATATGTCTCACTATACTCAACATGCATAATTACATTGTTTGTAGTTATGACTGTTCAGATTTCAGTGTTCAGTTGCCTACACACAAAGAAGTAAAATAATGGCAAGTGACATGTGTCTATCATTGATCACATCACTGTGCTGTCAGGACCTGCTATGATCTTCTCTCCAAATTAGGCCAGCTAGTGTTAGTCACACATACAGTATATAGAAAAGTACTCTCTTATTTCCCTAGAACTTAGTGAATAAGTTGAAGTTATGCTGACTTCCGTCATCCAATCATGTGTAAGCAAAAAATGCTATTTTTTTATTTTCCTTTTATGTGATTTGATATTATTGGAAAAGTTACATTTCACCACATTCACTAAGGTCTGGGTAAAATACTCATGCAAAATGCTGCTTTCATGAACAGTGAACAGTTTATTTCCCTTTCATCATGGGGGATAATTTTAGGGGATTTCTTTTTGCTGGATTGATGAGGTTGGGTGGGCAGAGCTGTCTCAGTCTGCATTCAAAGCTAACAAATGCTTAACTGAAGTGAGATTCTTTATGTATATTTCTGTTGCTCAAGTTACTTATACAATTACATATTACAATGTACTAATAGTTATACTGTTTGAACACAGCAGGGTATAAGCTTAAAATTGCTTTTATGAAATCAATCTTTCTTTAACCACTTGACTACTGGGCACTTAAACCCGCTTAATAACCATACCAATTTTCAGCTTTCGGTGCTCTCACATTTTGAATGACAATAACTCAGTCATACAACACTGTAACCAAATGAAATTTTTGTCCTTTTTTTCCCACAAATAGAGCTTTCTTTTGGTGGTATTTTATCACCTCTGCGGTTTTTATTTTTTTCACTATAAATGAAAAAAGAACGAAAATTTTGTAAAAAAATGAATTTTTCTTCATTTCTATTATAACATTTTGCAAAAAAGTAATTTTTCTTTATAAACTTGGCCTAAAATGTATACTGCTACATATCTTTGGTAACAAAACAAAAAAAATTTAGATATTATTTAGTCTGGGTGAAAGTTATAGGGTCTAAAAGCTATGGTACCAATTACTGAAAATTTATCAATTTGATCACATCTGATGTACTGACAGCCTCTCTCATTTCTTGAGACCCTAACATGCCAGAAAAGTACAAATACCCCCCAAATGACCCCTTTTTGGAAAGAAGACATTCCAAGGTATTTAGAAAGAGGCATTGTGAGTTTTTTGAAGTTGTAATTTTTCCCACAATTCTTTGCAAAAATCAAGATTTTTTTCATTTTTATTTTCTTTCCACAAAATTTTCATATTAGCGGGTTATTTCTCACACACAGCATATGCATACCACAAATTACACCCCAAAACACATTCTGCTATTCCTCCCGAGTATGGCGATACCACATGTGTGAGACTTTTACACAGCATGGCCACATACAGAGGCCCAACATGCAGGGAACGCCATCAGGCGTTCTGGAACACCCAGACCAATTCTGACATTTCTCTCCTACATGTAAAAATCAACACTTATTTGCTAGAAAATTACATAGAACCCCAAAACATTATATATGCTTTTTTAGCAAAGACCCTAGAGAATACAATGGCGGTTGTTGCAACTTTTTATCGTGCATGGTATTTGCACAGCAATCTTTCGAACACATTTTTTTTGGAAATAAAACAGTTTTGTGCTTTTAAAAAAAAAAAAACATTACATTTAGCCCAATGTTTTTGCATAATATGAAAGATGAAGTTACGCCGAGTAAATAGATACCCAACATGTCACCCTTCAATATTGCACACGCTCGTGGAATGGCGCCAAACTTTGCGACTTAAAAATCCCCATAGGTGACGCTTTAAATATTTTTACTGGTTACATCATTTTAGTTGGAGAAGAGGTCTAGGGCCAAAATTATTGCTCTCGCTCTAACGTTCGCAGCGATACCTCACATGTGTGGTTTGAACACCGTTTTCATATGTGGGCGGGACTTGCGTATGCGTTCGCTTCTGCATGCGAGCTCACGGGGACAGGGGCACTGTATGCCCAGAGTATTGCGGAGTATGACCAGAGAATTGCGGAGTATGCCCAGAGTATTGCGGAGTATGCCCAGAGTATTGCAGAGTATGCCCAGAGTATTGCAGAGTATGCCCAGAGTATTGCAGAGTATGCCCAGAGTATTGCAGAGTATGCCCCCCAGAGTATTGCAGAGTATGCCCCCCAGAGTATTGCAGAGTGTGCCCCCCAGAGTATTGCAGAGTATGCCCCCCAGAGTATTGCAGAGTATGCCCCCCAGAGTATTGCAGAGTATGCCCCCCAGAGTATTGCAGAGTATGCCGCCCAGAGTATTGCAGAGTATGCCGCCCAGAGTATTGCAGAGTATGCCCCCCAGAGTATTGCAGAGTATGCCTCCCAGAGTATTGCAGAGTATGCCTCCCAGAGTATTGCAGAGTATGCCTCCCAGAGTATTGCAGAGTATGCCCCCCAGAGTATTGCAGAGTATGCCCCCCAGAGTATGCCCCCCCAGAGTATTGCAGAGTATGCCCCCCAGAGTATTGCAGAGTATGCCCCCCAGAGTATTGCAGAGTATGCCGCCCAGAGTATTGCAGAGTATGCCCCCCAGAGTATGCCCCCCCAGAGTATGCCCCCCCAGAGTATGCCCCCCATAGTATTGCAGAGTATGCCCCCCAGAGTATTGCAGAGTATGCCCCCCAGAGTATTGCAGAGTATGCCCCCCCAGAGTATGCCCCCCCAGAGTATGCCCAGCATTGCAGAGTATTGCAGCAGGGATGGCTGAGGAGGGAGGAATGGATGGATGGATCTGTGACTGCATTTGTCACAGATCCAGCCCGCAGCACTGGCGCTGCCATCCGCTCCCTCCCCTCTCCTCTCACACTGTACTGATCGGTACAGAGAGAGGAGGGAGGAACCGGCGTCATCAAATGACGCCGGTCTGTTTACATCTGATCGCGCCGTCATTGGACAGCGCGAACACGTGGTAAACCGCCGCTATCAGCGGCGATTTACCGTGATCAGTGACCAGCTGGTCACGGACATTCCCGTGTGCGCGCCCCAGGGGGCGCGCGGGAGCGCGACTCTGGAATCACGTTATATAACGTGATCCCAGAGTTAAGCAACCACCTTGCCGCCGTTATTTTTCGGCAGGTGGTTGCTAAGTGGTTAATATATTGTCTGCAGAGTGTGTCACCCTTAGGAAAGGGAAATGATTCATTATGTGTTTTACCTTTTTTAATATATATATATATATATATATATATATATATATATATATATATATATATATATATATATACAGGCATACCCCACTTTTAAGTACACAATGGGGATTATTTACTATCGCTGGAAAGCGCAAAATCAGGCTTACTTCTGCATAGAAACCAATGAGCTTCTAACCCCAGCTTGTTCAATTAAGCTTTGGTAATAAAACCTGGAAGCTCATTGGTTTCTGTGCAGAAGGGAGCCTGATATTGCACTTTCCAGCTTTAATAAATAAACCCCATTGTGTACTTAAAAGTGGGGTATGCCTGTATATATATATGTTAAGGTGTCTTATTAAGTAGAAAAACAATGTGAACTCCAAAATCCTTCACAGGATTTAATGAAAGTAAATACAGAGATTTTATTGGGATTTTATGTGATAGGCCAGCACAAAGTGGACAACAATTATTGATCAAGGGGTTAAATGTGTTCCCTGGGAGATGTTTCTAACTGTGGGGGAGTGGATTCACTAGAGGAAAAGAGAGATCATGATTCAGCTTAGCTGAAACATGATCTCTCACTTTTCCTCCCTGACAGATCAGCGGTGTGCTTTGTTTACATCGGCACATCACTGATCCATCTCTTCTGTGACCAATCGGCAGGTCGCCATCGTGGCCACCGATCCTGCTGATTGGCTCCCTCTGTGTCCTATCACAGCGGCATGGCGGTGGCGCGCACGCACCACCTAAACCGCGTGCACAAAAACACATTCAGGTACGTGATTTTGTGCACCCGGGCCACTCTGCTGCACTAAATGTACACAGGTCAGTCTAGAAGCGGTTAAAAGTTAAAGTATAACTGCTCCCAACAAGGGGTGGCCCCCCAGGAGAGAGTACACTAATATTGCACATTGCATTTGCTCCCCATGTACCCCCCAGGCTTGCACGCCACTAGGTCCTACATGTTAACGTCTACCTTGCACATTGTTGTTACTTACGCGGTTGATCGTTTATATATTATATACAGTACTCTTTCCTGTTATCTGATGCAACTTGTATGCTTTTGCTAAATTCAATAAAAAAAGATTGAAGAAAAAAAAAAAAAAGTTAAAGTATAACTAAAGACAAACAACCTGTCAGGGTTTTATTGCTGTCTGTAACCCCTTTAGGGAGATTCACCATCTCTATTTGTCCTGTTTACCTTTATCATTGAAATCATTGCCGGCCACGCACATCAGGTTCCCCATTGTGCAGCGGGGGCGCTAGTGTGCCCTCTGGTGACCCTCCTGGGCAAGGCAGTATATGTACAGCATTTCACCCAGGAGAACCATTCTGCCGCAGTAATTCTGTGTGAGTCGGTCGGAAACCGGTTAAGGTTAGAATAAATGTTATTATATGATGCCATTTCTGTTACTTTGGTGTAGCACTTTAAACGTCTCTTTTGTAATTTTACAGAATTTACAATATATTTCATAATTTTTTCCATTTGACTTTTAACCCCAAATAAAGTGTATGTATTGTTTCTATCTCATATATTGTTTCTATCTCATTTAACTTTTCAAGTACAGCTGTATTATTCCTTTCTTGTCATTAGTTAAACTTTTTACCTATTGTATTATTTATTTATTTTGTTTATCAAAGGAAAAAGGTTCAACCTTTCTGCAGCTGGGAGCATCCACAGAGCAGCAACTTCAAGTCATCTTTGAGGTGTTGGAAGAATATGATTGGACAGCATTTGCGGTTATTACTACTCTATTTCCTGGCTATGAAGACTTTGTGGATTACATTGAGCTACTTACTGACAGCAGTTTTATTGGCTGGGAAAATCGAGGTATTCTTACCCTCAATCTGACTGATGATCCCAATGGTGTCAAACTCAAGAGACAACTGAGAGAGATAACGGTGCAAGTACGTCTTCTGTACTGTTCTAAGGATGAAGCAGATGGGGTTTTCAAGGCTGCTCGAGAAGCTGGATTGACTGGACCGGGTTACATATGGTTTATGGTGGGAACCAACTTGGGTGGTACAGATTACATGCCGGAGCATTTGCCTGTGGGTCTGTTCACAGTTTTGTCTGCTGGATGGAAAGATGACATACTCCGTAGAGTCCAAAATGGAGTTGCAATCATTGCAAAAGGGGCAGAGGCGCTATACAAAGACTTTGGATTCATACCAGAATTTAACAATGATTGTAGAGCACCAAACCGTACACATGGGAATGAAAACCTACACAGGTAATGTACATTAAGGTATTTATCTTTTCAATTATGATACAGTATATAGCTATCATTTCGCTTTCCAACAGAATGATCATTTTTTATAATTCTAGTTTTTGAAATCACAAGCGGTCATTTTTGTTGTCTAGAAAAGATTTGTGATTGCTGGTGATGCTTCTTAGAAATAATGACTGCAATTTCAGTACTGGGTGGAACTGACATTTAAACATCAGCGCTATAATGAGAATTACTTACAACATGAGTGATATTTTATATTTTTGCAATTGTAAGCCAAAAGTTTACACTTTAGAAAAATTGATTTAATTCAAGCATGTTGGTGTATTGAATGTATATTTAAACTCAAAACATGTATTTTTATCTCTTAATATTTAGTTTAATATTTACTGATTAAGCAAATTATATTTTGTTTGTGAACTAGTTATGTAAAAACATAGCCTATTAGTACACATTAAGGCTCCATGCACACTGAAGCTGATAAACTGCAATTTATTGGCGTTTTGGCTCTTTCTTTTTTAAAGCCCATAAACTGAACTCTATGTTAGCCTATGTGCCCATGCACACCTGGGCGTTTTTCAGTGTTAATGAGCTTTGGAGTTTATTGGCTTTTTTCTGAACGCCCAAAATTTGCGTTCAAAGTGCCGTTTTTTGGCGGGAAAAAGCGCAAAACACAGAAAAACGCTCAAAAAACGATCAAAAATGCAGAAAAACGCAGAAGCCAGCGTTTTCTTGTGTTTTTTATCCATTGAAAAAAAAAAGCTGATAAATGCTACACTGAAAACGCTGATTAAAGCTATTGCAACAATGCTAAAATAACGTTGCAAGGCTCCCTGCAAAGCTATTGGTGTTTTTTTATAGCCTTTATCAGCTTCAGTGTGCATGGAGCCTATTTAGTGCATGAAATTTTTTTAAAAATAAGCATTTTACAAGGAGAGAAGGATCTACAAATATTATTTTAATGACACATTTTTGGTTTCATAGATATTGTGCATGAAAAAAAAAGCTTTCATTCTGACATTCTGCAATATTGTGTGTATACATTTAGTATTACTGTCTTACATATATTTAACAGTTGATGGTTTACTAGAGTAAGATCTAGAGAAAAGAACACGTTAATGGCATTGTTTACCGTATATTGAAAATGGCACCTCTCTGCTATAAATTGTACCTACAATTCTTCAGTCATCTCCTGACTTATTTTAAAATCTTTAAATTAGGGCTTCCTTGATTAATCATTAATTTTTTTGATCGATCAAAATTCTTTTGATCGGTACTAGTGGTGCAATGGATCGTAAATGATGCGAACGGGTCACCGTATACGGATTGGCACACCACGTGATTCGCGGAGCTCCACTGCTGCCTCAGCCATAAGAAAAGGCAGTAGCTTCGGCCTAGCTCCTGGAGCGGCGGCCATCTTGGTCCACCCGGCAGAGGCCTAGGTGAGCCTAAAGTGGCGCGCTGATGTCATCACCCTGCCTCAACTGCTCGTGTTCGGCCGGCTTCTCTGGTAAGACTAAGCAAGCACTAATCTTCCTATACAACGGGGAGATGTGGACCATATTACAGTGGGGAGATGTCTGTGGATTACAGTGGGGAGATGTCTGTGGATTACAGTGGGGATATGTTTGTTGATATTACAGCGGGGGAGATGTCTGTGAATATTACAGTGGGGAGATGTCTGTGTATATTACAGTGGGGAGATGTCTGTGTATATTACAGTGGGGGTGATGGTGGATATTACAGTGGAGGTGATTGTGGATATTACAGTGGGGAGATTTCTGTGGATTACAGTGGGGGAGAGGTCTGTGGATATTAAAGTGGGGAGATGTCTGTGGATTACAGTGGGGGAGATGTCTGTGGATATTACAGTGGGGGAGATGTCTGTGAATATTACAGTGGGGGAGATGTCTTCGGATATTACAGTGGGGAGATGTCTGTGTATATTACAGTGGGGAGATGTCTGGATATTACAGTGGGGAGATGTCTGTGGATATTACAGTGGGGGAGATGTCTGTGGATATTACAGTGGGGGAGATGTCTGGGATATTACAGTGGGGAGATATCTATGGATATTACAGTGGGGGAGATGTCTGTGGATATTACAGTAGGGGCGATGTCTGTGGATATTACAGTGGGGAGATGTCTGTGGATATTACAGTGGGGGAGATTGTGGATATTACAGTGGGGAGATGTGGATATTACAGTGGGGGAGACTGTGGATATTACAGAGGGGGAGATTGTGGATATTACAGTGGGGAGATGCCTGTGGATATTACAGTGGGGGTGATTGTGGATATTACAGTGGGGAGATGTATGTGGATATTACAGTGGGGAAGATGTCTGTGGATATTATAGTGGGGAGATATCTGTGGATAGTACAGTGGGGGAGATTTCTGTGGATATTACAGTGGGGAGAAATCTATGGATATTACAGTGGGGGTGATTGTGGATATTACAGTGGGGGGTGATTGTGGATATTACAGTGGGGAGATGTCTGCGGATATTACAGTGGAGGTTAATTGTGGATATTACAGTGGGGAGATGTCTGTGGATATTACAGTGGGGGAGATGTCTGTGGATATTACAGTGGGGAGATGTCTGTGGATATTACAGTGGGGAGATGTCTGTGGATATTACAGTGGGGGAGATGTCTGTGGATATTACAGTGGGAGAGATGTCTGTGGATATTACAGTGGGGGAGATGTCTCTGGATATTACAGTGGGGGAGATGTCTCTGGATATTACAGTGAGAGAGATGTCTGTGGATATTACAGTGGGGGAGATGTCTGTGGATATTACAGTGGGGAGATGTCTGTGTATATTACAGTGGGGAGATGTCTGGATATTACAGTGGGGAGATGTCTGTGGATGTTACAGTGGGGGAGATGTCTGTGGATATTACAGTGGGGGAGATGTCTGGGATATTACAGTGGGGAGATATCTATGGATATTACAGTGGGGGAGATGTCTGTGGATATTACAGTAGGGGCGATGTCTGTGGATATTACAGTGGGGAGATGTCTGTGGATATTACAGTGGGGGAGATTGTGGATATTACAGTGGGGAGATGTGGATATTACAGTGGGGGAGACTGTGGATATTACAGAGGGGGAGATTGTGGATATTACAGTGGGGAGATGCCTGTGGATATTACAGTGGGGGTGATTGTGGATATTACAGTGGGGAGATGTATGTGGATATTACAGTGGGGAAGATGTCTGTGGATATTATAGTGGGGAGATATCTGTGGATAGTACAGTGGGGGAGATTTCTGTGGATATTACAGTGGGGAGAAATCTATGGATATTACAGTGGGGGTGATTGTGGATATTACAGTGGGGGGTGATTGTGGATATTACAGTGGGGAGATGTCTGCGGATATTACAGTGGAGGTTAATTGTGGATATTACAGTGGGGAGATGTCTGTGGATATTACAGTGGGGGAGATGTCTGTGGATATTACAGTGGGGAGATGTCTGTGGATATTACAGTGGGGAGATGTCTGTGGATATTACAGTGGGGGAGATGTCTGTGGATATTACAGTGGGAGAGATGTCTGTGGATATTACAGTGGGGGAGATGTCTCTGGATATTACAGTGGGGGAGATGTCTCTGGATATTACAGTGAGAGAGATGTCTGTGGATATTACAGTGGGGGAGATGTCTGTGGATATTACAGTGGGGAGATGTCTGTGGATATTACAGTGGGGGAGATGTCTGTGTATTTTACAGTGGGGAGATGTCTGTGGATATTACAGTGGGGACTATATATGGTGGTGATCTGAAAAATGAATGTGCTTTATAATTAATCAAAATTAGTCGATTAATCGATTAAAAAAAATGATTAATCGAACACAAACATTTTAATCAGTAACAGCCCTATTTTAAATGTATCAAGTATTATCTAGCTAAACTAAAACTTTAGAGTTGCACCTGACAACGACATTTGTGAAGCTTCTATTCTGAATATAATAACAGTTAATATATAAACAATGTCACTTTATTTTTAACTGTTATATGATTACAAGTGGTAACATACCATAACCTTATTTTATTCATTAAAACTTTGGTCAGCCAATACATTTGGTCTGCAGCCACAAAGACCGAAGAGACAAGAAAAAATATCAAAAGGAGGATTGTTTGGACAGAAGTCAAGTGATAAATTAAAAAAATATTGACGGTACTTTGATAAAAGGACAAACAGTAATTAATTCAGTTGTCCAAAATATCAAAAAACTGCTTGCCAAGGACATGTAACAAATAGCAATCTTAAATCATAGACCTGCAGCGAGATAATGGACAGCTGTTGCTTTTGGAATAGAAAGCATATTTTGATTTCCAAAGACTTTTGCCCTCCAGTAACCCAGAGAATTATGTTTGCCTATAGAGAACAGAGAATTTTATTAAAAACCAGAGTCAAAAAGAAAAGACTAACATGAAATGTCAAAACTGCCACAGACAGTTAACAATGAATATCTGAGTTCTGAGTAAGTCATCTAAAATGAAAAGTTCCTCAGATGGCACAACTTGCTATTAAATAAATATATGTTGTCTTTATTTGATGATATTGTTGTTACTGGGTATTAGGTTATTTAAAAGTAAATTCAACTAGAGCTAAAACTAAAAGCAAACAGAGCTACTAAACTCTTTTTAAACAAAGCTGTGCTTTTACCATGCAGGATAAAGCAATAGATTTGTATTGTTCCCTGTTCACCCAGCACTACTAATACTACTAACCTGTTCTATTGCTTTGTTGTACTAAGAGAGGGAGCTCTATGTAAACTCTGAGGCTGGGTTCACACCTATGCAAATTGGATCTGGGTTTTCCCTGCATCCAATTCGCATCACAGGAGGCTGTGATTGGCTCTCTATAGAGCCAGTTCACATATCTATGTTGCGGCTGTGGAGTAACTTGTGTGTCTTTGGCTCTGTTTCAGGGGAAAATTCAGGCAAAAATTTGGCCCTGATTCATCCCTGAACCGGAGGACAGGGACACACCAGACCCCTGCTGTGAGCCACATCCGTCGGAGGTGTGAACCCAGCCTTAGTCAACCTAATTGGAACACACAAACGAGGACCAGATATTTAAAAAACAACTAAGACAAGCTGCAGCAAGAGGAATGAAGAGACACGGGAGGCTGACACACCTCCTTCATTCTCTGCATCTCTCTTGTCTCAGGAAAGTGCTCTGAGCTGAGACAAGATTATGTTATGATGTCTTCTTCTAAGATGTTGTCAGATTTGCTGCATGGTGAGGGAGGCAGGTCCGAAATTCATACCTAGACTTGTGAAGATACCTAACCACATGAAACAAGGCACTACATGTATTTTTTATTTATTTTTTAAATAATGAACATGTCGGGCCAGATTCTCGTAGATGGGCGCCGGGTGTAGCGTATCCTATTTACGCTACGCCGCCGCAACTTAGAGACGCAAGTGCCGTATTCTCAAAGCACTTGCGTCCAGAGTTGCGGCGGCGTAGCGTAAATGGCCCGGCGTAAGCCCGTGTAATTCAAATTTGGATGAGGTTGGCGTGTTTCATGTAAATCAATCATTACCCCAAGTTTTTGTCGTTTTTTTGAACTGCGCATGCGCCGTCCGTGGACGTTTCCCAGTACGCATGCTCCAAATTTCGCCACAAATACATTGGTTTTGACGTGAATGTAACTTACGCAAAGCCCTATTCGTGAACGAGTTACGCAAACGGCGTAAACGACAGAAAAACATGACACTGTCCCGACGTCCATACTTAACATTGCATACACCGGACCCATGCAACGGTACCCCTCATATAGCAGGGGTAAGTTTACGCTTACGCAAACAACGTAAACTACGACGAGCGGGCGCAAATACGTTTGGGAATAGGCGTATGTAGCTCATTTGCATATTCAACGCAGAAATCAACAGAAACGCCACCTAACGGGCAGCGTAAATATTCAACTTAGATACGACGGTGTAAGTGACTTACGCCAGTCGGATCTAAGGCAAATCTATGCGTAACTGATTCTAAGAATCAGGCGCATAGATCCGACGCCGCAAAAACAGAGATACGACGGCGTATCTGGAGATACGCCGTCGTATCTCCTCTGAGAATCTGGCCCGTCATGTTTACCTGCAATGTGTAATGGTTTTGCACAGAGCAGCCATGATCCTCTTCTTTTCAGGTTCCTCACCGGTGTCCCTGGACCCTTCCCCCACTAAGTGGCACATTAGCAAGCGACATGCTATGGGGTTGCTCATGCGTGCTTGCTACAGAGCCAGCTTTGTGTGTCCATTGACACACAGAGTGCAGCTTGACCCCATCACCTCTTTTTCCTCACTGGCTGTGATTGACAACAATGGGAGCCAATGGCTCCCAGTCCAATGAGAAGAGAGAGAGACACTCATTTTGTGGACACATTGCTGGATTGAGATCAGGCTCAGGTAAGCATGCAGAAGGGTTTTTTACCTTAGTGGGTAGAATGCATTAAGATAAAAAGCCTTCTGCCTTTAGAACCACTTTAACTAATAACAGATGACAGGTTACAGAAAAAACAGTCTCAGGTCTTGTAGTACCAGAATGTTCAGAACAGCTACTGTCAATTTTTGTAAGACTGTTTGCTCTGTGAATACAGTTCTTGGCTATAGTGCAATCTAAGATATTAACGTAATATAAAGTTTAGATATTAATCTATCAATACACCAAAAAAACAAATGGTCCTCTGCCCCCCTGCAGAAAATATGCCTGTACACTCCCAGCTGCAAGTGCTGACTCTCAAAGCTGTCTGTCCTCTGCTCAGCAGGACAACTAAGAAAACAGAAGAGAATGCCACACTCCTGAGTAAAGGCCGTTGTATAATTTTCTTAATCTATCTGGTGTAAAAGGCAAGATCACCTGAATCTTTGACCTCTGAGGCCTTGTACACACGAGGGAATAAATCCGCTGAACATGGTCCGACGCATGCTTTGGAATTTTTCCGCCGGATAGCTGCCCATCAGATATGTCCGCTGGTTAGTACGGCAAACTAGCGGACATATCTGCCCGCACATGCGTCGTATCCTGTGAATGGATCCGACGCATGCGCGCGGAAGTGTTTACTTCCTGGTGCAATGACGTGGCGGCGTCAACATCACCGCCGCGTCACCACGCTGTCCGCCGACGGGAAATTTGATCCGATGGTGTGTACAGCCATCGGATCAAAACATCCCAGCGTAAATATGCGCTGTAAACGGTCCGGGGACCGTTTACAGCGGATAAATCCCATCGTGTGTACAAGGCCTAAGGCCACATACACACAATCAAATTTATCTGCTGAAACTGGTCCGACGGACCGTTTCAGCAGACATCTCTGATCGTGTGTACGGGCTAGCGGACAGGTTTGTCCATCGGACAAATTTCAAAGCATGCTTTGACATTTGTCCACTACAAACCTGTCTGTCGGATCTGTCCGCTGGTTAGTACACTAACCAGCGGACAGAACTGTCCGCGCATGCGTCAAATGTATTCGACGCATGCGCGGAAGGATTTCACTTCCTCGTTTGGTGACGTGGCGGCGTCAACGTCACCGCCATGTCACCGCATTACCTGGCAGAGGGGGATTTTCATCTGATGGTGTGTACACACCGTCGGATGAAAATCCGGAGGTGACATGTCCGCTGGAAACGGCCCTCCGTGTGTACGCGGCCTTACACGTTTCTATGATAAAGCTCATTGCTGATGAAAAACATTGGCGGGCACAAGGTTTGGGTGAGCTTGCATTTTTCTCCTAGATGGATTAATAAATGTATACATTAGCTTTTAATTTTGGGTGAAGTACCGCCTTCATTTGTGTACAATGTTTGCATAGCAGTAAAGAAGAAAGCACCAAAAGCCAAATATATGCAGTACATATTTTTTTTATTCAGTATCTTGTATCATAAACAAATATGTTTCAGAGGTTCAAAGGGTCTTCCTAACTAACTTCCTAAGTGGTATCTGGAACATTCATACTAATTACCCCTCAAGATCCCTACAATTGTACAGTTCAGCAATGCTGTAACCTGGCCTAGGCCAACAAGGCCCATGCCTAGGGCAGCACTTTGCTGGGGGCATCAGGGAAAGAGTCCCCAACGGCTTGCGCTACACTGTTAGCATAGCACCAGTCTCATGGGACGGATGGAGCTGAGAGGCAAATTAGTCTAGCGCCCCCATAAAGTGGCCGCACTGCTTCTGGTATGTGGACGGCTGGCATTCCGCAACTGTGGGGGGGGGGGGATTTGCTTCTAATTTTGACTGTGGTATTATCCTGGACCACAAACCTTCCTCACTGTGCTATATGTTTTCTGCTGCACCATTGGTATGGTTGTATCTTCTTAGTCCTCTCCATAAAATTATTAGAAATTTGTGCTTAAAGTAGAACTATAGGCAACACTTTTTAACATCCCTATACCATTGCAGAGATTTCCATACACTTCCAGGGCGGGTCTTAAACAGGAAGGGGTGTAGCCTTGACAGGAAGTGGTGGATCATATTTAAATTAGGGGTGCACGAGTTTAGTCAGGCCTAGGGCAGCACAAAACCTAAATACACTACTGTAGTTCAGTACATACTTTATCCAACAGTATCAATTCCTGAGTATGGTAAACCCTTTTAAATGCCCCTAATGTGTTGGATTTTTTAAGATACAAGAGATAGGAAAGGGAAGGAGAGAGAGATGGGGACATGGAAAAGGAGAGAAATGGAAGCAGGTAAAAAAGGTGGTGGGTGGGGGAAGAGATGGGAGGGGTTGAGAGAGAGAGACGTTTAATTACCATTAATGAAGCATTCCTCCCAAAACTAATATTCCAGTTATAATACTGGTGGGATTGAATACATTTAGAAGCTTTTTTCGGATATCTCAAGCACTATAATGTAAGGTCTCCCAGATGAAGAGCCTGGCTCTGTCTATGACTGTCATTAATTTTCTATCACCTGTTGTACTATAAAAGGGTCTCATTGCTACGGCTGCATTCTGTGTAAAAGATTCAGTGCCAAAAGTGAGCCTACCTTGTAATGGCCATAGGAGGTAGGCAAGACCTTAAAGAGTCAAAATACCACTACTGGAATCCATGAAATGAGGTTCTAAACTATTCTACATGGTGGAATCTAGCAAAAACCTTAAACATTTGTTTTGGGCAGAATGAACATGTAATTTTTTTTTTAAATCCACATTATAAGTAGAGGCAGAGAACAGGATGAGAGATTGTTAGCTTTTCCAAACCAGGGATATTTTCAAGAACAAACCTTTACAAAGTGAGGAGGGGGCAGATAATGGTCCATAGACAGAGATTAGTTTCCCCAGGCTCAGGTCACTACTCAGCAGGGCCGGCCAATCCCTCTACTTGTGCTTGAGCTGACCTTGTTACTTGAAGACACTGTGGCTCCAGCACAAGGCAGAGATGGCGGCTCTGGTGGGGGACACACTAGCTCTGCTGCTCACTGCCTGCATCTTCCTATTACTCACCTGTCGCCCCACAGTCATACTGCCTCTGCCACGTGGGACATGATGGTGACAGGCCCTGTGCTCAGTGTGTGTGTGTGGACTCAAGCCTCAAGCACCCGGTTTGCAGGAGGGGCGGGCTCTGTTCCACTTGTCAGGGCCTCTAGAAGTGGCGGTACAACAGGCCTCGCTCGCTGTGTCTCTGGTAGTTCCACCCTTGCTCAGCAGCCTATATTAGCAGGGAGGCACACCGGGGTAGCAAGGAATGACCTGGGAGGGGCAATTGCACCCCTGTAGTGACATCACAGGTGGTGTGTGTGTGTGCTTCACACAGCTCTACACAGCTTTCTTCCTTACTCTTCTTCAACAACACTCAAAATTTCATTCTGATTACTTGGACGGTTGGCAAAGAGGCTGAAAAATGCTGCTTAAGGCAAATGCTTTGTTGTGGTAAATATGCCCCTGGTCTGCAGTATTCCTGGTCTGCTCATTGAGCAGGCAACAATGATGTACTGTAACTCATGCATATATGCACTAGAGTTACATTATCTTGGTGCCTGACTCCATACCAAGCATCTGTAAGATGCCAAGACTGTACACTGCACTGTGCACACACCACAATCAATGTGCAGATTAAAAAAAAATGCTAGCAGCTAAGAATTTTTTTGGGCAAAAGAAATCTGTAAATTATGCTATACCAGATGTCCTTGTCTACATGCAGATGTTTTTTCGTATTTTTTTTTTTTTTTTAGGAATTTAGGTACAGTTTATTATACAAATTTGAAGGGATCTCCTTCTACTTCCTACCACAGAAAATCAATTAAAGTACACACACTTAGAAAGTACAGTTAGCTCACTGACATTCTGATTGCAGAGATTTGTTCATAGACTTGACCTGAGATATTTCCAGCAGAAAGCCATTATCACTGGTCTGTCCTACTAAGCAAGACACACAGGGTGAATCTTTAACGCACAACTAATGCCCTGAACACACGATCGGTTCATCCGATGAAAACTGTCTGATGGATTTTTTCATCAGTCTTGCCTACACGCCATCAGTTAAAAAACGATTGTGTCAGAACGTGGTGACGTAAAACACAATGACGTGCTGAGAAAAATGAAGTTCAATGCTTCCAAGCATGCGTCGACTTGATTCTGAGCATGCGTTGATTTTTAACCAATGGATTTCCCCACAGACGATCGTTTTTTTCTATCAAATTTTTAACTATCAGATAATTTTGAAACAGGTTCTACGTTTTTTCACCGATGGAAAAAAAACTGATGGGGCCCACACACGATTGGTTCGTCTGATGAAAACGGTCCATCAGACCGTTTTCATCAGACAAATCGGTCGTGCCTACGCGGCATAAATCATTTTTTCATTTTGGATATAGTAATGGAGGTTTATAACCACTGTTGAAAATTGTGGGCCGAACAGGTGCTGCATCCAGTCAGATAATGATTGTCAGAATACAATAGGCACAGCAGGAGTTTTTTTTCCACCCATTCCACATAATGTAGATAGAGGAATATTTTAGTATGAGTGTATGGCCAGATTTATTGTATGCTTATTAGCATCACATCTGAGGGTAAGATTTAATTTATCAGGTTACAATAATTAGTGAACATGATAATTTAGATGTGGACATATAAAGCCTCTGTGTACAGTATCTGTCCTTTTGTTTTGTTTCTAAATGTGCATGCTGTGAGTTCTTATATCCTCTTACACATCCCTTGACCTTGACTAATGGCCTGTAGACACACAATATGAATATCGTACGACAGATCGTACGTCTTTTTTTGCTTAATAGTCGCAAGTAAAAATTTAATAGGTTACTAAAGTCACGAAATTCTCGTACAACAGAAAAAAAAATCGGAAGTGATGTCATGTGTTGTAATGTATTTGTATTGTATTTTCGGACGACAATTATACTGACTAAACAGAAATTGTACTATTCTTCCTCGGACAATATGTCTGATATTTGGATTGTGTGTACGGGCCATAACCGTCTGACCCATGTATTAAAAAAAATAGGGTTATGTAAACCTTGAAAAAATGTGTACTTGATACCTGCACTAAGCTTCGTACATGAAGATGATCTGATTTGGAGTTTTGAATGCTTATGGAAAATAGTATTAAAGATTGGGCAGACAGAGAAGTAGGATGTCTCAGTGGTGATAAAGTAGTTGATACTTTTTCCCTTACTTTTTTCATTCCAGTAGTATCTCAGAAGAGATATAAGTATGCTTAATGTTGCTTCCTTGCCTCCTTACATAACAGATAATCATTTACTTGAAAACCAAGCAACTGCTAATGTTTTAGCATACTTAATATGACTGTAAAATGAAACCTTCAGCTCCTTTCCCTCTCTAAGAGCCACCTAGGGCTAGGAATGTGCTGAACATACCTGGGTTCCATTTGAATTGGGTTAGGCAAACAATACTGAGGTTTGCATGCCAAATCAACTATTGAAGTTAATGGAAACCGAATGATAAAAATGAGTAATATCCAGATAAAACGTATGTACTTTTTTCCCCACAAATTTAGCTTTCTTTTGATGGTATTTGATTACCACTGCGGTTTTTATTTTTTGCGCTATAAACAACAAAAGACTGACAAATTTGAAAAAAAAAAATGTTTTACTTTCTACTATTAAACATATCCAATAAAAAATCCCAATAAGCGTAAATTGATTGGCTTACGCGAACGTCATAGTGTCCACAAACTATAATATATATTTATGGAATTTTTATTCATTTTTTATACTAGCAATGGCAATGGCGACAATCAGTGACTTATAGTGGGGCTGCAATATTGTGGCAGTCAATCGGACACTATCTTACACTTTTGACACTTTGCAGGAACCATTGACATTAATACATTGACAGTGCTAAAAATATGCATTGTAATAATGACACTGGCTGGGAAAGGGTTAAACATCTAGGACAATCGAAGGGTTAACTGTGCCTAGCCATTGTTTTTGTGTACTGTAAGTGCTGCTTTTACTAGGGGAAGAAATTAATGTTATTCCCTGCTTTGCAGGAACACAAAAATTAATCCCTTATCCTCTGCCCATCTGCCTGGTTTTTGATAGGTAGATCTCCATTTTCTGTGTCTTACCAATGATTGGCGGGTGCCGGAGGACATACAGTGCCCCTCACCCACAGATTGGCTTCTGCTGTAATTAATCACAATAGAAGCAGCGCCCTGGTGAAGTGCGCATGCCCCCTATAGACGGAAGTGCAGAATAATGTATATATACGTGATCCTGCACAGGAGGGCTGCCTTGTAGCCGTAAATCTGCTATCTGCTAAAAGTGGTTAATAATACTTAATGTAACACATTTAGGAAGCTGTTAATCCATGCAGAAAATCTATAGCAGGCCACGTGACCTCATAGGGATTACCTATTACACAATCCTAGCTTGTAAGAATCAAAGAAGAGGAACAGGTAAAAATAAAATGAGAAAAAGGCAGAGAAGATTCAAAGACAGGATAGAAAAATCAGTGTGGAGTGCCAGAGATATTGAGAGACATTAAGAGGGATGGTGTAAAAGAGTAAACGACAAGAAGTTAATAATGTACAAGGGAAGAGAGAAGAACAGAGAAGAAATTTCTCATGACTTAAAGCGCATTTCCACCCAAAAGTTTAACTTCCGCTTATTCGTCCCCCCCGTCCCGGTGTCACATTTGGCACTTTTCAGTGGGAGGGGGGGAACAAAGACCTGTTTTTCTGTTAAAATGTTTTATTGAGAAAGAGTATGCAGGGTACAAAAACAAGCAAATTTTGTGCGACACAATAAAGAGTACAGCAAGGTACATACAAAATATAGCTCGTGCAGTCATATGCATAGCACTACAGCTTATTGACCATAAAGATAACATAACAGTATTGAACACGTTGAAGAGAGGTGCAAAAGAAACATGACTGCGTAACGATTATAAAATAACACAGGAGGAACATACATGGGAGGGGGGCAACTCTAGTCCAACAGAGGAATAACATACAAAACAGTACTATGTAGGTCAAAAAAAAAGGAGACAGAAAACAAATTCTGGGCAATGGTTTAAAGGCCTGTTTTTGACAGGTCCCCTTTCCCACTTCCGGGAGACTTCTCACTTCCGGGAGACCCGGCAAAGTACGTCAGAAGCTCGGCCCCCCTCCGACCAGCCGGTGTAAACATTGGCTGTGGTGCCAACATCTCTAGACTCCAGAACAGGTAATGTCCTAATGTTAAGTCTGTGTAGCTGCTGATGTTTAAATGACAATTGCGCGTCATGCGACGTGGTTACCAAACAAAATTTACGTCCTTTTTTTCCCCACAAATAGAGCTTTCTTTTGATGGTATTTGATCACCTCTGTGGTTTTTATTTTTTGCGCTATAAACAAAAATAGATCGACAATTTTAAAAAATATTCTATATTTTTTTACTTTTTGCTATAATAAATATCCCCCAAAAAAAGTTCCCTCAGTTTAGGCCGATACGTATTCTTCTACATATTTCTGGTAAAAAAATCACAATAAGCGTTTATTGATTGGTTGTCGCAAAAGTTATTGGGCCCGATTCAAATACCTTTTGCGTATCTGTCCGGCGGCGTAGCGTATGGTGTTTACACTACGCCGCCGCAAATATTATGGGCAAGTGCCTTATTCAGAAAGCACTTGGTCCATACAATGCGGCGGCGTAGTGTAAACTGCACGGCGTAAGGCCGCGCAATTCAAATGAATGGAGTTGGGGCGTGATTCATGTAAATGAATCATGACCCCACATCATTCACGTTTTTTTTGGACGGCGCATGCGCCGTCCGTGGACGTTCCCAGTGCTCATGCGCAAAATCACGTTGATTTTTATCAATGTAAACAACGTGAACTTCGAGCCCCATTCCCGAACAATTTACGCAAACGACGTAGCCGACGGCAAATTCGACGCGGTCCCGACGTCCATACTTAACATTGGCTGCGCCTGCTATAGCAGGGGTAACCTTACGCCGTCTAACGCTTACGTAAACAACGTAAAAAACGACGCGCCATCGCAAGTTCGCTTGTGAATCGCCGCATCTTTCTCATTTGCATAGGCAAATGAGAAATCAACGTAAACGCCACCTAGCGGCCAGCGTAATAATGAAACTAAGATACGACGGTGTAAGCGAATTGCACCGCTCATATCTTAGAAGAAAGCCGGCATATCTTCTTTTCAGAATAGCAAAAAAAGATACAGAGGCTATTCTTAGTATTTACGCAGTGTATCTATAGATCCTCTAATGAACACATGGAGAGACAGGAACCTACCCACAATCCCGGATGTGTTTGACCAAAGAACCCTTGGATTCCCTCAGATGACGTCAGATGTGTCTTCCATCAACCATACTAGGCTGTGGATCCATCCTTTACTCATTTGACATACTACCACTGGTCAGTGTGTCCACCGTTTCCGGTAAGCGTATTGATTCCTCTTGACTATCCTGGATTGCATTATTGACCCTTCGATTTTAATCTTGGATTGATATATCCCACGTCAGTCATTCTCACTGGACTTTATTTGTTTACCTCAATTGGACTTATATACATGTCTTTATGCATTAGGTGTCTCACCTTGCAGTTTTTCACGGTCCTTTTTGGGATCTTTTTGGGTGATTTATTTCACTATATTGAACACTGTGCAGTTTTGACTTCATGATACACTGCTCTTCATGTTTTATGTATTTGTGTTATAGATACATTTCCACTCACATGTGGAATTAATGTCTCTCTGTAGCGCCACATTTTTTATTGTTTGTATCTATAGATACGCTGCGTAAATAGCATTCTGAATATGGGCCCTAGTGTCTACAAAATAGGGGATAGTTTTATGGCGTTTTTATATATATTTTTTTTTACTAGTAATGGCGGCAATCAGCGATTTTTATCATGACTGCGACATTATGGTGGACACATCAGACACATTTGACACCATTTTGGGACCATTGTAATTTTTACAGCGATCGGTGCTATAAAAATGCACTAATCACTGTAAAAATGGCACCTAGTTAACCACTAGGTGGCGCTGTAGGGGTTAAGTATACCCTGGATAGTGATTCTTACTGTAGGAGGGCATGGCTACAGGTGACACATCATTGATCATTGTTCCCGATAACAGGGAACGCGATCAGTGACAGTGTCACTAGGCAGAACGGAGAGATTTTGTGTTTACACACAACATCCCCCATTTTTCGGCTCTGTGACCCCGGGACACCGGCGGCAATCAGGTCCGTGGTTCCCGCGGGTGCAGTCACGGAGCGGACAGGGCGCGCGTGACCACACGGTAGCAATTTAAAGGGGACGTACATGTATGCCCATATGCCTGTCTGTTCCATTCTGTCGACATAAATAGGCGTGCACTGGTCCTTAAGCGGTTAATAAAACATCAAAGCACAAAGTTATCAATGATTTTGTCAGGCATATTCACAGATCCATTTAGATAAGTCATAATGCATAGTTTCATCATAAGCCAATTACATTAGCATGCAATATAAGGTAGCTATTTCATTATATTGAAGTATAAGTAAAACAAAGAACAAAAACAAGAGAAAAAATAAAAGGGGGAGAGAACCATAAAGAGTGGCAGAAATGTCTGCCAGAGCATTAATTACCATGGCCTAATTACCTTCATCACTAATGGAATATATTTGATTAGCTAGGTACCACAAATTTGAAATCTTTGAAGACAGCAAGGAGTAATTGACATGCCAGGGGCTTTCACCTGACTGCTATGGACTCCTGTATACTGCTCAGCTTAAATTAACATCTATAATAAAATGAAAAACAGCTACACAAGGCAATATACAAGACCTAAAGTAGATGGAAAAGCTAAACTATAAAGCAACTATTAAATGTTTTAAATATTGCCTCTGCAGTTCTCCCTGGTACCCCACATAATGTTTTTTTCTATGCGTTCATGTGACTGCAAAGCCCCAGGTGCAACTCCTTTTCCTGTGACTAATGGGGGCGTATTCTCTCCCTGTCAACTAGACCTTAAAGCACTGGGCGGTTGTAGGTGATTTCACTGCTCTCTGGAATTCAGGAGCATTGTCGTCCCTCCACCTTCACACAAACAAGCCGGAGCTTTACTGTCATGTGACAGCATAAACAAATGGGGAAGGAGTTTATAGTTTAACCTTTCCTTCTACTGTGTAATTTGTGGTACTCTAGTCGGTCAACAGTGGTACTATAACACAATAATATCAACTGGCTTAGTAAGTTTTATTACAAGGGTGCAGTAAAGTTTTTCTTAACCCCTTCCCACCCGCATTCAGTTTATTAGCATTCCCCAGCTGGATGCCATATGTTGGGGATATGTTGTTTATGTCTCTTTGGGAGCCATAATCATTTTGCACAGCTGTTAGCGTCTCAATTTCAGCTGCCACTGTATCAGAATTAGGGGTCAGGCCCAAAGGCCAGTTGCTATAGCAGTAGCAGGACCACCACTGACCAGCAGGATAGGTACACAGGCAGATATCCTGGTGCATGACGCAGGCTCATCTAAGGTGCGGAGTACTTACCCATGTTCAACAGAGCTCCTGATGGTGGAGATGGATTTTGCTGCGTGTTCTACAAAGTCACAGTCCTCAGGATCGCCCCACCAGGAGGTGAGCAAGGTGGTGTCCAGTAGCAGATAAACAGATAAGAATCAAAAGGAAGAATAGTCAGTAAACAAAGGTCAGTAACGAGTAGTTGCAGGTTGGGATCAGGTAGAAGCATAGTCAAGGAACAAGCGAAGGGTCGATATTGAATGGTAACAAAATATTGAACAGATTGGCTGGTGTGGAAGCAGGCTGGAGCAGATCAGCTGGTGTGGAAGCAGGCAGGCCAGGGTTCAAGGAAAATTCCAAAGGCAAATGTGTGAGCATCTGACGGGTATAAATACACACCTCCTGCAATCAGTATCAGGTGACGTCTAATTGCAGGAGATGATGATAGCTCCAGACTGCCGGGAGACACCCGCTGGTGGACACCAGTACTGTGGCCCAAAGATTTGACAGTGCCACCAGCAGTTGAAACATTTCCTGACATACTGGCTGAAGAGAGCACTATAATCTGGCAAACAAAGAGACATAGACATGGCTTATATCAGGAAGTTCATGGGAAGAGCAAAGAATTCAAGGTTCAGCAGAAGTAACAGCACAAGGCAGGGTTGTCCAATGGATCAGACAGTGTGCTGTCCAACAACTGAGATAGCTCTACAAGGATACATATGAATAAAGTCTGGCAGGAAATGAGACGAACAATGAAATATGAAGGGGTGTCAGATTTTTCACCAATTTGGGGGAATAGGAACTATAAGCAATTATGTAAATTGGAAGGGTTTGAGCACTGGCGTTCTAAAGGAATACATATATCCTGCAGCTTTTTTCCCAAAATGCTATACGGTCCTTTAAGGAGATACAGGAGGTATATAAACTGCCGCATAATCATTTTTATAAATATTTGCAACTACGACAGGCAGTTGATTCTCAGTCAAAGGCTATGGGATGAATATAAGACCAATGCCATTGGTATCCCTATTAGCAGGGGTAGAGAGAAAAAAAGGTTTAATCTTGTTAATATATAGACAACTTATGGCAAACTATCAGGATATTATGGATTTTCCAGGTAGAAAGGGATGGAAGATGGACCTGGGGGTTATATTGGAGGAGGAATGGCAAAGCATTCTGAAAAGGGCCCTGTTGGTATCACTATCATCTACACAATGTTTATCAAAACTGTTTATCATATACAGGACATATAGGACTCCAGTAAAATTATATAAGTGGAGGAGGAGGGAAACTTCAGAATGAGCACGGTGTGAGCAATCCCAGGCTGATTTGCTACACATGTTGTGGACATTTTCTTAAATTGAGTAGATATTGGCGAGAGGTAGTGTCCACAATTAATGGGACTTATAATATTCAGATAGAAATGGAATCAAAAACTTGTTTACTTGGATATCTTAAGGAAGAGCTTTACCCAAGGGAAATGTCAATCCCAATTGGTAGATTAGTATTTATAGCCCGTAGGCTAATAGCTAGAAAATAGATGTCCTCTAGTGCACCAGTATTTGAGGAATGGCGCTCCTAAGTAAATGAGGTAATATTAATGGAACGACAGGCCTATCATAACAGGGGTACACCAGATATAATAATTAAGTTATGGGGTCCCTGGCTAACAACTCTAGATTTGGCTTCATTCTCTTCGATTTTGGATAGAATGGTATAGAATGAAGGAGGAGAGAGTAGACGGAGAAAAATATAGGCTAGGGTTGGACTGTATGGGAGTTTTTATAAGGCGGAGGGGTTCCCCCAAAAAAATATTTGCCCCTGTTATTTTTTTATTTATAGTTTGTGTGTTGTTATTGTTTTGATTTGTTTTTGTGTCATTATGTATAGTTATTATATTTAAGATACTATTAGGGTTTGTTTGAAATAAGAATATATAAATTCTTTTGATCAATCAAAATTATTTTGCAAAGGATCTGCATGCCGGCGGGACACTTCCCTCTATCAACCTGGGATTCTACAACCATCCACTGGGAGTTGTGATAGTTCCATTCATGGGACATCTACATGCCCAAGGACTGATGTTAACCCCTCCTCATCTAGATTCAGTAGTGGCATCGTTGTACACATTTTTATACCAGTATCATACTTATCTACTTTTTTGACTGCCTTTGCTACCGTTTGGTATTACTCGCACCATTTTTACAGTTTATGTAGCTACAGCGATTTTATTTTTAGTGCAATATTTATTTTGTTACCTACTTGAAGACTATAAAAGTAGTAATGCTATTCCCATCGAGTGCTGCTTTTGTGTGTTTTTTGTATCCTGCTATCCATTTTTTCAGTGGTTGGTAGCTGCACTGGGAATCAGCCTGCAATGTGGAGATCAGCTAAAAGTAGTTGGATCTGTATGTGCGTTATAATTAATCGAAATTAGTCGATTAATCGATTAAAAAAAATTGATTAATCGAACACAAAAATGTTGATCATTAACAGCCCTAATATAAATATATATTTTGATATATTAGTGTTAAGTTTGATGTATGTTTGAATGTTGTTGTAGCGCCCCCTTACTGTCAGTAAGGGACGCTGTTCAAATTTGGTGGGGTGAGAGACCTATTTGCTCTCACCCAGGTTGATTTATGCTAAATTAGGCTGCTGTCAGCCCTGAATTATCATGTGAGTTATTCTGTGCTCCATGGATGCAGTTCCATCTCTGGGCGGCAGGTGGAGCCAAAGGGATTCAGGCAGAGCCACTTTTCCCCAGCAGCCAATTGGAGGAGTGTTTCCCTTGCGGGGCATGCTGGGGGAGGGTATATCTGTGGCAGACGCCAATTTTTCGAGGTTCTTCGCGGGTTCCGGGCCCAACCACTATGGCCTACCTGGCCAGGGCCCGTGCTACGCGGAGTTCCCAACTCTGGGTCCTCATGGCTCAGAGCAACTAAGTTGCCGAGGGGCCCCAGTAATTTACTGGGTCCCCACACCTCAAGAGAAATTGACTGAAAGGATACGCTCTATTGCTCTCAAGTATCAGACCTGTGGCAGAGACAGTTACTAATTTACTAGAGCCAAGTCGGTGGCAGAGACTTGTTTCTTATCAGCATTCTCAGTGACACTCTGGCTGCCAGGCCTGTGGGAGGGGCCTGTCCAGGTGCACTGCACCCACTCCGGCTGGAGTGGCGACGGGAGAAAAGAATATACTCTAGAGGCAGGACTGCTTCTGTTCGTTATCCATAGCCTGAATATGCAAAGTTATTCTTTTCACCAACCTATTCTGTCTACCTCAAGTTGACTGTTGCTCATGTTGGACCGAAAATAAAGCACTTAGAAAACGTCAACCATTGGCTTGGACATTCCGTTACTGCTCTCACAGTTGCTACCATCAATTTCCCTAGACACATCAAAGGTACCTTAACTTACGCCGAACCCACATCTAACCTGGGGCTCCTTAATGGGGTAGCTCTATATTGTTAAATTGAAAAAGTTGGAATAAAAAGAGAAATTGAGAAAAAAAAAAGGTAGCTCAGTTTTAATCATTGCCAGACACAGCAGAGGTTCCAGGTTCAAGTCCAGGCCCTGGCACACCGACAGCTTTGGGCCTCACTATGTTAATAAGAAATTTTAGTGCAGCGCCGAGGGGTGATACACAATACAAATTAATATAATAGATAAACAATTAAACTTATGAATGCCACAAAAAACACAAAATATCTCAATGTTGATCAACGCAAAATAAAATGTAATTATTTTCAATATACTGTATGTAAATAAATAAATGAATGTGCAAAATAAATCACACCATCCATCGCAGTCTCTCTTGTGTCAAAATGGTTAGTGAATAAATTATCGTTCTTTATGGTGCTTTAAAAAAAAATGTGTGATATGAAATCCCCTAGCCCTCTTGAATGAATGAATGAATGAAAAACTTATATAGCGCAGAACATGCAAAGTAAATCGCCTCTGGGCGCTTGTTGTTCCTGTCTCCTTTGAGATCAAAAGAGATGAGTCTTAATCTTTCTCCTGAAGACTAAGTAGTTCTCCTCCAGCCGAATGCTGGCTGGTAAGGCGTTCCATAGTCTGGGACCTTGGACAGCGAATCTCCTGTCTCCTTTGGACTTGTATCTGGCCTTCGGTATCTGAAGCCGATTTTGATTGGTGGATCGTAGAATACGATTGGGATTGTGAAGTTTTAATTTTTCCCATAGATAATGGGGAGCATTCCCATGGATACATCTATGCGTTAGACAGAGAGCTTTAAAGGTGATTCTGTCTTTAACTGGTAGCCAGTGAAGGGATCTCAGTGAAGGTGAGATTGATTCCCAGGTTTTTTTCCCAGTCACAAGTCTGGCGGCCGTATTTTGAACGACTTGAAGACGAGTGATTTGGTACTTGGGGAGTCCGAGGTAAAGGGCATTTGCATAGTCCAGTCTGGAGTTAACAATCGCTCACACCACGACCGCTATGTCTTTCTTGGGAATAAAAGGCGTGAGTCTGCATAGTAGGCGCATCAGATGGTGAGATCCGCTGACTACTGACCCTATTTGTGCGTTCATTGTCATGTCGGAGTCAAAGATGACCCCAAGACTTTTGACTTTGGCGCTAGGGGTGATGATTTTGCCCAGAATGGGCGGGGGATCCAGGTTGTTGCCGATTGATTCCTACGCTTGGCGTGAAACAGAAGAAGTTCTGTTTTCGCTCCGTTGAGTTTGAGATAACTCTTTGTCATCCAGTCCTCTATCAAAGAGAGACAAGTCTCTAGATTGAGGTGTTGATCTTTTTTATTGCAAATGCGGAAGTACAGTTGCGTGTCGTCTGCATATGAATGATAAAGCAGTTTTTGGCTGCTGATGATTTCGAAAAGAGGACGCACATAGATGTTGAATAACATTGGCGATTGGGGAGATCCTTGAGGGACCCCGCACGATAATGTGCGTTGTTCAGAAGTGAAGGGTCCAACCTTACTATTTGCGATCGGTTTTCCAAAAAAGAGGAGAACCAAGGTAGATCGCTTTCTGCGACTTTGGCTATTTTGGCCAGTCGAGTCAATAACAGCTTGTGATCTACTGTATCAAAGGCTGTGCTTAGGTCCAGCAGAACCAGAAGAGAAGATTCTCCTTCGTCTGCGGCCTTGAGAACGTCGTCCCATATCTTAAGCAATGCTGTTTCCGTCCCATGTCCGGGACGGAATCCTGATTGAAATGGGTCGAGTAAGTTGTGGGTATCTAGATGCTGTTGCAGCTGCTGTACCACTGCTTTCTCCATTACCTTGGAGAGAACATTAAGGCCTGTTATGGGGCGCCAGTTGAGTGGATCCTTAGGATCCAAGGTGGCTTTCTTCAAGATGGGTTGAATGAAGCCCTCCTTCAGCTGGGAGGGCATTATGCCCTCCCTGAAGGATTGGTTGATAAGCTGCGTGACAGGAGGTGCCAGGATGTCGGCGCATTCCTTCAGCAGTTTGGTGGGGATAATATAATTTGGTGCAGTGCTGTTGCGCAGAGTGCTGATGATATTTTTTGTGGTCTGAATGGAGATGGGTTCCAGCGTGAACTCACCTAACTGTGGTGAATTACTGCCGGTGCTGTGTAAATAACTACGGGGGGGCTGGGAGAGCAATTGTTCTGCTGAATGCTTTGCCGGATTGCCTCAATTTTGTTAATGAAGCAATCCGATAACTCATCGCAAAATTCTTGTGTATCCAAGTTGGGGGCTTCAAGACATCCTGGATTCATGGTCTGAGTGACCAGCTTGAAGAGTTCGCGGGGGCGGTTTAGGGCACCGTTGATAGCCTCAGAAAAATTGTTTTTCTTGGCTTCGAAGATTTGCTTGTAGTATTTTCTGGTTATTTTCAGGTTCTCATCTGAAGAGCTTCTTTTCCAGGCTGCTTCTGCCCTTCTGCACTCTTGCTTCAGAAACGCCAGCTGGTTGTTGAACCAGCCGGAGTTATTTTTCCTGATCTGGGTCTTTCGTTTCGGCGCTATCAAGTCAGCTGACTGCAATAGTGCTATGTTTATGGCCTCCAGTGTTTCTTCCGCTGTTTGGTGCGGCTGAATTATGTTTATTGTTTCCCCTAACGTGGCTTTGAAGAGTTCCGAGTGGAGCTTCTTCTGACATCTGGTCCAGTGTGTTGTCACTGGATTTGATGTTTTTGTTAAGGGGGGGAATTCGGAAATAATGAATCTAATTGCATGGTGATCTGTCCATGGCAATGGTTCATTTTCCAAGATTTTTATTTCCAGATCTTGTCTGAAAATAAGATCGAGCGTATGACCTAAAGCATGTGTGGGCCCACATACTAGTTGCTGAAGCCCTAATCCTTCCAGGTGGTCGATGCAGGCGTCGGCAATGGGGTCTTGCGGGGAGTTGGCCCAGAGGTTGAAGTCCCCGAGCAGCAAAAGGTGTTTGCTGTTCAGGGTATAAGTGGAGACAAAGTCCGTCAAAGATGGGAGCAGCTGCGACTTGGGGCCAGGTGGCCTATAGCAGAGTAGAATCCGGACGGTCTCCTGGCCGTTTACTTGCAGTTGAAGTGACGGGTCATGGCGTGTCATCCTGCTGCGCACGCATGCGCATCTCGGATGTTATGCGCCATGACCCATGGAATCAGTTGCCCTGTGAGCCCCACACCTGCCTTAATTAGCCGTCCGAGCACAGCTGCAAACTCTTTGCACTGGGCGTCGCAGTTTGGCTGATGGGCACTTTATATAGCAGCAGAGGAACTAGTCATTTGCTATCCAGCAACTTGCTGGACAACATGACGGTTCCTCTGCATCCATCTTCCCAAGGTAAAAAACGTTTCATTTTATTTTATTTTTATTTTATTTTCTTCATATCAATCACAGCTACCACATTATCAGTTTCCCTGCTGGTTTTGGTTATCTACATACATTCAGTTTCATACTTACAGGAACACAAAAAACACCTGCCTTAATTAGCCGTCCGAGCACAGCTGCAAACCCTTTGCACTGGGCGTCGCAGTTTGGCTGATGGGCACTTTATATAGCAGCAGAGGAACTAGTCATTTGCTGTCCAGCAACTTGCTGGACAACATGACGGTTCCTCTGCATCCATCTTCCTAAGGTAAAAAACGTTTTATTTTATTTTCTTCAAATCAATCACAGCTACCACATTATCAGTTTCCCTGCTGGTTTTGGTTATCTACATACATTCAGTTTCATACTTACAGGAACACAAAAAAAAAAAAAAAAAAATGTCATTTTTAATCAACTCCTTAATACTCAACCTTTAAACGCCACCTATTGAGCATTTTTTGCTATAACATCTAAATATCCCCATTGAACGCCATCTATTGAGCAATTTTTGCTATAACATTTAACTATATATGGTTTAACCACATTAATATAACATGGATATTTTTACTTACATACATTGTACATATTTACTCATTATTTCTTATTACTTTTGTACACTTCCAGCCTAATACGAGCCTCTCCATCGCTATTTACTAGGTAAGCCATACCATATCCCTCCAAGAAAATGTTATAAAACACAATGTTATAAAACACAATTTATTTCACATTTTATTATTACAACTATGTCCATAAATATTAACACACATCATTACAACTTTAGGCTCCAATGTCCTCTGACTCCAGCAGCATATTTATATCTGGCAACAACACACCCTGCTCACAATTCTGCTCTTTCGTCAGTGGCCAGGCCAGCAGACTCGGATCATCCGGAAACCCATGCTTTTAAATACATGATCTACTGACTTGAAGTACCATACAGTTCACTGTAAGTACTTCAGTATTAATCTATATAACAACATCATCAACATTATTAGGATTATCCTGATCATTTCCCATACATTTTTAGAGCTGTGAATCCTGGAATACCCCTGAAGAAAGGGACTATGTCTCCCTGAAACGTCGGGACCACACAGGGCATCACATCACACAGCAATATATGTTGAACTATATTTCATTATTTTGTATTTTTTGTATTTGTTATAGATCATGTAATCAACTTTTATCTGATACTTCTTCAATAAATTATATTGTAATACTATGTTTTCTCTAACTACATTTGACACACCACAGTGCCTTTAAAGTCCGACTAGGGGGCTTTGCCTTTATTCTTTTTGATTTCTCATTTGGATGTGGCACTTTAGAAAATCAACTCTGATAATCCTCTTCTTGACTTGCAGTTGAAGAGTCAGGGTTTCCATGAATGGAAGAGGGTTTTGGAGGCTTGGTTTAGTGATCGCAAGACGCGTCTTATGGATCACCGCCAGTCCTCCTCCTCTTTGCCCTATTCTGTTTTCCGTTATAATACGGTAGTTTTCTGGCACCAATTCTCCTAGAATGGTGTTACAGTCGGCTGTGAGCCAGCTCTCTGTAATAAAGAGGCAGTCTAAGTCATGTCGCAATAAGAAATCATGGATTTCCAATCGGTGTTTTACTGCCGATCTAGTGTTGATCAAAGCACATGATATGTGCTTAGGCTGGGGTAAATGGCTGCGATTTCTGGCCGTCGATCGTTGATCGATCCCCAAAAGTCGCAGATTTCTTAGGGCTTTTTTGGTGGCGGCCGGCAGAATTGCGGCCAATCGACCCAGATCCCAAATGTTCTTCGCCGAGTATTGCCGATTAACCATGGCCGCCGTGGAACCAAGGGGCGGGGGGGGGTGGATTCACAAGGATAACTGAATCCTCTGATCCTGGCTTGGTCCAGAGGAAGGCAAAAAAAACCTGACCACGCTGCGCCAATAGGCTGTGGTAGGGAAAAAAATTCCTTCCTGACCCCTAAAGAGGCGATCGGGTTTAAGCCCTGGATCAAGTTTTAATGAATTTGAGAAGGATAGGGCAGGGTGGAGCAAGATGGCCGCCGACCTGGCAGCAGGATCCAGGCTGGTGGGTACCAGGCTGAGAGGCGCCAGGGGGGCTGAGGGAGATGATCGGAGGGCAAGGGGGCTCTACTGGGGTAGGGGGGGGCTTTCTGGCCTGATCATTGAAGTAGTGCCGACTGTTGGGGGGTGGAGAGCGGTGCGCCGCTAGGCCGCGGATGAAGCCGCGGCCTTTCCTGAGTCGCGGCTCCTGCGAATCTCCACCGATCGGCGCGGAGGAAAGAAAACAGCACGCCCGAGGGTAGCGGCGGTTTGTGGGGATGGCTGGTGGAAAGGACGCCCGAGCGGGGGTAGGGGTATGGTGTGAGGAGAGGAGAAAAGCCGTGGGGAGTGGGGGAAGCTACTGTGGCTTGTCCTGAGAAGGACGGCCGCCTGCAGCTCCCAATGGGTGGCTTACCGGGTCAGGTGCACCGGGGGAAAGCTGTGGAAGTCCTGGAGGGGGGAGAGGAGCTTGTCCGAGTGGCCAGTGGCAGATGGATAGCTGACAGGGAGGTGGAAATCCTGTCTGCCTGTCTGTGAGGCCTGGAGCCGCACAGTTGGGGGGGACCCTGCACTACCCCTGAGAGAGAGACTCGTTTGAGAGCGTCCTACTCTCTCGGTGTCTGACTGCACAATCAAAAAGGAAACAAAGGTAAAACAATGTAAACATACCTGGTAACAAACAAATGTATAAAAACTGCGTGATATTCAAATTAGTCATCGAGCAATAGTCGAGTTATGCTGAATTTGCTCTGGCCATCTAGGCATCAATAATCCTTGGTTAAGAATGAGTTAAATACTGAAGTTGCATTTTAAGATCAATTTGGCATTTCATTTGAATACTGTTGGTCATTAAGCCACTAATTTAGTTACAAAGGTATCCCATCATTTATCCTCCAGCTGCTAAGGACATATGCATATGCCAGTTTTGCTGAACGCAAACATTTCTTTATCTGCTTTAATCCGTTAACTTTACACAATTATCCAGTTGCTAGAATGATCTATAAAATATCCTCCTAATAAACTGTGTACTTGCTATTGAGCCCAGAATAAATGAAGAAGTTTGTGGTTATGATAATGCTTTGCTCCTTAAAATCAATGAACACTTTCATTTCTCTACTCAAAGCATACTAACAATGCAATTATTCCCCAACAATTACTCATCTGGGCCTATGATAAACCTCTTATCACAGCAAGCTCATTTCTTCCTAAAACTAATTAAACACTTTTATAAAAATGAAAATATATTGCTTCTAAGGAAAAGGCCATTTCAAATTGTTCATCAAGAAATCACCATCAGAGAATATTGCAGATCTAGTTATGCACGTGTATTCATGTTACGCTAAGTGGGTGTAGCAAATGGTGCTTTTAGTTTTTTAAACCTTTCCATTTTACCTCTCTGTATAATTTTCAGTGCAGTAATTGTATAACACAGTTTTTACCACTCATAAAATAAAAATCGTAAAAAAAAATACACATTTGTTGACTTTTGGTCTGTGAAATATACCATTTAAAGAGTTTTGTTATAGGTTTAATATGTGCAAAGATCCGTCCAGAAATCCAGTGATCCGAGAAGAGCGATCTCTGTCTGATGAATGTTATCAGCTAGCATTATTCCTAGATTTCTCTGTGAACTATAGAACACCTCCCCCATGTGATTTAGAGAACATACATGGATGGGGGTGTTCTGTAGTCCTATCTTTGTGTGACAATGTTGCTCCTCCATAGATACAGTAAATGAAAGCAATATTAACCAATAACCAGATCAATTTTCAGCTTTTGGTGCTCTCTCTACTCAGTCATACAACATTGTACCCAAATAAAATTGTTGTCCTTTTTTCTTTTGGTGGTATTTAATCACCATTGGGCTTTTTATTTTTTGCACAATAAAAGAAAAAAAGACTAAAAATGTTGTAAAAAAAAGTTTTTCTGGTTTCTGTTATAAAATTTATAAAATTTGTAATTTTTCTTCATACATTTTGGCCAAAATGTATACTGCTACATATCTTTGGTAAAAATAAGTACACATTGGTGGATATTATTTGGTCTTTGTGAAAGTTATAGAGTCCACAAGCTATGGTGCCAATATCTGAAAATTGATCACACATGAAGTACTGGCGGCCTATCTCATTTCTTGAGAGCCTAACATGCTAGAAAAGTACAAATACCCCCCAAATGACCCCTTTTTTGAAAATAAGACTTTCCAAGGTATTTAAAAAAAGGCATGGTGAGTTTTTTGAAATTGTAATTTTTTTCCCACAATTCTTTGCAAAATCAAGATTTTCTTTCCTTTTTATTTCTTTTTTTTCACAACATTTTCATATTAGCAGGTTATTTCTCACACACAGCATATGCATACCACAAATTACGCCCCAAAATACATTCTGCTATTACTCCCGAGTATGGTGATACCACATGTAATATGGTGTCATTTGTTGGATGTTCACACAGCCTATAGCTGAATAAATCTTCATATTCCTTTGTCAGTTGTTTCTGTTTGCATTCAAACATAAGGCATGACACCTGGCACTGCACAGGCTAATGCATGTCCTCTGTCTATAGTCTAAGAACTGACACTTCCTTTTAAATAAACAACATATCCCCACAATCCTTTGGGTCTCTTGGTGTTTTGCAGGTAAGAGCTAAATAGTATTTAGATCCGATACAGCCACAAACAGGCAGGGCAAACATAGAACTGCCATGCAGTATTTCATCACATTAGCACTCCCACATTTGGTTGCAAGACAGAGGCAACAGCTAGGCATAGACTGGACACTGCATCACCCAGAATAATAAGTTGTCAGTCCTTTTAGTGAATAGGGACAAGCTAGGTGAATGAATACATAGACATATGTGTCAGAAGGATTGTTGCTCTATCTAATCACTTGCTTGGTCATCTGACAATTTTATCAAAGAAGTTTCAAACAACTGTGCCTACTCCAAATTCGCAAAAGCACCTGGTACCACAATGACAGAAGTCTTACAAAACAATGACCATGCTCCATTGCGCTAATGGAGTTTGGATCTTCTCACACTATTAGGTAAAACCAGCATTCCTGCAGAGAAATGTTGTTTCTACCACCTCCCTCCATATTTATTCACAGATCATTACACTAAACAATGATAGAAATACAAATGAATGTCTATGCAACAAACCTAGCTTGAAAACTAAGTTCCTTCATCAGGCCCAAAAAATTTAATAAAACAAAGGATTCTTATGGTGGCCATACATGCTTTGATTTTATTATCCAATCGGTCTTCAATTCAATTAAAATATTTAAATTGACAAACAATCAAATAGACATAACTTACCTTCCAATTCGATTCAGACATGATGAAGCTCAGATACATCAAACTACAATTGGTAAGGGTGAAAACTAACAATCGTGTTGCGTAGATCAGTACTGAGATTCTTTACTCATAAATTTGAGTGTATTTGGATCAATCAAATTATGAGACTGCACAGTAGAACCAGAGATACCTTTGATAGCTTATGATAGTATCTTCCAAATATCAACTGATTAATCAGAAAATAAATACTGTATTTATTGGCGTATAACACTCACTTTTTTACCCTGAAAATAGAGGGTAAACTGTGCCTGCGTGTTATACACAGAGGGCTGTGGAAAGTTTTTTTCCAGAAACTTCCCTCTTAAGTTAGGGTGCGTGTTATACACATGTGTGTGTTATACGCCGATAAATACAGGTAAATCATTTATGGAAATGTGTATGGCCACCGTTAATAGTACGGCAACAGAGGCGCCATTTTCAAAGTCAAAAAGGTTACACTGCATTTTGTTATTTCTCCTTCTGGAATAAATTAACAATATTGTTTACTTGCATTATATATTTATCACCATGAATGGTTGGTAAAATACTTTTTTCGTGGTATCAGAAGCTGGCATAGTACCATGTAACCAAGGTCAAATTTAGGAGCGTGCATTAGCTGCCTTAGACCCCATGTGCAATGTCTGTCAAACCACAGTCACTGATAGAATGAGATTGACAGTCTTATGTTGATTGCTTATTAATGAAATAACTATGTAGGCAGCTTTCCAATGAAGGCCTGTAGGCTCTCCTAAGAATAGGGTAAATGGGTGAAAGTTTGTAAAAAAAAGGGATTGTTTAACTCCATTTTAGTAATTTATCTTAAAGTGAAATTAAACCTAACATCATTGTAACTTACCAATACTTAAAGCAGAACTAAACCTTTCTATTCTTTACAGCAATGAAAGCTGTCATCTTAGCCTCTGATTAATCTGCAGTTGCCATGGTGCTGCACATGTTAGCAAGTATGACACCAGTTATTGATGGCTTGACAGTTTGGTTGAGAGCACAAGCAACTGTCACAGTTATCATTTATCAAATGCCCTGAATGTAACTATTTAAATGTGGTAGCTGCGTTCTTTTGTTAAAGTGGTTCTAAATAGACATGTGCGTTTCCATTCGTAACAAATGGATTTTTGTACGAATTTGTTAGTATTCGTACATTCGTATCAATTCGAACATCCGAAAAGCTGAAAGACCCAAAATACGAAAATTACGGAATTACGAATAAGCAAAATAACGAACAAGCGAAAATACGAATGTATGATTGGACAATCTTACTAAAATACGAAACACCGAAAAGCAAAAGAACGAAAATTAGATCTATAACAAACGATTTGCATTCCGTATTTTAAATCCTTTGTCTGTTCGTATTTTCATTCGTATGTTTGTATTTTCATTTGTGTGTTTTGTAAATCCGTTTCTTTGTCTGTTCGTAAATTTGTGTACTTGTATCGTTCTTTTGAATGGGCACTGTGCAGTGTAGTTAGTGAGTGATGTATCTTACTTAATATCTTAGCCAATCAGCTTATCTCTTTTGTGAGTGACATTGTACAGTGTAAAGCCTCGTACACACGATCGGACTTCAAACAAACTTTTCCGTGGATTTTTGTCTGAAGGGAGTTGGCCAGACTTTTGAAACCGTAAAAGTTTGTCCGATAGAGCATACACACGAAAGGAATTTTTTGGAAAACGCTCATTTTGACGTTTGTTGGAAAAAAAAGTCCGACCGTGTGTACGGGGCTTAAGAGAAATTATATCTTAATATGTATTAGCCGTGTGTTGCTATGTATTTACGAAAGTACAAAATTACGAATCCATTAAACGAAAATTATTATCTAACAAAATTACGAATTTCGAATCAAGGAAAATAAATTGGACAGAATTACGAATCATTCAGTATAAACGAAAATAAAACTGTTACGAAAATACGAACGGATCCGAATAGGAAAAGTTGCGTCTTACGAAATACAAACGGGTCCGAATAGGAAAACTCGAGTCTTACGAAATTACGAATCTTTACGAATCTACGGAACGAGACGAAACGGAACAAAAAAATACAAAATTTTTGGTTGTGCACATGTCTAGTTCTAAAGCTTTGTTTTTTCATAACAATTATAAACCTGTCTATAGTTACCTGCTCTGTGCAATGGTTTTGCACTGGGGAGCCCCAATCCTCTTCTTCTATGGTCCCCGCCCCTTCATTGGATGCCCCAGGGAAAGCCATTTTTCCTGAAGTCACCATCAGTGCTCCCTCCCGAGTCCTGCTGCATGCCTTGACACAGACAGCAGGGCTCAGCCCTGATCCTGCATCACCCAATTTGATTAACAGCAGCGGGACCCAATCACTTCTGTCTGACCTGTTATCTCAGAAAATGGTGCTTGACAAATTTAATCAGTCAATATCCTAATCCTTTTTCGTAGTGAAAGCTTAAGACAGCAATGGCAAATTTCAAAGTACTTGTGCAATCTACAACGGAATAGGTTTAACGTTAAAGAATTTCCCTAATTTAATCACATCTGTATCTCAATATTAGTTCTAATTAATTAAAAAATATTTCTTACATAAGCACTTCCCTTCAGTGTCAGTAAAACACCTATTAGACTGTGAGGATCAGGAATTGATCTAATCCAAGGGAATAACCCCTAAAAAATACAAATATTTTTATGTAATAGTCATTCAACACCTTCAAATACTAGGGGTCTTACTGCTAGCATGGAGTAAAGAAAATCACATACTTTTTAACCAAGTTTTAGCAGCTTCACTGATAACAGGGTAGAATGGCCTTGGCAATGAACCTTATTGAAAGAGTCCTTAAATACTCAATCTGATGTCTAACTTCACTGCTGGGAAAAAGAAATTCAAGGACAACCTGTAACAGGTGTGTGTAGAGCCGTTTTTGTGGCACCCTACCGCGCATGCACAATCCTGTCACGGCGATCTTCGAAAATCATTTTGCCCTTACCTAAACTTACCAGCGATGGGCCAACCACTGGGTCGAAATTGGTCATCAAAATGTCTCCTTTGCCCATAGAGATCTCCATCAGTGGTGGCGACAAAAGCTCGCCACCACTGAAAAAAAATTGCCACTTAGCCGATGGTGCCGTACTGCGCATGCGCAAAGTCTCCGCGGCCATCTTTGGAGTTCCTGTTTAGATAAATCAAGTCTACATCTGCCCATAGTAGCATCTGAATTCTAAATAGATGCCAACCCGCTGTGGCCATCCAGAATTATCCCCAATCTGTTGCCATAAAAATATAAGAGACAGTGATGCCAACCTCCTCCATTTATATAGGAAGGGGGACAAGAAGGCCAATAGATAATGTATCAAATGTCCTCCCCGGCGATTTCTCGCTACTCGTAAAATATTTTAATTGTTTCACATTTATAGTCCCTACCAAGGCATGGGATTTAAGAAATAACGCCTAAATAAGGAAAAATTTTATAGCACACTTAGAAACTTACAAATTATCCTCAAAACTTCATGAATTCATAGAAATAAGCTGGCCAAGCAACCACATAACACTATAGGGAATTTGGATTCTTTTAGTATAGTATGCCTGTAAAGAAGCGCATGTTTCCCGTTTTTCAAGTCGACGCATGCTTGGAAGCAGTGAACTTCATTTTTTTTACATCACCGCGTTCTGACACGATCGTTTTTTTAACTGATGGTGTGTAGGCACATCAGACCATCAGTCAGCTTTATCGGTTAACCGATGAAAAAGGTCCTTCTGACCGTTCTCATCAGATGAACTGATAGTGTGTATGCGGCCTAACTCATGTTCGACGCGAACATAAAGCTCATCGCTAGTCAGGGCACTAAAGCAATATCCTTGGGGAACGGTGTTTCAGATAAGTATAGTATAATACATACATGCTAGAATAGAGGCTGGGAGCTGTAAAAAGAGGGGATTAAAAGTGTGCATATCATTGGGAAAAATAAAGTCATCCCTTGCAGTGCCTGCATTGCTCATTTAGGTCTAGGGGGCATAGAAAAGACTATCTACCTAACTGATACTCCAGTTCTCTGTACAGCTAGACTGGACCTTGCAATGCATAACCCTACATAGGACGTGATGACGCTGAGGGACAGTCCACTGCTGGAGCATTGGAAAATTCCATCTGTCAGGAAAGCAGAGGATCGGGAAAGTTAAAGTGATTTTACTCTCCCCTAAACAAAACCGTTAAACAGTTAATCCTTGCAGTGCAGGCTCAGCTCCACTGAAAGGGAATATTTTCAAATTCCCCAGAGTTGGGCTTTAAGATCTAATGTAGGCTTTGTGTCAGCTCAGTGACTCCTTTCTAAGGTATGGCAGTGCTTAAATGTTAAGGTGTGGGAGAGTTAGAAACACGACTACTACAAATAGAAGTGATATTGCAGACTTTGAGAGGAAAGTCATCTGACACTTGGTTCCTGGATTTAGCACTTGTTTCTCTGTTTCTGTTGCTCTCTGAAGCTTTTTCTCCTTACCCTTCAGCATTAAAGAATATCACGGTAACTGAAACACGTAATCAAAGCTTCAGAAGTGCCATAGTACATGGCCAGCTATTAAAATAGACCTATACTCAATCAACAAAATGTCATACATTGTACATTATACATTGTACATGTTACTGTAATTTCAAAAGTAATTTTCAATATTTTTAAATATGCAAACTTTATTAAAATAATCCCTGGCATGGTCATTTAGGAAACCCTCTCTGAGAAATGCCAGTCATCACTGGCGTGTATGTATGCATGTGTATGGGCAGCAAAGTGGCTAAGTGGTTAGCACATGGGTGCTCAACCTGTGGCCCTCTCCAGCTTTTGCAGAACTACAAGTCCCATGAACCTTTGGAATTGCTCTGGAACCGGAGGCCAGGGTATGCCTACTGGGTTGTATAGAGGAGAGACATGAGCAAAGGGGCATTACAGTACCAGTTATAAGGTGCCTGTTTCAGGCTAGAAAACTGATAGCACAAAATTGGCAATCACAGGAAGTGCCCACATCAACGGAATGGGTTAACGTGATAAACTCGACAATATGGAAGTAAAAAGTAGCCTTAACTGGGCGCAGAAATTTTAACAAATTTAAAATATTGTGGGAGCCCTGGCTGAGTAAAATGGGATGTCCACCCTAGAGAGGGGGGAAGAATATAGATCGGAGATTAGCCAGATGAGAAAGAGAGAGAGGAGATAGAGAGCTGCACTTTTAACATAAAGGGAATAAATTCACATGGAAGAAAAAGTTATACTGTAGTAGAGATGGTGTTCGCGTGTGAGGTACAAATAGGATGATGGGGGAGGGGGAGGGGGGTTATGGATATGATGTGCACTTTAAAATTTTATGTAATGTGTATTTTTGTATAGAGATGTATGTATCCTAATTAGATTTTTTACATGGAAGAAAATAATAAAGAATATATATATAAAAAAAACAAGTCCCATGAGGCATTGCAAGCCGCTAACAGTTACAAGCTTGACTCCCAAAGGCAGAGGCATGATGGGAATTGTAGTTTCGCAACAGCTGGAGGGCCACAAGTTGAGCACCCATGGGTTAGCACTTCTGTCTGGCAGCACTAGGGTCATTGGTCTGAATTCTAACCACTGCACCACCTCCCTCATTTCATGTTACATGATTTCATTGTCATTGTTTCAAAGCGGTCAACCCGCTTGGGGGAAAACTGCCAGTAACTTGAAACTATGTAAAAAACAAAACAAAAAAAACAATAATGAATAAACTAGCACACATTATTACATTATACCTGCAACATTAACTATACCTACACTTCCCCAATTGCTTAATAATCCACACTAAATCACCAAGAATGGCTTGTAACTTGAGTTAGGGGTTTTGTAACTGATGGTATTCATTGGAGACGCACAGCTCAGTACACAAGTGGGGGACTATTAGGTGACCGCAGAAGGAATACAATCAACCAGACTACACAGATGTACACAAAAAAAGTAAATATCTTTTAATAAAGTGCATATCAACTTCAAATGTCTATAAATATTACACAGACAGGGCAGACCATTATGCTCACAACATGTAATCACGGAGAATACCACAAAGGGGGTGCCAAGTTGCTTGTAATGCAACTGCTCTCAAAAAAAGGGGCTATTGAAAAAAACAATTTAGATTTTATCAGAAAAGAGTTGAATATATTTGAACACAAATCTTCTCTATTGGGCCAATAAAAAGTGAACTTTTATATTATCATAACATCTATTGCAATGGAAATGGCAATTCCAGCCCAGAAATCAATGTAAGTAATCAATAAAATTGCTATTAGTCCAACCATAATAAGTCAGCAACAGATTCACCCTGACAGCAAGAAAGAAGAGAGATTTATGAAATAACGTTCCTCATTATAGCGACCTTTACAGCAAGCATTGCTCTCATCTGCATTACATAGTTGTCATAGGGACTAGGCAGACCTCGTGGCTCCAGCAATATGGCCATCATAGGTGCCGACCTTTTATATCTCACAGACACAGGAAGTCACTACAAGCCCAAAGGGTGCACACACACACCCATCAGTGGCAGGAGCCTCAAATGAATGGGAATCCGCATCTAAGAGCTGAATAGAGAACAGCACCACCTCTGGGAAGTTCAAAACGAAAAAGCAGCATTGACATAAAGGATGTATACCATAACCCAGGCCTAATGGAAGGGTGTAAAAGCACCTAACTGCATCCCACAGTGCTTCTGCCTTCCGCGCTCCCCCTCTCACACTGTACCGATCGGTACATCAAATGACGCCGGTTTGTTTAAATGTGATCGCTCCGTCATTGGACGGAGCGATCACTTGGTAAACAGCCGGATATTCCCGTCACGGGCGATGGGGCTCGTAGGTGGTCAATCTCGCCGAGAAAGGGAGCGAGATTGACACAATATCCCAGTCACCTACTGTATATGTGAAAGGGGCCTAACAGCAGACTTTAATGTGAAGCTGAGCCCAGTGTAAAGTTGAATTGTTTGCCTCCCTTCAGCCTGTCAGCCTGCTGTGAGAGATTCAGTTTCATACTGATCAACCACTGGACATCACAGGCCATGAAGTTTTGTACACAGTTCTACTTTAAATACTTTGTTTACTTACTCCTTGGTGACTGAGAGTAAAACAAATGTTAATGCCTGTTTCATAAGATATGGTGACCCGTCAGAATTGGTAATGGAAGTGACGTTTTGTCGCCGCCATCTTGCTACACCATACACTCCTCCATCGTAAGGATACTCTGAGAAGGGGAAGGCAGACATCTTGTTACACCCACCAGAGTTTTGCATTTTACACTTATATTTAACAGTAAAGTGAGTTATATACTGAAATCTAGTACTTAGAACTTCATCTCACTGTTATGATGTTGAATTTTAAAAGCACCGGCAAGCCTGCTCATCCCACAGGTTTGCTAATCTGACAGAAGGTTGCTGCTTTTAAAATTCAAAATCTAACCAGTCAGGGGGACTTCTAAGCACTGTATTTCACTATATAAACTCACTTTCCTGTTAAAAATAAGTGTAAAATGGAAAACTCCGATGGGTGTAACAAGATGTCTGCTTTCCCCCTTCTCAGAGTATCCTTACCCTAATGGAGGAGTGCACGGTGTAGCAAGATGGTGGCGACAGAACGTCGCTTCCGTTACCAATTCTGACAGGTCGCCAAATCTGACGAAACACCTTAATACAATTGTATAACTTTGACATGTAAGCAAATCTATACATTTCATCACAACTACTTGGTGTATCCAGTTGGATCATGCCTTTTTTTTTTTTTTTTCAAGACAAATTAGGCTTTCTTTTGGTAGTAAATGGTGATGAATACCCCTGATTTAGTGTATATTATCCAAAATAAACTGGCCCAAAATAGTAATAATTTTATTTATTTTTTCTTAAATGTATCTGTATATTGCTTGCTGTTACCATAACATAAATAATTGCCACCAAAGATCAAGCCAAAATAAATTCTCCTGCTTCTGACATTGATAGCACCCATGTGTATATGTGTGTTGTTTGTACCCATAGTAGGGCACAGAAACAATAGTGCACACTGACACAGGGGAGATTTAATAACACTGGAGAGTGCTAAATCTGGTGCAGCTCTAGATAGTAACCAGTTACTTCCAGGTTTTAGGCTACTTTCACACTGGGGTGTCACGGGTTTTGGCTGTAAAGTGCCACTATTTTTAGCGGCACTCTACCGCCGTTTTTGCTGCGCTTTTTGGCCCGCAAAAAAAACCCCTGCTGGCGACCAAAAAAGGGTTAAAACCGTTGGCAAAGTGCCGCCGCAGCCCCACTTTGCCGGCGGTTTGGAGGCGCTGCCTATTGATTTCAATGGGCAGGGGCGCTGTAGGAGGGCTGTATTCACCGCTCCTACAGAGCCTCAAAGATGCGGCTGACAGGACTTTTTTGAGCGTCCTGCCAGCGCACCGGTTCAGTGTGAAAGCCCTTGGGTTTTCACATTGGAGTGAAAGAAGAGGCTTTTTCAAGGCGCTTTGCAGGTGCTATTTTTAGCATCATAGTGCCTGCAAAGCGCCTCAGTGTGAAAGCCTAATGCCGTGTACACACAATCGTTTTTTCCAATAAAAAATGTCCAAAGGACAGAAAAAAAGGATTGTGTGTGGGACCCATCGGACTTTTTTTTGCATCGGTGTAAGAAAATAGAACATGTTTACATTTTTCTGATGGAAAAAAAAACTATAGGAAATCCCAATCGTCTGTGTGGAATTCCATCGGAGAAAAATCCAGGCATGCTCAATATCAATTTGACGCATGCTCGGAAGCATTAAGCTTAATTTTTCCCGGCTCGTCATTGTGTTTTACGTCACTGCGTTTAGGGCGGTCGGAATTTAGTCTGATAGTGTGTATGCAAGACTGATGAAAGTCAGCTTCATTGGAATTTCGACAAAAAATTATTTATTCCATCAGAAATCCGATCATGTGTACACGGCATTACAGTCAAAGCTTAATTTAACAAGCTGAAGTTATAAGCTGATGTGGATACTAATTTAAAATAATGATTTAAAAAAATATATCATACCCAAAATATACTTACCTTGACCCTATGACGAACCCTGACCCAGATCAAGCCCTTATCTAGTATTATTTTCTTTATATTAACATTTTTTACATTTTACATTTTTATTTATTACACACTTTTGTTTGTTTACATCTTCCTTTCTGGCAAGAAAAGAGAGATACAATAAATCTTTCTCTTAATACAGAAGAGAAAGAAAACACATTGGCAGGCTGCACAGTGACTGATCAGAGTCTATCATTGCAAACGGGTGACTGGGAACTAGGGGTCCCAGATCCCAATCGGTAGTATGAGACTCGTCTACACAGCAAAGCAAAGCGAATCAAACACTACATATTTTTTAAACGTGAACAGCTTTTGTCGACTGTCCATGTTACTCATTGCACGCTGATTTTCTAGGTTTTCGAGGAGTGGCAACAACGTGCCCCCCCCGATGCCTGCTTCTAATGCCAGTGGGAACAGGGTCTCTGTCAGGGATTGGATAGGAGACTGATTTTATGAGGTCGGCCTCTCTTATATCTCCTGTCCTGGCTCCGCTGAAGGTGAGACAGAGGAAGCCCGAAGGACAAGAGGGACACGACTGCCTGGAGCAGGAGGTGCTGGGAGAACTGCTTGGTAGGGTTCAGTGGCCTGGAGTAGACTGTGGTGAGCTGAGCAGGAACCGATAACAGCCAGGCATGTAACCAAGGGTTAACAGCAACCAGGAACATAGACAGGAGCAAGGTCTCAGGGATAGCCAGGTATGTCAGCAGGCGGGCAGTGAGGTACCAAGACAGAGCCAGAGTCAGGAACGTATCCGGGTCAGAGATGGGCATCAGTACAGGAACAGAACACAGAGCCAAGGTCAGGAGAAAGCCGGGTCTAAATACTGGAAGGACACACAGGATCAGAGCAGGACTCAGATACACAGCTGAAGATCAGTCAGCAAAGCACAAGAGCCCAGACTCCCTTTAAATAGGCTGTCTTGCCACAAACGGGATTAGGCTCGTACGTGCGCGCGCGTGCTCACGTCTGTTCTAAGGCAAAGGCTATGTGCTTGCGCACGTCTGTGTGTCTCACAGGAGTTCCCTGACAGGCTCTAGGTTTTTCACCTTGTGGCTCCATGCACACTGAGGTTTTGGCGTTTTTTTTTTTTAAAGCCCATATAATGAACTCTATGTTAGCCTATGTGCCCATGCACACCAGGGCGTTTTTTAGTGTTAATGAGCTGTGGAGTTTATTGGCTTTTTTGCCAAGTGCCGTTTTTCGGTGAAAAAAAAAGGCTAAAAACCACAAAACGCAGAAAAACACTCAAAAACGCGCATAAACGCTCAAAAACTCTGGCACCAGCATTTTTCCGCGTTTTTAATCAATTGAAAAAAAATAAGTAAAAAAAAAAGGCTCCCTGCAAAGCTACTGGCGTTGTTTTTTTATAGCTTTTTTTAGCTACAGTGTGCATTGAGCCTTTATGCTCTATACATTGAGGTGAAAAACCTTCTGTAGTACAGCTGCCCCATAGAGCCCCCTCCCTTTACTTACCTAAACCTGATCGTTCCAGTGACAGGGACAAACACAGCAGCTCAAGCCACTGTCTCGGGTCCTCATTGGATAGATTGATAGCAGCAGGAACCATTGGCTCCCGCTGCTGTCAATAAAAGCCAGGGAGCCGGGGGCAGGGCCAAGTCCTGCTGCCTGTGTCAATGGATGCATCAGCAGGACTGGGGAGCGCGCCTTCACGAGTGTCCAAATGGAAAGCAAAAATAGCTCTCTGTGGGGGCACTCCAAGTGCGCCGCTGGTGGACCCCAGAAGAGGAGGATGGGGCCGCTCTGTGCAAAACCCTTGCACAAAATAGGTAAGTATGACATGTTTGTTATATATAAAAAAAAAACCTTTACAACTACTTTAAGGTTTTGAATACAGTTCCAGAGGGAAGTGTAATACAAAGTAAATTGAGCTGAAGACATAGCCTTGTAAGAAATCTATAGTGAGCAATTATGGAGGCTGTTTTTGCTGACTTCCCTTTTAGATTTTTTCTACTGCTATGCTGATTCATTGGTGTCAATAGTTTTCCAAATTGGGTTCTGATTTAACTTTCTTGTTTCCATTACAATGGCAGTGAAAGGTTTGTGAATTCCCCCCACAGCGCAGAAGAAGGCCTTAATTTGGGCTCAACTTCCAGGTATAATTTTCTCTTTATGTGATAAATTAGTATTATGGACTTGGTTAAAGATTGGGTTATACCACATTTTAGAGCCCAGTGTTAGGAGACTGAAATTAAAGGACAATTTTTATTATAAATCACAAATTACTATTAGAAATGTGGAAGAAAAATAGTAAAGCCATTTATACAGCTTATTAAAAATCTTATCTCAGTAAATCTCTTATTCTTTGGCAGCCAGTATTCACTTCTGACAAGCTAACAAGAGAAGGAGCTGTTTGAAACGAAGGAGACAAGACACAGACAGTCTGTCTCCCCAGTACATCATTCCTAGATATTCCTGGTACCAGTTGGATGACATGGCGAGGTTACATGTTACCTTATAAGAGAGAACTGAAGGAAGAGGCCAAATGAGGAGGCAGAGCTACGAATATTATTATATATATATTTTTTTATGCTGTCACTTTCCCTAGACAGATATTGCTTAACCACTTGCCTACTGCACCTACACCCCCTTCCTGCCCAGATGAAATTTAAGCTTCCGGCACTGCGTCGCTTTAACTGACAATTGCGCGGTCGTACGACGTGGCTCCCAAACAAAATTGGCATCCTTTTTTTCCCACAAATAGAGCTTTCTTTTGGTGGTATTTGATCACCTCTGCGGTTTTTATTTTTTTATTAAAATGCAATAAGCGTTTATCGATTGGTTTGCGCAACATTTATAGTGTTTACAAAATAGGGGATAGTTTATGGCATTTTTATTATTTAATTTTTTTACTATTAATGGCGGCGATCTGCGATTTTTTTTATTGGGACTGCGACGTTATGGCGGACACTTCGGACACTTTTGTGACATTTTTGGGACCATTTACATTTATACAGTGAACAATGCTATAAATATGCATTGATTACTGTATAAATGTGACTGGCAGTGAAGGGGTTAACCACTAGGGGGCGGGGAAGGGGTTAAATGTGTGTCCTATGAGTGTTCTAACTGTAGGGGGAGGGGGGGTGAATGGGGGAGGTTACCGATTGTATCCCTATGTACAAGGGACACAGCATCGGTCTCCTCTCTCCCTGACAGGACGTGGAGCTCTGTGTTTACACACAGAGCTCCATGTCCCCGCTCAGTAACTGGGCAATCGCGTGTGCCCGGCGGCAATCGTTGCCGCTGGGCACTCGCACCAGGATCCCAGCAGAGCAGTGCGTGCATGCGCGCGCGCCGCCGGCGGCGCGTGTGCGCCCACCCGCAACTTTAAAGAGATAGCATGTCATATGACGTGCTGTCAGAACAATGGAGTCCTCCGCCCGCCGTCATTTGACGGTGGGCGGTGGACAAGTGGTTAATAAACGATTATACTGTACATTTTTACATAATCTACAGTTTTTACTGAGTGTTATTATCTTAACTAGTTACACCTTAGGAATTACTTTTAGACCTCCTTCACACACCCATTTAGCTGTATCTGTTGGATTCCAGTGACAATAATCTGTGAATTCTTGTGGCAGGAATCACAGGTGTATGCGAATAGTGCTGGCCGCTCAACCTATATAAACTCACAATAGGCTGATAGCTGTGGTTAGGGACAGATGTCTGAAATGGTATGCAGATGACTGTGTCCAGGCTCGGACATCCATCCATAATTGCTGGTAACCATGTGGTTTGTGGCTACATGCAAACAGTGGCAGCCACTGTCAGCTTCTCATTAGTTTATATAGGCTGAGCAGTCTTTGTACACATACCTGTGATTCCAGCTGCAAGAATCCCCTGGTTCTTGGCCCTGAAATTCAGAGGATGTAGCCAAACGGTCATATTAATTGTAAGCCGTGCCTGAGAGTGGTCAGAGACAGGTAGCACGCAGTGAGTAGGGATGAGCTTTGTGTTGGATTCAGATGTATGTATGTTCGATCATTCGTCGAAATACGAACAAAGCGCATGTGCACTATGACCCACATGCTTGGCCAATCACAGCGCGCCAAAAACAGAGAGCCATAATTGGCCAAAGCCAGGGCCTTGTGTAGTGTGTTGCGGCGGTGGTTAGAGAGAACAGAGAGAGACAGAGAGAGTGTCATTTTTTGCAGGTAGATAGAGCAGGCAGGCTAGTCAGTTAATGTTACAGTGTGTAGGGTTATATATACATCCCAGGTGTTGTACATATATTTATACACTGTATAGTTTAGCTAGATCAGTTCTTCCTAATTTACTGGCAGGCAGGTGATTGTGCTATTTAAAGACGTTTTAACAGGCATACTATAGACACCCAGCAGGTACAATATTTAAAGGAATTTTTCATTTTCTTTTTTTTTTTTTATTTAAGCATCATTAAAATCACTGCTCCTGATTCAGGAGCAGTGATTTTAAGTAAAAAATAAAAATAAAAATTCCTTTAAATATTGTACCTGCTGGGTGTCTATAGTATGCCTGTGAAAACGTCTTTGAGAACTCGGGTCTTGCCCGAGGGAACATGTATCAATGGAAAAAAAGTTTTAAAAACTCACGTTTTTTCAGGAGTCCTGAAAAAAACAACCGTTTTTGAAACTTTTTTTCCATTGATACATGTTCCCTGGGGCAAGACCCAGGTTCTCAAAGATGTTTGACGACAATAACTTGCATATTAGGCTTTAAAATGAGCACTTTCGAATTTTGTTCAGTCCGTTCGAATGTTTTGGTGTGAACCGAACAGGGGGGGGGGGGGAGGGGTGTTAGGCTCATCCTTAGCAGTGAGCACAATCTTAGCACACAACCTCAGACCGCTGTGGATGCCGCTGTGGATGCATATATGTGGCGCCTGGATAACAAAACACACTTTCCTGCTTATGAATATTGGATCAGGAAGAGGTTAACTTTATTGGAATTGTCACAAATTGACATCCTATTACATTTTTTTTTTCAACAGTAGTTTTTATTGAAAATTTTCAAAGCACAAACAAGGAAAGTCACAAGCATTTCCAGGAAGCAGTGGGAAGATTGTACAATGTGTGCGGTCATACGAACACAAGCAATCATATAAACATTAACAATAGCCATTACCCAAATCACTGAGGTAATATACCTAGGAGGTACTAGGACCACCGTCAACGTATGACAAAGCCACACAGGAATTGTAGAAAAATATACTGGGAAGGTAAGATGAAGAGGAGGGGAGGGGAAGGAAAAGGAAGAAGGATTGGAGGAGAAGGAAAGGGAAGAGGGGACAAGGGGAAAGGATGGATAACCGTAATAGCACTATAAACACGGTCCTATAAAGGCATTTTGCTTAACCACTTTAGCCCCGGACCATATTGCTGTCCAAAGACCAGAGCACTTTTTGTGATTCGGCACTGCGTCGCTTTAACTGACAATTGCGCGGTCGTGCAACGTGGCTCCCAAACAAAATTGGCGTCCTTTTTTTCCCACAAATAGAGCTTTCTTTTGGTGGTATTTGATCATCTCTGAGGTTTTTATTTTTTGCGCTATAAACAAAAATAGAGCGAATATTTTGAAAAAAATGCAATATTTTTTAAATTTTGCTATAATAAATATCCCCAAAAAAGATATAAAAAAACATTTGTTTTCCTCAGTTTAGGCCGATACGTATTCTATAGCGTTTATTGATTGGTTTGCGCAAAATTTATAGCATTTACAAAAAAGGGGGTAGTTTTATGGGATTTTTATTAATATTTTTTTTTTTACTAGTAATGGCGGCGATCAGCGTTTTTTTCGGTACTGCGATATTATGGCGGACACATCGGACACTTTTGACACATTTTTGGGACCATTGGCATTTTAATAGCGATCAATGCTATAAAAATGCATTGGATTACTATAAAAATGCCATCGGCAGTGAAGGGGTTAACACTAGGGGGCGGGGAAGGGGTTAAGTGTGTTCCTTTTTGTGTTCTAACTGTATGGGGGGGGTGGACTCACTAGGGGGAATCACTGATCTTCCGTTCATACATTGTATGAACGGAAGATCAGCGTTTCCCCCGCTGACAGGAACGAGCATTGTGTGTTTACACTCACAGCTCTCGTTCCCCGCTCTGTAACGAACGAGCACGCATGCCCGGCGGCGATCGCGCCCGCCGGGCACGCGCGCGGGACTCGGGGGCGAGCGGGGGGCGCGCGCACGCGCCCCCTAGCAGCCGCGAAAGTCCCGACGTAGAGCTACGGGCTCTCGCCCAGGAGAGCCGACCTGCCGCCGTAGAACCACGGCGGCTGGTCGGCTAGTGGTTAAAACACATCACAAAGGAACAGAATATAAATGAAGACATCCTATTAAATTTTATAATGACCCTTTTTAGAGTGAAGGCAAGTGGATGAACGCATATCTTCCTATTTCCATTAGCATATATATATATATATATATATATATATATATATATATATATATATACACTGTATGTTTCCAATCATTTATGTTGTATTATGAGTACCGTATATATTAATACCTTATGTCAGTACTAGGAATGTAATTTGAAAAAAGCACTATTCCTGTCTTTGTGAAATGCATTGATTGCAAGCACTGTATATTTATTATTAGAACTGGAATTGATGTTGATGAGCTTTAATGACATGAGAAATGTATTTTAATGAATTTATAAGATATGTTTTTAAAACATGTTTTTAATCCTTCCCTGGTGTACAGTCTAATTCCCATCCCTTTATTCACCCCAATTGGGGTAATTAGCTTTTCTATATATTTAAACCATGGGATGATACCTCTAAAAGATTTATACAGGTTTGTGATATAATCACACCTTCACTTACAACTAATCTTTTAGTGTTCAAATCTAGTTACAATTGATAATGAAGATCATCCTGCACAGTACAGACAGCATTAATTATGGCAAACACAGTTGCTTAACCACCTCAAAAACAAAAATAACTACGTAGGATTTTTCCTTGCAGGAGGGTCCAGAATAGAGCATCTGAAAAAGGTTAATGGCGACACGTGACAATTTGGCTGCAAAAGTGGCAATGCATTTTAATGTAGATTATCTGCTGCAAGGATGAAAAATTAGCAATGTCTAATAATCTCTTTCCTGTTAACAACTGTTGAGATAAGATATCAGGCATAAAAAGAGTGCATTTTTTTTCCACTAATTTTGATGAATTTATGGCCATGCCCACTCAGGTTAAGTCAATCCAATGATTTTCTTCTGCTGAAAGGGTTTATAAGATTTTTTTTCCAATTATCTGCTGCAGCCAAAAGCTGCAGACAATGAACAGTGTGTTCTGACAGCGGAGAGTCCCCACTGTCAGAATACAATGTCTCAGCAGGGATTTGTCTATCCACCTTGATTGTGTTGATGTAGGAATCCATTTTTATCTGAACAACAAAAAATAGGAGGAGGGGCCAAACATTACGTAGTTTACGTAGCAGATGTACAATGTCTGCTCCCACTTCTTTCCCCAGAAGTGGGAGCAGATTCCTTAAATCGATAGGTATCTGCTCCCCCCTCCCCCCTCCCCCCTGAAAGGTGCCAAATGTGCCAAATCAGCAGAAGTTCCATTTATGGGTAAAACTTCACTTTAACATGTTTATGTATTTTCAAAAGTCATTATTAGTGTTTTAAAAATCTGCCTTGAAGGTTCCTATTCTGTTATAGGAAAACAACACTATTAATTGATTCCAGGTTTGCTTTCATATTATCACACTTTCACATGGGCTTCTGGTGAAGACATTTAGGGGTTTATTGACTAAAGCTGGAGAGTGTAAAATCAGCTCACTTTTGCATAGAAACCAATCAGCTTCCAGGTTTTATTGCTAAAGTTTAATTGAACAAGCTGAGGTTAGAAGCTGATTTGTTTCTATGCAGAAGTGAGCCTGATTTTGCACTGTCCAGCATTAGTATATAAACCCCACTTTTATGTGTGTATCTTTTTATGTTTGGATTATGATTGCCATAGCAGGGTATCAAACCCAGTGAATAAATTAAATATAGTTAAATATTGTTTCCCTTTCATGTAGGGCCCATTGTGTGTTTAGCCTTCCACTGGACAAATGCCTTTTAATGGTCAACTTAAACCAAATATGATATTTTAATTATAGGAGAATAGGTAAAATTTAATTTAGTAACAATGGGTATAAAAAATAAATAACCACACTTTAAAATATTCACATTTTGCTGCTTTGCAGCCTGAAGGAAATAGACACTGTTTTTTGTTTCATTCAGCTGTATTTACTCAGTGAAACTTATAACGTCCAATTGAAAGATATAACATCAACTTGTCAAAAAAAAAAAAAAACACAATCACTGATTTGGAAAAAGGATCACCTCCTTATGTCAGTATTTTGTTGAACCCCCTTTTTATTTAATTATAGCCTTTAGCCCTGGTTCACACTGGGCTGCGGGAGTGATTTCAGCTGAACTCGCGCGATTTCACTCCCTCTGGCAGTTCCGATTTCGGCGCGATTTAGGAGACATCTGTGCAGGTTTCTGCACAGATGTCAATGTAAATCGCGTCCTGAAATCGCAAAAAGTAGTACAGGAACTACTTTTTGAAATCGGTGCAGCGCCGCAGATGCGGCGTCGCACCGATCAGGACGGTGTCATTGCCGGCAATTGCCGCCGATTTGAGATGAGATTTCACATGTGAAATCGCATCTCAAATCAAACTAAATCGTACCCAGTGTGAACCTGGGCTTAGTCTGTTAGGATATGTCTCTACTAACTTTGCACATCTAGACTTAGCAATATTTGCCCACTCTTCTTTGCAGAATTTGATGGTGACCATTTGTAGACTGCAGTCTTCAAGTCATTCCACAGATTTTCAATGAAGTTTATATTTGGGCTCTGACTAGACTGTGCAAGAACATTCACCCCACATATCATCTCCATGCTTTACTGTAGGAATTGTGTTATTTGGATGGTGACCTGTATTGGATTTCCACCAGACATATCGTTTGGCGTTGAGGCCAAAATATTACATTTTACTCTCATCTGACCATAACACTTTTCCATGGGGTCTCAAAATCTTCAAGGTGCATTTTGGTTTTTGACTGCATGTGGTCTTTCTTGAGAAGTGTTTTTTTTCTTGCAAGCCTCCCATACAAGCCACATTTGTGGAGAATTTGTGATATTCCTGTCACATGCACACAATGACCACTCTGTCATAAATTCCTGCAACTGTTTCAGAGTTGCTGTAGGCCTCTTGATAACCTCTCTGACCAGTTTCCTCCTGGCTCTTTCATCCAATTTGAAGCAATGTCTTGATCCAGGGAGAGTCTGTATTGTACCAAAAACCTTTTACCTAATAATATACTTCACTGTGCTTCTAGGCATTGATAAAGCCTTTCATTTTATTGTATCCATCTCCTGACTTGTGCCTGTCCACAACTTTATCCTGGAGATCTTTTGACAGTGACTTGTCACCCATAGTTGATTGTTTGTTTGCTTCAGGCCTCGTACACACGACCGTTTTCCTCGACAAAATCCATCAAGAAACTTGGTGGCAGAGTTTTTTTTGCCGAGGAAAACGGTCGTGTGTATGTTTTTCGTTGAGAAAACTGTCGTGGATCTTGACGAGAAAAAAAGTTCTCTTTTTTCTCATCGGGAGTCTCAATTTCCTCGTTGTGTTTCTCGTCGGGCTGGTTTACGACGAGAAACATGTTCGTGTGTATGCTTAGAAACCTGCGCATGCTCAGAATAAAGTTTGAGACGGGAGCGCATCTTCGGTAAAAGTAGCGTTCGTAATGGAGAAAGCACATTTGTCACGCTGTAACAGACTGAAAAGCGTGAATCATCTCTCACCAAACTTTTACTTAACACGCAGTAACATGAGATTAGTAAAAGCAGCCCCAAGGGTGGCGCCAGTGGAATCAAACTTCCCCTTTATAGTGCCGTTGTACGTGTTGTACGTCACCGTGTTTGAGAACGACGAGATTTTGTCTTGACAGTGTGTACGCAAAGAAAGCCTGACAAGGAACTCATCAAGGAAAACGATGTTTCTTTTACGACGAGTTTCTCGGTCGTGTGTATGAGGCCTTAGTTGCACTACCAGGAACTGAAATGCTCCAGGAAAGCTCCTTTCATGCTGAGCTAATCAAAATAACCTCAGCTGATTACTGTTGAAAGTCAAATAGCTTTGTGTGCCATTGAGAAGGTGAGTGTAACGACTATGCTGTCACTATGAATCAGGGATAAGCAATTAGACACTTGTTGTGGAGGATACTCAGTACTGAACCACCAAGTTACTCTAAGATGTATACAGAGAGTATGGGGTTAATTAATCACAGCCTCCTGCGGTCTATCTCCTATTCTTGGTGTGGTGTATCTTACCATAGGTGATAGGAAAATACTAGTAATGGTGTACAGTCTCTACAAGCATAGCATATCTGGCAGTCAAGAACTTGAAGCAATAAGGTTTAAGAGTTCCTTCCTCCTGGGAGATTGAAGGGTGGTCCGGATGGCTCTGAAGTGCTGTAGATTGTCAGCTCTGTGGTCCAGGAGTTCAGTCTTAGGCAGTGGGTGGAACCCTGGAGATGGATCCTGACACTGTAACTCTGGTGTCACTTGGCGGGGTTGAACCCTAGAGATATGAGGGTATCTGGTGGGGGTCTCGGGTCTCAGATGGCGGCGGGCGTCAACTTCAATTACCGAACACCCAGCTGCCATCGAGGGAGGTTCAAATAGCCCGCCTGTCGCAGGATACATGCTGGACGCGCTTCCACGTTCCAGCGTGGAACGCAGACTACGACGGCGCGCCGGAAGTGACGCGGACAGGGTGCTGGATGGAGCGCAGCTGTCTATGGGAGGTACAGCTGTGCTCGTTCTATAGAACATAACACCGATGGCGTTACAGTGAGTAGCTTCACCTGATTGATGTTACCAGTCATTTGGAAGAGGGAATGATCCATTTTCCAAATGAGTGATTTTGTTTTTGATTTGAAAAAAAAAGAAAATCTGACATGTTGGTGTTATCTTTCACTTGGATGTTATAAGATGCACAGCTAGATAAAACAAAAACTGTGTCTGTCTTAATTTCCAGATGCAACGCAACAAAATATGATTATTTTGAAATGGGGTGATTCTTTTCTATACCCACTGTATAGGTATTGAATTAGATGGAAAGAGCATTTTCGTCTGTTTTGTCCCACTGCAAAGATGCTATTGTATGAAAGCTCAACTAAAAGTTCTACTAAACAATATCCTTTATTCTGCAAAATAATCCATACATATCTATTACTTATTTGCCTTGTAATCAGCTTTCTGCCTTTTTGTAACACAATCCATGAGCACCCGGACCTCTTCTTTTCCCACTCACTTCCATTTGTTTGGAACAAACAGTGACAGTTAGTTGTGGTCACGTGCACTGCTTTATGCATACTACAAATTCTATAGTCCAAAGTACATAGTCCATCTTATGAGCAAGCAAGAAAAGGGTGGTTACATTCCTACATACAGTGGGACCATGAACAATGGACTTAGCCACCCTCCAACAGAAATTAAGATCACAGAAGCAAAGATTTCAGGGTATGAAGAAGGCTGAGAGCAATATAGGGTACTTTTTGGAGTTATTTTTATCATTATTCACCATTTATATAGCGCCAACAGTTTACACAGTGCTTTACAATGTAGAGGGGGACAGCACAATTACAGTACAGTTCAATACAGAAGGTACAGGAGGGCCCTGCTCATCGAGCTTATAGAGTAGTACAAAAGGTAATAGCTGTAGAGAAAGATTTGATGGGGGTGGCTCAGGGACAGTTGTTAGGTGGGTGTGGGATAGGCTTCCCTGAATAAATTAGTTTTCAGGGATCTCCTAAAGGTGGGCAGTGTAGGGGCAGATCGGAAATACCAGGAATTCCAGAGGATGGGAGAGGCTCTGGAGAAGCCCTGAAGATGAGCATGAGAGGAGGTAACAAGGGAGCTAGAGAGCAGTGGGTCCTGGGAGATGCGGAGGGGACGATTTGGGCGTTATCTGCAGATGAGGTTGGTGATGTAGATGGGGGCGATATTGTGACTGGCCTTATATGTTGAATTTTTTGAATTTTACACGGTGGGGTAGGGGAAGCCAGGGAAGGGATTGGCAGAGAGGAGCAGCAGTCTCAGATTGGTTAGTGAGGTGTATTAATCTCGCAGCAGAATTCATAATAACCTGAAGGTGGGATAGCCTGCATTCGGGTAGATCATTAAGGGGAGAGTTTCAGTAGTCAAGGCAGGAAATAATCAAGGAGTGAATAAGTTGCTTTGTGGTGTCATTAGTGAGAAAAGGGTCGAATTCTGGAGATTTTGCAGTGGTTAAGGGGGCAGGATTTAGCCAGTAATTTGATGTGGGGGCTGAAGGAGAGGTCACCCTAGCATGTGTGGAGGGACCAATGGTTGTGTTGTTGATATTAATGATAAAGTCATGGGGGGGACCGTGAAGGAAGTGGTGTGACATCCATACAGATATGTCATTCAGTAAGTTTGAGATCCGTGAGGAGATTGAGGGGGTGAGTTGAGGAGTGGAGAGATACATCTGGGTGTCGTCGGCATAGAGGTGGTATTGGAAGCCATGGGAGGTTATCAACTGGTCCAGGGAAGAGGTATAGGGTGAGAATAGGAGGGGCCAAAGGACGGAGCCTTGGGGTACCCCAACACAAAGAGTAAGAGGAGCGGAGGAGATGGACTTGTATGTGACACTGAAAGTGTGCTGAGATAGGTAGGAGGAGAACCAGGATAAAGCAGAATCAAGGAGGCCAAGGGAGTGTCGTTTGCTAGGGAGGAGCAGGTGGTCAACTGTGTCAAAGGCAGCAGAGAGGTCTAGGAGTATGAGTATGGAGTAATGGCCATTCGTTTTAGCAGTTAGTAGGTCATTGGTGAGTTTTAGTAGAGCAGTTTCAGTAGAATGGTGTGGGCAGAAGCCGGACTGTAGGGGGTCGAGAAGGTTGTTGTCAGACAAGGCATTTGATGAGCTTGGAGGCAAATAGGAGCAGGAAGATGGGTCTTAAGTTATTCAAACAGGTGGGGTCTAGTGAGGGTTTTTTAAGTATAATGGTAACCAGTAGTGATGAGCGGAATACGCCATATTCGATTTCGCGATATTTCGCGAATATTTCGAAGAATATTCGCGAATATTCGTTAATATCGAATATTCGTGATATTAAAAAAAAAAATAAAAAAATTTGCGAATTTTCGCCAATGCGAATTTTCGCCAATGCGAATTTTCGCTAATGCGAATTTTCGCTAATGCGAAATTTCACGTTTTTTTTTTTTTTTTATAAAATATCACGAATATTCGATATTTACGAATATTCGGTATATTTTATAAAAAAAAAAAAGCAAAATTTCACATATGCGGTCGCGAATATTCGTAAATATCGAATATTCGTGATATTTTATAAAAAAAAAAAAAAATTGCGAAATTTCGAATATTCGAAATAGCGAATATTCGCCGCGATATTCGAGATATTCGCGAATACTCGGATATGCAATATTCGTAGCGAATATTCGCAATGCGAATATTCGTGAGCAACACTAGTAACCAGTGCATGTTTGCACGGGAAAGGAAAGGTGCTGGAGGAGAGGGAGAGGTTGAAGATGTGGGTTAGGGAGTTGAGGATAGAGCGAGAAGGTGGTCATAGTAATTGAGAGGGGACAGAGTCCAGGCGACAGGTAGAGAGATGAGCCATGGAGAGGAGTTTATTAACTTTATCGGTGGTAACTGGGCAAAAGGAGGAGAGTATTGAGTGTGGTGTTGAACCTGATGTGTTGGGTAGGGGAGGAATTTGAATGCTGGATACCTCCTTTGCGAATTGTGTCGATTTTACTTTTGAAATGGTTGGCAATCTGTTGAGAGGTAAGCAAGTTGGTGGTTGGGGGCAGGGGGAGGTAAGAATACAAACTAGATTTTTTTTTAAACCAGACTTTAAATGGTTAATTTTGTTATTGTATGATCATCGACACTGAACAGAACTCGCACTAGTGGGAACACTTTCTTTACACCCCCTGAGAAGCATAAGATGCCAATATGTGACTCAACCTGACAGCAACCACACAAAAACTGAAATATCAGTTTTGAGTGAAGCTGACCTTTAGAGCTCTTTCACACTGACAGTGCAGCCATGTTGGCGGTAAAGCACTGCTAGTTTTAGCAGCACTTTACCGTCATTTTAGAGACCCGCAAAGGGCCGCTGCTGAGGTGCTTTGCAGGTGCTTCAGAAGTGCTGCCCAATCATTTCAATACACCGCTCCTAAAGCACCCCAAAAATGCTGCTTGCAGGACATTTTTTAACATCCTTCCAGCGCAGCAACCCAGTGTGAAACGAAAGCACTCAGGCTTTCACACTGGGACTGCAGATTAAGCATTTTTCAGGCACCTAAAATAGTGCAAGGGCAGATCCAGGGGGGCAACGGAGAAATCCCCCCTGAGTAAATAGTTGTGGGTGAGTGGCGAACAGTCAGCGGGTGAGTGAGTGGGCAGCTCGGCGGGTGGGTGAGTGAGTGAGCGGGTGAGTGAGCGGGCAGGCGGCTTGGTGGGTGAGTGGGTGGACCAGTCGGCAGGTGAGCGGGCTGCTGGCCATCTCTCACCGCCTGGCACTCTCCCTGCATCCCTGCAGTTCCGCCCTCACTGTACAGGCAGCCGTGGGCAGCAGAGAGTTTACATCATCTCTCTGCTGCCTGACTTCACTCTGGGATACAGGAAGTGACAATCCCCACCTTGGCAGGAAAGTGACAATTGTAGCAGGCAAGTGACAATCCGCAACGTGTGGCAGTAGTCTTGGCAACTGACATCTCACAACGTGTGGCAGATGACATGGCAAGTGACAATGCACAACTTGTGGCAGGTGACGTGGCAAGTGACAATCTGCAACTTGTGGCAAGGTGACGTGGCAAGTGACAATCTGCAACTTGTGGCAGGTGACATGGCAAGTAACAATCTGCAACTTGTGGCAGGTGACGTGGCAAGTGATGATCCACAACTTGTGGCAGGTGACGTGGCAAGTGACAATCTACATCTGGTGGCAGGCAGAGTGGCAAGTGACATTCCGCATCTGGTGGCAGGCGACGGTGGCAAGTGACACACTCAGGGCTACCACTAATTCTGCATTATGGTGAGTTGAACTATTTAATTTCATATAACAATTTAATAATAGAAACAATGTGCTTCAATCATCCTGACACCATAACAACCATGGTTCCAGGATGATTGAAGCACCAACACCAGCCATTTCCTGATAAAGTGCCCACAAAAAAAGGTATTTTCTGGCAGTGCCCCGTCTGAGACTAGACTCTGGATCCGCCCCTGCTCCAGTGTGAAATAGGTCTTAAGATAATTAAAAGAAAACAATACATGTATTTATGTCTCCAAGACTTCTTTAAATCTCTGAATTGTTTTATCTACTCACAGCATAGTCTGGCAGTAAACAATTAATATTCCTTTTAGCCATTGTGCTTTACTTTCACGTCTGTAATTTAGGACATAAGGATCCTCCTGGTTGAGTGTATTTTGGAAAGTGACATATAGGGGGGGATATAAATGTTCCTGGAAGAAATCAATACTGTATCATTATTCTCTACTAGTTCACCTCACACCATCTGTCTTAAAGGCATTACTTCACTGATGTCATTGCTACGTGACATTCGTATTCAGCTACAGGGGAGATGCAGAGAGGAGATTAAGCTCTATACTTCAAAGTAGTACTACGAGAGATGTAATAGGCAGGGAAAGTAAAACACATACGTATGGGACTCTGCTCCCCTCTGTGCTGCAAGGACAATCAACAATTTTACTTATATGTCCACTGCAGTGATAAAAATTGAACAACACTGAGAACTCCAAACCACAGCTTCATTATACTGCCTTGCTCGCAGACTACATAAAGGCAACATGCTGACCGCAGATGCACTGCAGGGAGATCATGAAAACATTATCATTTAGCCAGAACATCGGATCTCCTGAAGTTTGATTTAGGTTTGGAGAGAAGAATGACATTTCTGTTAACGGCTTGAGACAATCCGGTTCTGCATGTTGAGCACAGATGAAGCGACTCAGTGGGCTGAGGAATTTAATTTATGTGCTAAGGATTCTAGAAAATAAAGGAACTGGCAGAATATTTTCAAAATAAAGGTCCCTGCTAAAAGAGAATTTGCAATTATTGATTTGTATGATTATATGCCAAAAGAATCTGGTTTAAAGTTTCAACAGAGGGCAGTGAAGTCATGACACAAGAACTGATGTGCGTGAGTGTGTCAGACCTTCCAGAAAATAATTTTTTTACAGGAGTGACACTGGAAGCTTAAGCATTTTTAATGTCCTAGTAATCTCGACGTGATTCTTGTCAAGCCTGACTTGCATACACACGATCGTGAAAAAAAAATGCTTGCGCGAAGCACGATGACGTACAACACGTACAACGGCACTAAAAAGGGGAAGTTCCATTCAGATGGCGCCACCCTTTGGGCTGCTTTTGCTGATTTTGTGTTTTTACAAAGTTTGGTGAGAGACGATTCGCGCTTTTCAGTCTTCGTGCTTTTCAGGTTGTTACAGCGTGACAAATGTGCTATCTCCATTACAAACGCTCATTTTACCAGAACAAGTGCTCCAGTCTCATAACTTGCTTCTAAGCATGCATGTTTTTTCCCACCGTTAAAGCCTACACACGACCATTTTTCACGGCGTGAAAAACCACAACGTGAAAAATTATGTTCTAAATTTTTAATGCACATTTTTCACGTCGAGAAAAATGCTCTGGTGCCTACACATGGACGTTTTTAATGATCATTTAAAAAAAATGGCATTTTTCACGTCATGAAAAACGGTCGTGTGCATTAGTACAGAAAAGGCTTTGAAAAGACTCTGTAGTCAGATCATTTATTTCTATGACAATCTTCTCATAGCATTATATGTGCATTTATTGTATATTATGTATGTTATTTACTTGTAAATCTTATTGTGTGAACAACCAAGAGACTTCTACTGGACGCTGCCAACTTTGACATGATCCAAAAAGTGACAAAAGCAGTTAGTGCTCCAAATCATTGATCAGGGGGTACAATGAAAATTTTTATGTATTTATGTTAGAATGGTATAAAAGAGCCATCACAATGCTGGACTGCTTTGCAGGGCACATGAGAAATCCAACTTCCTAGCTGAATATTTCCAATAAAATCAGTCACGGTACAGCAGCAGTGCCTAAATTACATTTATATAGAGAAAAAAAATGAAATTTTCCCTGCAGGATTACTTTATTTTGTAAACAACGGCTTGGGGAGCCAGTCTGTATGACAAGGCCACAATTTAGAGCACTTTGAACAAGATTCTATATTTTTGGGATAAATTCTGGTGTCTGCTTCACATATTTTGGATATATATTTTGGATATATCGGGAAAAATTTGGCTTTGGGTGTTGGTGGTGCCCTCACACCATAAACCTATATAGCAAAGGGATTGGCGGACCTACAACTGTTCCAAAACTACAAGTCTCACCATGCCTCTGGGTGTTATACTGTACTTGTGGCTGTCAGATTCTTGATATGTCTCATGGGACTTGTAGTTCTGCAACAGCTAGAGGTCTGCTAGTTGCATATCCCTGCTATAGAGGTACTCTTGATGAAAGCAAGAATTGGCCTTGCTGTAAAAAAAAAAATATATGCACCTGTCAAACAGACAGGAAAAAATGGTCCTTGGGTATTTATTGAGCTCATGAAATCTGTACCAAAACATTTCTTCCAGATAAAATCAATACCCACAAAGCTAGGCAGCCTAGACAGTCTTGCAGAGATTTCTACATCCCAAAAACACCTAAACTGCAACATTGGCACCAGGGACTTGATAGCTGCTGCTAATCCTGTAATGATTAATTTTGATAAATGTCAACCGGTCAACAGAATTTTTGAGCAGACAGGCTCTTTTATCTGTCACAAAACCTCCGGCCACACTGAATGTCTGTTCGGAAAGTACGCTGGAGTCAAGTCCTGACCAGTGGTCTATTCTCATGACCTAGTAATCCAGTGGATCATCGACTGGAAAGCTCTCCATGTCTGTTTTCACCCCTAAATAATCTCCCACCATTAGGGATGAGCTTCGCGTTCGAAACGAAGGTATGTTCGACTCGAACATTGTCTGTTCGTATGTTCGACGAAATTCGAACAAAAGTGGTCGTTCGTGCCAAATTCGAGTGACGCAAAACAGCCAATAATTCACTGCGGCATTGCACGCTGATGATTGGACAAGCATGCTGTATGTCCCGCATGCTTGGCCATTCACAGCGCGCAAAAAACGAAGAGCCAGGCCTGCTGGGCGGCCTCGTGTAGTGTGTTCCGGCTTGTTAATGAAAGCAGTCAGAGAGACAGAGAGATAGTCTTTTTAGATAGCTAGATAGGGCAGGCAGGCTAGTCAGTTTAGCTTAATTTACAGTGTGTAGAGAATATATATACATCCCTAAGAGTTGTACGTATATTTATACACTGTATAGCTTAGATAGATCAGTTCTTCCTAATTTACTGGCAGGCAGGTGATTGTGCTATTTAAAGACGTTATCACAGGTATAGACACCCAGCAGGTACAATATTTAAAGGAATTTTTTTATTTCTTTATTTACTCCTGGAACTGTGATTTTAATGATGCTTAACTTAAAAAAAAAAGAAAAATTCCTTTAAATATTGTACCTGCTGGGTGTCTATAGTTTTTCTGTGAAAACGTCTTTGAGAACCCGGGTCTTGCCCGAGGGAACATGTGTCAATGGAAAAAAAAGTTTTAAAAACGGTAATTTTTTCAGGAGTCCTGCTCCTGAAAAAACGACAGTTTTTTAAACTTTTTTCCATTGATACATGTTCCGTGGGGAAAGACCAGGGTTCTCAAAGACGTTTTCCAACAATAACTTGAATATTGGTCTTTAAAATTTGCGTTTTTGAATTCGAACGTTCGAGTCCCATAGACTTCAATGGGGTTCTAAATGTTCGCGCGAACGGTCTGTTCGACGGTTCTGGTGTGAACCGAATGCGGGTATGTTCGGCTCATCGCTACCCACCATATGATGCAGACACTGATGATGGCATGTGAAAGCTGACAGCCCTGGGCGCCAAGGACTAACAAAAATGTGAAATGCATCACTGAGGCGGCCTCCTTTGACCAACAAAATCAATAACAATTGCTTAATGTCTAGGAACCAAATCTGGCAGATACTATTTACACAAAACGAGGGTGTTTAAACCACCGTACCATAGCCAATTGGTCTAGAACGTAACCTTAATTAACCAATATATGTAAAAAAGGAGTGTGTAAGAATATATGTATAGCCACTTAAAGGGGAATGCCTGAAAAAGGAAAAATGAGAAAACACCACAGTGGTTGTTTGTCTGATATGCAAGCAGTACCCATAAACACACTATTTGCTCTTAGTAATCTAGGCTGACCTAATTGGTAATGTCTTTTTGGATTCTCACCGACTGTATGTTGAATTGCATAGCCTGCACTGCCTCTTCTGCAGCTTGTCCTCAATGAAATGCAATCGCACTGCCTGTTTTGGAAAAAAAAAACCTTTGTATTCGGAATAGACTCCCAAAACTCTAAAATTCCTGATAGCTATTATAGAGGTTATGTTGCCTGTTTGGTAAATGACTTAGCCTATACTGACTATACTGACAATTCTGACGCCTTTTTTAATGGGTTACTGCTGCCCATTTGACTGACTACATTAGTCCCAGGTGCTAATCCCCCACAGAAGCCATGTATACACGCAACCAAATGTTTTAAATTTTTGAAATGCATCACTGAAGCAGTCCCCTTCTCCACTCCTCCACCTTTGACCAACAGAAGCCTCAAATCTACCTTTCCCACAAGACCATAACCCACTAGAGTCTTAAAATGCATTACATAAACTCCTCTTTAGGTGTCCCTTGTATCGGTGGTTAAGCAGGATTGCCAAACAATAATGATCCTTCTCCTGGATGCCATGAATTCTTGGGTCCTTTCACAGGCTTTGAAGAATAAGGTAGGCCATGAACCACAAGTTTGCAGAGGCATTAGAAGCAGAGTACTTGAGGTCACTGAGGATTACAGATCTGGAACTGCCACCTCCCAGCCACACACTAATCACATGGTTCTGGGGATGGAAAACAATTTCTCTTAAGATTTTATGTATGTCTTCCTCTGTTTCAGTGCTTCCAAAACTGCCAGAATCCTCCCTCTCCTCTTGTATGTTCTGTGGCATTGCAAGAATGGTTTCTACATAAAGCAGGCCTTGAGAGAAAAGAATGTCTTTCTCTCGCTGGTCTGTCTCAAGTGCCTTGTCCAAAATGCCATGCAGAGTCTGCTCTAGCAGGAACACAAGAGAGATTGTGTCAATTGATGCATGCATTGTCACGGCTCCCCATCCTTGTCGTCTCCTCAAATGCATCCCTTATCAGCAGCCATTGGCATTTAGAGAAAAAGCTGAGCCAGCCTGGACCTGTCCTTTGTAACGGCACTGAATGAATGAATGAATGAAAACTTGTATAGCGCGGCACATGCGAACTGAATCGCCTCTGGGCGCTTGTTGTTCCTGTCTCCTTTGATATCAAAAGAGAAAAGTCTTGACCTTTTTCCTAAATGCTAGGTGGCTCTCCTCCAACCGAATGCTGGTTGGTAAAGCGTTCCATAGTCTTGGACCTTGGACCGCGAATCTTCTTTCTCCTTTGGACTTGAAGTTGGCTTTCGGAACCTGGAGCAGGTTCTGATTCGTGGATCGCAGAGCGCGATTGGGATTATGCGTTTTTATTATTTCGCATAAATAAAGGGGGGCATTCCCATGGACACATCTATGCGTAAGACAGAGAGCTTTGAAAGCAATTCTGTCTTTGACTGGCAGCCAATGAAGGGCTCTCAGTGAAGGTGAGATTGATTCCCAGGGTTTTTTCCCAGTCACAAGTCTGGCGGCCGTATTCTGAACGACTTGCAGACGAGCGATTTGGTACTTGGGGAGGCCGAGGTAAAGGGCATTTGCATAATCCAGTCTGGAGTTAACAATAGCTCCTACCACGACCGCTAAATCTTCTTTAGGGATGAACGGAGTGAGTCTGCGTAGTAGGCGCAGTAGATGGTGAGATCCACTGACTACTGACCCTATTTGTGCGTCCATTGTCATAAAGGAGTCAAAAATGACCCCTAGGCTTTTGACTTTGGCGCTAGGGGTGATGAACTTGCCCAGAATGGGCGAGGGGGTCCACGCTGTAGAAGGTTGATTCCTACGCTTGGCGTGAAACAGGAGAAGTTCTGTTTTCGCTCCATTGAGTTTAAGATGACTCTTTGTCATCCAATCCTCTATCAAGGAGAGGCAAGTCTCTAGATTGAGGTGGTGATCCTGTCTATTGCAGATGCGGAAATACAATTGTGTGTCGTCTGCGTATGAGTGATAGAGCAGTTTTTTGCTGCTGATAATCTCAAAAAGAGGACGAAGATAGATGTTAAACAGCACTGGTGACAGAGGCGATCCTTGAGGGACTCCGCATGTTACTGTGCGTTTTTCTGACGTAAAAGGTCCTAACTTTACTGTTTGCGATCGGTTTTCCAGAAAAGAGGAGAACCAAGATAAATCGCCTTCTGCGACTCTGGCTACTTCAGCAAGCCGAGTCAGTAACAGTTTGTGGTCTACAGTGTCAAAAGCTGCACTTAGGTCCAACAGAACTAGAAGACAAGATTCTCCTTCGTCTGCGGCCTTGAGAACATCGTCCCATACTTTCAGCAATGCTGTTTCCGTCCCGTGTCCGGGGCGGAAGCCTGATTGTAATGGGTCAAGTAGCTTGTAGGTATCTAGATGCTGTTGCAGCTGTTGTACCACTACTTTCTCCATTATCTTGGAAAGTACGTTGAGGGTTGTTATGGGACGGCGGTGGAGTGGGTTCTTGGGGTCCAGGGAGGGTTTCTTCAGGATGGGTTGGATTATACCCTCTTTCAACTGTGTGGGCACTTTGCCCTCCAGAAAAGACTGGTTGATAAACTGCGTGATGGGAGGAGCCAGGATGTCGGCGCATTCCTTCAGCAGTTTTGTGGGGATAATGTCATTCGGCGCTGTGCTATTTCGCAGAGTACAAATGACATTCTTAGTGGTCTCGATGGAGATGGGTTCTAGGGTAAACTTATCTGATATAGGAGAATTACTATGGGTGCTGTGTGAGAGGCTGCAGGGGGGGCTGAGGGGGGAATTGTTTTGCTGAATGCTTTCACGGATTGCCTCGATTTTATTAATGAAGTAATCCGATAGTTCATTGCAAAATTCTTGTGTATCCGAACTGGGGGCTTTGATGCATTCTGGATCCATGGTCTGGGTGACCATCTTGAAGAGTTCGCGGGGGCGGTTAATGGCACCGTTGATAGCCTCCGAAAAATAATTTTTCTTGGCTTGGAAAATTCCTTTGTGGTATTTTCTTGTCGCTGCCTTGTAGATGGATAGGTTTAGGTCTGAGGAACATCTTTTCCAGGCAGATTCTGCCCTTCTGCGTTCTTGCTTCAGTAACGACAGCTGGTTGTTAAACCAACTGCGGTTGTTTTTCCGGATGCGGGTACTTCGTTTCGGCGCTACCAAGTCAGCTGACTGTAGCATAGCCGAGTTAATGGCTTCCAGAGTTTCAACGGCCGTTTGATGCGGCTGAGTTGTTTCTATTTTTTTCCTTAAAGTCGTTTTGAAGAGTTCCGAGTGGAGCTTCTTCTGACATCTAGTCCAGTGTGTTGTCACTGGATTTGATGTTTTTGTTGCGGGGGGGATGGTGGAAATACTGAATATAATTGCATGGTGGTCTGTCCATGGCAACTTTTCATTTTCCCAAATCTTTATTTCCAGAGTTTGTCTGAAAATAAGATCAAGTGTGTGACCTGAAGTATGTGTGGGCCCACATACTAGTTGCTGCAATCCTAATCCTGGTGAGTGAGAGTGGACCACAACTGCGGTAGCAAGGATTTCAATGCTCTTCTCTATGTGAGAATTCAGTATTAGGCCCCAGGTGTCACTCCACACAAACAGGAGTTTGGGGGTTCTCTACATCATCTCTCTCTCACATAAAGATAGGCATTGAGCTACTGAGCTTGGATTCATTACAACTTGCGACCAGAGCTTAGCGTTTAAAATTATAGTATGCACTAAAAGATACGTATGCACAACTGCATGCAAGTAATTATTAGTATTACATAGCGTCGTGCATTAGGTCACTAAGGGAGAAGGTATGAAATACGTCAATCCTTAGCATAGAAAGTTTAGGCAAACATGTTCCGCAAGTTAGGGCATAAGCCTATAAACAGGTTGTACTTATGTCAAGCACGTAGTAAATAGGCATTGTAGTGACAACCAATAGTTACGTATGAGAAGCAATACAGCTTAGGTAGTTATAGTTGCATAGGCAATATAGCTTGGGTAATTATAGTTGCACATGAGAGGCAATTTAGCTCAAGTAGTTATAGTTGCATATGAGAGGCAAATATAGCTTAGGTAATTTGGAGGGAATGGCCCTTTAAGGTATTCCTTAGCAAACAGTCCTTAGCACAATAATATATCCCAAATAGTATCTTGGTATTGACAAGGCATAACAAGTAATAGCAATAGTATTAGATGGGACAAAGCAGCAGATCTTCCTATGGCACTACAAGTGACACAATAGCTACTTATCCATTTGCAGGCATCAGTTTAGGAAGTAGGAATTCCTTGGTGTAAGTTGTTCAGCAAGGAAGGCCTCAAGGTTGTCCCAAGCAAAGAGTCTGTGTTACAGTAGATGCAAGAGCGCTAAAGGAGTAGTTGTAACGTGGAGCGGTGTTGCAGCATGGGGAACGATAAATCCAGAGATTACTGGTAGCTATTTGGTTGTAGCCTAGCTGGCTACGGCCGACATTGATAGAACAGTTTTTCTATTGCAGGTGAATGCCTTTATAGGCAGTGGACAGGTGCAGTGCATAGCACTGATTCAAATAACCGCGATTTGTGGTGCACTTCCGTGTTCCAAGCTGGAACGCACACGGCGCCGGGTGATGACGTCATCGCACGAGCGCCATATGTGTTCCAGCATGGAACGCATTACGGCGTTGAAAGCACCAGTGACTACAGAAAGTAACAGGCTCGCGTAGCGCTTGTTACATCCTTGTGCCATGCCTGCACTAGTACTCGTTGAGGCCCTCTGCTTCATGTGCAGCGGCTGCAGCATTGCCAAAGTGGAGTTCTACCTGGTGGGCATGTCACAAATCAGACAGTTTATGGACAGGTGCAATTCAACCAACCCAACACCGTCTATGTATGACCGCCTGAAATGGCTATGACTGTTCCTGGTCTTCTTCAAAAGATCTTGCAACCCTGGGTACCTGTTTAAGAAACACACCACCAAATTAAGGACATGTTCCAAGCATGTCACATGTGTCAACTCTCCCTATCGAAGGGCGGACAGGAGGTTAGTGCCATTATCGCACACACCATCATTCCTGGCTCAAGCTGGCATGGTGTGGACCACCTCTGGGCCTGCCCCTGCAGAGCTGAAAGAATCCCTTCTCCGGTGTGGCTCCTGTCCCCTAGACAGACCAGCTGAAGCACTGCAAGGCATAAAGATATATTAGGTAATTACCGAGGGAATTCCCCCTATCCTAAAATGGCCGACTATAGCGAACACAAGTAAAATAAAAAAACTTTTTATGGGGAAGACCACACAAATACATACAGAATAAAAACAATTCAAATGGTTGAAACTATACAGTTCATACACTAATGTGATATTGAATTGTCTGTGCGGTCAAATTCAAGAATTCATCATCACCTTGTATAAACTGTATCGTTTCAGCCACTTGCATTGTTTTTATTCTGTATGTATTATTGTGGTCCTCCTCCTTGATAGGGGGTTACTCTTCTCAATTGAGAAATAGAGTAGCTGAATAGCAAGGGCAACATAAATAAATAGAGAAAATTATGGAGCTGTCTTGGTTGAATGGTTACTTCCCATTATTTTGATTTCCTTATACCAGTCTTTTGGGATGTTTTTTTTTTTTTTTGTAATAGTGCCAACCTGGTTGGCTCAGTAGAGGATGGTGAATAAGAGAAAGGAGTAATCCTCCTGGTGGTGAAAGAAAACCTCTTCCTGGAACACGTGCCAGATGACTGTCCCCAGTTACTCAGTTGGACTTCTGAAGCCTCAATCTGGAAGTTGGGCAGCCTGCTTAAAAGCATTCTCGCTAAAGCTAGTCAACTAGTTGATTAAATGGGCAACAGCTCCAGCAGACTTAAAGCTCCTCTCCTAGCTGCTACATTAAAGATTATGTAGGGAAGGAGGGATGGGAGAGAAGCTAGGTCAGCACATACAGTAAGAAGACACTCCAGAAGAGAAGAGGACTATGGCATGCAAGGATTCATGGGGCTGTGCAAGTGAACTGACTCCTTCTGAAGGAGTCAAATTTGCTATCAAGTTTATAGATACTGTAAGACTAAGGTGACTAAACTCAAGCGGTATGTGAGTTTACAATGAGTTGCGCCAGTCTAAAACTGTATTTTAAGTAGCCCACTTTTATTTAAAAACAAATCAAAGTTCATACAGATAGCTCTTCACCATCACTGGAAAGACATAACATTCAGCCTCCTGACTCTCTTGTGACAGCTTTAATTTCTCTGCAGAGTCTTCCTGACCATCAAATACCTTTTGGTCCTGCTGACCATCAAACACATCCCAGTATGCGCAGATACTGAACATTAGCTCTGCAACCTTTCCTTGCAGCTCCCTAGCTGCGTTTTTACCTCCTGGACTCTCTCTATACAGCTTGCAGGCTACTCCCATCCCACATGGACTTCCTCTCAGGCTTGGGCCTCCCTCTGTCCCAACCTGACCTTGATGCATGGCAGCATCTCACATGCCTCACTTCAAACACTCTTACCTCCCTCTGGAGGGTGGGGTCCTGAGCTCTAACTCTGGCTCCAATACAAAGCCAGCACACGCTTGAGCCATTAATGTGCCTGCTTCTCCCCAAATCTGGCGCAAAAAACAACCTTTCCTAAGTAGCACGGGTCACCCTGCTTTACTACATATCAGAATAAAAAATGTTTATGCAAAAGAATAACTATGAAATCAATTCATATAATGTACGATGCTTGATTTATTGGCATTTTGTTGACAGTGTCCCTTTAAGTTATACCCCATCCTGACACTATTCACCTGCAACTGTCAACTGCTAGAGCAGCAGACTAAATGAGCACTGATGAGTGACCCTAGTCATAGCTTAATGACAGGAGGAGGAATATGATCAAGGTGCTCTTACAAAGATGTTTACATCACCGATTAATGTCTCTTGATCCATAATGTTGCCTTGGTCGCCGTTTGGTAGTGACCTGTATTGTACATTATATGAATTGATTTTTCAATTATTTCTTAGAAAGGCATGTAAAAGAGATCAGCTTGATATACAATAAGTAACATTATTAACATCAAGTCTCTATATTTAATACATACAGTGACAGAAATATGGAAGAGCAAAGTTATAAAATGTGAACACTGAATTAATGAGCACTCACTAAAATTCACTGTACCTTGTAGTCAGGTGACAATAATGTATTGTATACCTGTTGATTATATCTGTCTTCATGTAAAACTTCCAGGTGTAAGCAAATTATATTTTTTTCTTTATTATTATTTTTTTTTACCTGTGACTGTCATTAGTTTAATTATATGTGAAAAAAAATATGGTTTTCTTAACTCATGCATACCAGTGCCTGGTATATCAGACGTGCTGAGTTCTAATGAATGTTGCTAAGAATTTAAATAATGTGATTCGAAGAAAAAAAATGCTTCATCACCTCCAGCCCTTGAATTTTTCATGTATGTTAGTCAGTTTCTCTGTAAGTGGCAGTTGCATAAATGAAACAGAAGTTATTTATACCAAAATAACAGTCAAGGAAATATGATTTTTTTTCATGTTTCTTTCTGTCCAGCAGGGGAGAAAACTTCCAAACCCTGTGACTGAACAGTAAAAGGGGAAGCAACACATAGATGATCTCATACTGTATCTCTGTCACTTTGCTCTCTCCTCATATAAGCATAGTTCCTTGCACACCAGACTGATGACTGGCATTGCTTCTACCTCCCTTTCTGTGAGTTTTCCTGCACAAACTGTACAGTAGAGTGCAAACCAGTGGTACCATAATCAATTGAATTAAAAATTATTCTAAAGGCATTTTTATTAAAATATTAAACATGGTATTCTTACCTATTCCATGCAAGGGTATTGCAAATAGTGACCCATTACCTCCTTTTCTAGGGTCCCCCACCAGTGCTGTCCACTCCTCCACTTACTCAGGGGCACTCCTGCAGGATGCTTCCAAGCAGGGCTGTGTGCATCCATATATACACGCAGCACAGCTTGGCCACGCTCCCTCCTCACAGAATTTGATTGACAGCTGCAGAAACCAATGACTGCAGTTTGTGAGAACAAGGAGACGGAGCAGCACTGCTGCAGATGAGCACATCAATGGATTAAAAGAGGAGCCAGGTAAGTATTTAAATTGCTACTAAACCCAGGAGCCTGTGCTCACTATATCTGGTCTCCCACAGTACACCGAACATGGAAATGCAATTATTTTAGTAAATATAAACTGCTAAATACATTTTCTTATTAGCAGTATATAGCAGTTGTCTGACTTCTACCAGTGTCTGGCAAAGCACTGGTTAAAGCTTGTAGGAGGAGTTTTCATTCTCCTCTGACTATCCTATGAGGCTGCATGACCCCTGACCCTCTGTTTGTACAGTGCTGATTGGCCCTGTGCTGATCACATGCACCAAAAAACAAAGAGGGGGTGGGGGACTGATCATGGAAGATCTTTTACCTTAATACATAGAATGCATTAGGGTAAAACCTTATGCCTTTAAAACCACTTTAAAAAAGTACATGTATTATTAATTACAGAGTTGTGCCCTTTATATCTCTCCAGAATTTAGCTTTAACTATTTCCAAGTACAGAAGGAAATATGAATGTCTCCTTATGAACTTGCCATTATTTCTTTTAAATGCATGTTTAAATACATCTTGTACAACATATTCAAAATTACAAAAAAGGTTATATTCAGGTAAAATATAGGACAGAAAAACAAAATAAATGTAATAAAATGATCTATTAACCAAGGAAATAGAGCTGAGTGTGGAGGGGAACGAATATAATATATGGAATTTTAAAATTCATTCCATACTTTCTGCAAAGGTTATTCTAGCGAATGAGTGATTGCAATGCTCACAAACAAGGACAGAATTTTTATTTTTTTTTGTATATATTATTTTATATCTTAAAGTTTTGTTTCTGCTGGAACTTTGAAGAATATTAGATAACAAATAAGCAATACTGCCGTTCTGGGTATGGATACATATTTAGGGTGTGAATTTGACTGTTCATTTCAGCTCAAACCTTCATATTCAGCCTCACATAAAAATGCGAGGAGTCTTCCAACACAGAATTTACAACAGAAACTTTGTAAATGTCAAAACCTCCAGGCCATACAACACTTCCTGAATCCTCTGAACTAAGGAGGCCTGAAGTCCCATCTCCTTTAGTAATGGACACTTTTCTCCAGCTTTATTGTGATGCTCTGTCACTAGTACAGCACCCAATGTGACAACACAACATCTTAACAGCTCAGGCACAAGGGGCTGTATTTTCAAATGAATAAGAGAGCGATGTGCCCTAGCCACTTCAGCCCCTGAAGGTTTACCCCCCTTCATGACCAGGCCATTTTTTGCAATATGCACTGGGTTATTTTAATTTACAATTGTGCAGTCGTGCGCCGCTGTACCTAAATAAAATATATGTCCCTTTTCCCCACAAATAGAGCTTTCTTTTGGTGGTATTTGATCACCTCTGCGGTTTTTATTTTTTGCGCTATAAACAAAAATAGAGTGAAATTTTGAAAAAAATTCAATATTTTTGACTTTTTGCTATAATAAATATCCCGCAAAAATATATATAATTTTTTTTTTTTTTCAGTTTAGGCCGATACGTATTCTTCTACATATTTTTGGTAAAAAAAAATCTCAATAAGTGTTTATTGATTGGTTTGCGCAAAAGTTATAACATCTACAATATAGGGGATAGTTTTATGGAATTTTTAGTATTTTTTTTTTACTAGTAATGGCGGCAATTGTAGTCTTCAGATATTTGGTATAATAGACTTCATCCTTCATACCAATGTATAGTGTCTAGTATGATGTTAGTAGATTGTTCTCGCAGCAAAACACCAGGTCCTCCAGAGAACGCAATTTTAATTCAACGACTTCAATACAGAATAAAGTCCAAAGAATCCACAGATGATACAAAAAAAGGTCCAACAGAGTAATTCAGATTTCTACCTGCGCCCCCATACTCATACAGAGAGTACTTTCTCTCTGACAAAATGACCTGAATGTCAAAACTCACTTACAGAATAAATATGCTTTTCACTGAATAGCTGACAATTTGATTGGTCGTCTTTGATCTGAAAGACAGGAACCACTTCCTGTCTTGCAGAGTGTCAGGTAATTGTTACTCCCAGCAGGAGTCACCAATTAGTATTAGGGAGCCAACTAGTATACATCCTTGCATACCAATTAGCTCTCTTTAATAAGTAATTAGATTACCTGTGGCCTAAGAAATGGTTTTATATGTAAGCAAGAGCTCATCCTGTCCAGTTGACTATTTGACAATAGACAAGCGTCTCTTAATGTGAATTACAGGTCTGATGTGAAAGAGGACTTCCTATATCCTTCTCTTTGTCCATTTGATAATGGACAAGTATCTGTTTGATGTGTAATGCAATTACAGGTTACTAAGATTTAGCCTGTTCAATCTTTTACTCACATAATACAGTATAATATATATATATATATAATATATATATATATATATATATATATATAATATATATATATATATATATACATATATATATACAACCACATCACTACATATACTACAACAGCAATCAGTTTTTTTTTATTGTGACTGCAACATTATGACGGACACATCGGACACTTTTGGCACATTTGTGGGATCATTGTAATTTTTACAGCAATCAGTGCTATAAAAATGCACTGGTTACTGGAAAAATGACACTGGCAGTGAAGGGGTTAACCACTAGATAGCGCTGCAGGGGTTAAGTTTTCCCTGCATACTGTTTCTCACTGTAGGGGAGATGGGCTCTGTGTCACATGACACTAATCTTCGCTCCAAGTACACAGAGCCGAGATCAGTGTCATTGTCACTAGTTTACACAGGCATCTCCCTGCTCTATACCTCTGTGAGATGATCGCGGGGATCCCCGCAGCGATCGAGTCTGCGGGACCCGCAGTCCGACTCATGGGAAAGGCAGCAGGGTGGTCGCCGCGGCGCGCTCACGACCACACAGCAGCATTTAAAGGGCCACATACAGGTACATGATTATGCCTGTCTGTGCCATTCTGCCGACGTACATCTACAAGTGTGTGGGACCACCAACATGTGTCTGCTTTGTGTCATCCACAGATGACGGAGCTGGGCCATCATCTGTTGCCGGCCATTCCACCCCAACCCCCCAACAGGATCCTGAGGACGAGCCCCTGGGTGCTGAAGTCACCGAGGTGGAGGAGAGTGCCCACACCACTTCTGCAGAGATGGTTGAGGATGAGCCTGTTCCTCAGCAGGAGTTTTTTTGGTTTTATCACAGTCCTCCCCTTCTGCAGGCCCCTCTGTCATCCCCTCACCCATCCTCGGTAGCCCCTCAAGGGCGACTCCATCCCCACAGGGACAACCTTCTCCTGGCCCCAGGAAGGCAACCCGTAAGACCAGGGGGGTGTCTGATCTGGTCCAGGACCAGGTGGCGATGGACCACGCCAGGCAAACACATCAGATGGGGGAGATTGCTGGCCACTTGGACCGGCTCGCTGACAGCCTGGGCTCCGTATCGCAGCTGCCCAGTGGTGTGCAGGACACTGTGACCAGCCTGGGGGAGGTGCAGGCTGATGTACGGCACCTCACAGCAGCCGTCCACGCCAACACAGCTGCCACCCGGGAAGAGGGGAGGCAGCGGCAGCGTGCCCAGTGGCATAATGTCACCCGCCAGCTGAGAATGCAGGCCCAGACCAATCTCTATCTGAGCCGGATTGCCGTGGCCTTGGAGGGCATGCAGCCAACAGCTGCCAGGAGTGGCCCACCCGGGGATCAGCCTCCTCCAGATGCCCCCCCACCCCCACCCACTCCCTCCAGGCAGCTGAGGAGCCCGAGAGTGCCCACAAGGCAGAGCCCCCGTCATCCCAGATGAGGGTGTTTTTTTGGGGGGGTTAATTTTTATTTATTTTTTCTTGCTCAGGTTATGAGTTTATATTTTATTTTATTACTCAGGTTATGAGTTTATATTTTATTTTATTACTCAGGTTATGAGTTTATATATTTTTTTATTACTCAGGTTATGAGTTTATATTTTATTTTTAACTGCACACGGTCAGGAGTGCAGGGGACAGTGTGAATGGTGTGTGAATGTGAGGGGGTGGCACTCCTGCCAGTAAGGGGTGTCACCCTCGGTCGTGGTGGAGAAGTTATCCCCACGGCTGTATGAATGACGTGTGAAAGGTGTATGAATGGACAGCGACATCATTGGGGCCTTGACGCTGGCGTTGCTGCTCCCAAGTCCTACATGCTGGACTTGGGCTAATCCAATGTGATGTGGATGTGGTGTGTGTGATCTAGGGACATCAGTGGTGTGCATGCATGCATTGTCTGTGTGATTAATGTTTTGGTTTAGTGTCCAAAGATGCCTACGGCGAGGACCCTGCTGACTGCTCTTCCATCAGCAGACTGGGTCTCCTCTGGCAGGTGAGGACTGTGTGGGTCGGGGGTCAGGTCATCACGCATGTCAATCTGCAGGCCTTTTCTCATAGCAAAGTTGTGCAGAATGCAACATGCACCGATGATCTGACACACGAAGGTAGGGGAATACAATAGGGTCCCCCCGGACTTATCCAGGCAGCGGAAACGGGACTTCAGGAGCCCAAATGTTTGCTCCACCACTGCACGGGTTTTGATGTGTGCTTCATTGTATTTTCTCTCTCCTCTGGTTTGGGGGTTCCGGAAATGAGTCATTAGATGGGGTCCCAGTGCATATGCAGAGTCACCTGTAAGGGAAAAGACAGGAGGATGTTAGTCATGCATGTGCCACTTGTGGTGTGTGCATCATGGGAGGGGATAGTCATGCCTGCCACCCATGTCACTCACCAACCAGCCAGCTGTCCCCATACATGTTCTGCTCGAATTCTGCTGGGATGGGGCTCTGACGGTATATGAAGCTGTCATGGCTGGATCCGGGGTGTTTGGCACGGACATGCCATATGAGGCGTTGGGCATCAGCTATCACCTGTGCCAATGCTTCCGATTGCGGTATATGTGCTATGTGGCACTGGGGGGCTGTAGGGCCACATGTGTGCAATCAATGGCCCCCACAGTGCGTGGGAATCTGGCAATGCTGTAGAAATCTGTCATTGCCTTCAGCCGCAGCTCCTCAGTGGTGGGTCTGATGAACTGGTTGGACATGCGTCTGAGGATTGCGGGGACAACCTGGTGCACACATCTGCTCATGGAGGACTGTGACATCCCAGCCACCACTCTACTTGTACGCTGGAATGATCCACTTGCAAGGAAATGAAGTGTTGCCAGTACCTTCACCAGTGGCTGCACTGCTTGTGAGCGGTGTGTCTTGCTGGTGATGTCATCCTGCAGGGTTGTGGTTAGTTCAAGTATTGCATCTGGGCTGAATCTGAAGAGGCGATACACCTCCTCATCCCCCATGCCAAAGAGGCTCATGCGCGTGCGGTATATCCTCTCACGTGCCCGCCTCCTCCGTACCGGGGGACCCAGTACTAGTGCTAGGACCGCGACTGGCATGTTGGCACACAGAGGTGTTGTCCTTGCACGTGTGGTTGTTCAGCTTGCTAGTTTCGTCGGTAACGCTGCTGCTGTAGCTGCTCTCCTGCTGACCTGTGGCTGTCTGGAGTAAAGATAAAGCAGCTATTTGTAGAAATAACTTTGCGCCGGACGGACGAAATACGTGCGGCGCATGTAGCCAGCGTATGGTGCTAATCCGTTCGCGAATCGGGAAATCTCCCTCATTTGCATATTTGCAGGGGAAATCAATAGGCGCGACTGATGCGCCAAGCGAAATTATGCGCTGACGATACTCTGGCATCGGAAAGTTAAGCCGGTCGGGGAAAGCCCGTTTTCTGTCGCATCTAGTTTGGTGGGTGTAACAGAATGGCCCGTGACACCCAGAGACGTTGGAAGGATGAGAGATACTCTTGTGCCAGCAGCACCAAAAACTCTTGGGTCGAAATCCACCCTGTGCCCTTTTGGGTATAGGGTGGCTAATAGTGAATCCTAATTCATATTACATGAGATGGGACATTAATAATACTTCATATTGCAGGACTGAGATATCACAAGGATTCATGATGACATGACCAGGTCAGCCAGTGAGTCATACCTTTTGTATAATAGGCTATTGAAATATCCTAAGGTGTTGGCTAGTCAATGTAAAGACACCCACTCTCACTGCCATTGTGTGATAAAGCTGTATAGAGAACTTATTCAACAAGATGTCTGTGTTACTATTCAAGGTTAATTGAACCCTATTGATAATACGGTGCCGTCATGTCTAGCTACCAATTAAAGAATTATCCTAAGTGAGTGAATAGGGGGGTGGAGATGACATTGTCCTGTGATTAACTGTATTATGCTGTACTGGATATTAGAAGCTGAGAAAATACTAATAAATTGTCATATCTTTGGAAGCAAGAACGGAGCGCTGTCTCGTTTATTCTGGGAAAGGACTATGCAATATTGTCGGAGTGTGTCAGATAAGCTTGTCGTGGTTGGATGGAAGGTTGTAAGCGGTGGTTAACCGTTACATTGGTGGCACAGCAGTGGGATGATTCCATCTTCAGAAGGACGGCTACAAGGACACATGACAATGGAGACGGTGTATGAACGGATGAAGCTCTCTTCCCTCATGGACGTAGTGGAGAGCCAGGGCAGACCGGCCAGCAACCGTAAGAAAAGGGACATTATCGCAGAACTGGTCGAAATGGATAGAGCGAAAAGGCCCACCGTAGCAGACAGGACACCCGAAGAAGCAAGTTTTGATCGGGCTGTTGACATAAGACTGACACATTATGGTCCTAACCCTTCACCGGAGATCAGGGACCGAGTCATAGCGGCTCTGAATGCCACCTTGCTACAGAGGAGAAGTGCTGCAGCAGCTGAAGTCACAGCAGCACCAACTAAAGAGAGAGGAGAGGTGCAGATACCAGTCTCCATGGAAGAGGAATTCCAAAGAAGGGTACAAGAGATGCGGATACAGCATAGAGGACCAGTATCAGAGGGGGACACTGTGGTAGTGGATGGGACTGTGGTCTCCACTCACAGCAACCCAGCGGGAGAGCTGGCAACAGAGCAGAGTGTCATAGGCCTCTGCTCCTCACTAACAGAAGAAGGGGTTCCTGGGGTAGTGGATGGGACTTCAGTCTCCACTGGCACAACCCCAGAAAATGGTACAGGACTGGGACAGGAGGATGTCGGCTTTGCTTTGCAAGCACCGGGGGGTTTTCACCAAGCACCAGTGGATGGGACTTCAGTCTCCACTGGTATACCCCAGGAAGGGGGGGCAGTTGGCCCAGACCCCCAACAGCATGATGGACTGAGCCCAGCTACCCTGCCTTCTCCCCAGCGGCAGGCGTGTTCTCTGAGAGAGGCAGAGGTTGGCGGGGGGAGTAATGCTCAGTTTGGAGCCATTTATTTGGGGTACAGTATGGATACCAGCATTGGAGGACGGGAACTACTGGCGGACTTCGGAGTCAACCCGTTTGGGGTTCCCTCCTGTGTCCGTCTCCCACCGAAAGGGGAGAGATGTAACAGAATGGCCCGTGACACCCAGAGACGTTGGAAGGATGAGAGATACTCTTGTGCCAGCAGCACCAAAAACTCTTGGGTCGAAATCCACCCTGTGCCCTTTTGGGTATAGGGTGGCTAATAGTGAATCCTAATTCATATTACATGAGATGGGACATTAATAATACTTCATATTGCAGGACTGAGATATCACAAGGATTCATGATGACATGACCAGGTCAGCCAGTGAGTCATACCTTTTGTATAATAGGCTATTGAAATATCCTAAGGTGTTGGCTAGTCAATGTAAAGACACCCACTCTCACTGCCATTGTGTGATAAAGCTGTATAGAGAACTTATTCAACAAGATGTCTGTGTTACTATTCAAGGTTAATTGAACCCTATTGATAATACGGTGACATCATGTCTAGCTACCAATTAAAGAATTATCCTCAGTGAGTGAATAGGGGGTGGAGATTACATTGTCCTGTGATTAACTGTATTATGCTGTACTGGATATAAGAAGCTGAGAAAATACTAATAAATTGTCATATCTTTGGAAGCAAGAACGGAGCGCTGTCTCGTTTATTCTGGGAAAGGATATGGATCGTGTATGCAATATTGTCGGAGTGTGTCAGATAAGCTTGTCGTGGTTGGATGGAAGGTTGTAAGCGGTGGTAACCGTTACAGTGGGTACGGCCGCATAGATACTACGGCGCATCTTCACAGTTACGCGACGCATATCGAAATACTCCAGCGCAAGTCTTGCTGAATCTGGCCCTAAATATGAAAAGGACTAGTTTGCTTTAAGGCCTGCACAATAAGACACTTGCTGCATGAGCACCATAAAACATATAAAAGTGCCAACATTTCAGAAAGATTCAGATTCTTACTCACACATATTTCTCAGAGAAAAAACTTAGACAAGTTTTTAAATATTTAAAACTTGAAACCTTCAAACAGAATCACCAAATATGGGACATTTAGGAAGAAAAACATCAAAGTCCAACTAAGAGCTAAATAAATACACAGTGGAAATACATATAAGTGAGCTATCTCACCTAAGAAAAATTACTACTTCTGTCCATTCATTACTATTATTTACAGATCTCCCTTTATTTGAATGGCAACTATTATTCTGGTATTATGCCAAAGATTAGTTAAAGGAGTTGTAAAGGATTTTTTTTTTCTGAAATGACTGTTTACAGGGTGTAGAGACATTGGGCCAGATTCACAGAGCCCTTACTCCGGTCTATCTCGCGTTAGACCGGAGTACTTTCAAATTACGCGCGTCGTTTCATTAGTCTGAATCCTCAAACCATGAAACGACGGCTTCGGGCTTCAATCCGACTGGCTTACGTGTTCGTACACTTCGGATCTACGCTGCAATAATTTTGCGGCCGCTGGGTGGAGTTCCCGTTGTTTTCCGCGTAGGGGTATGCAAATGAGCTTTTTTCGACGATCCACGAAATTACGAACGTCGTTCGCAATCTCTTACGGCATCTGTAGTCATCTTTTTGCTGCGTAAAGTTATTCCAGCTTTTATCTGGTCTAGTATTAGACAGCCCATGTTAAATATGGCCGTCGTTCCCGCGTCAAATTTCAACGTTTTATTTTATTTTTTACGTAAGTCGTCCGGGAATAGGAATGTACGTAAACGACGCTACTCAAACAAAAAATTACGTAACAACGTTATTTCGCACAATGCACGGCGGGAAATTTCTGAACGGAGCATGCGCAGTTCTATCGCCGCGGGGACGCGCCTAATTTAAATGCTTTATGCCCCCTAATCGCGTAATTCGATTTCGCCGCGAGAAATACACTACGCCGCCGTACCTTACGGTCCAAAATCTACTTGAATTAGTCGTAGAGCCAGGTAAAATACGGCGGCGTAGTGTATCTCTGATACTCTGTGCCAATGTAATTGTACCTGAATCTGGCCCATAATAGTTAACTGATTCCTTTTTAAAACGATTAAAAATAGATAAAAATCAATCATATAATGTACCTGTAGTTTCTAGTTTTGTTTTTGCATGTTATTTTCTGCCTATGTGCTATACAGAGCATACAGAGCCATAGAGCAGTGATGGTTTGGAAAACAAAACTAGAAACTAGACACACAGTAATCACACCTCCTTGAAGTTAGTGACCACAGAGAGAAAGCTCCCAGATGACCACAGGGTCATCAGGAAACAGACAACCAGGAAGTGTGGAGATCAGAGAAGAATTACAGCAACTTGAGAGCAAACGCAAACAATGAGGACATGAAAACAGCACTGCATTAAGGTAAAGGAAGCTATTAAGATACAAAAAAAAAAATCCTTTACAAACCCTTTAAGTGACATAGTAATAAGCTGTTTGATTTCCGCACCTGAAAAAAAAAAGAAATTCATTAGGACTTTGCAGTACCCAAAGAACTTTTCCATCTTCTAGAGAAGTCAAACCTTTCACTTTCCAGAAAAGAACAAATGTATAATGTATAATTCTGGACTAAATCACCAAGAAAATGTATGTTTTAGAAGGCAAAAAATATCAAGCGTCATACTTTTTTTATGTTAGATTCAATCTAGTTTTTTATATCCTTCTTTATTCAAATAATGGCATGTCAGTTCTAAGTAAATTTACAGCATTAATTCCAGTGGACCAGTGAGGTCAATTACATTTACAGTATGTCATGTAAAGCTTTCTGTTCCAACTTGTAACAGGTCAAAAAAGAACTAGCCACACTTTTCCAGCACCCAGCAACAGTTAAACAAAACCCTCAGGCCTCGTACACACAACCGTTTTCCTCGACAAAATCCATCAAGAAAAATGCTGGCAGAGCTTTTTTTGCCGAGGAAAACGGTCATGTGTATGTTTTTCGTCGAGAAAAATGACGTGGATCTCGACGAGAAAAAAAGAAAACAAGTTCTCTTTTTTCTCGTCGCGTTTCTCATCGGGCTGGTGTACAATGAGAAACACATTTGTGTGTATGCTTAGAAACGCGCGCATGCTCAGAATAAAGTATGAGTCGGGAGCGCACCTTCGGTAAAAGTAGCGTTCGTAATGGAGATAGCACATTCATCACGCTGTAACAGACTGAAAAGCGCGAATCGTCTTTCACCAAACTTTTACTTAACACGCAGTAACATGAGATTAAAGGGTGGCGCCAGCACAATCAAACTTTCCCTTTATAGTGCCGTTATACGTGTTGTACGTCACCGCGTTTGAGAACGATGAGGTTTTGTCTTGACAGTGTGTACGCAAAGAAAGCTTGACAATATTCTCGACAAGCCTGACAAGGAACTCATCAAGGAAAACAACGTTTCATTTATGACGAGATTCTCGGTCGTCTGTACGAGGCCTCAGTGATGAAAATCTTACTATCATCTAAGTCACAGGAGATTCTTGAGGACAAGGTGCCTACAGGGGGAGATCTCAATATTAATATATGTAAGAACAGATGTAGAAGCAGTCTATTGTGAAATGTCCTTTGAATCTGTGAGGCCCCGTACACACGACCAAGCTTCTCGGCAGAATACAGCGAGAAGCTCGCTGGGAGACATATTCTGGCGAGAAGCTCGATCGTGTGTACACTTCCGACGAGCGTCCCGTCGGGAAGCTCGTCGAGCCAAAAAAGAGAGCACGCTCTCTTTTTCTTCGTTGTTCAATGAGGACTTTGGCTCGACAAGCTTTTTCGACCGCTCTTCGGGAACCTCGCCGGGCGGAACGATGGGTTTAGCCTGACGAGGTTCTCGTACGTGTGTACGCGGCTTGAGAGTTTTTTGCTAGAGGAGAAGAGCAGAATCAATCCAACCAGGTTCTTACAACAGTACTGCAGTATTTTATTTACCGTATTTATCGGCGTATACCGCGCACTTTTTTTCCCTGAAAATCAGGGCAAAATCGTGGGTGCGCGGTATACGCCGATAGCCGCTTTCCCGCGCCGAGTTTCAAATACTGCGCCGGCATATACCGAGCGCAGTACACTCGGGTATAGTCGGGCAGGCTTGGCTCCTTTCGCAATCACGTCCTGTACGTCCAGGACGTCAGCGCGAGAGGAGCCGAGTCTGCCCGACTATACCCGAGTGTACTGCGCTCGGTATATGCCGGCGGAGTATTTGAAACTCGGCGCGGGAAAGCGAGGAGGATGCCGCGAGGACGCCGGACCCGCGGAAAAGGACACCGGACCCGCCGAACAGGACACCGGACCCGACGAAGAGGACACCCCGAAGCCGCAGACGGACGCCGGACCGGACGAAGAGGACACCCGAAGCCGCCGATGGACGCCGCGCAAGACACCAAAACTGTAAGTACAAAAAACTTTTTTTTCACAGGAATGGCGGCAACTTTAGGGGTGCGCGCTATACGCGGGAGCGCGCTATACCCCGATAAATACGGTAAATCACTAGGAGGGAAAATTTCTCATTGGCTCATTGAGCATGTGATTCTTCTCTTCTACAGAGTAGAAATGCTAACCTTCTTTAAATACTGATACTAGACACACAGGGCCAGATTCACAGAGCGATTACTCCTGTCTATCTCGCGTTAGACTGGAGTACTTTCGAATTACGCGCGTTTTTTCACTACTCTGAAACCTCAAACCATGAAAATACGACTGCGGGCTTCAATCCGACTGGTTTGCGTATTCGTATGCCTTCGGATCTACGCTGCAATACATTTGCGGCCGCTGGGTGGAGTTCCTGTCGTTTTCCGCGTCGGGGTACGAACGTCAATCGCAATCTCTTTCGGCATCTTTAGTCATCTTTTTGCCTCGTAAAGTTATACCAGCTTTTTGCTGGTCTATTATTAGACAGCCCATGTTAAGTATGGCCGTCGTTCCTGTGTCAAATTTTAACGTTTTCCGACGTCTTTTTTTATTTTTGACGTAAGTCGTCCGGGAATAGGAATATCCGCAAACGACGCTACTCAAACAAAAAATGACGTAACAACGTTATTTCGCGCAATGCACGGCGGGAAATTTCTGAACGGAGCATGGGCAGTTCGATCGCCGCGGGGACGCGCCTAATTTAAATGCTTCACGCCCCCTAATCGCGTATTTCCATTACGCGGCGAGAAATACACTACAATACACTAAAATACGGCGGCCAATGTAATTGTATCTGAATCTGGCCCACACTGTTTATTTAGATTGTCCATTCTCTTTCTGTATAGGGATGATTGCACTGTAGTTATGTTAATAATAATAAAAAAAAAAAAATCTAAGTACCTTTTTCCTAATTGAAAATCATCTGTCACACGAGCCAGCTCTTTCCCAGCCTGTCTGCAAGCCTCTAGTCCTCTTCTACAGGTTTACATGTTAAAAAAAAAAAAACAGCCTTTGGAATACAGTGTAAAAAGAAAAAATTTATATCAATAGACTGTTTTAACCACGTAAGGACCGAGCCTCTTTTTGAGATTTGGTGCTTACAAGTTAAACATTTTATTTTTTTGCTAGAAAATTACTTTGAACCCCAAACATTATATATATTTTTTTCTAACACCCTAGAGAATAAAATGGCGATCGTTGCAATACTTTTTGTCATACCGTATTTGCGCAGCGGTCTTACAAGCACACTTTTTTGGAAAAGGTAATGTTACGCTGAGTAAATTTATACCCAAAACATGTCACATACCCACTCGTGGAATGAAAACCTTTACCCTTAAAAATCTTGCATAGGCTACATTTAACAATTTCTACAGGTTGCATGTTTTGAGTTACATAGGAGGTCTAGGGCTAGAATTATCGCTCTCGCTCTACCAATCGTGGCGATACTGCACATGTATGGTTTGAACACCGTTTTCATATGCAGGCACTGCTCACGTATGCATTTGCTTCTGCACAGAAGCACGACGGGACAGGCGTGTTCAATTATTTAACTTATTTATTTGACCTTTTATTTTTAATTTTTACACTGTTCTTTACAAAAAAAATGGGTCAGTTTTATTCCTATTACAAGGAATATAAAAATCCCTTGTAATAGGAAAAAAGCAGGTCCTCTTTTGAGATCTGGGGTCAAAAATACCTCAGATCTCATATTTACACTAAAAAGCAATAAAAAAACAAATAAATACATTTAATGTCATAAAAAAAAAAAAAAAAAATATGTCCCTTCAAGAGCATTGGACAGAATTGATATTTCGACGCCGCTACCGCCCTGCAATGATATGGAGATGGGTGGGGGCCAGCTTCCCCTGACTCATCTCCATGTTAGCCTAGGGAGAGGATGCGATTGCCTTCGCAGCTACCGACAGCTCCGGTAAGCAGCGGAGGGCACCGGAGAGTGGCGGAAGGGGGGACCCTCTTCCGCATTGATAAAAGTGATCTTGCGGCAAATTCGACCACTTTTATCTTGAAGCAGACCACCCGCTCTTGAAGGGGATACTGGGGTTATGGTAGCTAGCTGCTACCATAACAACGGTATTCCTCTTCAAAGTAACAACGTAAAACGATGGCAGGCGGTCCGGAAGTGGTTAAATTGGAATACAAATATATATGTATATATATATATATATATATATATATATATATATATATATATATAATATCAAATCTTTATTATTTTGCGGAAATAACATGGTGTGGGTGGATTTCTGCCAATCAAATGTTGTATCACACCCCTCCAGCCTGTGTCTTAGGCCTCGTACGCACGAGCAGACAGATTTGTTCAAATCTGTCTGTCCGACAGATTTGAACAAATCTGTCTGCTGGGATTTTGGTTTGCTCGTGTGTACACACGAGCAAACCAAAATCCCCGCCAGCAGACGGCGCGCTGACGTGTCGGTGATGTGGCGGTGACGTTGACGCCGCCACGTCACCGCACCAGGAAGTAAAACACTTCCGCGCATGCGCCGAATCCATTCGGCGGCGGTGCGGGACGACATGTCTGCTGGTAAGTGTACTAACCAGCAGACATGTCGGGTGGACGGATTACCACCCGATAGATTTCAAAGCATGCTTTGAAATCTGTCGGGTGGCCAAATCCGTCGGCTCGGCCGTACACACGATCGAATCTGTCTGCTGAAACGGTCCAGCAGACCTTTTCCAGCGGACAGATTTGATCGTGTGTACGAGGCCTAAGAATAAGAGGAAGCTGAAACCACCATTAATCTACATGTAATATCCCACCCCCATTGTGTTTAGATGGTTAGTGGGCATGGAGGAGGGTGCTGTCATTTAACACTGTTTATGTGCCCTCATGCGTGACTTTATGGTCACATGGGCTGCTCAGATGTGTTAGGCAGGAAACGCTTAGCATAGAAAATGCCTGAAAACTGAGGATGTGCAGAGCTGCCACCACAGCTGCAGAATCCCTAGCTGACTTGAGGATATGAACAGAAGGATGTAATAAAGCGCAGTGGAATCAACCAGTTTTTTTTTCTGTTATTTATGGGTGGAATATTTTGCAGGCTCCATAAAAAATAAAAAAAATAAAAAAAAAATGTAACCTGCAAAAAAATATGCATTTATTTTTTGTAAAAGGCAAACTTAGCCATGTAAACAGTCCAACCCTCCAGCAGATTTGTTAAGTAGAAATCAAGTCAGGTGGAGAGGTAAACATAGCTTTTAAACAGTCCAGCAGATTTGTTAAAGGGGAGTTCCAGCCTTTTAGAGTTTATTAAAAGTCAGTAGCTACAAAAAGTGTAGCTGCTGACTTTTAATTAACAGACACATACCTGCTCCATGGTCCAGCGATGCGGCCGCCTGGAGCTCCACACCCCTCCCCCCATCCAGCCGGCACCTTCATTCATAGTGTTGGCACCTAGCCGTGACAGCTTTTGGCTTCACGGCCGGGGCACTCAATGCGCATGCGCGAGTTGTGCTGCACTCTATGAATGGACAGGCGATCTCCTGGGACCTGTCACGTGTCCCTGGAGATCGTCAAAAGGGAGCCGCCTAAGGCGAGAAGAAAAGTCGCAGAGGCGGTCCCTGGGCAGAGGGAGGAAGTGGGACAGGAAGTCCCACTCCTACCGAAGCCCCCACCCCCCAAAAAAAAATGACATGCCAAATGTGGCATGTAAGGGGGTGAGGAGTGCTTAAAGTGGAAGTTCCACTTTTGGGTGGAACTCCGCTTTAAGTAGAGGCCTCTACAATTTTCTGCCAGAGTAACGTGAATATATTTGCACTGAATACAAAGTAAAAATCAAAAACTTATTTCCCTAGAAACTTAAAGACCATCCAAAGAGAAGAGAATACAGCAAATGCATTAGTGCATTCAATTTTTTTTACTTTAGCCTATGATTTCCCTTCAATCCTCCCCTTAAATGATTCAGCTAGATTTGGCAAAACACAAAAGGTCATTCTCACTGCTCCTAATAGCTATGGAGAGCCTTGAAAATCCTCTGGAGTGATCAACAAAGCTAGATCTTCCTCTGCAGATTTTTGTAATTGGCAATTATATTTCCAGAAACTGACAGTCTGGATTCTAAAAAGATAATTCTATGTTGTCTTGATACATAGCATTATGAGTCATAATCCAGCCAAGGAAAGAATTTGATTAATAATCTGCATAAGCCTTTTAGCAGTACAGTATCAGGGAGTCTCCAAATGTTTAATTTGTGGCCCCACACAGCAGTGTACGTTCTACCTGGACAGTGTGCGTTCAACAGCATCCCATATTATCACAAACTAGGTGTCTAGTGACACATAAAAGTAGTTGTTCAACATCAAACATGCCAATTTTATGATCAAAAAGGGGAGCTGTAATAATATTTTGGTTTATTTATGGAACCAGTGTCTTCATCAACCAAATATGGTCATGTTCATATATGGTCATTGATGTCACCCATGAGACTCCACCCCCTATAACGACTTTCATCCTATCGTACTTTCATTCAGTGGGAGGCAAGCCAATGAACAGTACATGTCCTAGCGGCAAGCTTTTTTTTTTCTTATGTGGGGTCAGCTGGTCGGTGGGCATTGTAATTGACATGGATCTACATCTCTGGACAATGTTATTAAAGGTGGATGTGCATTGTGGACTTTTTTGGGTTTACTTCTTTATCAAATGGTTGTCATAAACAGTGTTTATGTTTTTTGTTTTTTTTACTGTTTAGATAAAAAAAATGATCAAGTGGGGCTTCTACAGTATGTACCACATACACACTACTCACATAGTAGGGGTGTACCTGGGTGCCTCCTTACTGTTATTATTTTTCAGACAAGGATCTGGTGACTGGGTAGGATTCAAGGTTAAAGGATACAGTAGCTTGGGGAATCTCAGAAGTGTGGGGAAGTTACTTGCCCGCCACATAATTATCACAGTGCGCTGGACTGTATGTGACATTTGTATCTTCCTGTGTGTTTTCAGTCAAATAGATTTGGAGTTTCTCTCTAATGGTGACTGGCAGGAAAAAGCTTTAAATGAGTGTTCATACTAACTCTAGAAGCAATATTTACTGGATTAGCCAACCTGTAACTAATAGGGAGTGCTGTGTGTTTTAATTTCTTTCTTCTTAGTATCATCATTTGCAACACATTTAAGTACTGTATTTATTGGCGTATAACACTCACTTTTTTACCCTGAAAATAGAGGGTCAACTTTGCCTGCGTGTTATATGCATTGGGCTGTGGAAAGTTTTTTTTCCTGAAACTTCCCTCTTAGGTCGCGTACACACGATGAGACATGTCCGCTCAAACTTGTCCGATGGACCATTTAGAGCGGACATGTCTCATCGGATTTTGGTCCGATGGCTTGTACACACCATCGGATCAAAATCCCCACCGGCAGACAGCGCGGTGACGTGGTGGTGACGTTGACACCGCCACGTCACCGTACCAGGAAGTAAAAAACTTCCACGCATGCGTCGAATCCATTCGAAGCATGTGCGGGCAGATATGTCCGCTGGTTAGTGTACTAACCAGCGGACATATCCGACGGACATGTCTCGGGTGGACAAATTTTAAAGCATGCTTTAAAATTTGTCCGCCGGTCAGACATGTCCGCTAGCCCATACACACGATCGGATTTGTCTGCTGAAACGGTCCGTCGGACCAGTTTCAGCGGACAAATTTGATCGTGTGTATGCGGCCTCAAAGTTAGGGTGCGTGTTATATGCCTGTGCGTGTTATACGCTGATAAATACGCTAGTTCATATTTGTGATATTTGTACTGTATGGAGATATTATTACAACAAATTAATAAGGAAATACCACCATATCAGTGATCATGAGTTTGGAGGTAAATAAGCAGTTTCCATGTTGGTGCAAATTGTTGTCTTATTATTGCATTACATCTTTAGGTCAATTTTGAGTCAATTCTGAGGTCAAAGGGCTTTTTATCCATGAAATGGATACAGTGCCCAGAGGCGAATTAGTTTGCATGTGTTGTGCTATATGAGTTTCTCACTCACTCACTCACTCACTCACTCACTCACTCACTCACTTACTCACTATGGGCCAGATTCAGATACACTTAATATTGCGCTGCGTAATCGAAATACTCTACGCTGCCGTATTTTACCAGGCTCTACACCGAATCCTGATAGATTTTTGCCTGTACGCTATGGCGGCGTAGTCTATTTCTCGCCGCGTAATCGAAATACGCGATTGGGGGGCGTGAAGCATTTAAATTAAGCGCGTCCCCGCGGCGATCGAACTGCGCATGCTCCATTCAGAAATTTCCCGCTGTGCATTGCGCGAAATCACGTCGTTACGTCATTCGTTGTTTGAGTAGCGTCGTTTACGAACATTCCTATTCCCGGACGACTTACGTAAAAAATAATAAAAGACGTCGGAAAACGTAGAAATTCGACGCGGGAACGACGGCCATACTTAACATGGGCTGCCTAATATTAGAGCAGCAAAAAGCTGGTATAGTTTTACGCAGCGAAAAGATGACTAAAGGTGCCGTAAGAGATTGCGAATGAAGATCGTAATTTCTGGGATCGCCGGCAAAAGCTCATTAGCATACCCCGACGCGGAAAACGACGGGAAGTCCACCCAGTGGCCGCAATTCTATTGCAGCGTAGATCCGAAGGCGTACGAACACGTAATCCAGTCGAATTGAAGCCCGCAGCCGTCTATTCATGGCTTGAGGTTTCCGACTAGCTAGAAAACGCGCGTAATTTGAAATTACTCCAGTCTAACACTAGTTAGACAGGCGTAAGGGCTCTGTGAATCTGGCCCAATATTGCCAGGATGTGGGAATACATTACAGCAGCAAGCAGGTTTAATTTATTTTTTTCCTTTACAAATTTCATTTTGCTGCTCTCATTCATTACACTATGCACAACCGCCATGTAAGAAGCCTTACATAGTGTGGGGCGTGGACTGAGCCCCCTGAGCCATGATTGGCCAAAGGCAATCTACCTGTGATTGGCCAAAATAGGTCAGTTGCATGCTTTGGCTAATCATCAGCCTTCAATGCACTGCGATCTCTCAGTGCATTGATTATCCCACAGTTCATTATGGGGTGTTCCGCGGTAACTTGAATTTCCCGAGAATGCCCCATAATGTTCTAAATTCGACGAACAGGCGAACACCTGATGAACATCGGGCTCATCCCTATATACATTACCAGGGCCGCTGATAGGGGGGGACCACCAGCCCTCGTGTAGGGGGCCCGGGCACACAAGGAGGCCTGGACAGCAGGAGGACAGCATCTCACACCCAGCAACTCAAAGCCGGTTTCTCTCCATCTCGCTCCCACGGCTTTCAGCTGCTAGGTGAGAGACACAGGGCTGAATTTAACTACTTGCCGACCAGCCACCGTCATATTACTGCGGCAGGTCGGCACTGCTACGCGAGAGCACGTAGCTCTACGTCCTATCTTTTTCGGCCGCCAGGCACGCACGCTCGTTCGTTACAGAGCGGGGACCGGGAGCTATGTGTGTAAACACATAGCTCTCGGTCCTGTCAGCGGGGAAACGCTGATCTCCTGTTCATACAATGTATGGACAGAAGATCAGTGATTTTCCCTAGTGAGGCCATCCCCCCATACAGTGAGAACACAAATAGGAACACACTTAACCCCTTCCCTGCCCCCTAGTGTTAACCCCTTCACTGCCAATGGCATTTTTATAGTAATCATCCAATGCATTTTTATAGCATTGATCGCTATAAAAATGCCAATGGTCCCAAAAATGTGTCAAAATTGTCCGATGTGTCCGCCATAATATCGCAGTACCGAAAAAAAATGCTGATCGACCGCCATTACTAGTAAAAAAAAAATATTAATAAAAATGCCATAAAACTACCCCCTTTTTTGTAAACGCTATAAATTTTGCGCAAACCAATCAATAAACGCTAGTTGCTTTTTTTTTTTACGAAAAATATGTAGAAGAATACGTATCGGCCTAAACTGAGGAAAAAAAATTTTTTTTTAGACATTTTTTGGGGATATTTATTATAGCAAAATGTAAAAAATATTGCATTTTTTTCAAAATAGTGGCTCTATTTTTGTTTATAGCGCAAAAAATAAAAACCGCAGAGATGATCAAATACCACCAAAAGAAAGCTCTATTTGTGGGAAAAAAAGGACGCCAATTTTGTTTGGGAGCCGCATCGCACGCCCGCGCAATTGTCAGTTAAAGCGACGCAGTGGCGAATCACAAAAAGTGCTCTGGTCAGGAAGGGGGTAAATCCTTCCGGGGCTGGAGTGGTTAAGGGATGCCGGAGTGGGTTGTTATGCCCTCCTGGCTGGCCGCTGCTGAGATGCTTCCCCCGCCCCCTCTCCACCCACATTCACAGCTGGAATGAGGAGACGGCAGCTTGGAGCCTGGAGCGGTGAGAGAAGAAGCGCCAGCGGGAGGTGTGCTGTGTTTTGTTCTCCCCTCCTGTCAGTAGAGCGCTGGTCTTTACAGTACATAAGACCGCTCTTACTGTAGATCGTAAGGCACTGTACACACACCGCCCCCTATCCACATTTGTTGCTGCTGGGAGGTGAGCACTGAGCAGCCTTTGGAGGAGATGGGGCGCTGTGTGTGTGTACAGTGCAATTCAATCTACAGTAAGAGTGATCCGGTCTCATGTACTATAAAGACCAGCACTCTTCTGACAGGAGTGGAGAACAAAACACAGCACACCTCTTTCTGGCTGTGTTAGCATTGGCAAATGTAATGGGGATTTGGGGAGGGCTATATGTGTGAGGAGAAAGAATGGGGGGATATGTACTGGGAGGAGAGATTATTTGGGGGGCAGGGGGGAATTTAGGGGGGTTGTGCTAGGAGGGGGATTTTTGTATGTAAATTTGTGCACGGGGGCCCCGTCAGGTAGGCTGTACGGGTGCCCCGTGATTTCTATAAGCGGCCCTGTACATTACACCAGAGTCTGGCTTTACCTTGGGCAAATTAAGTTTGTGCCTTGAGTAAGCTTTACACTTTTACCAGTAATCACTGCATTGATCTTCTATATGGTTAGCAGCAGGCCTTCCACTGCAATGTTCTGAAAAAGGTTTGAATTTGTGACATTTGAAAGATTTTTGTTTTTTACTCTAGTAGGGAGAAATCAATTTCTGCTGTTGTCAACCTGAAGGATTACTGCAAATAAGAAATCTTACTACTGATTTTCTTTTTCACCAAGAAGCAAAAAAACTTGATAATAATAATAAATACAAATAATAATATTTTAACCTCAACTTCTTTAGCACATGTACTTAGCTAATAACTGTAGAGCAAATTTACATTAATACAGTTCTACAACATTTCTGCAATAATTCATTACAATTAATAACTTTACTGTTTTACGGGATACTGGAACGCAGAAAGTATAATAAACAAAACAATGTTTTCACTGATGGCTAAATGTGTTTATAAATAAAACGCTTTTTTACTTTGACACACATTTTTTATGAAAATACATCTTTTTAAGACAAATCTACAGCAAATATATTGTTAAAGGTCATTGCAACAAATTACTGTAATTATAACAACATTGTACTCATACATCTATATAAACATATTATTACATTTGTAAACTGTGCATTTTCTTGAGCATAATTCTGTAGTATTATCATGAGGATACTTTAATATATATTGTTTATTATATTATGTGTTTAAAGGGGTTTGTTTTTTATTTTCTAAATAGGTTCCTTTATGCTAGTGCATTGTTGGCTCACTTACCTTTTCCTTCAATTTCCCTTCTAATGCCGCGTACACACGGTCGTTTTTTGCGATGAAAAAAAACGACGTTTTTTAAAACGTCATTTAAATTGATCGTGTGTGGGCAAAACCAAAAAAAATTCCAACATGCTTGAATTTTTTGTGTCGTTTTTCAAAACGTCGTTTTTTGTTTCACAAAAAGTCACCGTGTGTAGCAAAAACGTTGTTCAAAACGACGTTTTTCAACCCGCGCATGCCCAGAAGCTAGTTATGAAGCGAGCTTCAATGGAAAAGAGTGGTGAACGTAACCTTGCTTTTTGTGAAAAAACGATGCTGTGTATGCAAAATTGTCTTTGAAAAGTGACGTTTCAAAAACGTTGTTTTTTACTTCACAGAAAACGTTGTTTTTTTTCATCGCAAAAAACGACCGTGTGTACGCGGCATAAGGCCCGGATTCACATACATCAGCGCATATATATGCCGCCGTAGCTTATGTCTTTTATGCTACGCCGGTGCAATGCGGAGAGGGAAGCATGGAATTCACAAAGCAAATGCTCCCAACGTTGCGCAGGCGAAACGGAAATTCGTAGGCATAAGCCGGCCTAAGTCAAAGTAGGTGGAAGTGGGCGTGATACATTTAAATGAAGCGGGACCCCATGCAAATGATGGGCCGAGTGTCACACAAGTACTTAAAACGAACTGCGCATGCGTCATGCTTTGGACGCATCCCAGTGCACATGCTCACAATTACGTCGAAACAACTGCCTAAGATACGTCAAATCACTGCCTACGACGTGAACGTAACCTACGCCCAGCCCTATTCACATACAACGTAAACTACGTAAAATTTGATGGCATTCTTTCCCTGGTCCATACCTTTGCATGAGTTGCGCCTCCTATATGGGGAATAACTTTACGCCGGACATACGACTTACGCAAACCGTGTATATTATGCGCCGGGCGCAAGTACGTTCGTGAATCGCCACATTTGCCTTATTTGCATATTTGAATCGAAAATCAATTGGAATACTGTATTACAGATTATATTTACTATGTACTGTGATAATGCTATATGAATAACTGGTATATACATTCTATAGAGTGATTTAACCTTAGGATTGGGAGGGGGGAGGGGGGGAATATTTATATATGGTGAAGCCATTAGGGGGAGGGAGGACATTACCCTGGAGTCATTAACGAATAGGTACATAGGGAGAATGAGTAGTTCTCGAGGGGGGCGATGATATGAGGGGGGTGTGAGGGGGGGGAGGGGAGAGAGGGGGGAGGAATGAAATTAGGATAACTCGAGAGCCAGGGATTAACAAAGATAGGCAACATAATATTTATAATATGTAGTATAATATATATAGTATAATTTAAATAAAGTGGAGTTGGAAGGAGGGCTGGAGGGAGCGGGGGCACCTAGGTACAGGAGCGTGCGTAACCAGTACCCCCCGATAGGGAATTACTCAGGGGAATACTCAGGGGACAGGGTATTAGAGTAAGCAAGTAGGAGCTAAATTGGCTCTGGGGTAGAGGGGGGGGTCTGTGTACTGAACCCCCCCGATCTCCACTGTCAATAAGTTAGGGGAAGCGGAGGGTTGGGTGGGGCGGGGGGGGGGGTTTTCCTTTTTTTTTTTTTTTCTCCTTCTCTCTCCTCTCTCCTCTCTTTGCTGTGGTGCCCTCCCCTTCCTCCCTCATTTACTCTCCTCGTCTCCCTGGTCTAGGGGGAGAGGGGGGGAAGGAGGGGGGGAGGAAAGGGGAGGGCCCCGGGTTGCAAGATGGGGGGTATAAGGATTACCACTTTTAATGTCAAGGGACTAAACACCCCAGAAAAAAGGAGAATGCTCCTTAGCAAACTCAAAAAAATGCGCTCAGACGTGGCCTTTGTCCAAGAAACCCATCTTAGAGCCAGTCGGTTACCCTATCTACAAAATAGATTCTTCCCCTGTGCCTACCACTCCTTTAGCCCAACATCTAAATTTAAAGGAGTGGCTATACTAATATCCAACCAGATCGCCTGGTCACTAACGGAAAAACAGATAGACGAAAATGGAAGGTATATATTCTTAAAAGGTACCTTAGGAGACGAGAAAGTAACATTAGCTACTGTATATACACCTAATACGTATCAAGATACCTTCCTAATTAAAGTACTGTCCAAATTAGACAAATTTGTAGAAGGTAAGTTGATCCTAGGAGGAGATATTAACATGACACTGGACCCCAAATTAGATACATCTCTAGGATCTTCCTCTCTATCGGGAAAATCTAGGAGGCCTGTCCTACGAAAGTTAAAAGAAATGCATCTGGTTGATGCTTGGAGGATATTCCATGGGGAGGAGAGAGATTATACCTTTTATTCCAATCCACATAAAAGGTATTCCCGGTTGGATTATTTCTTGATCCCTCATTATCTACTGACAGGAGTTGAAGAAGTAAACATTGGGAATATAACTTGGTCAGACCACGCCCCAGTGGTAATTGACATAACAATATCAGGCAAGGCTCGCTTCACGGGGTATCGTTGGCGTCTGAATGAAAGCTTACTACAGACCCCAGAGGTTAAAGAGGCAGTAGAAAAGGAACTAGGAGAATACTTTTGGATCAACGATACCCCGGGGAGCGACCCAAGTGTGGTGTGGGAGGCCCACAAGGCGGTGATGAGGGGATTATTGATAAAGCATGGGGCAAGAATAAAAAGAATGCGAGAAAATCAGGTTAGGAAACTAACGATAGACATCCAAACCTTGGAAATGCAACATAAAGGTACACAGTCAATAAGCGTAGGAGAAGAACTAGGACATAAAAGGAGGGAGTTAGCTGACCTACTGAGGTATAAAGCTAAAGCGATTATTCAAGTAGACAGAAGGATAACATATGAACTAGGGGATAAGTGCGGTAAAGTCTTAGCAGGGAAATTGAAAGACACTAGGAATACTGTGTATATACCACATATTAAGGGTAAGAATGGTCAGGTAAGGTCACTCCCTAAAGATATAGCACAGAGATTCAGAGAATACTATTCCTCCCTATACAACTTAGAACAAATAGATATCCCTAGAGGAAGGATAGAGGATTATTTATCCTCAGCACATCTTAAAAGATTATCTTCAACTGAAAGGGAGAACCTGGACAGACCCATCTCAATGGAGGAACTCCAAGGAGCTATGAAAATGGTTAAAAAAGGGAAAGCTCCAGGCCCGGATGGGTTCTCTATACAATATTACCAGCATTTCTACCTCGCTCTGGGACCGTATATGATTAGGATGTTCAATGAGATCGGCCGATCTACCGCACTCCGCCCGGAAACCCTCATGGCACATATTGTGGTGATTCTCAAAGAAGGGAAGGACCCGGCGGAGTGCGGTAGCTATCGCCCGATCTCATTGTTGAACACAGATCTAAAACTTTTCACTAAATTAATAGCAGCCCGATTACAGCCCCTCTTGACACAGCTAATACATCTAGATCAGGTAGGCTTTATCCCGACCCGGGAAGCCAGGGACAATACCATCAAAGTGCTGAACCTGGTACACTGGGCAAGGGAAACCAAAACACCTTCAATCTTTCTGAGTACAGACGCCGAAAAGGCCTTCGACCGATTCAATTGGAAGTTTATGGCAGGAGTATTAAGACACATTGGACTGGGAGAACATATGTATAGATGGATTATGGGGGTATATACTACACCTCAAGCACTAATTAAGGTAAACGGGATCCTCTCAGAGCCCACTAAAATATTGAATGGAACAAGACAGGGGTGCCCATTGTCCCCGCTATTATACGTCTTGACACTGGAACCTCTGTTGAATAGGATAAGGCAAAACCCGAGAGTCCGGGGATTAGATATAGGGAACAGAGAATATAAAATCTCTGCATTTGCAGATGATATGCTGTTCACCATATCTCATCCCCGGGAATCACTACAGAACCTGATGAGAGAAATAGAGGATTATGGGGAATTAGCAAATTTAAAAATTAATTATGAGAAATCAGAAGCAATGAGTGTGGAATTACCGGGGGGCTTACAACAAACCCTAAAACCTAGTTTTAAATTTAAGTGGGTTAAGACATCCCTGAAATATCTGGGGATACATATCCCACCAAAATTAGGTAACAGTTTTGAAGCAAATTTCCCTCCATTGATGAATATAATCAAGGATACTTTGAGGAAATGGCAGAGGGGATTTCATTCTTGGTTTGGGAGATGTAATGCTATCAAGATGAGCATACTCCCTAGAATACTATATTTGCTTCAAACAATACCAATTAAGATCCCCCCTGCCTTTTTACTCCAAGTAAATAGGCTTCTTTTCAAGTTCATTTGGTCTAAGAAAAAACCCAGGGTCAGTAGGAGTAGGATGTTTTTACCTAAGAGTAACGGAGGCTTAGCAATACCAGATGTAACTAAATACTATCAAGCGGTCCATATGGGTAGGATTATAGAATGGGGTAGGAGTATAGGATCAAAGCTATGGGTAGACCTCGAACAAGAAATCAGTCAAGTCCCACTGCAAAGAGCACCCTGGTGCTATCAAACATTGCCGATACAATTAAAAAATCATCCAATTATAGGGACGACGCTAGCAATAGGCCACAAGATATGCCAGTTAGGTAAACATACCTCAAGCTATTCCCCCCTGTATCCAGTACTAGGAAACCCACGCTTCCCACCAGGTATGGAGAAAGGAGCATACAGGAATCTGAGAGAGAAGGGCCTTATACAGACAGTAAATTTCTCAGAACGAGACAGATGGCCAACTGTATCCGAATTGGTACTCCCGGAAGGAAGATATGGGGTTAAAAATTGGCAAGCTATACAATTGTGTCACTTCCTGAACTCCTTGGGACCAATAAGTAGATACAAAAGGGAATTAACACAATTTGAAAGATACTGTGAAGACCAGGAACCCCCAGATAAACTACTGTCTAGGATGTATAGGTTAGGAATAACACCCTTAGAAGGCCAGGAGATACCATCTATAAGAGAATGGGCCAGAGATATGGAGAGAAATTTCTCACAAACTCAGCAGCAAAAAATAATTAATCTAACCATGAAAACATCAATAAGTACTAGGCTCCAAGAATTAAATTATAAAATATTAAATAGATGGTACTATACACCAGAGAAACTGAGTAGGGTGTACCCGGGAACCTTAGATACCTGTTGGAGATGCAAAAAAGATAGGGGAACTATGTACCATTTATTCTGGACCTGCCCAAAGATTAGGAAATACTGGCAGGAAGTAATAAGGATAACCCAAAAATTTACAACAACGATCCAGCTTTCTGTCTGCTGCACTTAACACAGATTCCAATAAGAAATCGATCATATGCCACATGATCAACAAAGCTAAGGTGGGGATAACTCAAAATTGGAAAAAAAACAACCCCCCTACGATAACCGACTGGCTCTATAGGGTGAGGAATATTTGCGCAATAGAAAGGAACCAAGATAGAAAGGAACAATATAATATGACCTGGGGAACATGGAACGCATTTATGTATTCAGAAGAAGGGAGAAAGTTGATGGGGGGGGGAGTGGAGGAACGGGATAGAATAAGGCCCTAAGAAATCGGATAAGGAGTTTTGTCCCATAAGAGGGGAGAGGAGGGAGAAAGTGGGTGGGGGGGGGGTTTACACATTTTTTTTCCTTTGGGGGTAGGGGAGGGTAGGGGGGGAAGAAGGAAATAAAAGGAGATACGGTAACACAAGAGAATACGGGAATTATAAATGGAATTAAGGACAGGGGGGGGGGGGGTTGGGGTAAAAAGGACAATCAAAGATGGATAATAGGGAAGGACTGGAGAAAACAGGGGAATATACCACCCTATTAAATAGAGGGGGAACTTAAACTTGGAGGAGAAACTTCAGGGCTTTGCAGCTAGGTGAACCCCAGACGTAAACAACTAGCCTCCATCCACCCCTACCCTGTTACCTCTACGTTTTTCTCCTAGTCCTAACAAATATAAAGGATTACGAGACAATAAGTTACTGTCCTGTATATATGTTTTGTTATAATGTGATGAATAAGAAATTTTTGTTGTAAAACCAATATTTCCTAAATAAAAAAAAATAAAAAAAGAAAATCAATTGGAGCGCAACATGCGGCCAGCGTAAATATGTGCCCACTATACGCTGGCGTAGGAAAGTTACGTCGGCCGGCTGAAGCCTATTTTTTGACGTATCTTGGTTTGTGGGTAGGCGTATAGATACGACGGCGCACATTAGCTAGCCAGTGAGGCAGACGGATTAGCTACAGGAGCTCCAGCGGCGCACGTCTCCTAGGAGTAGGAGCGTGTGAGTCATAGCTCCAGGCAGGCGTAGGAGGCAGACAGGCAGAGTCCCTCCCAGCCCTGCTAGCCCGGTCTTCTCTCCAGCTCCAGCCTGGAAAAACCTGTACCCCAGTCCGAGCACTCCTCTAGCCCAGCTCCTTGGCTCTCCTGAAGGTAAGAGCCCTCCACTGAAGCTGCTGACGGCCGTCCTTTTTAGGATAAAGCCGCAGCAATCACGGATCCCCCTTGCTCCTTTTGGTTCCTTTCCTCGGTGCCCCGCACTCCCACACCTCCATCCTCACCAGGGGCCCCCTCCTGTAACCTCCCCGCGGCAATTCCGACGTTCGGGGGCACTTTTTTGAAAGCACCGCGCCAGGCCGACCTGAATCGCGGGGCCGCGGTTTAGGAAAGACCGCGGCTTCACTTGCGGCCTAACGGCGCGCGGCTCCCCACGCCCTGCTAACTTCACCCAGCCTCTGGGAAACCCCCCCTCACCCCAGAAGGACAGCCATCTGTCCTTGTTTTCGCCCTCTCAGCCCCTAGATCATCCGGAATACACCTCATCTGTTCAGCCCTCATCCCACTGCCTGAGCAGGCAGCCATCCTACCAGACCAGCAACACGTTCCCCCTCTCATCCCCAGCCCCCCCTTGTCTCGTGAACGAATAGAAGCTTGATCCAGGGGTTAACCGATCGCCTTTTATAGGGGTCAGGAAGGAATTTTTTTCCCTACCGGAGCATATTGGCCCAGCACCGCCAGGGTTTTTTTGCCTTCCTCTGGACCAAGCCAATTTCCCCTCTCCCCCCCCCCCCCCCAAGGTGTATTGCGATTATGGCAGGTCGACAATATTCGGCCGAAACCATTTGGAGTTTGAGGCAATTCGCCGCAATACTGCCAGCCATCACCAAAAATGCCCTAAGAACTGAGCGACTTTTGAGAATCGATCATCGATCGACTGTCAGACGTTTCAGCCATTTACCCCAGCTCAAGCACATATCATGTGCTCTGATTAACACAAGATCGGCAGTAAAACACCGACTAGAAATCCGCGACTTCATTCAACAAAATGATTTAGACTGTCTTTTTATTACAGAGAGCTGGCTCACAGCTGACTGTAACACCATTCTAGGAGAACTGGTGCCAGAAAATTACCGTATTATAACGGAAAACAGAATAGGGCAAAGAGGAGGCGGCCTGGCGGTGATCCACAAGACTCACCTTACGATCACCAAACCAGTCCGCCAAAACCCTCTTCCATTCATGGAAACCCTTACTCTGCAACTGCAAGCAATTTCAAAGGAGACCGTCCACATTCTGCTCTGCTATAGGCCGCCCGGCCCAAAATCGCAGCTGCTATCATCTTGGACGGATTTCTTCTCCACTTATACCCTCAACAGCAAACATCTTTTGCTGCTAGGGGATTTCAATCTCTGGGCTAACTCCTCACAAGACCCCATTGCTGACGCCTGTATTGACCACCTGGAAGGATTAGGATTACAGCAACTAGTATGTGGGCCCACACATGCTTCAGGTCACACACTTGATCTTATTTTCAGACAAGCGCTGGAAATAAAAATTAGGGAAAATGAAAAATTGCCATGGACAGACCACCATGCAATTATATTCAGTATTTCCACCATCCCCCCTGCAACAAAAACATCAAATCCAGTGACAACACACTGGACTAGATGTCAGAAGAAGCTCCACTCGGAACTCTTCAAAACGACTTTAAGGAAAAAAATAGAAACAACTCAGCCGCATCAAACGGCCGTTGAAACATTGGAAGCCATAAATTCGGCCATGCTACAGTCAGCCGACTTGGTAGCGCCGAAACGAATAACCCGCATTCGGAAAAACAACAGCAGCTGGTTTAACAACCAGCTGTCGTTACTGAAGCAAGAACGCAGAAGGGCAGAATCTGCCTGGAAAAGATGTTCTTCAGAGCTAAACCTATCCATCTACAAGGCGACTACAAGGAAATACCACAAAGGAATTTTCCAAGCCAAGAAAAATTATTTTTCGGAGGCTATCAACGGTGCCCTAAACCGCCCCCGCAAACTCTTCAAGATTGTCACCCAGACCATGAAGCCAGGATGCATTGAAGCCCCCAGTCCGGACACACAAGAATTTTGCAATGAGCTATCGGATTGCTTCATTAATAAAATCAAAGCAATCCGTGAAAGCATTCAGCAAAACAATTCTTCCCCTAGCCCCCCCCCGCAGCCTCTCACACAGCACCCATAATAATTCTCTGATATCAGGTAAGTTCACCCTGGAACCCATCTCCATCGAGACTACTAAGAATGTCATTTGTACTCTGCGCAATGGCGCAGCGCCAAATGACATTATCCCCACAAAACTGCTGAAGGAATGCGCCTACATCCTGGCTCCTCCCATCACGCAGCTTATCAACCAGTCTTTCTTGGAGGGCATAGTGCCCTCACAGTTGAAAGAGGGTATAATCCAACCCATCCTGAAGAAACCCTCCTTGGACCCTAAGGACCCACTCCATCGCCGTCCCATAACAAGCCTCAACGTACTCTCTAAGATAATGGAAAAGGTAGTGGTAAAACAGCTGCAACTGCATCTAGATACCTACAAGTTACTTGACCCATTGCAATCAGGCTTCCGTCCCGGTCATGGGACGGAAACAGCATTGCTGAAAGTATGGGACGATGTTCTCAAGGCCGCAGACGAAGGAGAATCTTGTCTCCTGGTTCTGTTGGACCTAAGTGCAGCTTTCGACACTGTAGACCACAATCTGTTACTGACTCGGCTTGCTGAAGTAGCCAGAGTCGCAGAAAGCGATTTATCTTGGTTCTCCTCTTTTTTGGAAAACCGATCGCAAACAGTGAAGTTAGGACCTTTTACGTCTGAAAAACGCACAGTAACATGCGGAGTCCCTCAAGGATCGCCTCTGTCACCAGTGCTGTTTAACATATATCTCCGTCCTCTTTTTGAGATTATCAGCAGCCAAAAACTGCTCTATCACTCATACGCAGACGACACGCAACTTTATTTCCGCATCTGCAACAGGCAGGATCACCACCTCAATCTAGAGACATGTCTCTCTTTGATAGAGGACTGGATGACAAAGAGTTATCTTAAACTCAACAGAGCGAAAACAGAACTTCTTCTGTTTCACGCCAAACGCAGGAATCAACTTTCAACAGCGTGGACCCCCCCACCTATTTTAGGCAAATTCATCACCCCTAGCGCCAAAGTCAAAAGCCTAGGGGTCATTTTTGACTCCTTTATGACAATGGACGCACAAATAGGGTCAGTAGTCAGCGGATCTCACCATCTACTGCGCCTACTACGTAGACTCACTCCGTTCATTCCCAAAGAAGACTTAGCGGTCGTGGTGGGAGCTATTGTAAACTCCAGGTTGGATTATGCAAATGCCCTTTACCTCGGCCTCCCCAAGTACCAAATCGCCCGTCTGCAAGTCGTTCAGAATACGGCCGCCAGACTGGTGACTGGGAAAAAACCCTGGGAATCCATCTCACCTTCACTGAGAGCCCTTCATTGGCTGCCAGTTAAAGACAGAATTGCTTTTAAAGCTCTCTGTCTTACGCATAGATGTGTCCATGGGAATGCCCCCATTTATTTATGCGAAATAATAAAAGCGCATAATCCCAATCGCGTTTTGCGATCCACGAATCAGAACCTGCTCCAGGTTCCGAAAGCCAACTTCAAATCCAAAGGAGAAAGAAGATTCGCGATCCAAGGTCCCAGACTATGGAACGCTTTACCAACCAGCATTCGGTTGGAGGAGAACCACCTAGCATTCAGGAAAAAGGTCAAGACTCTTCTCTTTTGATATCAAAGGAGACTGGAACAACAAGCGCCCAGAGGCGATTCAGTTCGCATGTGCCGCGCTATACAAGTTTTCATTCATTCATTCATTCATTTGTACTTACGTCGGCGTATCTGGAGATACGTCGGCGTAAGTGCTTTGTGAATCCGTCTTTAAATGTTTTTTTCTTTGTTTTCTTTGTCTGAATTTCTCACTTCATGTTCCTCCTCAGTAAGGTGTTCAGTAAGCTGTTCTGGCTGACTAACCACAGCTCAGATGATGGTGGCAAATTTACTAAGGAGAAACAGGAAGTGAGAAATTCAGACACAGAAAAAAAACATTTAGAAGGGAAATCGAAGGAAAAGGTAAGTGAACCAACAATGCACTAGCTTAACCACTTAAGGACCACCTAACACAGATATACGTTGGCAGAATGGCACGGCTGGGCACAAGCAGAATGGCACGGCTGAGCACAATCACATACCCGTACGTGATTGTTAAATGCCCAGCCGTGGCTCCGTGACCACGGGCACGGGAACTGCGGACCCGATTGCCGCAGGACAGAGGCGTCTCTAGGGGGGGGGGCAGAGGGGGCCCTGACCCCCCCAACTTTATGCTGTGCCCCACCATGTGCCCCCCCAAAAAAAACATTTTTTTTTTTGCTTTTTTTTTTTTTCTCGGGCCGCCCCTGGAGTAACAGTCTCTCATGAGAGGAAGAGCGTCCCCAGTCAGCTCTGCGGGGCATTCCTCCCCCTCCCTCTGCTCGCTGACACTGCATATTGCAAGCGTTCACACAACCACAGCCGCCCGATCTGCTCCTTCCCCTGCATCCTCATTGGCACGCAGAAGAGTGAGTTGCAGAAAGGACTCCATGAGCACTGTGGGGTAGGGGGGGCCCAAGCCTTCATCTCAGTTACTGAAAAAACAGACTGATTTCTCCCGTCCTTAGGACAGGAGAACCAGCCTGTAAATTCCGAGAATGGTGACTGCAAGCTGAGCCGAGTGTCAGTCTATGACACTCTTTTTTACAGCCCAGCGAGTCCAGCCACATACGAGCAGGGAGGAATACAGCTCCTCCTCCTCCTCCTTTCAGTCCCGCCCACACTATCTCGGTGTGCTGTATCTGAAGAGAGGGGATGTGTGTTCAGGAAACATTAAAATCAGCAGCATGTGTGTGAATGATGCCTGAGATTCTAGCCTGGACCGTGGGTAGGTGTGTGCACTGCAGACTGCAGTACACTGTAATCACTGAACTGCATTATCTCCATCCCTTCTCCCCCCCATCTATCTCCCTCCCCTCTCCTGTTCTTTCAAGACATTCACAATTTACTTTCTGTAACTGTCACCACCGTTTACGATATTCCATTCCATCGCCCCACGACAGCTTATCCGACAGTCCGACAGACATCAGACACGACCCATTTCATTTTCCAGAATAACCGAGACAACACAAGCTCTGGTACTGGTTCCAAAATGAATGAATGAATCCTTTAATGGTAACTTAGCTTTCTTATATACAGTACAAGCATGTTACAGTTAATCACAGGGACAAAGACACACTCCACCCACACATCACACAATGGGGGGCTTCATACACATTATTTTAGATAATGACTTTCCGATTAGTTAATTACTACTCATTACCCAGACGGTCTGGCTCCGCATTTAGAGGGGTTAATTACTACAGCTTGACAAGTCACATTCCACATCTTAACAGTGTCATTAGCATACACAATAAACAGGTCTTAGGAGCAGACCTAATTAGCACAATGGACACAAAACAGTATTAGCATCACACAATGGAATGTCTAGGAGCAGACTCAATTAACACCTCCAAAGCATGTGTCCCCACATTGAATGAAAACACTCTATTGACCTGTCGGAGTCAGACTTTACCAACTTGTAATATTTAAAGATATCCTGCAAAACATGAATTATCAGTAATGTCCCATCCCATGTAATTTATCATTATCATTTCTCAGTCACCCTATGCCCAAAAGGGGCACATGGTGACTCTAGACCCAAGAGTCATTAGTGATGCTGGCACTCGAGTACCCCCCATCCTTCAAAAGTCTCTGGGTGTCACGGGCCATTCTGTTACACTTTCACTTTCCGTTAGGCAGGTAATATACAGTGCAAATTTCTTTCCTACATCCACAGATTGCAGGAAAGAAACTTGCATGATTCCCCCATCAACACAGACAGTGCTGATGGGAATATCCCTCCTGCCCAGCAATTGTATTCTCCCGACAAACAGTGATTCTCACTAGTGGCTATACAGCAACCACTAGTGATAATCATAAGAGAATCTGCTCATTAATGGTTCAAATCTCAGCCAGTTCCTGCTGAACCAGCTGAGATTTAAACTGTCTATGGCTGGTCTTAGCTCTTAGGCAGCCCATACATTGATCACTTTTTTAATTCAACTATTAGGTTGAATGAAAAAAAAATGATCCAATTCCCCCATCTACACATTATAGGTGGATGGGGGAATCCTCCCAGTGTGGACCAGTGCTGGAATAACCAGAGTTGCTGTACTGTCCCGGCTATTCACAGCGATGGTCTCTGTCTCCTTGGCAGCGGCGGCAGCACATTGGAATCCAGTGCTGGTTACTTTATGGGGCTGATGTACAGGAGGGCCAGCACAATTTGTTGTTAGAGATGGGCTGGGCATGTTCAAAAATCCACATGCCAGAGCCTGCCAGGAAGCCCACACTGCACAGCGCTAATCACAGGCAGTGAGAGATTTCCGGGTCCGCAGCTGCACAGATCAGGAAATGTCTCACTGCCTGTGATTAGCACTGTGGAGGAGTGTTGGCTTCCTGGTGGGATTGGGCATGTGGGATTTCAAACACACCCGAGCCCATCTCTATTGGTTGTAGACAGTTGAGCTCCCTGCAGGTTGCTTAGCAGCAGTGGAGCCTTCTCTGACATGCTAATCGGGATGCAATCCAGGTGATGCTCCCAGTCAAATCCTAGTGTTAAATATCAGAGATTTTATTGATCAAAGCCCACACTTTACAGGCATAGAGCCCACACTTAACAGGCATAGAGCCCACACTTTACAGGCATAGAGCCCACACGGCTGCGAAACATACGTTTGATTATATATATATATATATATATATATATATATATATGTGGTTGTACTCTTGATGCTAATAAATACTGTATTTATGAGATCTGACTGGGAGCATTACCTGGATCACATCCCGATCAGCATGTCAACAGAGAAGGTTATACAGCATTACTGCTGCTAGGTGACCAGCTGGGGGCTCAGCTCTCTATAACTAATAGTGCCAGCCTTCCCCTGCATGCATCCGTAATGTCACCAGCACTAGGTCCTAATGGACTGCCGCCGCTGCCAAGGAGACAGATGCCAGACCAGCGCTGTCAATAGCAGGGACAGGACAGCTGGGGAACCCCACAGTGGCAGAACACCAGGCTCGGTGGCAAAACAACCTTTGCAACCCTGAAAGTTCTCCCACTGCTTTGGACCCTTATATTTTCTTGGTGTGCTGGTGACATATGTCTCTTGTTTTCTGCCACCCTGGGGGGCCCCAGTATAGTAGGAAGAGAGCTCACTGCAGAACATGTAAAAGGGCCCGTTGTGGGATCGTAGTAAAGGGCCCCAGGAGATATATATATATATATATATATATATATATATATAATTGCATTTTATAGTTGGGCCCCCCTACATTTGTCCCTGTCCCCCTATGTGCCCCCCCCTAAATATGAAAGCTGGAGACGCCACTGCCGCAGGAGTCCCGCGATCGGTCCCCGGAGCTGAAGAACGGGGAGAGGTGTGTGAAAACACACTTTCCCTGTTGTTCTTTGTAATGCTGTCATTGATCGTCTGTTCCCTGATATAGGGAAAGGCGATCAATGATGTCACATGTCCAGCCCCGCCCCCCTACAGTTAGAAAAACATATAAGGTCACACTTTACTCCTTCAGCGCCCCCCAGTGGTTAACTTCCAAACTACAATTGTCATTTTCACAGTAATCAATGCATTTTTATAGCATTTTTTGCTGTGAAAATGACAATGGTCCCAAAAATGTGTCAAAATTGTCCGATGTGTCCGCCATAATGTCGCAGTCACGAAAAAAATCGCTGAAGGAACCTATATAGAAAATAAAAAAAAATAAACCTTTACAACCCCTTTAATCAGTCTAATTTGCTTTTGCTCTGCCTTTTATTTGTATTCACTTTGACATACGGGGGAAACAAATCTGTTTGGATGCAGCAAACAAGGACCTGCTGCATTTATCAAATTGTAGGGTAAAATAAATGCTGTAAAAAATGCTGGTAAATACTGTTTCTCTTACTGAAGCCATCACGCTGACCATTGGCATCAAAGGCTAGACCATTCCTGCTTACCTGTAACAACGATGACAGCTTTAATCCAATTAATCCAGTAAATCCAGGCTTTAGTATAGCGAACAGCTATGGAGAACAATTATTGAAGGAGTGAGCAACAATACCATTATGTGGAGTTAGGTTTGTCATTTTTATTAGACATGTGCACACTGAAATATTTATTTCGGAAGTTCGTTTTCGTCTGAAAAATACATTTATTTAGTTACTCCCGATTTTTTTTTGTTTCGTTAAAAAATGTATTTGTCTGAAAATCCAAATTAATTGAATCTGTCATTGAAGGCTTATGGTGTCTGTCGGACATTCTAAGAAGATTCGACGGAGCAGCTAAACTACGACACCGCAATCGTACATTTCTGGTCGAATGTTCTACAAGCTATAGAGGAATTCTAATGTTGTATAACACTAGTAATAACTGTATTTATAAATTATTATTACTAGTCAACCAACATTCAAATTCTTCTATAGCCTATGGGCGGAGCATTTGACCGGAAATTTTCGATTGCGGCATCGTACAGTTTAGCTGCTTGTCGAATCTTCTTCGACAGACACCATAAGCCTTCAATGACAGATTCGACGTTTGTATGTTTGTATGTTTTTCATCGAATCTTCGTCGTTCATGTCAAATGGTCTATCGAGCCCCAACACTGTCTCTATGATGTCAAATCTTTTCTCTCTATGTCAAATCTTTCCTCTCTATGTAGAAAACTCTTGGACTAATAGAGTTAAGCTTAGGCACATTAGACCACAGATTCGATAGACACAGATTGCTATTGTCAGCGTCATGTTGAATCTCCTAACTATATCGAACTGTTGTAGCAATGAAAATGAAAATAAAGCATTTTTTATGTCGGATCTTTCACATTTCGGATTCTGCGCATTCGTTTTCGTTTGTTAAAACGATAACGAAAATACCCGAAATTCGAACGAAAATGCATTCGGATGAAAACAAATGCACATGTCTATTCTTTATTAAATATAGTAATCACTTGCTTATGCCCATATGGTCTATTATAAATATTTCTCATCTTACCTAATTTAGTTGGAAATACAGTATATGCTGCTGTATCAATTGTATACTGATTGTGGAACGCATCATATGAGAATCTATTTATTTTCTTCAGGTGCCAAGGCCAAAGGGTTAAAGAGTCAAATAGAAATGGAGGGTTAGGCTTTAGTCTTTGGTCTTACCTCACACATATCTAGTGCAAACACGTTTCATAAAGTCATGCAGATGCCAATAAACTTAAATATATATGCTGCGCTTCAAAACACCAAATAGACAGTAAGAGCTGCGGTGGCTCAACGCAATTGGCACTGAGCTGACAAGCCGTTCACCTCTGCAGCCAAGTGTTCGGATCCCGGTCTCGGCTGCATGTGAATTGAGTTTGGTGGTCTCAGCCCGGCTCCCGGTGGGTGTGCTATGCGAGGTAAGCCTGCGCTTAGTATGCCCACCCCCCTCCCACAAAACCACCACACTTACACGCACTCGAAATAGTTTTAACATGCACGCACTTTGGTCACGCGGTCTCTAAAAAAAGAGAGGCGAAGGACTAACAGGGCTGGCTCTCACTCCCTCATAGGGGAGTCCCTTTGCCCCGTTGGCCTTCAAAGCGGAGCAGGTAGGGCGGGCTGTGTGAGAGGACCCCCTTACACCCGCCATTGCCACCCGGGGGCATGGAGATAGATGGCAGATTGCCTCTGGGGGAGGTCTGCCTACTCCCAAAACTCCTGCAGTCCGGCTCCTCTCTCGAGTACACGCACAAAATACACTTAAAAAAAAAAATACCAAATAGACTACACACTATGCATATGTGATAAACATAGTGCATACAAAAATATGTGAAGTTTAAACAGTAGTAAAATAAATCAATCTCTAGCGATTGTAGAAAGTGGCAATAGTGCAACAAATGCATAAAAAAAATAAAAAATAAGATAAATAAATGCAGTGTTCCTGTGCAAACAAGTGGTTAATGGTTATACCACTTCTAATTGTGTCCAAAGGATCACATATTGAATAGACAATTATCCCACTACTGTGCAAATATGTGTGACATCCAACTTTAAAGCCTCGTACACACGACCGAGAAACTCGTCGTAAAAGAAACATTGTTTTCCTCGACGAGTTCCTTGTCAGGCTTGTCGAGAATCTCGTCAAGCTTTTTTTGCGTACACACTGTCAAGACAAAATCTCATCATTCTCAAATGCAGTGACGTACAACACACACAACGGCACTATAAAGGGGAAGTTTGATTCCACTGGCACAAAACCATTGTGGCTGCTTTTGCTAATCTCATGTTACTGCGTGTTAAGTAAAAGTTTGGTAAGAGATGATTCACGCTTTTCAGTCTGTTACAGCGTGACAAATGTGCTATCTCCATTACGAACGCTACTTTTACCGAAGGTGCGCTCCCGTCTCATACTTTATTCTGAGCATGCCCGGGTTTCTAAGCATACAGATGAACGTGTTTCTCGTAAATCAGCCCGGCGAGAAACACGACAAGGAAATTGAGACTCCCGACGAGAAAAAAAGAGAACCACAATAGTTTTCTCGATGAAAAACATACACACGACCGTTTTCCTCTGCAAAAAAGCTCTGCTACCAAGTTTCTTGATGGATTTTGTCAAGGAAAACAGTTGTGTGTACGAGGCCTATCAGTTTTAAGTGTGTCCATCCGATTCTGAAACTGCTAAGTGGGTGATCCAAAGCATGCAGTAGTGTCCTCACTCTGGTGCTCCCCTTAGGTATTAAACGCTCACTTCAGAGCGTGTGACTTTGCAATTACGCTCAGTCAATGCAAGCATCTAAACCACCTCTGGGCTCTGCAGTAATACTAGACTTGTTAGTGCAATACCTCAGTAAGTATAAAAGACTTGATAGTGTAATATAGTTGAAACTGTTTATTAATCAAAGCAAATCCCCATCTGGGATACTCACATAAATCAGGTGCGCTAGTGCACCACTCTACATCAAACGAAAAATGGGTAAAATACCAAACTAGTATATGGATGGTATGTGCTTCCTCCTTAGCAGATCACCTGCCTAACGTGCTATCCTGTCCCCTCTCCAATGTGTGTCGATGACAGGATTCTGTATCTTCTTCAGGGAACATTACCCCTGAAGAAGATACAGAATTCCAGTATCAACACACATTGGGGAGGGGACAGGATGGCACACTTAAAACTGATACAGTTGGATGTCACACATATTTGCACAGGAGCACTTTGATTTAGGATCAACTCAGTAATGGGATCATTGTCTATTCAATACGTGATCCTTTGGACACAATTAGAAGTGGTATAACCATTAACCACTTGTTTGCACAAAAGCACTGTATTTATTTATTTATCTGATATTTATTATTTATTTTTTATGCATTTGTTGCATTATTGTTACTTTCTACAATCACTAGAGATTGATTGATTTTAGCACTGTATGACTTTTATATATTTTTGTATGCACTTTGTTTATCACATATGCATAGTGTGTAGTCTATTTGGTATTTTGAAGCGCAGCGTATATATTAAGGCGAGTATAACATGTTTGTTATTTTTATATTTTTTAGATTGACTTTAGTAACACTTTAATTTTAGTCCCCTTACAGGTACAACCCAATAATGTACATTTTGATTATAGTATCTTCAAACAGATTGTTAAACGTTTCACTAATATCCCTGGTGACAACACCAGGGCTCCTTCTCATAACTTGTCTTCACCTTAGATCTTCTCCCAATTCCAATCACCAACATGCCTTCCTTATTTTTCCTTTCCTTCCACCCTTCATTCCTGTCATCCCTCTTTTTCTAGTCAATTTGTTTATGCAAATGTTGCAACTACTTTAACCACTTCAATACAGGGCTTTTATACCCACCTCCATACCGGGCCTATTCTGGCATTTCTCGTCTACATGTACAAATCATAATTTTGCTAGAAAATTACTCAGAACCCCCAAACGTTATATATGTTTTTTTAGCAGACACCCTAGGGAATAAAATGGCGGTCATTGCAACTTTTTATCTTGCACGGTATTTGCGCAATCATTTTTCAAACACCTTTTTGGGGAAAAAAATGGTTTCATGAATTAAAAAATAACAAAACACTAAAGTTAATCATTTTTTTTGTAAAATATGAAAGATGATATTACGCCGAACAAAAGATACCTAACATGTCACGCTTTAAAATTGCGCACACTCGTGGAATAGCACCAAACTATGTTACTTAAAAATCTCCAAATAAATACAGGTTACCAATTTAGAGTTACAGAGGAGGTCTAGTGCTAGAATTGTTGCATATGCTCTCGCTTCTGAGCGCAAGCTACTGAAGACAGGGGCGTTTTGAATTAATTTTTTTATTATTTATTTATTTTACACTTTTTTTTACATTTTAATTTTTTAATCACTTTTATTCCTATTACAAGGAATGTAAACAACCCTTGTAATAGAAATAGTGTGTGACAGGTCCTCTTTATGGAGAGATGCGGAATCAATAAGACCCCACATCCCTCCTCCAGGCTGGAAAGCATGAGATTGTGAAAAAAATCACTGATCTCATGCTTACTAGCCGCAATCGCGGCTTTGTTTACTTCCGGGTACCCGGGTGTGACGTCATGACATCGCGCCCGGGGCTCCGATGGTCATAGAGATGACTGGTGACCATCTGGTCACCAGTCATCTCTATTTTCCTCATGGATGGCGGCGGGAGGGGGGATGTCTGCCGCTATGATCATTCTTATGGTGCGCAGAATCGCCGCTGGCAAACAATGATATCTGAATGATGCCTCTAGCTGCAGGCATCATTCAGATATCCCCTCACAAAGCCCAGGACGTTATATGACGTCCACCCGGGATGAGAGATCCCCTCTGTGGACTTCATATGACTATGGGCTGGTACTGAAGTGGTTAAACAAAGCGGGTGTTCTATTTGAAGAGTAGCTGCATTTTTGAAGCTGTGCCCAAAAAAAAGACTGTCAGAGAGCAAAAGACTAGCCACCAACATTGCTCTGAAGCTGACATTTTCCCCTGTATTGAATTAACAATATCTTGTTTTGCACTGTCTTTTTGAGGTGGCCATTCATGTCAAAGCCTCCAAAAAAAGAAAACAGTGCACAACACAGTAGTGACATCACCAAATATTTTAAAACTAGTGGTGAAAACAAGCAGTGCCTTAGGTCTTACACTGCAGATATGTAGAGCCTTGAAAAAGCTTTTCATACCCTCTAAAATATTCCACATTTTGTCATGTTACAACCAAAAACTTAAATGTATTGTAAGATTTGTAGAGAAAAACTATGACGGCCGCACTCCAAAAACAATGTTGTTCCTTTTTAATAAAACTGGTCACAAAACAAACATGTCACAGCAAAAAATCAGATGAAAAACTGATGCGTTTCACACTATCATACAGTGCTTATTCATAGCTAAACTCTTTTTCTCACCATACATTAAATATATTGTATTGGAATTTTATGTGATAGACCATTACAGTAGCACCTAATTGTGAAGGGGAAGGAAAATGGTAAATGGTTTTCATTTATTTTTTTTTACAAATAAAATATCTGAAAAGTGTGGCATGCATTTGTATTCAGCCTCCATTACTCTGATACCCCTAACTAAAATCCAGTGGAGTCAATTGCCTTAAGAAGTCACCAAATTAGTGAGTATTAGTGAATTAGTGACATATATCCTCAGTATGAATACAGCTGTTCTGTTAAGCTCTTAGAGGTTTGTTAGAGAACTTTAGTGAACAAACCATGTCATGAAGGAACACACCAGACAGGTCAGGGATAAAGTTGTGGAGAAGTTTATTGTGGGAAAAAAAAAAAGTTGTGGAGAAGTTTAAAGAAGGGTTATAAAAAAAAATTCTCAAGCTTTGAACATCTCACAGAGAACTGTGCAATCCATCATCCAAAAATGGAAAGAGTATGACACAACTGCAAACCTACCACCTAAACTGATGGTTGTCCATCTAAACTGACAGGCCGGGCAAGGAGATCATTAATCAGAGAAGCAGTCAAGAGGCCCATGGTAACTGGAGGAGCTGCAGAGAACCACAGTACAGTTGGGAAAATCTGTCCACAGGACAACTATTAGTCGTGCATTCCAAAATTCTGGCCTTTATGGAAGAGTGACAATAAGAAAGACATTGTTGAAAGAAATCCATAAGAAGTCTCGTTTGTAGTTTGCGAGAAGCCATATGGGGGACGCAGCAAACATATGGAAGAGGGTTCTCTGGTCAGATTTTGAACTTTTTGGCTTAAAAGCAAAACGCTATGTGTGGCAGAAAATGAACTCTGCATATTAACCTGAACACACTATCCCCACTGCAAAAGATGGTGGTGGCATTATCATGTTGTAGGGATGAGTTTCTTCAGTAAGGACAGGGAAGCTGGTCTGAGTTGATAGGAAGAAGGTTGGAACCATATACAGGGCACTCTTAGAAGAAAACATTTTAGGCCTCGTACACACAATAGGATAGACAGAAGACAACAGTCTGATGGACCGTTTTCATTGGTCAAAACCGATCGTGTGTGGGCCCCATAGGTTATTTAACCTTCGGTTAAAAAAAAGCCAACTTGCTTTAAAATTTAACCCGATGGATACCTAACCGATAGGTCAAACCCAATCGTTAGTAGGCACGACCATCAGTTAAAAATCCACTCATGCTCAGAATCAAGTCGACGCATGCTTGGAAGCATTGAACTTCATTTTTTTCAGCACGTCGTTGTGTTTTACGTCACCATGTTCTAACACAAACGTTTTTTTAACATCAGTCAGCTTCATCGGTTAACCTATTACAACAGTCCTTCAGACCATTCTCATCAGATGGACTGATCGTGTGTACAAGGCTTTAGAGTCTGCAAAAGATTTGAGTATAAGGCGGAAGTTCACCTTCCAGCAGGATAACGACCCTAAACATACAGCCATAGCTACAATGGTATGGTTTAGATCAAACCATATTCATGTGTTAGAATTGCCCAGTCAAAGTCCAGACATAAATCCAGTTGAGAATCTGTGGCAAGACTTGAAAATTGCTGTTCACAGATGTTCTTCATCCAATCTGACAGAGCTTGAGCTATTTTGCAAAGAAAAATAGGCAAAAAATTCACTCTCTAGATGTGCAAACCTGGTAAAGACATCCCCAAAAATACTTGCAGCTGTAATTGCAGTAAAAGGTGGTTCTACAAAGAATTGACTCAGTGGGGCTGAATACAAACACCCCCCCCCCCCCCCCCACACACACACACTTATATTGAATTAATGAAAGCCTGAAGAGGAGCAGGGGCAAACATGGTTACTCACCTCTGCCTGACTGGTTTCGCTGGTACTAAGCCAGCTGCATCAGAGACATGGTTTAATTTAAAGTTCTATCCTGGGCTCCTTAAGAGGCAGTCAAGGACGTTTCTGCGATTTTAAGTTTCATGGACTTTGCTATACTCTGATAAGTATCCACATACATTTAAACTGTTTATCTATAAGTATGAAGCTGTAGCAGGCTACATACAAAAAGGGCTATCATATTGGATTTGGATCAGTGCTGTATGGAAAGTTCATGAATGGGAGATCTATATTTTTGTTTGAATTGGATTTGAAAAAACGGCTGCCTTATTTTGTTAAACCAATAATGTGGTGCATATAAATGTGACTTTTGTTGGGAGATGCTGTCCCATACTAAGAGTAGGTTCAGCATGTCTGTCATGTCTTCCTGGGAATACAAAGTACATAAGTCACAGTGGTGGATGTTTCTGATATAGTATGTTTCATCTTTGCACTTATTCATCTTTTGCCCTGTTGAAGCCCTGTAAGCTGCATACAGCAATAGGTTGTATTTCATTAAGTATGTAAACTGCTTATACATACTGATCCTATTGCATATTGGACCACCATGGTAAATGCAGCTCTATGGAGGAATACCATTGTATTGAACATGGGGAAGTTCACATACAGAGTCAAGCCCAGCCTTAAACGTATTTGGATATACTTTTGAATTCTTCATGTCTTGAAATTATTTATATTATTTGCAAAGACCCGTGGTCACTTGGCCATATAGTTTTTTCAGCATAGGGGCAGGTGCTAGAGAGGTATTTTATAAAAATGAGGCTTTTAATATATAATGTGCGAGTTAATAAATGGTGCAATATGTTGTTATAAGCAGTCTGCATTTCTTGGTTTATATTTGGCATAACATTGATGTTTATTGTAATATGGTTGATTGAGTCATAATCAGTTTTATATAATTTTCTGTCGGCCTGTTATTGTAGTATGGACGTGTTGTACAGTCTAGAGATTCTTTTACTCCACTCACTTTGTATAGTATGTATATATACTTTTTTGGGACCTTGAGTTTTTCAAGTGGTGGGGCTTTGGACAAATGTTCTATTTTATTTATTTGTGTAATTACATTTTATAAATGTTTTCATATTTTGTTTTCATATTACATATCAAATGGAAAAAATAATTTTGTATATCATATTTTCAAAAATATCAGATTAACAACATTCTAAAATTCCTCCCTCTTCCTCTCCCCCCACCCCCATCCCCTACCTCTCCATCCATTTCCTTGGTTCTGTCATTTGGTCTTGTTTCATTTCTTCATTTATTCTCCTTTAAATTGAATCCCCCTATTTTCCCTGCAGGGTCTTAATATAATCTTTAGTTCCTTTAAGTTCTTCCCACTTTCTCCAAATCCTTTTGAGATTTTCTAATCGATCTTCTCTGTTACTTAAATACTCCATCCTATATAAGTATTTAACTTTGATACACTAGTCCCTCAATGTAGAGATATCCAACTCTCTCCATTTTTTTGGTATTGCACCCTTCACAGCATTTCATAGGTGTGGTAATATTGAATATTTGCCAATATTCCCTTATTTTCTTTGCAAAGACACGTAGTCACTTGGCCATATAATTCTTTCAGCATAGGAGGTATTTCATAAAAGTTAGTGAGTTAATGAATGGTTCAATATGGTGTTATAATTAGTTGTAAATCATTTTATGGTGTCCTATTATTTTAGTATGTATGTGTTGTACAGTCTAGAGCAGTGATGGCGAACCTTGGCACCCCAGATGTTTTGGAACTACATTTCCCATGATGCTCTACTGCACTGCAGGGTGCATGAGCATCATGGGAAATGTAGTTCCAAAACATCTGGGGTGCCAAGGTTCGCCATCACTGGTCTAGAGACTCTTCCACTCCTCCACTCACTTTGCACAGTATGTATTTATAGGAATATATTATATTTTTGTTGGGACCTTGAGTTTTTCAAGTGGCGGGGCTTTGGACAGATGTCCTATTTAACTTATAATGTTATGTTAAATGGGATGTTGCAGATGCTCCTGAAAACGTACAATGTTGCAGATGCTCCTGAAAACTTAAAAAAGAAACAAAAACAATTGCAACAAAATATCTGCTGAATGAATGCAAGTGTTTGAAGATGCCAGATCATTTAACTACTAGTAACAACAATTAGTTCATCTAAAAAAAAAGTTCATCAATAAGAAAATTGAAAAAAAAAAATCATACTTCTTTGTTTTGTTTTGGACAGAATACATAATTATTAACACTCTTTTTCATTTTGTGTGTCCTCAAGACACAAGACACATTAGGAAGCTGGTGTCCCTATGGGAATATTCCCTTGTTCCAGAGATAATTATAAAATGTGGGATTTCCCATCACAAGAACAGGATGATTTGGATTTGTACTTTTCCTGCTCTGTTATACTCTATTATACTTCCACTCTAGATATATTTACAAGGATCATTTCACAATCTCTCAGCTCCCATCATCTTCTTTTTTTTAACAGTGAAAGCCCCATCCTCTTCTTTGACCATCAGCATTTACCCTAACACATTCCATGGTGATTGGATTAAGATATTTGTGCTACCTATTGTATGTGAATATGAACATTGTGGTATGTTGCGGTGGTTTGGATAAGCCACAACATATCTTTAACATCACAGAACAGGTGCAGTTGAATATGACTAACTACTACCAGTTATATACTGTACTTATAAGTGTACACGGTTTACACACGTTTTTCACTCCAACCAAATCATCTTCCCTTCATGTCCCAGATAAACTTTACATTTTTATTGCAGGAAGATATTCTAATACATATATTTTTGATAGTTAGCCAGGTCCTACCTTAAATTGTTGTAGTATATGTAGTAATATGTTGGGTGTTACTTATATAATATATATATAAATATTATATATATATTATATTATGTGAGTCCAAGATTGACCAGGCGAAACCTTAGTAACCACATTAGTTTCACATCAAAAGAGAAAGGACAAAGAGAAGGATATAGGAAGTCCTTTTTGCACATCAGACCTGTAATTCACGTTAAGAGACGCTTGTCTGTTGTCAAGTAGCCAACTGGACAGGATGAGCTCTTGCTTACATATCAAACCATTTCTTTAGGCCACAGGTAATCTAATTACTTATTAAAGAGAGCTAATTGGTATGCAAGGATGTATGCTAGTTGGCTCCCTAATACTAATTGTTGACTCCTGCTGGGAGTGACATCTACCCGACGATCTGCAAGACAAGACGCTGGGTCATGTCTTTCAGATCAAAGACGGCCAATCAAATTGTCAGCTATTTAGTGAAAAGGATATTTATTCTGTTAGTCAGCTTTGACATTCAGTTTGTCTTGTCAGAGAGAAGGTACTCTCTGTAGGAGTATGGGGGCGCAGGTAGAAATCTGAATTACTCTGTTGGACTTTTTTTGTATCATCTGTGGACGTTGGACTATTCTGTATTGTAGTTGTTGAAATAAATGCGTTCTCTGGAGGACCTGGTGTTTTGCTGCGAGAACAATCTACTAACATCATACTAGACACTATACGATAGACAATACACGCTAAAAGATCTAAAGACTACATAAATAAACCCAAGGACATCAGATCATTCTCATCTACCTTCTGTGTACTTCCCCCAATCACTTCCTATACGGCATCACCATGCTCACTTACATCATCTTCTTTTCACACACAAATCTTTTGTTATTGTACTGTTGAGACAAGGATCACAAAATGAGAAAAGAAGCAAACATTGCCCAGAGATTATTCAATATGTAGATAAAACATTAACATATTAATTATTTGTAAGCAATGCTTGCAAGTTCCTTTTCCTAGTAACAAAATCTCTGACAATCTGTGCCTTATAGGGATGCAGCTTACCTTCCCTGGGCTGGCTAAATTTAATGTACTATGGCTATGCGGAAGCCAGTAGAACTGCAATCTATTCTTTAGGATTTTGGAGGTTTTTCAAAAACTCAATAACTCATTACTCATGCCTGTTGGTGGCAGAATGTCCTAGTGAAAAGTGTGAAAGGATCGATCTCTTGAGTTATATAGATCTATTTATCCAAACTATCCAATGCCTAGCTCAGAAAGTTAAGCTGGGGAGAGGATAAATATTTGGAAGGAGCTGGTCAGGCTCTCTCCCCTTGGGGCTTCCCCTAGAAGAAGACAGATGTGTTAGGAAAGTTTATAATTCTTCTTAGCCTTAGAATGTGTTATAGGCTGGGTGCCTGAGTACAAGACACCTTTTTAAATTGGGCTGGAAAAGGAATCCTTCACTAATGAGTTTTGCAGGGGAGCTAGGCAGAAGCTGCCTCCTGAACATTGTGAGAAGGAGTTGGAATATAGAACTGTATTTTGTGTAACAACTACTGTACATGAGTATTTAGTAGAGATATATTCTTAAACCAGTGGATGGCAGTGTTTATATGTTTGTAGCTGCATCTATTGTACACTCTGTATGTCTTTTCCCTAAATAAAGTTCCTATTTATTGTCTGCACATAAGCAGCAATGCCTATGTGGACTGTGAACTGTCTGTTCTGTAGGGCTATATACAGAATTTCTAGCAGGTTATGGGCTCAAGCATAGCCCAGAGAAAAGCTAAGTACCAAGTCACAGCCAGCTGTAGCAAATAATTGCAAGATACAGCAACAGAAAGATGACTGAAAAGGAATAAAAGATAATGGCCAGTAACACAGCTGCAACAAAGCTTTTATTTGCAAATCTGACAAACCAGAGCTACCACATTTGGAGATTCAAGATGAAAATGCTGCTAATAGGAGAACATATGTGGAAATGTATAAATGAAGGGAGGCCAAAACACCCTTCAGATAAATGGATAGAGAAAGACCAAAAAGCTCACAGCAAAATCTCTCTTAGCATTAAAAATGATCAAATCATACATATATGTAAGTGTGCAACTGCTAAGGATATGTGGGAAGGTTTACCAAAGGTACATGAAAGCTAATCTCCACAATAAACTGTATTTAATTAGAAAACTATACCAAACTAAGCTGGTGAAAAGCCAGGCATACCTTGGAAATGGTTGAACGCCTGAGAGATATAGGAGAAGAATTAAAAGTGTTTTGTGTTGGAGCACTATTACCCAGTGGCTTACCAGAAAGTTATGAAATGCTTATCATAGCACTTGATGCACATCCAGATGATGAACTCATATTGGAAAATGCCAAAGGCAAGCTTGTGGATAAATATAGGTGTAAAACAGAAATAATTAATACTGACAATGCTTCTATTGCAGAGTCTGCTTTAAAGATAACAAATATAAGTAGAAACTGTGGCATGCAACAAGAAACACGCGAATGTTTGTGTGCAAGAAAGAAGATCCTTTAAAAGCAGACTGAAAAATTGGGAAAGCTAGACTGCAAAAACAAACTAAACTACAGAAGGCAAAACAATTATGAAGGAAGAAACAGATTTTTTTTTCAGATAATGAATCTGTTTTTCAAACCAAAAGTTTCACCTTATCCTTGCAGGGATGGTGTGGTGGTTCAGGAGGTTCAGGAGAATATAATGAGATCAGAAAGAAAAGGAGATGATTTTATTTACTGTCCTATTTTGTGGAGTGTTCCTGCTCTTGAAACTTTTTTGTCATTGAAGAAGGTCACAAAATTAGGCATTGTACGATTGTAGTGACCTTCCAATATGACAGTTGTGCCATCACAAAAGGGATACTTACTTGCAAAGGCTAAGATTACAGATAACCTATATCAGCTGAACTGAAATAAAGCTAATACAGCCAAGGAGGAAAAACATTCAAACTGCATTCACACATGACACATCATAAATGAGGCGACTTGGGCACAGATGTCCTGACCAAACAACGCAAAAGTGGATCAAAGATGCTGTTGAAGATTGCAGATGTTTTGACAAAACTGCTTACAAGAAACAGATTTATAGAACTAAGATCTGAAATTGGACAAATATAAGGAGTGTTTTTTGAGGGGGGGGGGGTACAGAATTTTACTTTGTGCAACAACTAATGTACATCACTATTAAGTAGAGATATATTCTTCAACCAGTAGACGACACATTGTTTATACTGTATGTTTGTAGCTGCATCTATGGTATGCTTTATATCTTTTCCTTGAATACATTTCCTGTCTGCAGTTAAGCAGCAAGGCACATATGGGCTGTTCAAAGTCTTTTCTGTAAGGCTATATACAGAATTTCTAACAGAAGGACCTATCACCTACAGCTCTAGGTATTGTGGAACGTCCTTATTGAGGGTCAGGCATTATATTAGGCTACAGAGAGACTGACTGTTCTCACAGAGTCATGGGTTATTTAGTTGTGCCCTATTTGTCAATATTATTTTGTGGCTGTTACTCAAGATCCTGTCATTGCTGAGATTTTTCATGAGCTGGCCTCCAAATTGTCTTGTGACTAGAGTATCATGCACCCTAAACCCTCCTCCTTGCAATTTGTATGAATTGTGCAATAAACAACAAAAAGACCCCTAGACTGGAGCCTGAGATTGTTGGTGAGATCTTGTTGTTGTTGTTGAGATGTTGGTACTGGAAGCAAGGTGGGCTACATCTGGATAGGCAAGGGGAACCCAGTTATTTCCAGCAGTTTCTGGAATTTGTCTTAGGCCGCGTACACACGACCAAATACATCTGTTTAAATCGGTCTGACAGACCAATTTGAACAGATCTGTCTGCTGGGCTGCTTTGGTTTGATCGCTGTACACACGATCAAACCAAAATCCCCGCCGGCAGACAGCGCGGTGACGTGGCGGTGACGTTGACGCCGCCACGTCACCGCACCAGGAAGTAAAACACTTCCGCGCATGCGTCGAATCTATTCGACGCATGTGCGAGCAGATATGTCTGCTGGTTAGCAGACATATGGACGGATTCCCAGCAGACAGATTTTAAAGCATGCTTTAAAATCTGTCAGCTGGCCAAATCTGTCTGTCCGCCCGTACACACGATCGAATCTGTCTGCTGAAATGGTATGTAAGACTATTCCACAGTAAAGCAAACATCCAGCGAAAGTCCTCTCACCTCAGTCATAGATGTGTTGACTGGCGCTGACTCATAAATTGTGTAACTGAGCTGCCCAGGACAGTCCCAAATGTGCCACCTCAGATTAAAGGAGCATAATATTCACTATAAAGGTGACTTACAGATACACGTCAGGTTAGAAAATGCTACCATTTATACTAAATTGTGTCATTTTTCTGTCATTCTATTCACATACTCTGGTGGTTATAAAGTGTTAATGTGCATAAAGTATTTGTTAAAACTTAAAAAATGTCTATGCTCAAATCCAAACAGTAATTATATATGTAACCTATGAGTTGCTAGAGGGCTGTAACTACATGTTAACACCATTTTGATGCAGATACTGTAGCTATTACAATACATGCAAGCCAACAATTCTTGATTATTTTATAAAGTTGTCTAGAAATATGTAAGTGTAAAGTGTTGTGCAGAGGGTTAACTGAAAATCTTAGGTCTCAAACTATGTATACACGGACATCTTTTACTTCAGTGTTTGATCCATTATTAGTCCATTCTTTTATTTTCTTTCTAAAACCACAAAAGAGACTGTAGCTCAATGCAGGTCTTCTTTTATCTTTCCATTTGTCCGCATTAGCATTACACTTCTCTAATTTCCATTTTATTTCCTTCTCTAAAAAAAAAATACATGTTGCATTTCTGTTCTGCTAGTATCTGTCTTTTTACATTTTAGTCAATGGAAATCAGATGAAAAACTCATGGTCGGTACTCATTCTATTTTTAATCCATCTTTTCAAATTTTCTTCTATGGCCACTGAAACAGTGACCTGGAAAGGGGAATGAGAACTGAAAAAAGACAGCGTAAGATTGTAAGCACCATTTAAAAGGTGATTTACAAATACCTTTTTCAGTTTTTATATTTGCTGTTTATGACTTAATAAAAATGACCTTGTACAGGTTTAGCTTTAGATACACTTTAAACAATACGTAATAGGTCACCTCTCCCCCCCCCCCCAGACTGTGACTGAAAGATGAAGGAGCAGGGGCACACTGGTGAGCTCATCCCTCTGCTCACTCTACTCTCTGCTCCTCTCAGCATGTTCTTTGTCATCATATATGCACTGCAGCTTTACCACTTAAGACCCGGACCTTTAGGCAGCTAAAGGACCCGGCCAGGTTTTGCGATTCGGCACTGCATCGCTTTAACAGACAATGGCGCGGTTGTGCGATGTGGCTCCCAAACAAAATTGGCGTCCTTTTTTTCCCACAAATAGAGCTTTCTTTTGGTGGTATTTGATCACCTCTGTGGTTTTTATTTTTTGCACTATAAACAAAAATAGAGCAAAATTTTGAAAAAAAATCAATATTTTTTACTTTTTGCCATAATAAATATCCCCCAAAAATATATAAAAAAATATTTTTTTTCCTCAGTTTAGGTCGATACGTATTCTTCTACCTATTTTTGGTTAACAAAAATCGCAATAAGCGTTTATCGATTGGTTTGCGCAAAATTTATAGCGTTTACAAAATAGGGGATAGTTTTATTGCATTTTTATTTTTTTATTTTTTTTACTACTAATGGCGGGGATCAGCAATTTTTTTCATGACTGCGACATTATGGTGGACACTTCGGACAATTTTGACTCATTTTTGGGACCATTGTCATTTTCACAGCAAAAAATGCATTTGAAATGCATTGTTTATTGTGAAAATTACAATTGCAGTTTGAGATTAACCACAAGGGGGCGCTGAAGGGCTTATGTGTGACCTAATGTGTGCTTACAACTGTAGGGGGGTGTGGCTGTAGGTGTGACATCATCGATTGTGTATCCCTATAAAAGGGATCACACGATCAATGACGCCGCCACAGTGAAGAATGGGGGAAGCCGTGTTTACACATGGCTCTCCCTGTTCTTCAGCTCCGGGGACCGATCGTGGGACTCCAGCGGCGATTAGGTCCGCGGGTCCCACGGTCCTGGTCACGGAGCTTCGGACCAGGTAACTGAACACTCCGTGGGTGCACGCACGCGACCTACGGCTGGGCACTAGCACAGGACATACCTGTACGTGCATGTGCTCAGCCGTGCCATTCTGCCAACGTATATGTGCAGGAGGCGGTCCTTAAGTGGTTAACTTAATTGGGGAGGATTTACTAAAGCTGGAGCGTGCAAAATCCAATGCAGTTCTGCAGAAATAGCAATTAGAATTTTTGTCAAAACTTAATTGAACAAGCTAAAATTAGAAGCTAATTGGCTACCGTACACAACTGGACACGATTCTCAACTCCAGTTTTAGTACATTTCCCCCAATGATTTTGGTTGCTACCCATATGTTGCCACATTACTGCCTGTTTTAACCCCCTACACGACAGCACTGCATGTGTTGCTGGATGATTGCAGCATGGCCCATTTCACTTGATTGGACCATATCCGAGAAGCTGTAGTGCCTGCTGAACATGACAGGGGGAATGATTACTGAAACTGGGATGGTTACTGGGATCGTAGCATGGCAGCTGTGGTGTGTCTACACTCCTGGTCACTGGCTTTGCAGATTCAGGTTGAACGTTTAAGGGGCAGTAAAAATGTACCACCCAACCCAGCCACAAGTGTTAATGAGCCCATAGCCCTCATTTACACCTGTGGTTGTCTCTACTGCCCCTTCTGAAAAGCAATCTTTTGGCTTTTTTTTTTGCCAATCCCCAAAGGGTATATGTTGCACTGAAATATTGCACTGCAACTGTGAATGTTTGGCTCATGGTTGCTGAGTGGTCACATTGACATTAATGCCCCGTACACACAATCGAAATTTCCATCGGGATAAATTCAGACTGATTTTTCTGACGGAATTCAGTTCAAGCTGTCATGCATACACACTTGTCACACCAAATTCCGACCGTCACAAACTTGGTGACGTACAACACTACAACGAGCCGAGAAAAATTAAGTTCAATGCTTCCGAGCATGCGTCAACTTGATTCTGAGCATGCATGTTTTTTTTCTCTGCCGGAGTTCCATACAGACAAATGGAATTTTCTATAGAAAAAACTCAGATGGGGCACACACACGGTCAGAAAAAATTCCATCTGACTTTTTCCATAGGAAATTGTGATCGTGTGTACAAGGCATTATGGGTGAGTTTGACAGGAGGATTCATCTGTCATACTCAGCTTGTGGAGGTAAATCTGCATCAGCCACGAAGCACCATCACACACCATCCATGTGTACAAACCCTTCCAGCAGGTGGTCAGATGGTTGTAAAGCTGCAGCTCAAACACCTATATGAAGCAGTAGGAATATAAATGGATTTATGAATAAATTATGGTCTGATTTTTGTAAGAGGGTTGATCATTATATCTTATCTCTTTTATTTTGTCGGTTTACTAAATGTGTCAGCACCGGAGCCTCATATTAGAGCAAGAGCTTCAAAAGACTATGGCCCAGATTCATAAAGCAATTACGCCTGTCTAACTGGTGTTAGACAGGAGTAATTTCAAATTTCGCGCGCCGTATCACTAGTTTGAATCCTCAAACCATGATACGGCGGCTTCGGGCTTCGATCCGAGAGGCTTAAGTCTTCGTAAGCCTTCGGATCTACGCTGCGATATTTTTGCGGCCGCTGGGAGGAGTTTGCGTCGTTTTCATGCGTCGGGATATGCAAATGTGTTTTTACGGCGATCCACGAAGATACGAGCGGTCTTCGCAATCGCTTACGTCTGTTTTTTTTTACGTACTGTTAGACCAGCTTTTTGCTGGTCTAACGGTGCGTAGCCCATGTTAAGTATGGCCGTCGTTCCCGCGTCGAATTTAATTTTTTTTTTTGCGTAACTCGTTCGGGAATAGAAATGTCCGTAAACGACGCTACTCAAACAACGAATGACGTAATGACGTGATTTCGCGCAATGCACGGCGGGAAATTTGCGAACGGAGCATGCGCAGTTCGATCGCCGTGGGAACGCGCCTATTTTAAATCCTTCACGCCCCCTACTCGTCTAGATGGATTGCGACGGGAGAGATACACTACACCGCCGTCGTTTACTGGACAAAATCTACCTGGATTCCACGTAGAGCCAGGTAAAAAACGGCGGCGTAGTGTATTTCTGATACGCTACGAGAATCCAATTCTCTCTGAATCTGGGCCTAAGTGACTGAGTGTAGTTCTCTGTCACAAAATACAGCCAATTTTCCATCCAACAAACATAGAAGCCAGATGAAAGTAAGAAGCTGACACAGTTTAATGTGAAAATTTGCATTGTGCCCCAAACCTTTTCAGCTTCATGAACTGGCAGTTCATTAATTGTAAACCCAGACACACGTCCATGAACAGGCTGAAAAGGATGACATGAATATTAATATTTTACATTTACAAACATCTAGAAGCTGGGTTGTGTCTATAGGAAACCTGATGCCAAAAATGAAGGATGAAATAAAAAAGCCTGGGTATATTAACTAGAGCTGTTTAAAGGAACCATTTTCTTTTACGATTTTTACAGAAACCACAGCCAAGTATGAAATATGCAGCTTAAAAACAACTCATCGATATGTAATTAGTGCAATAACTGCTCCAGTCTATCCCTAGAGATCCAGCTATTCTGCAACTGCATGTCATCATCTTCTCTCTCGCTGAACATAGAGAAGGTGAAGACAACTGCAAAGACTCCCCTGCCGATCTTGTGCCAGTCAAGTGCCACTGCTCTTTGAAGGGCAATGATTGATTGAGCAGGGGATGACAAAGGTGGACTGAATTTTGAGGAGGAGGTATTGACTTTTGAAAAAAAAAAAGGAAACATATACCAGAATATACCAGAATATACCAGAATATGTAAAAAGGAAATCAAGGTTGCAAAAATTTAAAACCAAGGACAAATTGCATAAGATAGTAAGACAAACGCCCAAACATTCTTAAAATATATTAATAGTAAAAAGGTCAGGTCCGAGCATGTAGGCCCTTTATAAAATAATCTAGAATGGGGGACTGAGGTCAAAGAGAAGGCAAATGTATTAAACACCTTCTTCAGCTCTGTGTATACAAAGGAACATAGGGGAGCTTATGTCCATAATGGGGACGGTAGAAACACAAATGATACACAATGACTCAAAGTGTATATGGTTCAGAAATATTTAGACAGAATAAAGGTGGATAAAGCACCTGGACCAGATGGCAAATACCCATGGATCCTAAAAAGAATCGAGCTCTGTCATTTCAAAGTCATTAATTCAAATTTTTAGGGACTCTTTAATGACTGGCATAGCACCACTGGATTGGAGTAAGGCTAACGTTTTGCCTATATTTAAAAAGGGATAAAAGTCTTCACCAAGTATGTATAGACCTGTTAATTTAACTTCTATAGTTGGGAAGATACTAGAGAATTTAATAAAAGACCACGTAAATTGTTTCTTGCTGGAAATAAGTATTTTAAGCAAAAGACAGCATAGATTCATAAAAGACAGAAGGTGTCAAACAAATCTGATTTCTTTTTATGAGGTAAGTAAAATCTTGAACATAGGGGGTGGCTGTGGATGTAGTATGCTTGGATTTTTTCAAAGGTGTTTGACACAGTTCCCCACACTAATGGGTAAGGTAAAGTCTACAGTTTGTAAATGGATAGAAAACTGGCTAAAAGAATAAATTCAGAGAGTAGTGGTTAATGATTCTTACTCTGAATGGTCTAAGTTTATCAGTGATGTACCTCAAGGTTCAGTGTTGGGACCCTTGCTTTTTAATATATTTCAAATGATATAGGGTCTGGGATTAAAAGTACCATTTCAGTGTTTGAAGATGACACCAAGCTATGCAGTGGAATAACGTCCTTAAGCCCTGTACACACGATCCGTCTATACGATGAGATTGGTCTGATGGACCGTTTTTATCGGTTAACCGATGAAGCTGACTGATGGTCAGTCATGCCTACACACCATCAGTTAAAAAAACGATCGTGTCAGAATGTGGTGACGTAAAACACAATGACGTGCAGAAAAAAAAAATGAAGTTTAATGCTTCCAAGCATGAGTCGACTTGATTCTGAGCATGCGTGGATTTTTAACCAATGGTCGTGCCTACAAACGATAATTTTTTTGCTATCGGTTAGGTATCCATCGGTTAAATTTAAAACAAGTTGTTTGCTTTTTTTTAATCGATGGATAAATAACCGATGGCGCCCACACACAAACGGTTTGGTCTGATGAAAATGGTCCATTAGACCATTCTCAACGCTTTAACCGTTCGTGTGTACGTGGCCTTACAGGATGTCTTCAATTTACAAGCGACCTCAATGCACTGTCTAATTGGGCGACTATGTGGCAAATGAGGTTTAATGTTGATAAATGTTAAGGTATGCAAATGGGGGCTAAGAATATACATGCATCATACATACTAGGAGTACAACTGGGGAAATCAATGGTGGCGAAGGATCTGGGGATTTTGGTAGATTATGAGCTTAATAATAGCATGCAATACCAAGCTGCGGTTTCCAAAGCGAGTAAAGTCTTTCTTGTATTAAGAGAAGTATAAACTCCAGAGAGAGAAATATAGTTTCCCCCCTGTAAAAAATATTAGTAAGACCTCACCTGGAATATGCAGTTCAGTTTTGGGCACCAGTTCTCAAAAAGGATATTGGAGAACTGGAGAAAGTGTAGAGAAGGGCAACCAAACTAATAGGGGGCATGGAGGAGCTCAGCTATGAGGAAAGATTAGAGGAACTAAATATATTCTCTCTTAAGCACTTCCTGCCCAGCCTATAGCAGAATGATGGACAGGAGGTGGTTCAGTTATCCTGACTGTGCGTCATATGACGTCCAGCATGAAAACAGCCGCCGCGCTCCCGTGGAGGCGCGCATCGCGGCAATTGGTGGTGCGGCATGTCAGTCTGACACACCGCTACACCGATCTCGGTAAAGAGCCTCTGACAGAGGCTCTTTACCACGTGATCAGCCGTGTCCAATCATGGCTGATCATGATGTAAACAGGAAGAGCCGTTGATTGGCTTTTCCTTACTCACGTCAGACAGATACTAGTAGAGGAGAGCTGATCGGCTGCTCTCCTGACAGGGGGGTCTGTTCTGATTGTTTATCAGTGCAGCCCCCCGTGGATGCCCGCCCAGGACCACCAGGATACTGCCAGGACCACCATGAATGGCTACCACACTGGACCACTAGGTATGCCACCCTAGAACACCAGGGATATGCCAATCAATGCCAAGGCAGATGCCAGTGCCACCAGTGATGTCTATCAGTGCCACATATCAGTGCCCATCAGTGCCCAGCAGTGTCGCCTATCCGTGCCACCCATCAGTGCCACTCATAAGTACCCATCAGTGAAACCTTTCTGTGCCCACCAGTGTTGTCTATCAGTGCCCATCAGTGGCACCCATGAGTGCCCATCAGTGCCGCCTATCAATGCCCATCAGTGCCACCCATCAGTGCCCATCAGTGCCACCTCATTGGTGCCACCTCATCAGTGCTGACTTATCAGTGCCTGTCAGTGCCGTCAGTGTAATTTAAACAGTGGCAGCACGGAAGCTGAAAATACAAGGGTGTAAGTGCCTTGTATTGAATTGGTTAAGAAAAGGAGATTAAGGAGGGATATGATCAATATATATAAATACATAAGTGGTCCATATAGTGAACTTGGTCTTCAGTTATTTACTGTAATGTCATCACAGAGGACACGGGGGCACTCTTTACATCTAGAGAAAAAGAGATGTAATCTCCAGATATGGAAAGGATTCCTCACAGTAAATGCTGTGAAAATGTGGAATAGACTCCCTCAAGAGCAAGTTCTGGCGAGCTCAGTAGTTTGCTTTAAAAAAGACCTGGATTGATCTTTCCTAAATGTACATAACATAACTGGATGCTAACATTTATAGCTAAAGTTTATCCAGGGAATATCTGATTGCCTTTTGAAGGATCAGGAAGGATTTTTTTTCCCCCTGCTGGATCAATTTGGATCACACTTTGTTTTTTTGTTTTTTTCTTTCTCTTGCTCAACTGTGGGTATACAATTGTATATATGGGATTGTATTGTTTTTTTTTTTGTCTTCCCTTGGTTGAACTAAATGTGTATTTGTTCAACCTGACTATGTACACCCCCATGCAGAACTGGAAACAGCTGATAGGGCAGATTTTAAAAAATATCACTTGGACAATGGAGAGGCTCACTTGACAATAAAAGCTGACTGCCAGCACAATTTTTTCCTGAAATGCCCAAAACTAAAAAGTAACCCATATGGCACTCCAGTATTAAAACAGATTCTAATCTAATCTAATTCTAATCTAATTGTCCTGCCTTCACCAGCTCCCACCTTCTGTCTGATCACAGGAATTACAGGAACAATTATTGTGAATAGTTGGGATCATGTCAACAGCAACTTCTCGGTCAACCTAGGATCTTATAATAACTCAGCCTTTAATGCTTTACTAAAAAAAAAAAAAAAAAACAAAGAAGAAAAAAATAAATGACAACCCCTTAACTTCTGTTTGGCAGCTCTCATGCCGCGTACACACGATCACTTTTCGGCATGAAAAAAAAACAACGTTTTTTAAAACATAATTTAAAATGATCGTGTGTGGGCTTTACATCGTTTTTCATCTTCTGAAAAATGCCCCAAAAATTCGAACATGCTGCATTTTTTTACGTCGTTTTAAAAAATGTTGTTTTTCGGATTGTAAAAAATTATCGTGTGTGGGCAACGTTTTAAATCCATGCATGCTCAGGAGCAGGTTATGAGACGGGAGCGCTCGTTCTGGTAAAACTACCATTCATAATGGAGTAAGCACATTCATCACGCTGTAACAGACAGAAAAGCACAAATCGTCTTTTACTAACAAGGAACCAGCTAAAAGCAGCCCCAAAGGCAAATAGTGCCGTCGTACATGTTGTACGTCACCGCACTTTGTTCATCATTTTTCAAAAATGATGGTGTGTGGGCAATATCGTTTTTAATGATGAAGTTGGAAAAACTTGTTTTTTTTTTCATGATGAAAAAAAAAATTTCATCCCGAAAAGTGATCGTGTGTACGCGGCATAAGCTGTCAGTAAGAAAACCAATATCATGACAGCTTGTAAACCCCAGAACTTATCTCAACTCATCATCCTGCCATAAAAGTACTCTGTATGTGGGAGATCAGAAGACTGAGTTTTAACTTCCATTAGAAATGTGAAAGACTGTAAAGCTGTGCCTGGCGTGCCAAGAGAAGTAAGAAAGAAAACAGCTTCCTGATATATCCGGAGGATAGCATGAAAAAAGTAGTGGACTGACACGTTAAAACTCTTATTTAAATGTCTCTACTATTACAGCCAGAGTAGCTTGTCTAGATTCTATCCCCTGGACTGGCTTATGAAAAGAAAGCTTATACCCAGTGAAACCTTGCACTAGCAAAAAAGTATAATATTGTGTATCCCACTGATCACTGCTGCTGGTGGATTCTCCCTCCCATGTACCAAAATGCCTGGGCATTTTGACCACCAATGTAATCAGATGTCATTCCCCAATTACCATCATTGCAAGGAGGACATTTTCCTCCCCCTGACCACCAATAAAAAGGTGTGTATATTTTCACTGATATAAGGGGCAGTGTATTCTTTTTACCATTACCATTACCATTCTACATTCTGTGCTTCATGTTACCTACTCCTGACTGATGCATTTTGTGAGCTGTGTTGTCTGTTACATAATCTGGAACCTGGCAATCCATAGTGCTGTATATTACAATTTCCTGACTATATACTAGGTTGTACAGTACATAAAAAATCATTACCATGAATCTATATACAGGTATGCTGTGTTGTATGTTATATACACTGTGAGTTTGCACTATATAAGCTATGTTGTATACAGTTGTGCTCAAAAGTATGCATGCCCTTGGAGAATTGGTAAATTACAGTATGTACCATTCTTAAATAAAACAGGAGTGAGCGGGCAAAACACATTTTAGTTGCTTATGGGATTCATTTTCAACTGTATATTATAAAAGATTGGCTTAATCATAAAATAAAACATGGCAACAAGTAAACAAATGTTTACTGTTCAAAAGTCTGCATTCCCTGAGTTCTTAAAGGGGTTGTAAAGGTTTGTGTTTTTTACCTTGATGCATCCTGGAAAACACGGTCCCCCAAGCTCCCCAGCCCCCCCCATTTTACTTACCTGAGCCCATCCTCCTGCTGTGTGCGTCTCTGGCATCCTCTTCTCTGCGGAGTATCGGCGTTGATTGGATAGATTGATAGCAGTGCAGTCATTGACTCCCACTGCTGTCAATCAAATCCAATGATGTGACCACTTGTATAGTGCTACAAATGCGAACTAAATCGCCTCAAAGCGCTTTCCATCCGGCGTCGTCCTAATCCTTCCGAAGAGGTAGGTCTTGAGTTTTTTTCCTGAAGGCCTGATGGTTTTCTTCCATGTGGATGTCCGTTGGTAGAGCATTCCATAGCCGTGGTCCTTGGAATGCAAATCTTCGTTCTCCCTTTGATTTGTAGTTGTATTTGGGGATGTAGAGGAGGTTTTGGTTAGATGATCGGAGAGTGTGATGAGTGGTGTAGTGTTTTATTTTCTCGCATAAGTATTGAGGCGCCTTTCCTTATGTGCATTTGTGGGTGAGGCAGAGGGTCTTAAATGTGATCTGATCCTTTACTGTTAGCCAATGAAGGGTCCTCAAGGATGGGGTGATGGATTCCCAGGGTTTTGTTCCTGTTACCAACCTAGCTGCTGTGTTCTGAACGACTTGTAGGCGTGAGATCAGGTATTTTGGTAGTCCTAAATAGAGGGAGTTTGCATAGTCGAGGCGAGAATTGATGATTGTTCCGACTACTACCGCTCTGTCCTTTTCCGGGAAGAAGGGGATGAGTCTGCGCAGTAGGCGGAGAAGATGGAGAGATCCTCTGACTACTGATCATATTTGCGCATCCATCGACATCTCTGCGTCAAAGATTACCCCAAGGCTTTTGACCTTGGTACTTGGGGTGATGATCTGCCCAAGGATGGTTGTACATGATGTCCTAGCTTTCATCTTTCGGTTTGCGTGGAAGAGAAGTAGTTCTGTTTTTGATCGGTTGAGCTTTGTATGCCGAATGTATGACACTGAAGCGCATCCGCAAGGTAACCACCTCGGGAGAAAGCTTCCCAGAGGGGGTTAGCTGTTGCAGGGATGGGCCGCGAGAGCAGCCGTGGGACCCTAGAACTGCAGGATCGGGGCCACTCTGTGCAAAATGAACTGCACAGTAGTGGTAAGTATGAGATGTTTGTTTTTTTGCTTTGTTTTTATTCAAACCTATACTACCCCTTTAATAATGTGTAGTGCTCATTGCATCCACATGAGAGCTAATACACCTATTGACTTTTTTCATGCAGACACTAATTTCAATCTAAGAAGACACAGATGTGGGAAATTAACCTTTAAATTACATTTTAACCTGTGTGTCTGTGTCACCTTGTGTGTCTGTACAAAGGCCAACATTCCAGGTTATGTAAAATGTTAATTAGGGCTATTTTGGTGATTTCTGCTATTATTGTGCCTTAAAAAGGAGCCAAACAACTATGTGATAATACATGGCTTCATATGATCACTATCCTTAAAGTGGTTGTAAAGGCACAAGGTTATTTACCTTCATGCATTCTATGTTTGCAACAGCCCCCCCACCCCTCCATAATACTTACATGAGCCCCTTCTCAAGCCAGCGATGTCCACAAGAGCCTTGCCTCTCTGGAAACTCGCGACTGGCTTTTGGCAGCAACGGGAGCTATGGCTCCTGCTTCTGTCAATCACAGCCAGTGAGCCAATCAGGAGATGGAGGGGTGGGGCTGAATGGACATGCAGAGCCATTGTTTAAGAGCGCAACTGCTTGGGTGCCTCCACAGCAAGCTGCTTGCTGTGGGGGTACCCAGCAGGAAGGAGGAACCAAGGAGTGCCAGCATGAGACCGAAACAACAACAACAACAACAAAAACAGACACTTTCACAATTTCTGCACTATACACTATGTTGCCCATTACATATTCCTAACTTTGGTACCTTGCAAGTGGCATGGCATATGCTCATGACCCAACTGTTTATTATTCCAACAGTGGCTGCTTTCTATGGCTCTCACTTGTGAGTAATTTAGGCATGTATTGTGTATCTGAACCCAAAACCAAGAATGTAACATATTGCTTATCAGTCCTTAGATGGGTTGGCTGCATTTGTTTTCTTTGTTCAGACTGTATTTCCCTTATTTTCATCTAGTGATACTGCCAATATTTTTCCAAAGTGACCATGCTCATTCACTGCACTGTGCTTATGTAGGATGCTGTGTTAGGACTACAGAGGGGGGTTGTTTATTTATTTCTATTGATTAAAGAGCTAACCTGGGAAGCAATATAACATAACATAGCATTGCAGAGCGCACAAGACACAGGGCAGCACTGGATTTCTGGTAGGATTTGCAGTTTTACACCTATCAAAAAGCTATAACAAAATACTGTCAATGGTATTACTGCCATTGTAAAAATCCCTTTTTTCAATGGTATCACTGTCATTGTTAAACCAACCATCTGCTAACTGCAAGACAGCTGCTGCTGATAACATTATGGACTGCAAAACAGCAGTTAGGCCTATGTCAAAGAGGTACAAGTGTCTAATTGTGCATGTTCTGGGTCAGTGACTCAGTGTCATGTTATACATTAGTGGCAGTTTTACACACAACAGCTGAAAAGTGTATGTACACTCCAGAAGTGGACTTTCTGACTCCCAGAGTGGCCCCCCACCGCCATTCATGGTGGGTGTTGCCTGGTAGATTCCATTCGCTTATCTCTCCTAGCTGCAAAAAAAACAGCAGTAATGTGTACAACATCACTTCTGGTTTCTGCTGTTGCTTGGCCACAACAGCCAGGGAAGAAGCTAATGGAGCGCAATCCGTACTCCATTATCTTTAATGGATGACAGGTCTAAAAGACCCCAAATTAAAACCCCTAAATCAGAAATGTTTTTTCTTTTAAGAGAAATGTCTGTTATTATCAAGTATCATGAATGTTAGAAAAAAAGTTACACCCAAGCACTTAGAAACCCCACAAAATATTTGAGCACATCCTGACCCAAGTATGTGCACACTCAGACATAAACAAACCTGTCGGGGGCATCTACATATGAAGATTTTGCTTGTACTACATCTATACATGTTTTTCTTGGTTGTAACCCTAAAAAAAAAGAAAAAAAAAGAGAGCTCATGTTTCCTTTATAGCAGAGTAAACAACCCAGTGCTTGTTATGTCTAATCTGCTCCTTTCTAAGCTGTAAAAAAACCTGGCCGATCCTGGCTGTTCCTGCATCCCCCTCTGTGTGCTGACCATGGTAATCATGGCTGCCGATCTATGATTACCGTGGTCAGTTCACTTTCTCGTCATCCCGCCTGCTCTCCTTTATCCCTCTCCCCCTCCCTTTTTGCCTGTCAGCTCCTGTGTGTGTGTCTCTCCTTCTCTCCACCCCACCCCCCCGCTGCTTTTATTAGCTGGGAGTAAAAGTAAAGAACAATTACAGCCAGATCCTCTGTTCTATTAATCTCTCCTACACTGTGTAAATGTTTTTTTTTTTTTTAAACAATGCCTGTAAATACCTTATCTTCTTATCTCTTCCGCCGGTCATGGGACGCTCTCCTCCACCATCTAAGAACTACAACGGGAGGGGCTGAGTGGCCAGCACAGCGGTCACATGACCTCCTTGGCTGATGTCAGAGGGGATCTTGCTGTAGCCCCTAGATTGGAGGAATAGAGCGGCCAGAGGTCACACAACTGGCCAAAAGAGATTGAAGATCAGGTATTTACAGACATTGTTTTAAAAAAAAAAAAAAAAAAAAAAAAAAAGATTATACAGTGTAAGAGAGATTAATAGAACAAAGGAGCTGGCTGTAATTGTTATTTTCCTTTACAGCCATTATAACTCTAAAATGGTGACCTGCAGGGATTTTTAAGTGTTGCCTATGGATAATATAGTGTACTGAAGTACTTCATTGTGTTGTTGTCTCAGCACAACCTCATATTTTTACATTTTATTTAAAAATTGGGTAATATATTGTATTTGTGTACCCTAAAACGTAATTTCTACATTGTGTCTACTTACAGAAAATATATATTTTGGGGATTTAACTTATCCTCAGGCCTAAAATGATTTTTTGAACATTTGTGCAAAAAAAGAGTGAAAGAGTCATCATTTTCAGAAAGAGAGCCCATGTATTTCTTTACATGAAGACAAAGCAATCTAATTCTCGCCATATAAAAAACACTTACAGTATAGGTGTCAATTGAGTTACACAATAAGCTATATCTATGCTTTAGCAAATACAAGATGAGAACAGAAAATTCTTATTCTCCAGGAACGCGATTAAACTTCAGTTTTCAGGGACAAAATGGCTTACTCAACAAACCTTTTATGAACTGACGTCCTGTAGTAATAGAAATCCTATTGTTAACTAGCAGAGCAACAAAGTTCAATTCCTAACAGACATGTACAGAATCTCTGTAATGCTCTCAAAACAAAGTCCATTATTTCTCTAAAATATCCATACATTCCAGAATAGTACCATTTTTTACCAACCTTTCATGACTCACAAAACCATTTTCTATTTTCATGAATATGCTAAATCCTACCTTCACTATAATAAAAGATGTGTTCTGTAAGATTTTCCATTTAACCGAATATTGTATTTCCTAGATAATAATAGGTTTATGGATATGAATGCAGAAGATTTCTTTTGTTAAATAGGGATGATCTACTATCATTAGTGGTTGCATCATTGCATTAACACATAATTTTACATGCTAATGTATATTGCAATAAGACAGTATATGCAGACATGTTCTGTCACAGCCTGCATACAGCCTTTCTCTAATGTTGCTTTCACACCGCTCCTTTGAAAAATGCATCAAAAACGCATATACATACATTTCTGGTGTATTTCCAGTGCATTTTATGGTTGCTTGACTCGCAGCAAGCACCCATGAAACATGGATATGACTCAAAAAACACACCAAATATGCAACCATGGTGCATTTTAGACACATTGGGCCAGATTCAGGTAGAGTTAGGCTGGAGTATCTGTGATACTCCAGCCTAACTGTCACTTTAAGCCGGCATTTTTGTTTTCTATAACCAGAAAACAAGAAACGCCGGGTTGGAGTTCCGATGCGATCGGCGCAATTGAATTTCGCCATCGCATCGTTACTTCAACTTAAAAATGACGCCGGGGGCGTTCCCGCCGATTTACGCTCAAAAAATATGTTAATGAGCGGGAATCGGCAATTCACAATCTTTTTCGGGCGCGACGCAGTGACTTTACGACGTTTCCGGAAGCGATACGCAGCGTATAGATAAAGCAGCCCCCTAGTGGAGTATCCTATGTTAAGTATAGGCGTCGTCATCACGTCGGAAAAAAAACAAATCGCGTCGCTTGCGTAAAACATTCATGAATGGGGATGTGACGTCATTGACGTTCACTGACAGAATTTGGAGCATGCGCACTGGGATGCATTGACACTCGACGCATGCGCAGTACGTTCGCCGCGGGATCGCGCTTTGTTTGAATACTACACGCCCCGTACCCGCCCAATTTGAATTCCGCCGGCTCATTTGCGATGCGCTGCCGCAACTTTAGGAGCAAGTGCTTCATGAATAACAGCACTTGCTCCTAAAATTTCTGCAGAGTAACGTAAATGAGAAGCGTTACTCCAGAGCAAAGATGCTCTGATCTACCTGAATCTGGCCCATTTTTGATATGTTTTCCATTCATTTCAATGGGAAGGTGCATTTTTTGTAACATGCACCAAAATACAGCAAGCAGCAACAGAAACACGGCTGACCAATGTAAAAAGTTCCATAGGATTTAGAGAGATGCATTTTTCATGCATTTTACTTTTTTTAACTGAAAAACTACTCAAACACTGAAAAGTGTATAGAAGCCCTAATGTACACCTGATCATTCCAGGGAAACAAAAATGCACCAGGTCGGGAAAAATGTGTGCCCAATGCTTAACCCCCTATATACTACACAATCTAAATGGCAGATAAACTTTCACAATATATAAGGGACATACAGGTCTTAGATATAATTGTCTCATATAAGAGAGATTTCTCCTATTTTAACTGAACACCACACCTGGTTGTGCATATAGACTCCAATCAAATATGTACCGTATCTAATGGTTGTTAAAACCTTGTTTTTCCTTTATAGTACCCTAACCCTGTAACTTTGTAGTGTTTTCTTGGTCCAGCTATAAACTCAAGAACTACCATAAAATATATAAATTTTCATACCCATTGCTAAAGCTGGCCAAGGGAGTCATTTGCTGCTCCCACTCTTGCTGCCTCATGCTTCACCACACCTTATCCAATCAGAATATTTCCAGTGAATTATATTGTATATCTGAAACTAACTATAACTCTAGGATATATTTAAAAAAAATGTGTGGGCTTTTCATTAAAAATCCAACATTATACTCACCTAGGTGAATACAGCATCGATCTGATACTGCATCTTTCCCCCTCAGGGTCTGCAGTGAAAACTGAGCGATCAATGATAGCGATCACTTAGTTATCCCTCTCTGCGCTCTAAACAGTAATCCAGGACTCTCAGTCTCTGTCTCTCTACTATGCCCCTCCAGGGCTCACTGGATCACTGGGCTCTGGAGGAGGTGGGAGGGGCTGGCTCAAGTGGATTGCTGATAGGTTGTGTCAGGTGCTGGTCCAGGCTTTTGGGTGAATCCCGACCATATGGTCTGCATCTTTTTAGAGCCTGAGCCAGCTCTGTGACATCAGCCAACTCCATATTTAGGGCGCAAACTACACTGCTGTGATCCATAGGCAGGGCCGATCCGCCTTATAGGCTCACTATGCAAGCCGCTTAGGGCCCCACAAAGCTGTGGAGGGCCCCCCAAATTACTAGAGGCCCCGTCTGGTGAGAAGTCATTTTCGGCCCCTCACCCCGCTTCTCAACCCGCTGGCTGCATGGGAGAAGAGGTAAGAAGTCAGCACCCCCCGCATCTCACTTTAATGTAAGATGTAATTTCCGACAGCAGAACACCCCCTCCCCCGCTTCCCAACTTTAATATCTCCCCACCGCCTCTCAACTTTAATGTGACATGTCATTTTGCTTAGGGCCCCCGAGAGGTCAGGATCGGCACTGTCCATAGGGGAAGTACAGCCAAAAAAACATTTGGCTATACTTTGCCAATAAAATATCAACTAATGCTTCTTATTCTTTAAATATCAAACATGTTATAGGGTTAGATTTATGGACAGCTTTGCTAATCTTTCTTGAAGTTCAAAGTTGCAAATTTTCTGGTAAACCAAATTGAAGTCTGCGGGAAAAGGGGATCTTGCTTTTCATTCCTGGACATTTGTAGAAATATTGTGAAAGAGCATAGGAAGCTGGGCACTGCAATGGGGGGAAAGTGCCAATGCCACAATTAAAAACATTTAAAAAACAGTATCTCTGCCTACACAGAATTTTCGCTTCTTCCTAATGGTTCTAACACACACTGACAATATGTCTGTTGTGAGCCCACCTTTTATAAAGGGAACTGGGTTATATATTCCTTTTAGGTATTTGCTGTGCAATGCATTATAGGAGTTCCTTTTTTTTTTCTGGTGGACATCATGCAAAGCTGAATCCATGTTAGTGGCAAACCCAGACCTCATCCCCACATTTCTTTCAAAATTAGATGACATTTGGGTTATCTATGGTGTACCCACAACTTTAGGAGAAGAAAGTTACGAAAAGTGTCTATAACCAGGCTGGAATCTAAGGCCGCGTACACACGATCGAATTTGTCCGCTCAAACTGGTCCGACGGACCAGTTCAGCGGACAAATCCGATCGTGTGTATGGGCTAGCGGACATGTCTGAACGGCGGACAAATTTTAAAACATGCTTTAAAATTTGTCCGCCGGGGACATGTCCGTCGGATATGTCCGCTGGTTAGTACACTCACCAGCGGACATATCCTCCCGTACAAGCGTTGTATGGATGCGACGCATGCGTGGAAGTTGTTTACTTCCTGGTGCGGTGACGTGGCGGCGTCAATGTCACCGCCACGTCACCGCGCTGTCTGCCAGCAGGGATTTTGATCTGGTGGTGTGTACACGCCATCGGACCAAAATCCGGAGGAGATATGTCCGCTGGAAACGGTCCGTCGGACCGTTTCAGCGGACATGTCCCTCCGTGTGTACGCGGCCTAACAGGTCATAGCCTGGTGCCTTCTCATTCCTGAGAGAAACTTCAGCACCAGATGTGCATAACAAACATCCATTTAAAAATATATTTTCTGTGGCCAGATTGTGACCATTTCTAGTGTCTGTGGCCAGCTGGAGACTTAAACTGGGTAAGCAATCCCAGAGAGAATGCAAGCATTTGATAGTTTCTACTAAAATATTACTTCAGTATACATTCAAACATGTCCTTAGCATACCACATTTGCTGTTCTTATGCTGTATATGCATTTTTTTTAAACCTGCTTTAACTTCTTCAACTTTTAAAAATGTGTTTAACTTATGTGTTCTCTATGATTTGGACATGGTATGAGATATGGACAGCTTAAAGACCAATGTCAGTCAGGAACACATATTACTATTTTTTCAAACTTTTGGCAGATTAGCCAATCAACCATGAGGACCCTAGAGCGGAATACTAAATGCAGTTCCTTGCTGCTGTCATTTACTGAGACTGGAATACTATCTTAACAGATATTTCATGAACATCTCCTGGGGAGGAAAGGACTTCTCATTTAATGAAGATGGGTACCTCATCAATCCTGCACTGGTGGTGATTGCTCTCAACAAGGAGAGGAACTGGGAGGTGGTGAGTGCCTGTGATTTTTCTCTGCTCAACATCATCTTAGAAGCAAGGCATTTGATTTTATGTGCTCTCAAATCATCATAACAGATCATCATGCACTTTTGTTTTATTAATTACATGTTTCTGCATGGTCTCTATCATTAACTAGCACGAGTCAGCAACTGTCTACTACTTCTACCAATAGTTATATTCTAAAGATTCCAGTTTCAACTTTAGTTTAAAATAGCTGTGTCCAGTACAAAAATGTATGCCTTGGATATGATTATACATTATAATTTAGTGTGTGTGCAAACTCATATGGGTTGATTTACTAAAGGCATATACTGTAGGGTATTCAATTTGCAAGGGAAGTTATGTTTTGCGATAACATTTTATCCAGAGCTTAGAGATAATGGTGATATTTCACTTTGCAAAGAATACCAAATTATTAGCAAGGAACCTCATTCACTAAGCTCAGGCGAAAAATCCTCATGCAAATTGCAACTTCCCTTGCAAAGTGGAACAGTCTATTTGTCTTTGGTTAAACAACATCATATAGTCTGATTCCTTTTTTTTTGCTCCTTTATAATAATAAAATTTTGGACTCAAACTCACATGATGTCACAGCTTCTAGACCACATTGTCAAAGCTATTGTGTTAGAAAATGTGCTATGTCTCTGACACACATACACAGAACTTTTAAAAGAAGGTTTCACAGAATGGTGAGCTCTAAAATCTTACTATTGAAAAGTAATCATACATTGATATTTTAAAATGTATACTATGTATAATGGTAGAATAAAAAATTTCCAGCTGCATATATTGCTTATGCACAACACCCCATAAAAGTGGTAAACTTGCTACACTTGCAGAGGAAGTAAACTTTGGTAGCAAATTGCTTGAAACCCAGCTGCTGACAAGATATGTGCTTGTAATCACACTGGAAAAAATACCAATAAAGGTTCAGTTTATTTCTAGTCCATTCACATTTATTTCAAACTCAAGCCCTAATAAAGGAGCCATTTTGGACCCCCGAAATGCATTGGCTAACCTTCCATTTGTCCCTCTGACCTTTATTGGAATAAAATCATGCCTGAACCTTTTAGCAGTGGTATTGTGTTTCCATTTACATATTTGTTATATTACACTACACACAGCCAAGAAGACCTTGGAGATCGTCTACGGTGTAGAAGACGTCTGCCAGATTACCTACATCAGCATCAATACCTTAATATAAGATACTAATACCGATAGCATAACCCTATGGGTCCTGGGCTATTTTTCCACTTTTCCTTTACTGCAAGTTTTACTACTACTTGTAAACAGCATGCAACATGAGAGTCTAAGGTCAGGGGTATTTCAGTAACAAACTGTGCATGTGGTGACTGTGCAAGTCCTCTCTGCCTAATTATGGCAGATTATTTGAAAGATATTTGAAGGCTGTTATTGCTGACCACTTTGCTAAAATGCTATTTGCTTGGCACTACTCTCTGACCTTTATATTTTCTAAGTTCTTGACTTGGAACACTTATGCAGCTAATGAAGTCAAAGGAAAGTCAGAACAACTGGACTGCATACTTCTATCAGGCTAGTGACACAGAACATATTAAAGCCTTTGGAACAGCATGATGTCCGGGCAACTATCATTATCAAAAGAAAAATTCAACAATGGAATCCTCTGTATTTGCCAGGTACAGGGTTCCTTAAAATCTAAGCTACTATTGTCAAATTTTGAAAGTGAATAAAGAGCTGTCCATGATGGTCAGTGTTTCCCTACAGCAACCAGACTGTAGCTTGGAGTATGAAAGGGAGGCATTGCTGGGCTGCAGAGAGGCAGTCAGATAAATTATTTTCTCAGACACTTTAATATAAATAAGGTACGTTATAAATAAGGTTTTTAAGTGTCACACCACTGCTCAATAATTTCTTTTAGTTTTATCCAGTATAGGTCAGATGAACAATCAGAAGAGTAGCTAATGTGTGTTGGGTATTCAAAAATGCTCCTTTTATGAAAGCCTAGGAAAGCATAGAGAAAAGTCAATATTGTAGGAATATTTCTTCCTCAGGGTCAATGTTTAGAGCAATAAACCAATAGTATTAAAAGTATTATATATATATATATATATATATATATATATATATATATATATATATATATATATATATATATATATATATATATATATATATATATATATATATAGCTAACTGTATCTAGTATACAGTATGTGGGATGTGGAGTTGAAGATTATAGTAAGAAAATAATCTCAGAGCATAAATTAAACTCTAACAATAGTCATACATCCTAATTAGAGCAAATACAAATACAAGATAATAAATACATAAAATATGCCTAAACATTGCTATACACGCACAAGGTTTTTAAAATATCACTGTGGTTCTTGTTAACCACAAGAAATTCAAAAAGGTAGCACACAATATTCATAAGGTTTTCAAGTATACTAGATATGTTTATTAAATGTTATACTATATATACTTTTTAACGATAGTGGTTTATAGTTCTTAGCATTGACATTGAGGAGGGGGATTTTTAATTGATATTAACTTTTCTGCATGTTTTCCTTAGCCCTGATGGAAAACTTGTTAGCTACCCTTTTGATTGTTCATCTGACCTTTACTGGATCAAAATTGTATCTGCACTGTTGAGCAGTGTGGTGCCTTAAATCCTATATATATATATATACTGTAGTACATTACAAACCAAGGAAACTGTGGAGATCCCCTGGGTGAAGAAGTTGCCTTTCTGGTAACTATTCTAAGCATTTCAGGGGTCAGAAAACACTTTTCCTTCATCAGGGCTTCAATTAAAATAAGAAACGTGAATGGACTCAAAATAGGGCTTTTTTATCATTTGGTCTGGTGCACCTTCTATGGTTGCATTTTTTTTCCTGTAACCTGCCAGGTCCCCACTGGAGGGTAGGCCTGTATATTGTGAGCAGCCTAACCTAAGCTAGTGAGCTCTCTTAAGCCACCTCTAGATCCAGTGCTATCCTTCTACTTTATTAAACCGTTTGTAAAGGAAAACATTTTTCCCTCTAAAATAACAAACATGTCATACTTACCTCCACTGTGCAGTTCATTTTGCACAGAGTTGCCCCGATCCATGTGTTCTGGGGTCCCTCGTGGCTGTCTCTGGTCCTCCCCGCAATTACTCACCACAGTCATGCGAGAGCTTGCATGGTGGTCAGTAATTGCGGGCGCGCTCCTGTGATACAGAGAGCCGCTCGCTGTATCACTTGGCCCCGCCCCTCGGCGTGCCGCGTCACTGGATGTGATTGACAGCAGCGCTAGCCAATGGCTGCGCTGCTCTCAATCCATCCGCTTTAGCCAATCAGCGGCCAGGCTGAACGGCGAAGAGGATATCGGGAGCGCGAGGGACTTTCGACGTGTCAAGTAAGTAAAGCGGGGGCTCTGGGGGCGGCCGGCAACAACAGATGTTCTTTCACCTTAATGCATGGATTGCATTAAGGTGATTTTATTTATTTTTTCATTTACAACTATTAAGTACTTTAATAAATGAGGAATGTGACCACAGGATAAAACAGCACATATTAACAAACAATATTTGACTTATATTACAAAATATATCTCTCATTACAAATGCATTTTGACAAACCATTACTGTACATGTCTACCCATCCTTCATCCTTCAACTCACTAGTAATTATAGCAATGTACCTTGCAACTTCTTTTTCTATGCAGAATTGTCACCTGTTAAACTTTTTTTGAAACATTTCTGTGTTATAGAAAGCTAATCCAGCTGCCATGTCTGTGTACTCCTAATCCTTACTTGCCCAGGTGATCAAAGCTGATAGCTGATACTCAAAACAGGCAAGGATTGAGCCAAGAAAGTAAAAACAGCTTTTTACCTTATTTATGTCGAAAAATCAGTCTATTTACTGAAAGTCCTAAAGTTTACTTAAAGCCCAAACTTTTGTTTTTCTTTATATAGAAAAGGACAGCGTAGGACAGTCCTCAAGTTCCCCCAACAGGCCATGTTTTTCTTTATCTTCAATGGCTTGGAACTTTGGATGGCTATTTTAGAGAGAAATTCACAAAACATGGACTGAGAACCACTGGCGTAGGACATAGGAGTAGGATCTCTCTTTACTTTATTTTCTGTAGACACAACAACAAAGTTTGAAAAATACCATCACTGGAACAAATGTTACCAGTGAAAAATGTGCCTAATAATTCTGTTCAGTCATAATATTGAATGTTTCCTCTCTTTCGGTTCTAATGCCATGCGGTCCCCGGGACAAATACATTTCCTTATGGGGACAGACAGAAATATGAACCTGGCAGAAGTTTTAAATATTCCCCCCTATCCACTTTAACCACTTAAGGACCGCCTACGGCACATTTACGTCGGCAGAATGGCACGGCTGGGCACATCAACGTATATATACGTTGATTTTAGTACCCAGCCGTGGATCGCGGGCGTGCGCCCGCGGGCACGCGCCCGCGACCCGGTCCACAGCTCCAGGACCGGGACCGCGGGATTCGCGGACCCGATCGCCGCTGCAGTGCGGTGATCCGTCCCTGGAGCGGAAGAACGGGGAGAGCCGTGTGTACACACGGCTTCCCCGTGCTTCTCTGTGGCCGTAGCATCGATCGCATCATCCCTGTAATAGGGGGACGCGATCGATGACGTCACACCTACAGCCACACCCCCCTACAGTTGTAAACACAACACATAGGTCACACATCCCCTACAGCGCCACCTGTGGTTAACTCCCAAACTGCAACTGTCATTTCCACAGTAAACAATGCAATTTAAATGCACTTTTTTCTGTGAAAATGACAATTGTCCCAAAAATGAGTCAAAATTGTCCGAAGTGTCCGCCATAATGTCGCAGTCATGAAAAAAATCGCTGATCGCCGCTATTAGTAGTAAAAAAAAAATAATTAATAAAAATGCAATAAAACTATCCCTTATTTTGTAAACGCTATAAATTTTGCGAAAACCAACCGATAAACGCTTATTGTGATTTTTTTTACCAAAAATACGTAGAAGAATACGTATCGGCCTAAACTGAGGAAAAAAAATGTTTTTTTATATATTTTTGGGGGATATTTATTATAGCAAAAAGTAAAAAATATTGAATTTTTTTTTAAATTGTCGCTCTATTTTTGTTTATAGCGCAAAAAATAAAAACCGCAGAGGTGATCAAATACCACCAAAAGAAAGCTCTATTTGTGGGGAAAAAAGGACGCCAATTTTGTTTGGGAGCCACGTCGCACGACCGCACAATTGTCAGTTAAAACGACGCAGTGCCGAATCGCAAACAGGGGCAAGGTCCTTTACCTGCATTTTGGTCCGGGTCTTAAGTGGTTAAACACTGTACACTTTAAGCAAAATGTACTTTTTTTTCAGGAAATTCAGCAAAATGTAATTAGGTCACCACCCACTCCACACATACAAATATAGAAGTTCTTTGGATGACCAGAAGGCATCTTCACCCATGTAAATTATGCAAGTTCAAATCTTTTCAACGACGGCTTATCAATACCAGCCATGTTAAATCAGTATGGTTGTAATTGACTCATAAATTTGATATGTAGACTTTCTACAGAGCGCTTTCATATATATATATATATATATATATATATATATATATATATATATATATATAATATATATATATATAAGGATTCTGAATGTTTTTATTATTATTCATTGCTGCTTTTATGTTTTTGAATGTAAAAGAAAAAGTCTTATATTATAAAAATCAATTTTTGGTCTTACAGACTGCATCTTTATTAGGGACAGAGAACTTCTGGGAAAACTGCTTTATTAACATTGAAGCCTAATACCACATACTGAATGACCTAGGAGTCTGCGTTTAATTACCATCATTTAGCAGAAGACAATGTGCATTTCCCACTTCTAAGCAGAGCAAAGGTTAATGAAAATAATTATTGGTCATAATTTCATATGCTTTTTCTGCACAAAATGAAAATGCTACTATAGTGTTATTGTTAGCACTTGTAAGGAACAAACATGTCCACAGTAGACACAGTCAAAGTCCAGGTAGTTGAAGTGAGAGATGATTCCGCTCTAAAAACTGCTGATCCCTTGGCTTTGCTTCCGTCCCACTAAACCAAAAGGGTGCTGGCTATGCACAGGTGCATTGGATAGAAGAAGGTCCTGGACTGCCGCACTCCTTAAAACTAAGTCTCTATTTTACAAATAAAATCCAAAAAACAACCAAAGCGATGCAGTCAAAATGAAGTGAACAACAGGAAAAAGGTGTCTTACATGTTTTACATCATGTGATGCTTACACGTAGCTATAATAAAGAAATCGTTTTAAGGAGTGCGGCAGTCCAAGGCCCTTCTTCTATCCAATGCACAGTAGACACAGTGTTACTTGTGTGTCAGTTTATTTAAAAAAATATCCTCAAATGTTATGCTATAATATAAAACACATAGAAGTCAATTTGCAAAGCAGAATGAGTTAATTTAACTCAAAACCCCAAGATGTTAAACTTTAATACATACATACTACATATAGTCAAAACAGTAGGCCCTGCATCATTCAAATACTAAAACAGCTAAAATGATAAACCCGTGGTCAGCAACACTGATAAAAGTTTTTACCACCGTTCTCTACCTGGAAGTGATCACAGTGTCTGCAAGAAGACGCACGCTTCCTCTCGAACGGCTCATCATTGGTGATGGTGCCCTCTTTGGTCACATTTTTTTGCTTGTTGATATTTATTAAATGTACACAGTTTTTATTAAGGGGTCTTCTGTTGTATGGGGAGTTTTGACATATTAAACATGATTACGCTATGTGCAAACCATTCTTGTGTTTTATGACTCACATTGGACAAGTGGATCTTAGTGGATCTTAGTTAATGGCTGATGAACATATTATTTAAGGCTTTCTCATTAGAGACTTTTTGTGAGTTTGACCCCCTGGGGGAGTGTGCTTCACGAGGTGGAATACGTATACTGTTTTCTGGTGGAAAGTGCACACTAGGACAAACCATTAAATAACGCCTATTGACGCTCTGAACTGTTCTCACTATCATATACTTCACAAAAAACTTTTATCAGTGGTGCTGACCATGGGATTATCATTACCAGTATTATCTTTATTTTTAGCACTGTTTTAGTATGTGAATGATCCAGGGACTGGACTGATTTATTTATATACTACTGTTTTGATTTTGTATATTTTTTAACAGCTGCTTAGTACTTTTAAATATTTTGCCCATTATATTTAACCTGCCTAGCGGTATTCCCGAGTCAGGCTTGGGGTGGAATTTCAGTACCATTAGCGGTATCCCCGAGCCTGACTCGGGATCGCATTGCAGGATCCAGGCAAAATTACTTACCTTGTTTCCTGGATCCTGCAATGTCTCCCCGCTGTGTGAGCGAGCTGTCTCCTCGCTCAATTCACAGAGTGCCAGAGTGCCGCCGAGCTCCGTTCCCTACGACGTTGCGCCACACGGGGGGGGCGAAGATCAGCGCCAAATTCTAAAAAGTAAAAACACAAAATACATACAGTGTACTGTAATCTTACAGATTACAGTACTGTATAAAATAATTACACATCCACTTTGTCCCTAGTGGTCTGCCCAGTGTCCTGCATGCACGTTTATATAATAAAGACTGTTTTTTTTTCTGCCTGGAAACTGGAGATTGTCCACAGCAAATAAAAAGTGGTTTGAGACCAGATAGAAAACAGCGATAGTAAATAAGAACACATGCAGAATTGAGAGATAGTGAATAGTGGGGAAATTCATTGTATTATAATTATTATATTATTATTTTTTATAATTATTTATAGTTATTATATTATAATTTATGATTTTGTGTTTCAAACTTTATCATACCCGGAATGTCTACTAGACTCTTGTTTGGACAGATTTAAGTGAGTGAGGAACTTATATAGCGCAGCACATGCAAACTAAATCGCCTCTGGGCGCTCGTTGTTCCTTTCTCCTTTGACATCAAAAGAGATGAGTTTTGATCTTTCTTCTGAAGGCCAAGTGGTTCTCCTCCAACCAAATGCTGGTTGGTAAAGCGTTCCATAGTCTGGGACCTTGGAGCGCAAATCTTCTTTCTCCTTTGGACTTGTATCTGGCTTTGGGTATCTGGAGCAGATTTTGGTTGGTGGAATCGCAGAACGTGATTGGAGTTGTGAGCTTTTAGTTTTTCACATAGATATTGGGGGGGCCTTCCCATGGATGCACTTATGCGTCAGACAGAGTGCTTTAAAAGCAATTCTGTCTTTTACTGGCAACCAATGAAGGGTTCTCAGCGGAGGTGAGATTGATTCCCATGTTTTTTTCCCAGTCGCAAGTCTAGCAGCCGTATTTTGAACGACTTGCACATGAGAGATTTGGTACTTTGGGAGTCCAAGATAGAGGGCATTTGCATAGTCAAGTCTGGAGTTCACAATTGTTCCCACCATGACTGCTATGTCTTCTTTAGGAAAAAAAGGAATAAGTCTACGTAGTAGGCGCAGCAGATGGTGAGATCCGCTGACTACTGACCCAATTTGTGCATCCATTGTCAAGTAGGAGTCGAAGATGACCCCAAGGCCGCGTACACACGAGGAGATTTATCCAATGAAAATGGTCTGACAGACCGTTTTCATCGGACATGTCTGCTGGGCTATTTTGGTTTGATCTGTGTACACACGATCAAACCAAAATCCCCGTGGACAGACAGCGCGGTGACTTGGCGGTGACGTTGACGCCGCCACATCACCGAACCAGGAAGTAAAATACTTCCACGCATGCGCCAAATCCATTCGACGCATGCGGGGGATTTTTGTCCGCTTGTTAGGCGTACTAACCAGCGGACATGTCGGACAGACGGGTTTCCAGCAGACAAGTTTTAAAGCATGCTTTAAAACTTTTGTCTGCTGGAAACCTGTCTGCTAGCCCGTAAACACGCTCCAATCTGTCCGCTGAAACTGGTCTGTGGACCAGTTTCAGCAGATAAATTTGATCGTGTGTACGCGGTCCAAGACTTTTGACTTTGGCGCTAGGGGTGATGATTTGACCCAGAATGGGCGGGGGTGTCCAAGTTGTTGCAAGTTGATTCTTACGACTGGTGAGAAACAGGAGAAGTTCTGTTTTGGAGCTGTTGAGTTTAAGATAACTCTTTGTCATCCAGTTTTCTATCAAAGAGAGGCATGTCTCTAGCCTGAGATGATGATCTATTTTGTTGCAAATGCAAAAATACAGTTGTGTGTCATCTGCATATGAATGATAAAGTAGTTTTTGGCTACTGATGATTTCGAAAAGAGGGCAAAGATAGATATTGAACAGCACTGGCAGCAGAGGGGATCCTTGAGGGACTCCGCATGAGCCCGTGCACTTTTCAGAAGTGAAAGGTCTCAATTTCACTATTTGTGATCGGTTTTCCAGAAAAGAGGAGAACCATGATAGATCAACTTCTGCAACTCTGGCTACCTCAGCCAGCCGAGTCAGTAATAGTTTGTGGTCTACCATGTTGAAAGCTGCGCTTAGGTCCAACAGAACTAGAAGACAAGATTCTCCTTCGTCTGCGGCCTCGAGGGCGTCATCCCATATTTTGAGTAGTGCTGTTTCCGTCCCGTGTCCGGGACGAAAACCCGATTGAAAAGGATCGAGCTAATTATGGGCATCTAAGTGATGTTGTAGCTGTTTTACCACTACTTTCTCCATCACTTTAGAGAGAACATTCAGGCCTGTTATGGGACGAAGGTGTTTTGGGTCTTTGGGGTCGAGGGTGGGTTTCTTTAAAATGGGTTTGATTATACCTTGTTTTAAGCGGGTGAGCAATATACCTTCTTTGAATGACTGGTTTATAAGCTGCGTGATGGGTGGTGCCAGGATATCAGCACATTCCTTCAGCAGTTTGGTGGGGATGGTATCATTGGGCGCTGTTCTATTTCGTAGGGTATCATTGATATTTTTGTGGCCTCGATGGAAATGGGTTTTAAAGTGAACTTTGTTGCTTGTGGCGAGGTTGTATGGGTATTAGGCGTATGGTTGAAAGGGAGGTTAATGAGAGTACTATTTTACTGAATGCTTTCACGGATTCCTTCAATTTTGTTGATGAAATAATTCGATAATTCATTGCAAAATTCTTGGGTATCAGAATTTGAGGCTTCAAGACAGACAGGATTCATGGTCTTGGTAATTATCTTGAAGAGTTCACGGGGACGGTTTAGGGCATTAGTGATGATATTGGCAAAATTATTATTTTTTGGCTTTGAAGATTTCTTTGTGGTATTTTTTTGTTGTTACCTTGTAGGTGGTATGGTTTTCCTCAGAACAGCTTATTTTCCAGCCAGCTTCTGCTCTTCTGCGTTCTTGCTTCAGCAACGACAGCTGGTCATTAAACCAGCTGGAGTTGTTTTTTCGGATGCAGGTTTTGCGTTTGGGCGCTACTAAGTCAGCGGACTGCAGTAGAGCTGTGTTTATGGCATCCAGGGTTTCTGCGGCTGTTTGATGTGGTTGGGTTGTTTTTATTTTTTTCTCTAAAGTGGTTTTGAAGAGCTCTGAATAGAGCTTCTTTTGCGATCTAGTCCAGTGTGTTGTCACCGGTTTTGATGTTTTTGTTAAGGGGGCATTTGTGATGATTGTGAGTTTAATTGCATGGTGGTCTGTCCATGGCACCGGTTCATTTTTTAGAATGTTTATTTCCAGATCTTGTCTGAAAACAAGATCGAGCGTGTGACCGGAAGTATGTGTGGGCCCAAATACTAGTTGCTGCAGACCTAATCTTTTCAGATGGTCGATGCAGGCATCGGCAACAGGATCCTGTGAGAAGTTGGCCCAGAGGTTGAAGTCCCCGAGTAGCAAAAGGTGTTTGCTGTTTAGCGTGTAAGTGGACATGAACTCTGTCAAAGGTGAAAGAAGCTGTGATTTTGGACCCGGTGGTCTATAGCAGAGTAGAATATGGACGGTCTCCTGGGGATTTGTTTGTAGTTGCAGAGTGAGGGTTTCCATTAATAGAAGTGAGTACTGAAGGGCTAGTTTAGTGATCGCGAGGTGAGTTATTTCTAAGAATTACAGGCCTACAATATAAAACGCAAACATTTCCATGCAAAATAATTGTACCGCTTTTTAGCATCAAAAAATCAAATTCATACCACCAGGGAGGTTAGTCTCTGCATGCACTGCTAAGAGAGCTGTGGGATAGATTTGGCACTGAGTAAGGGTATTGTAGGCCTTGTTATAAACTTTTTTCTCCATACTACATACAGTGTCTCACAAAAGTGAGCACACCCCTGATTTTTGGAAAATATTTTTTTTTATATCTTTTCATGTGACAAGACTGAGTGTACAGTTTGTATAACAGTATAAATTTGCTGTCCCCTCAAAATAACTCAACACACAGCCATTAATGTCTAAATCGCTTTTTTAAATGTCCAAATTGGGCATGGAGTTACACACCAGACCTTCACAGGTTGCCACTGAAGTCCTCTTCCACTCCTCCATGAAGACATCACAGAGCTGGTGGATGTTAGAGACCTTGAGCTACCCCACCTTCCATTTGAGGATGCCCCACAGATGCTCAATAGGGTTTAGGTTTGGAGAATGCTTGGCCAGTCCATCACCTTTACCCTGAGCTTCTTTAGCAAGGCAGTGATCATCTTGGAGGTGTCATGGAGGTGTGTTTGGGGTCATTATCATGTTGTAATACTGCCCTTCGTCCCAGTCTCTGAACAGAGGGGATCATGCCCTGCTTCAGTATGTCACAGTACATATTGGCTTGGTTCCCTCAATAAACTGTAGCTCCCCAGTCCCAGTAGCACTCATGCAGCCTCAGACCATGACACACCCACCACGGTGCTTCACTGTAGGCAAGACATACTTGTCTTTGTACTCCTCACCTGGTTGTTGTCACATACGCTTGACACCATCTTAGCCAAATAAGTTTATCTTGGCCTCATAAGACCACAGGACATGGTTTCAGTAAGCTATAACCTTAGTCTGCTTGTCTTCAACAAACTGTTTGCGGGCTTTCTTGTGCATCATCTTTAAAAGAGGCTTCCTTCTGGGACAGCAGCTATGCAGACCAACTTGAGTTGTGTGCGGCGTATGGTTTGAGCACTGACAGACTGACCTCCACCTCTTCAACCTCTGCAGCAATGCTGACAGCACTCATATATCTATTTCCCAAAGACAACCTCTGGATATGACGCTAAGCATGTGTGCTCAACCTCTTTGGTAGACCATGGTGAGGGCTGTTCTGATTTGAACCTGTCTTGTTAAACCGCTGTATGGTCTTGGCCACCGTACTGCAGCTCAGTTTCAGGATCTTGGCAATATTCTTATAGCCTAGGCCATCTTTATGTAGAGCAACCATTCCCTTTTTCAAATCCTCAGAGCATATTTTGCCATGAGGTGCCACGTTGAACTTGAAGTGACCAGTATGAGAGAGTGAGAGCGATAACACCAAATTTAACACACCTGCTTCTCATTCACACCTGCATCCTTGTAACACTAAAGAGTCACATCACACGGGGAGGAAAAATGGTAAATTGGGCCCAATTTGAATATCTTCACTAAGGGGTGTACTCACTTTTGTTGCCAGCGGTTTAGACATTAATGGTTGTGTGAGTTATTTTGAGGGGACAGCAAATTTGCACTGTTATACAAGATATACACTCACTACTTTACATTGTAGCAAAGTGTCATTTATTCCATGTTGTCACATAAAAAGATATAATAAAATATTTACAAAAATGTCAGGGGTGTACTCACTTTTGTGAGATACTGTATTTGTGGATTCTTTCCACTGAAATAGCTTTTTAACCACTTCAAGCCTGTATTTTATGTTATTAATTAGTATATCCTCTTCAAATGGTCCCCCTTTCACAGTTAAAGGTAGACTGTAGTATAAGGAACTCAGGTCTGTATAGTCATATTAATGAATTGAATTATACATACAAAATATTTCAAACATGATTAAAGTTGTAAACTTCTAAAACAAACAGAAAAAAAGAACAACACAGTTCCTTCTACTATGTGTGTTTGCCATTATCCCAAACACTGCATGTGATTTCTGAGGGGGTGTGTCAATTCCCTCCACCTCGGTCTCAGATTACACTCAGCCCCTTGCTCTATGCTGGGCAGGGTTTGACATCAAATTTCTATCACCTGCCTTCTAGAGCTGAGAAATAACCTTTGATCTGTGTGTTTGGCATGGATCTGGAGAAGAGCAGGTTGCAGATAAACAGGTATAATGTATAAAGGAGGATTTGTTTAATCTCTGTGTATTACCTGAGGCTAGTCATTTTAGTGGGTATATATAAGTAGTTGTTTACAACCACTTTAAATGAATTCAGTTTTTACTGTGTATATATACAGTAAATACAGTCTCCATGTGTTTGGAATTTTAGTGAACTGAAAACAATAGTCCATTACCAGGACATTGAAAATACCCACACAATTACAACATTTTGGGGAGTAAACACCCAAAGATATCATAGTCATGGTGAGTCTTTTTATGCCACAATCTTTTGGAAAAATGTGGGGAAAAAAAGAAACGTGGTCAATAAATAGAAAAAGGTTAGTACATGCAGCAGGCAGAGACAGCACTACACTGGTGTGACAGTGACCAGGAATGCTGTTGCTGGCTGCACTGGGCTGGTGATAGTGGGACTTGTGTAGCGGTGATGGCTGTATGCACAATCATTTTAGACACTGTGAGAACTACAGTGATAGCTGTGATTGGCCACAGTTATCACATGAGCCCAATCACATCAGCCCTGTACTGTGTGAGTGATGTGACTAATCAGAGATCAAAGTAGTAATCAATGGCATCGTAAATGATGGCCTTTGTTTACTACTGGTAATGTAATTATTGTGATTGGTCACAGCAATCAAATGTTATCGGGGCCAATCACAGTGGCCCGGTACCACAATATGTTATCTGTTATATCCAGCAGACACAGCAGTCACATGTTGTGCTGCTGCGCACACCCATGGGAGCTAACAAGGTGCACCTGGGAGAATGTACCCATACATTGTCCCAGAGTTATGGTTAAGGTAGTCTGGCCCAATTATGATTTTTTAAGTAGAAATCACTAGACATGTGCATTCATTTTCGTTAGAATGCATTTGCGTCCGAAAATCGGGGTTTCGGTTTTCGTTTCTTGCGCTTTCGTTATCGTTTGTTAAAATGATAAAGAAATCGCAAGAAACGAAAACCGAAAGATCCAACATAAAAAAAAAATTTTTCATTTTTGTTGTGGTAAAAATTTGATATAGAGAGATTCGACATGACGCTGACTGAATACAGTGAATGAGTAGCAATCTGTCTATCAAACCTGATATACACACACACATACGGTACTTTTCGACATTATAGAGAAAAGATTCGACATTATGGAGAAAAGATTCGACATCATAGAGAAAAGATTTGACACTATAGAAATAATAGATTCGACATTACAGAGAATAGATTTCGATTTATGAGAAAATAGATTTGACATTATAGAGAATAGATTCGACATTATTACTAGTAATACAACATTAGAATTCTTGTAGGCGGAATATTCGACCGGAAATGTACGATTTGGCGTAAAGTTTCTTAGTTCCGTCGAATATTCTTTTGACCATGCGACAGAAACCAAGTATTATTGGATTTTCAGACGAAAGCTATTCCCCAACGAAAAACGAAATAAATCAAAACGATTTTCGGGAGTAACTAAATAAACTTAAATGACAGACGAAAACGAAAAAACTAAACAAAATATTCCAGTCTGCACATGTCTAGAAATCACTAGTTCTAGTTTCCTAAGTTAGAATTTTGTGGCCAAAAAAATGCTTTACATTTTGGGTGCTAATTTGTACACTATTTTTTCTCTTTCCTACAAGAGGAATGCAGTTTTAAATTAACTGATTGCCTTAAGCTGACTAAAACAATGGTGCCACATCCCTAATAGTGAAGACAGATTACAAAATATTCAGAATGGGACGTTCTACAGGCACCATGAATACACTGCACACATTCATTCTTGAAAAATTACAACTGTATTTTCATTAATATATATATTAAAATAAACCCATAAAGGTCAAAGAAGTAGAGATCACTGTTGTAACAACACATTATAAACATATGCTAAAAATCCAACACATTGTGTACAAACATCTTGGACACACAAAGTGCATCAATTATATCACTGAGCCCCCGCGTGTTTCACCTTAAAGGAAGTCTTTTTAAGGGAGTTAACATAGTGGTAGAATAGACTCAGATAGTGTCCTTTTTTTTTCTCTGTTTGGTTTGGTGTAGTGCTTTTCTTGAGATGAGTGGATCCTTGGCAGTGCAAATTACTCACTTTATACGGGTGATACAGCTGAGTTCAAGGGGTTTAATACTGTCCTTTCCCCCATTCTTCATCGTATGCTGCTGCTTAATGATTATGACTCTACCCCTGGCATGCACTATGTAGGGACCTACGCTTTTTGGGTGGGTTGGCTTCTCTTGCTGTGAAGCTTTTCTCATCCTTTGTGTTATATCAAGTATATATACTGGGGCTCTTTTTTGGCAAATGCACTCTCCTTGTTTACTTCACACTATCTGTGTATAGTCTAACACTATGTTAACCACCTGAAGAATACTCCCTGAGGGTTAAAAAGCAGTGAATATATCTTATGTACTTTGTGTGTCCAAGATGATTGTACACGTGTACACATGTGTTATATTTTTAGTATATGTTTTTAAATTGCTGTTACAGCTGTGATCTCTACTTCTTTGACCCTTTTGAGTCTATTTTAATATGTATATTAATAAATAAATTTGTATTTTTTTAAGCATTAATATGTGTACTGTACCCGTAATGCCTGTAAAATGTCTCATTCCATATATTTTGTAATTTGAATACAATTTCATTTTTTTAAATAAGCATGGAGTCTGCCTGTTCTCTCCCTCTTCAATTGCCTCCTATGAAAAATAACTAGATTGCCCAGATGATCTGTATGATTTACAAATTATAGCTCTAAATAGGTAACAGTACATGTTAACATTTTGGGCTGAAATATGAATTTTCTCTGCTTCCAACATGTAATTCTTATTAAAAGAATTACATTCTATGCAGCAATTCTTTAATCTGTCTCTAAAAGTAAAATTAATATCATATTTTTTGTTATGGCTGTATTAGGAATACTCTTTCCTATTAAAAAAAAGAGATTCAGATTCAGATTCAGTTCAGAACACCAGTACCATTATAAATGTCTGTAAAAAGTAATAGTCTCTTTGCTTATTTCTTGATAAAATATGACTTCCCCTTGCTTCTGAAATGTCCTAGAAAATGATGCAATTCTGTGCACCAAATCTGTTCAATTTTTATAATATGTTTAAGGGACCAGTATTTTAATTTCATATTTATGCCTGATAAATTTCCTATGCCCTGCCTCCCAAAGTACCATCTATCTCTGTCTCCAAAACCCCTTCACATATTAAAGAATGTTAGTATGCTACACTCTTTAATAGTACACGGAAAATAGGTTACAAGCACTTGGATAGTAGATAAAGTAGATAAAGATAAAAAAGATAAAGTATTATAGCAATTCAAAGTAACTGCAATATATAAACCAGTACACCGACAATTTAATATGTTTATGGATTCTGTACTGAATAGGATAGGCACTTTCCTATTGTATGACCATTAATGAAACAGCAACAAAGCTTAACATAATTTAACCGGTATAAAACAGTGAAAATGTAAAACCGCATTAACCACTTAAGACCTGGACCAATATGCAGGTTAAGGACCTTGTCCCTTTTTGCGATTCGGCACTGCCTCGCTTTAACTGACAATTGCGCGGTCAAGCGTCGTGGCTCCCAAACAAAATTGGCGTTTTTTTTCCGCCACAAATAGAGCTTTCTTTTGATGGTATTTGATCACCTCTGCATTTTTCTTTTTTTGTGCTATAAACAAAAATAGAACATCAATTTTTTTCCTCAAAAAATATATACATTTTTTTTCCCTCAGTTTAGGCTGATATGTATTCTTCTACCTATTTTTGGTAAAAAAATCGCAATAAGCGTTTATCGATTGGTCTCTGCAAAATTTATAGCGTTTACAAAATAGGGGATAGTTTTATGGCATTTTTTTCAAGACTGCGACATTATGGCAGACACATCAGACACTTTTGACACATTTTTGGGAAAAGTGCTGTAAAAATGCACTGATTACTGTGAAAATGACAATGGCAGTGAAGGGGTTAACCACTAGGGAGCACTAAGGGGTTAAGTGTGCCTTAAGGGAGTGATTTTTACTGTAGGGGGCGTGGCTGTAGGCGTGACATCACTGATCGTCGTTTCTTATATCAGGGAACAGACGATCAGTGTCACTGCCACACAGAAGAAAGGGAAAGGTGTGTTTACACACACCTCTCCCCATTCTTCAGGTCCTGTGACTGATCGCGGGACACCGGTGGCAATCGGGTCCGCGGGTCCCATGAGCGTGGTCACGGAGTCCGCGGCAGGACTCTTAAAGGCAACGTGCCTGTGCCCAGCCGTGCCCTTCTGCCGATGTATATCGGCGTGAAGGGGTCCTAAAGTGGTTAACTAACCTTAAAAAGGTGCCCTTGAGTGCACTCTGCACATACTATGTCAATCGTGGTAGTAGCTCTCTCTATTTTGTTTTAACTGTGGGCATCACTTTGATCATGTTCATGTCTCCCACTGTCTATTCCATCAGACACTGGAAGGACCTCCAGACAGACCTTGGGGCATTATGTCGAACCTGAAGAACCCTAGTGAACAGATAAAGGCCATCTTATTTCTGTCTTCTAGGTGCATGGGGATCTGGTAATACCCACTCTTGAGGTTTAGCACACTGAACTACTTTTCCCTCGATAGGCCTTGTAGGGTATCTTCTATGGATCTTCTATCCATGGGTGGTTTACTGGTCAGAGATAGTTCTCCTGTTGAGTGTTTGGTGGTTGATAAACATCCTCAGAGAGATGTAATGTATCAGGTGACAAGGGATCAATGGGTACCACATCCCCAATATTACAAAAATTGGACAATAATTATTGAAAGGAATTTTAAAGGTGCTAAACAACACTACTATGCAAACAAGTTTAATTAAAACATAATTTGTATCACATATACAAACTTGTATATGTAATAGAATGTATGTTTTAATTAAATTTGTTTGCATAGTAGTGGTTTTTGGTACTGTACCTTTAAAATGTCCAGTCATCATATAGATGTTTTTCTTCTGCACCGCCATTATGGGGGAGGCATATGGACTCCAAGACACTCAAATAATGCCTTCAACTCTGCCAGCGGCTTACGGAGATCTTCCAGATCATCCAAAGAGATCCATTTGGCTCTTTCCTTGAATAGCTTTCTTAAGGTAAATTAGATGTTTGGCACTTTCAGGAGTTGGGTTTTGGCTAGACATGTGTACTGCCCAAAAATGTGTTTATTTTCATTTCATCTGATGTTTGTTTATTTTTTCGGGTCATTTGTTATGATCGAAATTCATTATTTTGAATAATTTGTAAATTTTGAAAATTTGAAAATTTGAAAATTCAATAATGCAAAATCCGAAAAATTGAAAATATGAATATCCAAAAATAGGAACGAAAATTCGAAAATAATAACAAAAATCTGAAAATAAGAACGAAGATGCGGAAATTCGAAAAATTGAAAATCCAAAAATTAGACAATGCGAAATAATAACTAACTAGCTAACTAATAATAATAACTAACTAATAAATTATAGGTATTTGAATTTCCTTTCAAATTTAGCTAATATAACAAATAGAAATTTATATGAAGTTACGAATTATCCGAAACAACAAATGCCACATCTAAACGAATGGAACATAACAAATGTATAATAATAAAATGTTTTTTAATATTATGATTATTATTTATTATTCTTCATTTTCGGATTTTTGTTCTTATATTTGGATTTTCAAATTTCCGAATTTTCACTGTTAAACAGGTTTTTGTTAATTTGAATATTTCTGAATTAAAAAAATGTGTGGAATTTCGTCAAAAAACTCATTCAGAACGAAACAAATTGTAGATGTCTAGTTTTGGCTTCCTCTCTCCATTCTGGTGAGAGTGAGGTGTTCTGTGGGTATAACCTCTCTACAAGGATCCCATCTAATGCTCCCCTTACCATGTCAGATGGCGAGATAGGGGTAGCCTATCATTTGGATCCCCATGTGCTATCAGCATTCAGGTATATACAGCTCTTCATTGGAGAGTCAGTAATGTGGCAATCTTTTCATTACCTAATTTTAAAGCCCTGGTTGACACAACTTCATGGATCAACTCTACCCCCATGTATTTTCCCAGAGGATTGGCTTCAAGAACAACAAAAGGCCCTGGTTGATCCTGTCTAAACTTGACTGAAGCTCATAGACATGTCACCTCTCCTGGCTACAGTATATTCTTGCCTCTGTCAAATGTCAACTTGATAGTCAGGTACCCGCTGTAGGTAGTCCTAATACCCCAAATCTCTAGCTCTTTCAACTCTTCTATGGGTTGATGTTTAAGGCGTATGCTATAAAAGTTCTGGTATAGCAGGGTAACTTGTGCTCCTGTATCCAGAAGGGCTTTCTACTTGGATTGGCAAGTGGGGAGAGGGCCCTACTAATTTGTCAAGGATTTTGCTTGGAGCAGCTGGGAAAAATTTCCTGCAGTCTGTATTTGTGCCCTCTTTTAGTTGGCTTTGGATTTTGCTGGAGTCTTGATGGAGCTTTAGGAGATTGGTGTGCACTGTTTCTCTGGGACTGCTTACCTGAGGTCAAGGAGAATGAGATGGATGGTCACTCAGAAACAGCTGGGGGCGCCTTTGGAGTTCCTCTGTTGTTTTCTTGTATCTTTGACTTTGGAGTTAGCTGTTGGAGGTGGGCACCGGATTGGCTCTGAAATTTCCTGTTGGCTTTCGGTGCTTACTTTCACACTTTGGCAGGTTTGAACAGTCACATTAGCAGCTTGTTACTTCTCTGCAGTTAAAGCAAACTCCATGACTCACTTATTTTTCTCAACATGAAAAGCAATAAAGCTTGAAGACTGATTGGGCCCTGGAACACTCTTACCAGGCGATGGGACAATTTTGGTTGCCAGTAGATTTATCATACCTATTAGCTGGGCCATCTTGGTTTTAACCACTTAAGACCCAGACCAAAATGCAGGTAAAGGACCTTGCCCCTTTTTGCGATTCGGCATTGCGTCATTTTAACTGACAATTGCGCGGTCGTGCGACGTGGCTCCCAAACAAAATTGGCGTCCTTTTTTTCCCACAAATAGAGCTTTCTTTTGGTGGTATTTGATCACCTCTGCGATTTTTATTTTTTGCACTATAAACAAAAATAGAGCGACAATTTTGAAAAAAATGCAATATTTTTTTACTTTTTGCTATTATAAAAATCCCCCTAAAATAAATATATATATTTTTTTTTCCTCAGTTTAGGCCGATACGTATTCTTCTACCTATTTTTGGTAAAAAAAATTGCAATGAGCATTTATCGGTTGGTTTTCGCAAAATGTATAGAGTTTACAAAATAAGGGATAGTTTTATTGCATTTTTATTAATAATTTTCTTTTTACTACTAATAGCGGCGATCATTGTTTTTTTTTCGTGACTGCGACATTATGGCGGACACTTCGGACAATTTTGACACATTTTTGGGACAATTGTCATTTTCACAGCAAAAAATGCATTTAAATTGCATTGTTTACTGTGAAAATGACAGTTGCAGTTTGGGAGTTAACCACAAGGGGGCTCTGTAGGATTTGAGTGTTCCCTGTGTGTGTTTACAACTGTAGGGGGGTGTGGCTGTAGGTGTGACGTCATCGATCACGTCCCCCTATAACAGGGATGACGTGATCGATGCTGCGGCCACAGTGAAGCACGGGGAAGCCGTGTTTACACACGGCTCTCCCCTTTCTTCAGCTCCGGGGACCAATCGCCGCACTGCAGCAGGGATCGGGTCCGCGAGTCCCGCGGTCCCGGTCCCAGAGCTTCAGACCCACGGCTGGGTACTAGAACCAACGTATATACACGTTGATGTGCCCAGCCGTGCCATTCTGCCGACGTAAATGTGCAGTAGGCGGTCCTTAAGTGGTTAAAGCACTTTGTCTCTGGGTTGCCAATGGCTGCACTAGCCATCTGACCCAGTGACAGGTTTTGATCTTAGGCTTCTCTTTTTACTTTCCACTATGGCTTCCTCTTCTTGCAAAGTCCTGATTAGTTCAGGTTGTTTCAATATTCCCCCATTTCCTCGAGTTTTCCGCTGAATCGTGATAAGAACAAAGGCTAAGTTCCCCTTAAAACATAATATTCTGATCTAGGATCTATACCTTTTCTGTTCTCTTGAACATAAATTGCAGGATACTTAAGTAGTCACAGGCAGTACATTCCTGTTTGCTAAGTTTCAGGTTGCACATAGTTTCTCAAGCAGACCCCCTTTAGCTCTTAGTGGTGCAGTCATTCATGGGCGTTTCGACCCACGCTGACTTTTATTCATCTAAAGCTTGCATGGCTTTCTCCAGGCATTTTTTGAAACTCTTCCCCTGGCAGGCACTGGCTGGTTCCCTGCAAAAGCTCTCAGTTTCCAGTACATGGACCCGATGTAGGTTGAATGATTCTTCTGGAACTCTGCCACAAAGTCTCCCAAAATGGCTACAGGCACTGGCAGAGTGGCTTCTTCTGTCAGGGTTGCCTTACTTGATCTTCCTGTGTTGACGTATGGTGGTTTCAGCTGAACCAGGTGGGCCCAACATCATTAGTCAGCTGCAAACTATCTCTCGGAAAGCAGGCAGGGAATCTCCTTCTTCATTCTAATAGGTCATAGACAGATGCCTATCCAAAAAAAAGGCTTAAAAGGGGTGCTGCAAATCTATACATGTTTTGGTCTTCTTATTTTACATAATATCTGTCGGTTTGCTCCATCTGAACTGCCAGACATTCAAAAATGCTTTTACATTCTACTGCTATTTTTCAGTGTTCAGTCTAAAAAAATACACTGTTATTTCTTTAATTAAGATTACATCTACATTCTCTCCCCTTCTGACATTGTATTTTAGCTAAAAAGGAGTACATATTGCCCAAAAATTCAACAGTGTTTCTTGCCTGTGACATATAACACCTGCCAAGCCTCTCCATCTTCCATTGTGGCCAAGTAAAAACATTTGCATGGAAAGCAGTGCGACCAAAACATAATTCTGGCTCTTGATTATGATATAGTAAACTGATTTTCTTTTCAAAATAACATATGCTTCATCTCTCCCTCCAACATAGTGTCCAAGTACAAATGCTTGTATAATGTACACTGAGTCTGTATATGATAATTAAGGTGGCTGTCTTTGTAATTACATACTCTAGACAAGACCCTCCCCCTGCTGAGCAATAAATAAACTAGGCAGTCTATATGTCCCAGAAAATTACTTAACACTCAAGTACTGGTCCTAAATAAAGAACTATCTTTCTAACTCTACTCAGTAGGAGGTACTGTGGTGCTCACTTATTTAGAAAGTACGATTTGCAGATATCCTATTCAGACCCTAGGCTTCATGGCATCCCACTCCCACGGAAGGGGTGTGCTTGCACTCTATGCTTGCTTCATACTGCTCTCTTTCCATACTGCTCTCTTTCCTAAATAGATCCTCCTCCCAGGAAAGGAAAAGTAAAGGAAAAGGGAAAGACTACTGAGCACCACAAACTCTAAGGGGCTGTGATTATGCATTGGAGGGAAACCCCTCTTACAAGCTTACAGTGCCTTGCTAAAGTATTCACCCCCTTGGCATTTTTTGTGTTTTGTTGCCTCACAACCTGGAATTAACATGGATTGTTAGAGGATTTGCATCATTTCATTTACAGAACATGCCCACAACTTTGAATATATATTTTTTTAATTGTGAAGCAAACAACAAATAGGACAAAATGACAGAAACAGTGAATGTGCTTAACTATTCACCCCCCTAAAGTCAATACTTTGTAGAGCCACCTTTTGCGGCTATCACAGCTCCAAGTCGCTTTGGATAAGTCTCTATGAGCTTGCCACATCTTACCACTGGGATTTTTGCTCATTCCTCCTTGCAAAACTGCTCCAGCTCCTTCAATTTGGATGGTTTGCGCTTGTGAACAGCAATCTTTCAGTCTGACTACAGATTTTCTATTGAATTGAGGTTTGTGCATTGACTTGGCCAATCCAACACATTTACATGGTTCCCCTTAAACCACTCAAGTGTTGTTTTAGCAGTGTGTTTGGGGTCATTGTCCTGCTGGAAGGTTTTGCTCAAGAATATCCCTGTATTTACACCACCCATCTTTCCCTAAACTCTGACTAGTTTCCCAGTCCCAACTGTTGAAAAATATCCCCACAGCATGATGCTGCCACCACCATGTTTCATTGTGGGGATGGTGTGCTTTAGGTGATGTGACGTGTTGGGTTTGTGACAGACATAGCATTTTTTTTTTGATAGCCAAAAAGTTTAATTTTAGTCTCATCAGACCAGAGCACCTTCCGCCATACATTTTGGGAGTCTCCCACATGCCATTTCACAAACTAAAAACATGCCATTTTGTTTTCTGCTGAAAGTTATGATTTTCTTCTGGCCACTCTTACATAAAGCCTAACTCTATGAAGCGAACGGCTTATTGTCATCCTATGTACAGATACTCTAGTCTTTACTATGGAACTCTGCAGCTCCTCCAGGGTTACCTTAGGTCTCTGTGTTGCCTCTCTGATGAATGCCCTCTTTGCCCGGTCCGTGAGTTTTGCTGTGCGGCCGTGTCTTGGCAGGTTTGCTGTTGTGCCATGTTCTTTCCATTTGGTTATGATAGATTTTATGGTGCTGCTAGGAATCAAAGATTTGGATTTTTTTATAACCTAACCCTGATTTGTACTTCTCAACAACATTGTCCCTTACTTGTTTGGATAGTTTCTTGCAGTGTTTGGTTAGTGGTGCCTCTTGCTTAGGTGTTGCAGCCTCTGGGGCCTTTCAGAAATGTGTGTATGTGTAATGACAGATCATGTGACACAGGTGGACATCATTTCACTAATTATGTGACTTCTGAATGTAATTGATTGCACCGGAGCTTTTTATGGGCTCCATAACAAAGGGGGTGAATACATACGCACATGCCAATTATCAGTTTTTTTTATTTCTGAAAAAAAAAATTATGTATATATTTTTCTAATTTGACTTCACCAACTTAGACTATTGTGTTCTGATCCATCACATATAATTAAAAAAAAAAAAAAAAAAAAACATTGAACTAAAGGCTGTAATGTAACAAAATATGGAAACAGCTGATGGAGAAAGTAAAAGTACAGTTTATTAGGTAAAAGTGGGATAGTCTATGAAGATATGAATTTTCAGGAATTACCTAAAGGTGGACAGAGTAGGAGATAGCTGGACAGATCGGGGTTGAGAGTTCTAGAAGAAAGGAGAGGCTCTGGAGGAGTACTGGAGGTGAGCATGGAAGGATGTGATGTGAGGGCTAGAATGCAGGAGGTCCTGGGAGGAGTAAAGAGGATGGTTTGGGTGATATTTACTATTACCTAGGCATAATACAGTAGCCAAAACAATTAGTTTCATACAGTATATGAAACTATGGCATTTATTTTTACATTATTACATAATCCTACTTACAGCTGTTGCTGTTACCATATTGCATATTCTGTATGTAATACTCTCTGATGTAATGCCAGGCTAAAAGGAGTTGACATTCACCAACAGACACTCTAAGCTGCATAAGGCCCTGTGTCACCTGATAGGGAATTAATTGCATCCAGGTCATAAAAGCACAGGCGTTAACCATGCTGTGGGTTATTTATTATTTTCTACTTCTTATTGTTATTTGTGGCGACGTGAATGTGTCAGAAGTTAAAAATAGAAATGGCACAGAAAATAGGAATAGAAATCTTTAGAAATTCAATGAAAAACATGACCTGTAAAATATTAACACAGTCATGTTTTATTAAAGAATGGGTTGATATTAAATTGGCCTGTTGTGTCCAAAAAACTATTTTTAGAGTAGCAGAGTATGTACAAGATTATAATATAAACAGAAATTTTAAGAAAAAAATATATTCTTTCTGACCTTTTAGAAGAGTGCTTGTGTTACTGCAGGGGACTTGTCAATAGCTTAACTAGTTATTTCACTGGCTTTGTCGTGAAAGTCAAAACGCAGAGCTGCTGGTCTTTCCAACAGAGTCATCTCATGTAACTGTTGTGTATGAGACTTGTCAGTTTGCCAGTATCAAGTGTGATACAGCAGCTGGCCAGCTGGTGACTCAACTAGAGAGTCAAACTCATACTGTAACACGGACTACTTATTTGCTGAAAGTTGAGGTTGATAAATATTTTTAAGTATTTGCATTTATGAAGTATTCCAATGCATTTCAAGAGATATTGAGACCCCTTCTGTAGAGAACACCACCCAATAACTGCTTTTATGCACTTTCACTTTTTTTTTTACTACAGGCATACCCCACTTTTAAGTACACAATTGTGTTTATTTACTAAAGCTGGAAAGCGCAAAATAAGGCTCACTTCTGCACAGAAACCAATGAGCTTCCAGGTTTTATCACCAGGCTTAATTGAACAAGCTGGAGTTAGAAGCTCATTGGTTTCTATGCAGAAATTAGCCTGATATTGCGATTTCCAGCTTTAGTAAATAAACCCTATTGTGTACTTAAAAGCAGGGTATGCCTGTATAATACCTAACAAGCTAATACATTCAGATCACCACAGTCTTTGCCTGCATTGTAATCTTTAAAGGGGTTGTAAACCCTTGTGTTTTTTAACCTTAACCCCCCTGGCGGTATTACCGAGTCAGGCTCGGGGTAAGGTTTCAGGACCAACGCGGTATCCCTGAGCCAGACTCCGGATCGCCCCGCAGTGTTCACAGGCAGGGTTTACTGGATCCTGCGATGCCTCCCCGCTGTGTGAGCGAGCGACATCCTCGCTCGATTCACACAGTGCCTGTGTGCAGCCGATCTCCGTTCCCTGCGACGTTACGACGCACAGTGGCGGAGGACTGAATCAAATTAAAAAAAGTAAATAAACACAATACATACAGTATACTGTAATCTTATAGATTACAGTACTGTATGTAAAAAATACACACCCCCTTTGTCCCTAGTGGTCTGCCCAGTGCCCTACACCAAAAAGTGTCCATTTATGTCAAAAGTGGTTTTAGAGCAGCTAGAAAACAGCGATAATAAATTATAATCACTTGCAGAATTGAACGATAGCGATTTGTGGGGAAATTCGTCATAAAAAAATAAAAGTAATGACAGCGACAATTCTGTAACTGAGCAAATTTCAGTGTTTTTGATCTGATTTCATTATTGAATAACTTTTATTATAATTATATTATTATTTGTTATAATTATTTATAGTTATTTATTATATTACAATTTATGATTTTGTTTTTCAAACTTTATCATACTCGAGATGTCTACTAGACTCTTGTTTGGACATATTTAAGTGAGTTATTCCTAAGAATTACAGGCCTACAATGTAAAACGCCAAATTTCCTTGCAAGATAATTGTACCGTTTTCAGCACCTAACATCTGAAATAATCATACCGCCAGAGAGGTTAATGCATCGTATGCATTAAGGTGAAAAAACACCTTGTAATGTCCGTCCCCCCAGCCCCCGTTTTACTTACCTGAGCCCCGAATTTCCATGGCCGCGATCCCGCATCGCTCTCTCTGCGGCTTCTTGGCTCTTCATTGGATAGATTGATAGCAGCGCAGTCATTGACTCCCGCTGCTGTCAATCAAAGTCACCAGGTGTATGTGATGGGAGCACGCCCGAAAGGGAGAGAGGAGAGAGCGTCCCAGAGGGGGTTATCAATTGCAGGGAGGAGCCACGAGAGCCACCGAGGGACCCCAGAACAGGAGGATCGGGCCACTCTGTGCAAAACGAATTGCACAGTGGAGGTAAGTATGATATGTTTGTTATTTAAAAAATAAATAAAAAAACTGAACCTTTAGTACCACTTTAAGCTCTTTTAACCACTTAAGGACTGCCTCCTGCAGATATATGTCTGCAGAATGACACTGCTGGGCACAAGCACGTACATGTACGTCCTCTTTAAGTGCCCGCGACCCAGTCCGAATCTCAGTGACCGCGACCGCGGGACCCGATTGCCGCTGGAGTCCTGCGATCGGTCCCCAGAGCTGAAGAACAGGGAGAGCTGTATGTAAACACTGTGGCGCTGTCATTGATCGCGTGTTCCCTAGTATTGAGAAACACGATCAATGACATCACACGTCCAGCCCCACCCCCCTACAGTTAGAAACACAGATGAGGTCACACTTAACCCCTTCAGCACCCCCTAGTGGTTAACTCCCAAACTGCAATTGTAATTTTCACAGTAAACAATGCATATGATCTTAAACCTTAGATGGATGCATAGGTTTACCAGCTTTATACATACATATTAAAAGATTAATAAAAACAATTCAAATCTAATGTATTAAATATTAGTAGCTGAGTAAAATTATCTTAACTGCAGATATAAATATTCCTAAATCCAGTTAAAGGACTTTCAGCGAAGGTAGCAGCAGAGATGTGATTACTTTCAAATCTGTGCTACAAAATCCAATGACCCCTAAAATATTCATATAATTGCGTTACCTTCTAATGTCCTGTAGAGGTTAAAGACTCCCCATTCCATTGCAGAATCATACTCACAAACATGGTCAGCATGAAACAATGGTATCCACACCAATTACTAGTCTAGAGCAAATATTTACCTTCAGTGGCTGTAGGGACTTTAGGCCGTCTGTAGCGATTTGTTTTGAAATATTGTTTTATGACTGTATTAGTAAGTAATTGGAGAAAAGCTGTAGTTGGCCAGCAATTGAGTAGTTGCTGGATGGTATTTTTATTGATCAGAGCCATTTGCTGTTCAGAGGTTAAACACATGACATTCTACAAAGAAAGGGATTTTTTTTTTTTAACATTGCGCAAAAGATATGGAGCTCTACTTTGTTGGTCTGTACCTTTTTAAAATATACAACATTCCTACTGATGTAACATAAGGAATAAAAAAGAAAACTCTCTTGATGAGTTTAGCACTGAAGGTTTTAGTAGAAAAAGGAAAAAATATATATATTGACAATATCACATGGACACTAGGATAACAATTAACTGACTTTTATTGTTTCCTGGAATTCCTATTTAAAGGCACAGCAAACAAAAATTGGCCTACGCATATGATATCTGATGTTCAGAAAGCACTTCAACTTAAATTTGACATTCTGTCAGCATTAGATTTTATACTCTGTCTCAAAAGCCCTGTACACACGTTCGGTTTGTCCGATGGACTGTTTTCATCAGTTAAACCGATCGTGTGTGGGCCCCATCGGTTTGTTTTCCATCGGTTAAAAGAAAAATAGAACATGTTTTACATTTTCCTATAGATAAAAAAACGATAGAAAAAAACGATCGTCTGTGTGGAAGTCCATCGGTCAAAAATCCACGCATGCTCAGAATCTAGTCGACACATGCTCGGAAGCATTGAACTTAATTTTTCTCTGCACATCGTAGTGTTTTACATCACCGTGTTTGGACACAGTCAGATTTTTGACCGATGGTGTGTAGGCAAGACTGATGAAAGTCAGCTTTATCGGATATCCACCGAAAAAATCCATCGGATTAGATTCCATCAGATATCCGATTATGGCTTTCAAATCTAAGCAATCCAATTACCTACACACAAAACATTTTGGGTTAATTTTGGGTTAATATATTTAGAATTAAGGAGTGTATATGGGAAGGGTTAGATTCCCTGTCAGTATTTCTTCCGCTCTGTGTGTGAATGGAGAAGTTCTCCTTCACTCCTTGTATTGGATATGTAACAGGAGGAGGGAGGAAATCTCTACAAATTAAGTATAATTCCTTTTTAGGCAGGTATCAATGTATCAGAAGTTCCCATTGAAGGATTTATTTTCTATTCCTGCTCTGGTGACAACTGTAAAATTTTGGACTTCTGATCACTTTTTGTCTCAATGACAATGGTCCCCTGTTCTGTTCACTTCCTGCTTGTCTGATTGTTACTCACCACTGTGAAGGAAGGCTTTACTGCGGTGGTCAGTGACGTGCCCCCCCCCCTCCTGGGAACTACATCTGTGCGGCAGGACGCTCTCTACGTGTTACCGACTTCAAAGAGGTGTGAATTACTGGGCGTACCACAATGCATACTGGGAAATGTAGTTCTTACATGAACGAGCGCCGCAAACCAGGAAGTGAATGAGACAACAGAAACTAGAAAGCCGAAGGTGATATAGATGAAGGAATTTAATAGGTATTTACTCATTTTTTAACAGAATCATTACACTATTCTGTCTGTCTACCTTGCAGTCATTAATTTTAGGCAATTTTTTTTTCCTTTACAACTCCTTTATGGAAGAAAAGCGCATTTTGCATGGATAGAAATAAGTCCGGAGATTGTAAAGCACATGATACTCTGAGGACTTTGACCAATCTACCAGTGAAAAAACTGTGTAAAATTGACTTCTCATCCTCCTTTGCTAGAAATGACTATGGACTTTGGATATGAGATAATATGATGCCAACTGCATGTTTAAAACTGACCATTTTTATTTTTGCTGACTAATCCATCGCAGTTATGGAGAATACTCCAGAGTACAAAGTACAGGAGACATTCTAGTATATGTAAATGCCATATTCTAGGCCCAAAATCCATTTTTTTTAGAAACACAACCGCAGTTGTGATTAGCTACGTTCAACAAACAATCCCCAAAATTGTTATTTTTATGTTTGAAGTCCACATACTTTCGTAATACACAATTGGCATGCAGCACATTCTTATATGTCTATTCCTTCATATGCTGTCTAAAAAGAACTGAATGGGCCATCCTGCCCCTTTAACAATAAGCACTCAAAAGGAAAAAACTCTGTGGTGATGAGACATTCCTAATGCTAGTTCATAGCCCCCTCTCCAACTAGGTAACAAAAGAAATAGTAAAATATTCTTTAGGAGCTGTGCTGATGGACAGGGTTGCCAATTGGCCCTTTCTGACAGTGTAGAGGGGGGTTGCTAGCACCCATCTGATCCACATCTAGTAAACTAACCCCCTAAGACACAAAGGCCTCTTATGCAGCTGCTCCTAATGTTCAAAATATAATTTGACACTTATAGAGTAAGCTGAGGATAACAAGCTAGCAGCAAAACATGGCCAGTACTGATGCTGTTGGTGGTAAAGTTACACTTTAGTCCCCTTCCAGAAGTTTGCTACTAGTCAAGACTGTGGGGTTGAATTAATAAAACTCTAGAGTATAAAATATGGTGCAACTATGCATGGTAGCCAATAAGGTTCTAACTTCAGATAATTCAATTAAGCTTTGACAAAAAAAACTGGAAGCTGGTTGGCATCAGATTTTGCACTCTACAGTTTTAGTAAATCATCCTTTTTGAATCTAGCAATATCTTTTCCTACATCACTCATCTGGGTGCATCATGTTGTACAGTGCGAGAGGGGAACATTGTGTTTATACGTATTAACATCTTTCAAAATGACTGGTCAGTTGGTCAGTTGGCATAGCTGAACACGCTGAAAAACCAAGAGAAATTGTATTTTTTTGCAAGGACTTCTCTGTAAAATATTGCATATTAACATTGCATTTTTAAGGTGGCAATCATGATTCTGCTGTTTATTAACCTGCCTAGCGGTATTCCCGAGTTTGGCTCAGGGTTAAATGTCAGTACCATTAGCGGTAACCCAAGCCAGACTCTGGGTCGCATCGCAGGATACAGGAAGAGTTACTTACCTTGTGCCCTGGATCCTGCCATGTCTCCCCGTTGTGTGTGCGAGCTGTCTCCTTATTCGATTCACACAATGCCCGAGTGCCGCCGAGCTCCGTTCCCTGTGATGTTGCATTGCACGGGGGCTGAGATCGGCGCCAAATTCAAAAAAGTAGAAACACAATACACATACAGTACACTGTAATCTTACAGATTACAGTACTGTATCAAATAAATACACACGTCCTTTGTCCCTAGTGGTCTGTCCAGTGTCCTACATGCACTTTTATTTATAAATACTGTTCTTTCTGCCTGCAAACTGGAGATTGTCCATAGCAACCAAAAAGTGTCCCTTTATGTCAAAAGTGGTTTTAGAGCAGCTAGAGAACAGTGATAATAAATTAGAATCACTTGCAGAATTGAGCGATAGTGATTTGTGGGAAAATTCGTCATCAAACACTGAAAGTAATGACAGCGACAATTCTGCAACTGAGCAAATTTCAGTGGTTTTGATTTGATTACATTATTGAATAATTTTTATTATAATTATATTATTATTTGTTATAATTATTTATAGTTATTTATTATATTATAATTTATGATTTTGTGTTTCAAACTTCTACTAGACTCTTGTTTGGACAGATTTAAGCGAGTTATTCCTAAGAATTACAGGCCTACAATAAAAAACGCCAAATTTCAATGCAAAACAATGGTACCGTTTTCAGCACCAAAAATCTGAAAAAAATCACACCACCAGGGAGGTTAACTTTGTGCGTTGTTTCTTGTCCAAATAACATGGAAATGGCAAGAAAAATAGTAAAAACAAAATTCAGCCATAGAACAATAAAAAGCCATTTATTTCTGTCAATATGATTTTTTAGAAGAAAAATATTTTATAAAGAAAGGTTTAGGCCTATAAAAAAAATGAAACTTTCCAGCTGCTTGCCTGCTACTAGGAGTTCCAGACAAAATATTATCCTTTTAGGTTTTCACACATTTTTTTGTGAATTGTTTTAATTTAATGAACTTTGCAAACATTTGACCGTTGAATTGTGGATGTCAATGATTCATATGTTCAGATTCTGTAGAATTTTTTTTAGAAAACTCTCTAATATTTAAAAAAAAGACTTGATTTGAAATGTGGCAAAAAATGAATAAAAAATTAATGTTTGCTCAAAAATCTCCCCATCCTCCTCTCCCTGGTCCTCTCAATACAATCAACCTTGGAATGTACCCTCCCGCCATTTTGCATCTGTACTAACCTTCTTCAATGGCTCTGACCTCAAGCACTATCTGCAGCTCAGCTGCTTAAAGAAAATTAGTGCCAGAGTGCCCACACCTGCGCCATTACATTATGCAGGAGCAACGTCACATTCCAATCTATGAGTGGCAGTAATTTTTTATCAATCCAGCTGTAGACAATGGGGAGGCTACAGCAGTCTCAGCAATTATGAACCCTTGGGGGGGGGGGGTAGGGGGAGTAAAACCATTGGTTGTATTGAGAAGACTAGGGAGGGAGGCCTTCCTGGCATAAACATGCAAATTGTACTTTAACCATCCCCTACTAAAAGAATATGGTGCCCACAAATGACTACTTTTACTTTCACTAATAAAGCCCTATGCTGTGACTTCCAGGCAGTGAAGCATGCCTCAGCACCATATCCCACAGTGCAATGTTTTGAGCAGTGTGACATTGGAAATGTAGACAATGGACATAAGATTACATTTTTTACCCATTGACTATAAAAATAGATTAACTTTAGAAGTTCTGAAAAAAAAAATCAATAAAGCATTAATAAAATAAAAGAATCAATTAAAATATGTGTTTTTATGGGCCTAGGTTGGAATCTGGGAACATGGTGACCTAAGGATGAAATACCCAGTGTGGTCTCGTTATGGGAAGTTTTTGCAGCCGGTGGACGATGATCAGCATTTAACTGTGGCAACACTAGAAGAGCGACCATTTGTAATTGTTGAAAGCGTTGATCCTGCAACTGGAACCTGCATTCGAGATTCTGTGCCCTGCCGCAAGCAGCTAAACAAGACAGACAAGTACAGTATATATTTCACTTGTGTATCTATCAATTAGACTCATACCTGATAAGGAAATAATACGTGTCCATTTACTATTAGTGCTTTTATTTGTTATTTACAATTTTATATGAATACAACAGCTGAAAATAATGATAGTATGCCATATTATTTGGCTCAGACTGGACAAAGTCACAGGTTAAAGTGACTCTAAACATTACCCTTATTTCCAAAATACTGTACATCCATATATATCCACTACTTAATCACTTCATGATGTAGGGTAAAACGAATCCTAACCCCTGTACGCAATTGTGTAACTTTGACATGTAAAACTGTGGATATCATTACAACTACTTACCTTGTTTTTCAGGACGAAGTGGACTTTCATTAGTTGTCAAATAGTAATGAATATCTCCTGATTTTCTATTTTGTTTTTAAAGATAAACCCAAAATAGTAAAAAAAAAAAAAAGTTGTTAGTTTATTTCTTGCTAGTAACATAACCTACCACCAAGGAACAACTCAAAATAAATTCTATCTCTTCCTAACAATTGCAGTGATAACACATATTTGTATGTTATTTGTTGTTTGTACACACACTAAAACACACCGACACTGATAATTATTAGATATGTGCGTTCCCGTTCGTAACGAATGGATTTTCATACGAATTTGTTAGTATTCGTACATTCGTATCAATTCGAACATCCGAATAGCTGAAAGACCCAAAATACGAAAATTACGGAATTACGAATAAGCAAAATAACGAACAAACGAAAATACGAAAGTAAGAATGGACAATCTTACTAAAATACGAAACACTGAAAAAGCAAAAGAACGAAAATTACATCTATAACGAACGATTTGCATTCCGCATTTTAAATCCTTTGTCTGTTAGTATTTTCATTCGTATGTTCGTATTTTCATTTGTGTGTTTTGTAAATCTGTTTCTTTGTCTGTTCGTAAATTTGTGTACTTGTAAGTTGTAACGTTCTTTCGAATGGGCAGTGTAGTTAGTAAGTGATGTATCTTACTAAATATCTTAGCCAATCAGCTTATCTCTTTTGTGCTGAGTCACCTTGTTGGCAAAAAGTCCGACCGTGTGTACGGGGCTTAAGAGAAAGCATATCTTAATATGGATTAGCCACGTGTTGCTATGTATTTACGAAAGTACAAAATTACGAAACCATTAAACGAAAATTATTATCTAACAAAATTACGAATTTCGAATCAACGAACATAAAGTAGACAGAATTACGAATCATTCAGTATAAACGAAAATAAAACTGTTACGAAAATACGAACGGATCCGAATAGGAAAACTTGCCTCTTACAAAATACGAACGGGTCCGAATAGGAAAACTTGAATCTTACGAAATTACGAATCTTTACGAATCTACGGAACGAGACAAAACGGAACAAAAAAATACGAAAATTTTTGTTGTGCACATGTCTAATAATTATAAAACACTTTTTTTTATCTTACCTAGAATACACTGAGCCTGACCCTCAACCTTGAACTTAACTCCTCTGGTAGGGAGAAAAATATATCTTTCTCTCTATTCAGAGGGGAAAAATAAACACTGTGGTGGTGGTGGGGGGGGGGGGGGCAACCATGGCTGCCCTTAAAGATACATTTTGGATTAAGTGAGCATAGCCACCCAGGGACAGAAAGTGTGCTTGAAGTATTAACAGGTATAATTGGAGGAAAAATGACTAAAAAGAGAAAACTAAAACAGACACTTTATTTGAGGATTAATAATATATTATATTTTTGTTACTTCACTGAAAATAAGCAGCATACACTGCAATTTTTACCTTCAATTTGGCCCTGTCCCCTACGGAAGGTAGGCTCTTGCAGCAGAGGAGTATTACTTTTTGAAGAAGTTTGGCAATGGAAACCCATGTATTTCTCAGTTCAGAGAAAGTTGACTAGGTGTCCCAAGAGCAGCATGTGGCAGTCTTAGCCTGGACCCCCACCAGGCCACACCCCAACACATTTCATTCTTCCCACTGAGGCTTACTCATGGAGATGGCTCCATTCCCATGAGTAAGCTCCTGTGGGCGGGGTGAAACGTGTTGGGGCGTGGCCTGGCGGGATGAGTGGCTACCAGGTCACCTAGTCATTCTCTACTCTACTACTCTACTATTGCCTGGAGCATAGACAAGCTTCCTTCCCATCCAGCACTCACAGTGGTGGGTACAGGACTTCAGTCCCGTACAGCCTTAGCTCTCACATACATATTCTTGGGTCTCAGAGAAAGTTTCTACCTTTTGGTTTATCCCCATGCCCTAAAGTAACTCCCCCTTGCCCCAAGTGCCTACTAACCTCAATTAAAATACCATAGCTCAGTTCAGTTATCAGAGCCTCTGGCCAAAATGTTCTTTCCCCTGATTTGATCACCATAGACTTCTGTGCCTGTGTCTCTTGACTGTCTACTGTATTAGGCTTTATCACAGGTATAACCAAAGGAAAGAACATTTCAACCAGGGGTTTTGAAGGTTTGTACCGTTCACATGGCTGCTTAATTCAGGTAAGTATGCACTTGGAACTACTAGTTCTAGCTCTGGACAATACCAGCAATATATATAGCATCTATAGATATAACATGAAGTATTGATGCGTTAGACTTGTAAATTATTGTCTAAATACTCAGGTTAACTATATAAAAAAAATGAATGCCAACCTGGTAAATATTGTAGCTTGCTTTTTTGATCACTTGGTAAAAATACATCTCTTTATCGTACACCATGGGACACAGAGCCTTAAATCATTACATAATGATATATTTTTTAGCTGATATTTCAGCTACCACAGGGTCGCCCTATCTGTTTTCCATTTTCTAAATTACAAAAACTAAACCAAAAACGAATTAAAAAAATAATTAATAAAGAAGGGGGGAGAGGGTAGGGAAGGCGAAGGAGAAAAGGAGGGGGGAGCCGTGGATAGATAATGAATCTATTTGTCAGGTATCTAGTTATGATGCCCTGTGCCTGCCAATCTTGAGTTAAGCAAGGTCAAATCTTCTTTAGAGAGGATAAACATATTCCACTGTCTCCATAACTCAGAGTACTTTTCTTGCTTGTTTTGTGCTGAAAGTATGCGATCTTCCATCTTATTGATCTCTTCTATCTTCTGAAGCCATCATCCTACAGTAGCGTAGCAGGTAGCATGTTTTTCCACCTAAGAGGTATACATGCTTTAGCAGCATTTACTAAATGTCATAAAATAGATTTCTCATATTTTTTTACTGGAAAAGTCATAACGTGTAATAGGAAAAAAGCTTGATTCTCGGGATATAATCTGTGAATTTTAGAATAATGTTCCGTACTTCCCTCGAATATGGTATTATCTTTGGACAGGACCAAAAAATGTGTAGCATCGTACCTCCCTCCTGTAGACATCACCAACAGTGATCTGGCATTTTAGACTAAAATGTATGCCGCATCTGTGGAGTATGGTGCCACTTTGTCAATATTTTGTAGTTAGTCTCCTGGATCTTAGGCCGCGTACACACGATCGGTCCAACCCGATGAGAATGGTCCGACGGACCGTTTTCATCGGTTCACAGACTGATGGTCTGATGTGCGTACACACCATCAGTTCAAAAACCGATCGTGTCAGTACGAGGTGACGTAAAACACAACGACTTGCTGAAAAAAATGAAGTTCGATGCTTCCAAGTAGACATGTGCACAGAAATTTTTTTCATTTTTTTTGTTACGTTTCGTATCGTTCCGTAGGTTCGTTTCCGTTCGTTTTTTGTAAGACGCCCGTTTTCCTGTTCGTTCCCGTTTGTTTTTCGTACAACGCGATTTTTTTGTATTCCGATCGTTTGATATTTTCGTTACCGTTTTATTTTCGTACCTGCGGTATGGTTCGTTATTCTGTTTAATTCATGTTTCGTTACTTGTTAGACAATAATTTTCGTGAATTTTCGTCAATGATTTGCATTCTGTATTTTGAATTCCTTTTTCTGTTCGTATTTTTAGTCGTATGTTCATATGACATCTATAACAAAAGTTTTGCATTCTGTATTTTGAATTCCTTTTTTTCTGTTCGTATTTTGGATTCAAAATACAGAATGCAAATCTTTTGTTATAGATGTCATATGAACATACGACTGAAAATACCAAAAGAAAAAGGTTTCAAGATACAGAATGCAAATCTTTTGTTATAGATGTCATTTTCGTTTTTTTTAATGGGCAGTGAGTGAGTGTAGTTAGTGAAGCAGCTTCTCTTTTGTGCTGAGTACACTAGTACAGTGAGTAGTACAGTAAAGCCAAATAAACTTTTCTGTGGATTTTCATCTGAAGGGAGATCAGTTGGCCAGACTTTTGAAACCAAAGGTGGTTTTCTGATGGAGTTTAAAAACAAACACATTTTCTGAGAACGAACGGACAACGATCGTTTTTATGTTTGTTGTTAAAAAAATCTGACCAAGATAGATATGGTTTTTCCAGAGGGGTAATCATTAGACCATACATCCTTGAAAGTGTTTGCGTCAAGGCCCCATACAGCACATCTCTACCTAGTAGGGGAGAGGATCTGAACTTTCTCTTTCCTAATTTCACTTTTCCTTGAACTTTTATTATTTCCCCCAGTGACTAGACAGTGAAAGCAGAAGAAGAACACTGATGAGCATAACTCTCAACCCTTCTGCTCGCTCTCTTCTTCTAACAAGCATTCCTCTCGGACTGCAGCACACATAACAGATTCCTTGTGCTGCTCCTACTTCCCCCATCACAGAGCTCTGCTATATAGGGACTTGGAGAGGCTGATACAAAGTCAAATTCAGGTACTTGGTATTTGATCACCTCTGCGGTTTTTATTTTTTTGCGCTATATACAAAAATAGAGCGACAATTTTGAAAACAATTCAACATTTTTTACTTTTTGCTATAATAAATATCCCCCAAAAATATATGAAAAAAAAAATAATAATTTTCCTCAGTTTAGGCCGATACGTATTCTTCTACATATTTTTGGTAAAAATTGTATATTGATTGGTTTGCGCAAAAGTTATAGTGTCTACGAAATAGGGGATAGTTTTATGCCATTTTTATTATTTATTTTTTACTAGTAATGGCAGCGATGTCATTTTTATCATGACTGCCACTTTATGGCGGAAACATCTGCCACTTTGACACATTTTTGGGACCATTGTCACTTTTACAGAGATCAGTGCTATAAAAATACACTGATTAATGTGAACATGTCACTGGTAGTGAATGGGCTAACCACTAGGGGGCACTGAAGGGCTTAAGTGTGCCCTATGGAGTGCTTCTAACTGTAGGGGGAGGAGCTACCAGTGACATGTTACTGATCACTGTTCTTGATCACAGGGAACAGTAGATCACTGGCGTGTTACTAGGCAGAACAGGGGAATGCCTTGTTTACAAAGGCATCCCCCTGTTCTGCCTTTGCCGACCACAATCGTGGGCCGCCAGAGAACATTGAGTTCCCGGGACCCGCGAGCGCACGAGGCACGCGGCAGGCGCACGCGCCCTCTGTCCTGTCACTAGGAAGACTGGGGGAAATGCTTGTTAACATAAGCATTTCCCCCTTCTTCCTCACGCTGACACGATCGCGGCATCGAATCCGCGGGACCCGTGGTCGGAGTCACACAGCTTGTGGCAGGCGTGCGGCCACAATGCCACAATGCCGCTTCTTAAAACCCCACTTTTTTTTTCATTCAAGTTTGTGTCATTACAATACAAACTGTAGAATAAAGTTACAGTATATAAAATATACAGTCAAATAGAAATGTATTAGGTCAAAAGCAAGAACTTCTTCCAAGGAAAGAAATATCCACACAGATCTGATACTTAAACATAAACAATAGCATATGCAATTAAAACCCCACTTTTAGGTACGCAATGACGTTTATTTACTATCGCTGGAGAGTACAAAATCAGGCTCACTCCTGCATAGAACCCAACGAGCTTCCAGGTTTTCTTTACCAGCCTAATTTTGCAATCTCTAGCAATAGGAACTAAACCCCATTGTGTACTTAAATGTGGGGCATGCCTATATATGTTCTTATGCCTGTCCATGCCATGCTGTCGACGTATATCGCCGTGCGCTGGTCAGCAAGCAGTTAAAGTAAAACTAAAGGCAAAACTTTTTTTTTTTGGATAGAATGGAGAGGTATTTAGAAGGCTTTTTGATACATTTTTTTTTCTGGTTGTTCCCTAATTAGGGGATTCACCCTCTCTAATTGAATTGTTTACCATCATCATTGAAAGTGAAAGTAAAAGAAACCCCACATTTTGGATTGTGCCCAGAAATATAATAGAGGGGAAATCTTCCAATGGGGACACTAGTTCTGGTGGCCTGGGGGAACCCAATACATTTCCCTTGCTTTGCAGAGATTTCCTCTCACTTCGAGTTTGGTTATGGGACATGAAGTAAAGGGAAATCTCCACAATGGGACACAGATGGCAACACATAAATAAAAAATTGACAAGGCTTTTTACCTTCCCTTACTCTATCCAAAATAAAAATAAAACCTGAAAATTGTAACCTACTTACTGCTTGTAGTTTTGTTTTACCTGGTGCCTATCAATGGCATGCCTATTCATGGCAGCATATATATATATGATAGTAGCCCTGCCTACTTCCACCGGACCAATGCATAGCTATAAAAAGTTAACACCCACACAACAGCCCATTTCCTGTACATCGCTAGGAACGAACTTTGTGGGTTTGATATGCTGCCATGGATAGGTATTGGGAAAAGGAAAATTACAGTAAGTAGGATACAATTTTGTGTTTTCCTGGTGCCTTCATGGCAGCATACATATGATAGATCAATAACTAGTTATCAGGGTGGGAAGCTTCAGCAAATTAGATCATAAGAAAGTGAATAAGCTACTGGCTTCCAGCCAAAGACAGGTGTAGTGAGAACTACTAAGTCCATTAATAGTGCTGAAAGAATGCACCATAATAGAACCGAATTGGCTCCCCCTGCCTGCCATCTCACTATGGGATAGGCAAGCAAATGCCCACAGGCTCTTGATGCCATGACAACAGCAGGGCTGTGAACTTCATGCAGTTCGAAGAGCTTCCCCAATAATTCTTATACGCAAAACTGGCTTCAGATGAGGGTGAATGTCTGCCTGGTAGAATTGAGCAAAATCCGTGATACCCTCCCCATATGCACAAACATTCAAATGAATAAATAGTGGGATGGAAGAGCTTCTGTTGTCCTCTTTAAAGTAAGATTGACACAGTATTTACTCTGTAAATGCAGCTTCACCCAGGATTTACAGCAATTCCTTGCAGGTAAGCATAATTGGCCGGATTTTTTTAAGGCGGTCCTGACACACTCTTTATGCCATATTGTTGGCGTTTGCAGTGGAAGATAATTTTCTCTACCTTGGACTGGATTTCTGGTGCTCCTCTAATGCATATTTCTGTAAGTGGGACAGGCTGGGCTCTTTAGCCAAGGGAGAGGTCAGTTAGCACCTGAAAGCACTCTTTTAGCAGCAACATACCTACCTGGTCTGATGACCCTTACCTATGGGAACTGTGTGGATCTTTGTTATGCAGTGAGCTCATAGAGCAGGGCAGCTGGAACACTAAAATTTAGTCAGGTACAATAATTCCTGGAAAAATTCTCACCTTGCCCAATTCCAAGATGGCTTCCAGGTAGTCTTGCCCAACTCCAAGATGGCCACTGGGGAAGTTTTTGACCAAACCAAAGAAGGCCCCCAAGTGAGCTCTAGCCACTTCTGATGTTTAGCATAATGCATCATGCTCTTGAATGTAGACACTTAGCTTTCTCTTCTACAATCGCCACTAGAATACATACTGGAACACAGTGCAGCTGCAGTCCATTTGAGAGAAGATGTATCACACAACCTATGTCATTAACAGACAAATTCCAAAAAATTTGAAAACATACTTAGCTTGGAAATGCCGTCTCACAGTTCAATAAATCCACACACTTCTGGGAGGCAGGCTCCAGACACGGACAGCTCTTCTGAGGAACAAAGCCCTGGCTGCACTTCTATATGTGGAGCTAGTTAGCACCCAATTTTTCACCCCACTGCACTTACAGGAAAGGCTGAACTTGAGCAGAAAACCACCAAAGGGCTTTACCCACACAACAGCACATTCCAGATTTTTGTGCTCATTGAACTCACAGCCAATGTGTTAACATTGGCTGTGAGTTCAATGAGCACAAAAATCTGGAATGTGCTGTTGTGTGGGTGTTAACTTTTTATAACTAATGCACTGGTCATGTGGGCGGAAATAGGCAGGGCTATTATCATACATATGCTGCCATGAAGGCACCAGGAAAAGGTTTTGCCATTGGTTCTAATTTAAAGTCAATGATAATGCACTAAAAGCACAATGTACATTTTGGCCTCATGCATACATGACATTTTTTACTACCCGGGTTGCCTTTGCTCAAAAAAAATGTGCCTAAAGCCATGTTTTGCAAATATATTTAGGCACTTCATGTGTTTGGACGTTCATTCAATCCATTGGCCAAAATAGTAATTTATTCTGCCCTATGAATTGAATGAATGCTCTAGCACTAGGATTTAGGCACATGTTGGTAGAGTTACATGGGTCTATACACATTTAGTCTAACATAGAAGGGCATTTAAAAAATAGGTCAAACGCCTATAACAAATGTTTTTAACACTCGGTATACCTGAGTCCTTTCATCGATTGCTTTTCAGTCATATGACCATGATTTCAAGGCAAACAAATGTAAAGAAGTGAGAAAACCATATATAAACTGCACACAAAATGCAGATAAAACAAACATTGTGTTGTGTTAAATTGAAATGCATAACATTAAAGATACATTATGCCTTTTTAACAAAACACATATGCCCTTTTTATTAACTCTTTGGGATGAACGGGCTGTAACTTGTCATGATGTTAGCAAAGCCCAGGTACAAAGGCCTCTGTAAAACAAAACAAAAAAACAAAAACAAAAAAAAGTTTAGGCCGTAATAAAATATTTGTCATTATATTCCCACACTTTGGTATGATGCTACTTTGCCAGTACACCAGAAACGTATTAAAAACTTATGTTAGAAGTAGGGTTGTCCCGATACCACTTTTATAGGACCGAGTACATGTACCGATACTTTTTTCATGCAGCAATGTCCCTAAATGCAGCCATGTCCCTAAATGCAGCCTTGTGTCCCCAAATGCAGCCATGTCCCTAAATGCAGCCATGTCCCTAAATGCAGCATTGTCCCTAAATGCAGCCTTGTGCCCCTAAATGCAGCCTTGTCCCTAAATGCATTCATGCCCCTAAATGCAGCCTTGTGCCCCCAAATGCAGCCATGTCCCTAAATGCAGCCTTGTGCTCCTAAATGCAGCCATGTCCCTAAATGCAGCAGTGTCCCTAAATGCAGCCATGTCCATGAATGCAGCCATGTTCCTAAATGCAGCCATGTTCCTAAATGCAGCCTTGTGTCCCCAAAGAGAAAGCCAAGCCCCCCCCTCCGCCGCTGCCGTCTAGTTGATTAGCGCTCGGGGAACATAACAGTTTTAATTTGAATAGCTGTGTGTTCCCCGCCGCACCTCGTCATGTATAGATACTCCCCCTTGCTCGGGCACTTTGATAGATAGATCACCTGTCCAATCATGGGACGAGTGATATGTCTATCAAAGTGCCCGAACAAGGGGGAGGGGCTATACATGACTAGGCACAGCGGGAAACACACAGCTATTCAAATGAAGGCTGTTATGTTCCCCGAGCGCTAATCAACTAGATGTCGGCAGGGGCGGGGGGCTTGGCTTTTACTTTGGGGACTAGGCGGCAGCAGCAGCAGCAGGTCTCCTCTCCTCCATAACCGAGGACTGCTCTGCTCCGCCTGCTCTCCACCCCCTCTCCGCTCCCTCTCCACCCGCTCTCGGGGGGAAAGTATCGGGGGAAGCATCAGGAGCATTTGCGCTAGTACAAGTACTCGCGCAAATGCTCAGTATCTTGCAAATGAACTGGTTAAAAACATAGTTCCACTTTTTTCCAAAAGAACTAATAAATAAAATCATAGTTCCAGTCTTTGTTTCTTCAGTAATACCCTATAGTAAATAGAGAATGATATGATTGATTACAGAGCAACAACTTATTTTCTGTCTATATATCTGCCATGACCAGTCTTCTCCTTTTAGGAATAGTGTTTGAGAACAGTATGTCTGCTACCACCTCGATTGTCTTGTCTGTTTTCTTATCTTAAAGTGGTTGTTAAGCCACTGGTGTAAAATCATCCCATCCCCTCTGGAATATAACAATAACTGTCCCTGTGCATGTGTTATATAAAAAATATGCTGATCTGTACCTATATCACAGCAACTCCCATGGATCACATAACTTCTCTGCTCTCTCCTCTGCCCGGCTGACAGCTCCAGTGGGTGGGGCCAATCACTCCCATTGACATCAGCCATGGAGGAGGGGAAGAAAGGAGAGAGAGAGACGAGGAGTCACGTGAGCGCCGGGAGCCACTGTCATATAGGTACAGATCAGCATATTCTTTTTTTATATAACAGAGGCACAGTGACACTTATTGATATACAACAGAGGGGATGGGATGATTTTATATTAGATATGACAGCAACAGGAATGGAGGGGCGGGCACTGACATGAACAGACCGGCAGGGGGAGGGGGAAGAGAGGACAGAGAAGGACAGAGTAGGGCTGCAGATGACGGAGGCATGTAAACTGACCACAGTGTCAGGGCTCAGCAGCCATGATATACCTTGGTCAGTTTACAGGAGTAGAGGGTATAGCTGGGCACGATCAGACAGATTTTTTAAGTGATACGGGGGGCCAAATTACACAGCACAAGCCCTGTCCTGTATAACAGGATCAGTTTGTTTGGGGTTTTTATTTGGGTTAACAAACACTTTAACCAATTCTGTTGCTATAATTGCAACCTTGCTCTCAAAATTACTATTGTCTTGCAGAATCTTTGCTTCCTTTTTCTTTTGCTGTCTGAGTACTGTAATTGGATATTCTTTTCTAGTAATCAATTAAAATTTTTTTTTTTAACATTTCATTTTTTTTTCTCTCATTGACCAAATAGGTATGCTCAAGTATAAATTGCAAACACCTAACTTTCCATGTTTCCACACTTGGCTTCATCAGAGTACATTAAATATACAGTGAACACCAATTTGTTTGGTGCAAGAACTCAAATCAAAATGCCCTCCATTATGAGGGATGCCAGCTCTCTATTATTTTGTTATGGGTACGTTGCTATTACTAGAACAAAGTGCAACACCTTAGGCCATGTACACACGGAGGGACATGTCCGCTGAAACATGTCCGACGGACTGTTTCCAGCGGACATGTCTCCTCGCCGGCAGACAGCGCGGTGACGTGGCGGTGACGTTGACGCCGCCACGTCACCGAACCAGGAAGTGAAAAACTTCCACGCATGCGTTGAATCCATTCGACGCATGTGCGGGCAGATATGTCCGTTGGTTAGTGTACTAACCAGCAGGCATATCCGACGGACATGTCTCCGGCGGACACATTTTAAAGCATGCTTTGAAATTTGTCCGCTGGACAAACATGTCCTCTAGCCCATACACATGATCAGATTTGTCTGCTGAAACGGTCCATCGGACAAGTTTCAGCGGACAAATTTGATCGTGTGTACGCGGCCTTATAGTACAGTATACAACCAGTGATAAGAAATCAACTGCCTCACTCAATAAATAGTAAATCTGAGTCTAGACTCTTTACATGTTTGTGTATAATAACATAAAGCCCCCTCATAAACTGTTTCATTTAAGCTGAAAAGTTTTTAGCCCCTGACTGATTCATAATATACTTGTATTGTGTTACTTGACAATCAAACAATATTTTATCTGGAGCTCACTTGATCTAATAAAGAGATATGTGCTATTGCCATAGTGATGAGCCAACCCTTTTTCTATTGCAACATATAGATTGTCCCTATTGCCACAGTGACAGAGAGATCTGTACTGGTATCATGCAAACAGAGTGATCTGTAACTTTGCCATGAAGATAGAAAGATTTACCACATTGCTAAGGTGATGCAGGGATCTGAACCAGTGCTATAGCAATTCAGGAATTGGGCCCATTTCCAAAGGGAAAAAGCAACCACTAATACATTTATTCTGCATAGGTTGCTATGTTTTAATCAGTGCAACAAATAATTCACAGTTTTACCATCTTTTTCCATGAGATACACACATGCATAATTATGTAAAACTTACCCTGAGAATAAAGGGTAGTACATAGTACACAGTAGAAATTATGAAGACTACTATGTGCCATGAGCAACTGATCAGAACAAATTTGACTATTTTTCAAAATGTATATGATTTATAAATGTAGTGTATTTTTTTTATTCTTCACATAAAAAAATGTGTTTGATAATTATGCCAATTTCATAACTACAAGGTGCCATGGACATGTAACAAAGGTCAATCAGACTGGCATAGTTATGAAAAAACTGGCATGGCACTAATCTGATTGCCACAGCCTCATTGTCATGAACAGAAAGATTGGCTCTGTTTTCCCGACAACAAAAGGACATGCACTATTCCCATAGTGACTGAGGTATGGCAATGGTGCATATCTCTTTGTTGTTGTGAATGACAATGATGAAAACCTGGTGATCCTTGTTGTCTTGGAATTTTACTTGTAGGGGCAGATAAATAGAGCACCCAGTATTCAATTAGAAGCAAAATGGAGGTGAATATGTAGTCATTTTATTGAAAGTAGCTGCTACTGCTAAACAAGCCAGCAACTATACCGATTTTGGTATCACAGACAGATCAATTTGGCATACATCATCTCTCACCATTAACATACCATTAACATACAGCAGCAGCCTTGAAGAAGGTTGAGACTTTGTTCCCCCACAATGCGTTGGCTTGATTAGTGTTTGCTACTTTCAATACAACAACTGCATACCTCTATTTTTCCAATTGGATACTGGATGCTTTGTTTATCTACCCCTACAAGTATGTGTAGAAACAGCCTTGGGATCGTACCCAGAGGTAGCAACCCAAGCCCCCCAAAAGGGATCTTCTGCTAAGTTGAGCCAGAATTATCGGGAGTACATTTTCCAATCCACCCGCCATCACCCACTCACAGCCCCTTTAACTGAGTCAGTCCAGTGAGTCAGTCCAGCGTAATCTCCAACCCTTTATAAATTTAAAGTCAACCCTACTGACATGGCAATGGGGACCTTCCTCAAAGCCAAGGTGACAAAAGGGATATTCATGGTTGCCCTTATGCTAAGAAGATCTGTATATGACTTCATAGCTACGGTGATGGAGGGATCCAGCATTGCCCCATTACCACAGCAATTAGGAGATTCACCTTGAGGTAGTGGTGCTATAAAGATCCTCCCAATGGACATAGTGATGGATGGATCTTCATGGCTCTGTTGGCTTGGAGACAGAAGTATTGCCTAAGAGTCATGGTGATGGAGGGTTGTGTAATGTCACTGTATTCATAGTGTAGAAGGATATGTGCTTTAATCAATGCAATAAATAATCACTGTTTTAATTTTTTTATTGGGTGATTAACACATTAGCAACTTTCACAACCCTAGAAGAGTGTGAAAGTTGCATTATAATAGTATACTGGAGAAAGTATGGAGACTTACCAGTGCTGCATAATTCATTCCACTTTCTGTGAGCTCAGGCCATCATAGACACATCCTCTGTTGATGCATTATTTCATTGACCTGGACTCATAGTTTTCTGACTAGAATACGACTCACACATCCCTAAGGAGAAAAAAAAATGATAGTTACTGAATTTTTTTTTCTGGGGTGTCATATTTGGAATTGAAAAAACACAAAAAAGAAAAAAATGCATTAGTAACTAAATCCAATGCATGTTGTGTAAAGCAGCAACTGTCCTGTAAGATACACACACAGTCCATGAAAAAATTAACATTATCAGAGTTACGCTAATATGATTTATCAGCATACACTAAATCAAAGTATAATCAGATATAGTCCACAGGTAATATAGTGATAAGTTTTCTTAGTCCATATCATGACTATCCACCATCTTGAAGTGTGTAATGCTTTAAAAGAACTGCCACTACAATAGATGAAGTGCTTGTTTACCAACTCGCACTGACCTCCAATCACACAAGGTCAATGTCTCTTGTGGCTATATACACAGCCAGGGCCTTTAAGTGCCATCTGAAAGTTCTCTTGCGGCATGCAAACCGGTCATTCAGACAGTATGGTTACATCATAGAAGTCCAATGATTGCCTTAAAAACAGTTATGCGGGCCAGCAAATTGAGCAACACCTGTCTGTTCGGGACTCAAGAGTCGCAGTGACGTCAGCTCTGCCCAAGACCCAATCACTATATTACCTGTGGACTAAAACGGATTATGCTTTGATTTGGTGTAAACAGATAAATCACATTTGTGCAACTCAGATAAGGTTTATCATATTTGGAATTGGGCCTTACTGTTCAATGATGGAGCTGTAAAAAAATTCTAACTGCAGTCACAAATCTGCACAGAAATCAAGCAAAATATATTTTTTTAAAACATGCCATGGTACAATTAAATTAATAGTGTAAACATAAAATGTCTTAAAATGATCACTTGCTGAAAAGGCATGATTGTTTCCTTAAGTACACCAATTAGAGGAATGAAAGGTCTTTGCAACTTTGGCAACTCCCTGTGTTTTTTGGCCGTTTGGGTTACTAGGTCTTCCGTGTGTGTGTGTGTGGCAGCCAAATGTCCACTCTCTATTGTCATGGTTTAAAATATGAACTGTTTTAATTTAGCATAGCTTTTATAACCGGTTTTAATATTAGACACAGAATCAGACCATAAAAATTACTTACTTTAATTATGAATTTTGTCTTCCAGTCATTTATCTTAATTTTGAGCATCTCCTTTGTTTTCATTCTTGCTGGAGGGCCTGTTCCACTCTAGGATCATTAAGCACTGAAAACATTAAATATGCAGAACTTACAATTTATGGAGGAGCCTTTCTTGTACACAAACTTCAGTCAGTAGGGCAGGGAAAAAGTTTAAACAGCAATATTAACAACATATTAGCAAAGATATACATCGCATGTAAGCAAAGATGAATCAGCCTTGTTAAATTTAAAGTTAAAATGGAGCCACTGCCAGTAACTATAAAGGAGTTCTGTGGTCACAGCCTACACTTTCATTTTATAACATCAGCATTATAATAGCAAACAATAGTTATTTTTGACAATACCATATAAGAGTACCTGAAAAAACTCCTTTCATGTTGTGAGTCCTGCTTGTCTTCTGGATAGCTTTTTTTCCTCAACTCCCTGGATTCTCTGCATGCTTTGCAGCTTCTCCTAATGCTATCTATGTCCATTTTTTAAGGACTATATATCTTATGTTATCTTGCTGCCTGCAGGGTCGGATCCAGAGTTTAGTGTCGGGAGGGGCACTGCTAGAAAATATGTTTTTTTGCAGGCAATTTATAGGGGCAATGGCTGGTGTTGGTGCTGTCATCATCACTGCACCATGGTTGTTATGGTGTCAGGATGATTGAAGCGCATTTTTTCTATTATTACATTGTTATAAAAAATGAAGTGGTTCAACTGACCATAATACAGAATCAGTGGGAGCCCCGAGTGTGTAACTTTCCACGTCGACCTGCCTTCAGATGCAGCGTGTAACTTGCCATGTCCCTTCCATAACCTGCGGATTGTCACTTGCCTGCCACCAGATGCTGATTGTCACTTGCAAAATCATCTGCCAGAAGTTGCGGATTGTCACTTACCATGTCACCTGCAACACATTGCAGATTACACTTGCTACGTCACCTGCCACACATTGCGTATTACACTTGCCACTTTACTTGCCACATGTTGCTGATTGTCTCATCACCTGCCACACATTGTCGTTGGCCTGCTAAGATGCAGATTGTCAGAGTGAAGGCAGGCAGCAGAGAGATGATGTAATCTCTCTGCTGCCCGTGGCTACACAGTGAGGGCGGAATTGCAGTGATGCAGGGTGGGCGGTGAGAGATGATGTCATCTCTCTGCTCCCCGCCTGCCGGTTCACTGACTGGCCAGTCTCTCCGCTCACCTGCATATATGTATAAAATTAAAAGTTTAATAGTATCAAAATTGACATAGAATGAAACAGAATCAAATAGTAATATACAAAGACAAGTAGAATAACATTTCTGAGCTATTGTAAAATGGAATACATATTACCTAACCGTGTACCCCACTTTTAAGTACACAATGGGATTTATTTACTATCGCTGGAAAGTGCAAAATCAGACTCACTTCTGCATAGAAACAAATGAGCTTCTAACCCCAGCCTGGTAATAAAACTGGGTATCTCATTGGTTTCTATGCAGTAGTGAGCCTGATTTTGCACTTTCCAGTGATAGTAAATAAACCCCAGTGTGTACTTAAAGGTGGGGTATGCCTGTAATACATTGCATGGAAACAATATAGGTGAGGTTACATAGAAATCTGCATTCACAATTCTAACGCATTTCAGAGTAATTTTGACTCTTTCCTCAGAGATGGTCCGTTTTGCAGTTTAACGTAAATACAATCTATAAGATAAAAAGTGAATTACAAAAATGTCATACAACAAATGGCTGCTTATGTAATAGTGGATGGAGCAGTTGATGTAATACTCACAATGCCCAAAAACACTTAGCTCAAAACCAGTCAGCACATTAAAAGAAAAAAAAAAAAATATGTGAGTGGCCACCATGACACCAAACCTATGGAAGGGAGTTGTGCATCCTTACCACAGTAACAGTAAAGAATCTATTATACCTATAGGTCAATCTATTATGCAGTTTGAAACGCTTCTCATCCAAATTCATTGTGTGGCTGCATGTGTTCTTTCGAGACCTTTGGTGAAAATAGTCCCTCTTAATGCTGGATCACCATTCAAAGATTTGTATATTGTGATCAAATCCCCTCTTAAGTGTCTTTTTCAGGGAGAATACAGTTAATATTTGTTGTCATTCCTAATAACTGAGATCCTCCAGCCCTCTTTTTAGCTTGTTTGCCCTTCTCTGGACTCTCTCCAGTTCAAGCACATCCTTCCTGAGGATTGGTGACCAGAGCTGGACAGCATACTCAAGATGTGGCCAAAGCAGACTTTTGTAAAATGTTTTGTAAACAAATTTTTTGTCGATTTTTGAACATGAAAACATCTGCACAGAAATTCTCAGTACATTTGATAACTTGATGAATGTCATTCAAAAGTACTTCAAAACTGTGTTGCTTTTACCAAACAAAAACCTTGCTTTCAATGAACAATTATTTAATATGTTGACATTTCATTGATCGAGTTTTGCATATATATGTCATTTTCAATGGGATTGATTTACTAAATTGGGTGCAGCTGTGCATGGTAGCCAATCAGCTTGTAACTTCAGCTTGTTTAATTAGGCTTTGAAAAAAAAAAAATGGAATCTGGTTGGTTTCTTTGCAGAGCTGCACCAGATTTTGCACTTTCTAGTTTTAGTAAATCAACCCCAATGTTTACTGTATTTGTAGTGAAGCACATTTGATTTATTTTATTTTAGAGTGGTCTATTTCACTTTTCGCTTGCAAGTTTTTTTAGTATACTGGTGTGCAGGATTATTTTTTATACTATCTAAAATATTTAATGTTATATGGTTAATGTAACAGGGAGGTTGTCTGCTATGATGTTGGCTATATTGTGCTACAGATTGACTCCATGCATGGGCTGCTTTAAACTGACCTTGCACTTTAGTATCTATTAAAAAGAATATGGTGCTTCTACAAATTCAATAATGCCACAAAAACACAATTGACAGAGAGAAATCATGAGATATGCGAATGGCCTATACTTTGATCTGTTAATCAATAAAGTAACATGGCATATGATGACTTCCACCTTGTAGAACACTGAAGAGCTACAGAGCAAATGTAGATTATTTAGGCAATGTCAAACCATAAATAGCAGTTATGTCCTTTATTAAAAACAAATCGAAGGTGACTTGTTTCTTTGCTGTTAACACTGCTATAGGTCATTCCATTAAAGGAACAGTACTCTTACCAGTACTGTCCATAGATGATCAAGAGATGACATATTTTGTGCTGGCAGAATTACTTATTAATAGAAGTCCCTTGTTTAGTCCTCTCATATGTTTGTAACATAAAATGATACATTTAATAGTTCCATCATCAAAAATAAAATAAGGTAGTACTGTAAAATGTTGATGGTTCTTTTCTTGAGATGTTCAGGTGTTACAGAAAATTAGGTATTGATCTAATTTATGCATATATGTTTAAAAGAGAATGTACAGTTTTTTTATTGTTCCCTAGATATACTGTACATGTGAACATGGCCACTGATAAGGAGGCACTGGTGACCCTCCTATATCGGGCCCTGGCCCCATTAGTTTAATAGGGGGCTCAAGCAACTGCCAAACAGGACAGCCTACTGCCTTGTGACTCTTGTGGATAGCCTTACATCTTTGCTGACTTGCTCCTTCTGGCTGAATTGCAGGGAGATCAGTTCTCCCCTTGCCATCTTCTGTCCTGTCCAACCTGTGTGCCCACTGTACTGCTGACTCCTCTTCTGCTGGCGCAACTGTGAGCACACAGGGTTTGTTTCAGGATGGAGAATGGGGGACGGTAAATATGTTACCAGCCTTTCCTGAATGAACATAGTGTGTGATCAGTAACAATTCCTCCTGTGTCCATTCATCACTGAAGCATAGTAAACTGTGCTTCAGTTTGTGAATGAACTGGAAGCATTTTAGAGCTTCCTATTCAATCTGTGCAGCTAAGACTGCAGAGAAGGGGACTAATTAATGTATGCCCTCAGATCATTTACATTTTACCAAAGAGTCCCCCAACATGGCAGTTTAAAAATTAAACATAAATTAAAAAAAAAAGTAAAAATAAAAAATAAATTAAAAAAACAAATCATTAGGAATTAAAAGCTCATTCACACATGCTTTGCTTTCCAAAGAGAAGTCAACATTTGGATCGCTCTTCAGTGAGCATTTGACAGACGGTGAGGAGACATATGGGGAGGGGGGGCGGGAAGCTGTATGGGCCCTAGGATTTGCAACAGCAGCCCTGCATATGAAAGAGAACACTAAACCCAAGAACAAATATTGTATATATTGCTGAATACCAGTCTGTAACTGTAGTGGCTTCTTTAGTTTTCTCTTCTCTGGCTTCTTTGCTTTATTTTCTTCTGGTGATTCTGGCTGTTATGAGTCATAAGGTGACAACACTCACTCACTCTATCATATCTATCAAGGAGTATGTTGTCATGCTTAGGACAGAACTACAGAACACCTTTCCTCATCTCCATAACTAGGGGGATCTGTTCTGTAGGCCCATATTTACAGCCCTCCATGTAAATGAATAAAGATGTACATAGTATGTCTACTCATTCACACACACAATAAAGTTAATACCAGATAACATACATCCTTTTTGACAAATCCTTTGTAAAAAAAAGAATCCAGCAATGTTAATTCATCGTCAGACACAATATCTAATGATGCAGTTTCTTGTCAATCAAAAAATAAATAAATGCCCAGTGACCAATGGTAAAAAACCAACCAACACATTTGATCTTATCTCTCACTTATTGCTAATGGCTGCTCACGGTCACTGCTGCTAAATGTAAACCTAGGGGCGGAAAGAGGGTGTGGTAAATAAAGTCTCAGATGACTTACATAGTGCAGAATGTGGCAATATTAAATAGGGAATGTACAGTGCAGAGTGTAGTATGTTCAGGGGAGGAGTATGGGCTGTACAGTAGTGGATAGTATGTGCAGGAGAGGAGTGCATAATGATCAACTTTAGGTAGTATGTGCAGGGAGAGGAGTGTGAAGTGTTTAATGGTGGGTGAAATGTGCAGGGAGAGGAGTGTGGAGTGTATGGCGGTGGATAGTATTTTCCGGGAGAGGGGCATGGAGTGCATAGTGGTTGGTGGGATATGCAGAGAGAGGAGTGTGAAGTGTATGGCAGTGGGTAGTATGTAATAAAGATGAAGCTGCTTCTTTTCTGTTAAAAAATAAATAAAAAATAAAAATAAAGATGAAGCTGTGTGAATCATGGGGAGTCCTGGTACATTTAAGGATGAGGTGGGGGGTATTGGTGCTCAGTGGGGGGATAGGGGTCCTGGTGCTTAGTGGGGAGAAATGGGGGCCTGGTGTTAAGTGGGGGAGATAGGGTCCTGGTGCTTTGTTAGAGGAGATGGGGTCCTGGTGCTTAGTGGGGAGAGATCGGGTCTTGGAGGTTAGTAGGGAGAGATGGGGGTCTTGGTGTGAAGTGGGGAGCGATGGGGGGTCTTTGTGCTTAGTGGGAGGAGAAAGAGGGTCCTTGTGTTTAGTGGGAAGAGATGGGGTCTTTGTGATTAGTGTGGAGAGATGGGGGGGGTCCTGTATCTTAGAAGGGAGAGATGGGGGGTCTTGGTGCTTAGTGGGGGCAGATTGAGGGGCACTGCCAGTCAGTGGGGGAGGGGGCACTAGGGCTCCTTACCTGGATTCTTGATGCATCTGGAATCCTGTGTAAAAGAATCATCCCCCTCTCACTTTATTTTCTGGGCTGATTTTTCTAGTCTGAAGGGATGCTGAGGATGCCAGTGCAGTGTTAGTTCAGATGATCTCACAAAGAGCTGAAAGCAAAAGTAAACTTTCTCTACTCGTTGCTCTGCCAGGCTCTGACTGATGACTCATCTATTGCAAAGCCCAGCAGAGGAAGCCAGGTGGTGGAAGTCTTCCTTGCTACCACTTTTTGTTTACTTGTCTGAGCTGTCACTGCACTGGCTTCGCCAGCACCCCTCCGGCCACAGGAGCAGTCATATCACTGTCACTTCTCCTGTCAGTGGCGGCGCCCCCCCCTTCATTTAATGTGGCACCCAGAGCCCTCTGGATAAAAAGATGGGCCCCCACCACTAGGCTGATCATCTCCGACAACCCTGGACGTATCATTATGACTAGAGGAAGACCTAGAAGTAAGCCTCAGGTCAATCTTGTCCATGTACTGCAAGAGTATTACTTTGAAGAGACACAGAGGATCCAGTGGTTTTCCCTGTAAGACAATCAATATGGTTACATGCATTCCCCCAAGAGACAAGCCCTGTATGTGGGTCTGTACTAGCTAGTTGAGAACTCACACAGGTACCCTATGTCAGTGTTCAATAACCCTGTCCTTAGGGTCCACTAACAGGCCAGGGGCCAGATTCTCAGAGGCGTTACGACGGAGTATCTCAAAAACCCTGTCGTATCGCCTTTTTTTTGTCCTCGTATCTATGCGAGTGATGCTTAGCATCACTTTTGCATAGATACGGTTCTACATCCGACAAGTGTAAAAGCATTACAGTAGGTGTAATGACAACTCCGGCCACTAGGTGGCCTTCACGTTGTTCTTTCATTTGCATATGCAAATGAGGCTAGAGCACTTGCTCTAGTACGCAGCGGCGGCGTAGTGTAAATGGCTTACACTACGCCGCCGAAAATATATGAGAATCTGGCCCCAGGTTTGCAAGATTCTAGTCTGCATCTCCCCAAGGTAATACATAAAACCTGGCCTGTTAGTGGGCCCCGAGGACAGGGTTGATGACCACTGCCTTATGTACCTAAATCAGCATGGCACATCTTGACTTGACAATATTTTCCCACTCTTCTTTGCAAAAAAACTCCAAATCTGTCAGGGCATCTCCTGTGTGCAGCCCTCTTCAGATCACTCCACATATTTTCAATTGGATTCAGGTCTGGGCTCTGGCTGGGCCATTCCAAAACATTGATCTTCTTCTGGTGAAGCCATTCCTTTGTTGATTTGGATGTATGCTTTGGATCGTTGTCATGCTGAAAGATGAAGTTCCTTTTCATGTTCAGCTTTCTAGCAGAAGCCTGAAGGTTTTGTGCCAATATTGACTGGTATGTGGAACTGTTCATAATTCCCTCTACCTTGTCTAAGGCCCCTGTTCCAGCTGAAGAAAAACAGCCCCAAAGCATGATGCTGCCACCAGCATGCTTCACTGTGGGTATGGGGTTCTTTTGGGCCAAACATGTATTTTGGAATTATGGCCAAAAAGTTCAACATTGGTTTCATCAGACCATAACACATTTTGCCACATGCTTTTGGGAGACTTCAGGTTAATTTTTGCATAATTTAGCCGGGCGTGGATGTTTTTTTTTATAAGAAAAGGCTTGCCACTCTACTCCAGAGTGCAGACATATGAAGAATACTGGAGATTGTTGTCACATGTACCACACAGCCAGTACTTTTCAGATATTCCTGCAGCTCCCTCAATGTTGCTGTAGGCATCTTGGCAGCCTCCCTGATCAGTTTTCTTCTCGTCTTTTCATCAATATTGGAGCGACGGCCAGTTCTTGGTAATGTCACTGTTGTGACATATTTTCTCCACTTGATGATGACTGTCTTTACTGTGTTCCATGGTATATCTATTGCACAGGTGTCAAAAACAATGCCCACGGGCCGAATCCGGCCCTCAAGGCCATTTCATGTGGCCCTTTGCACCTCCCCTGCAGCAGCAGGAGAACTCCAGTCCTCCTCCAGACCCTGTACTTTCTGCTTTCAAGCAATGCATCCAGCTTGAGAGGGGTGCACTGTGATGTAAGGGAGAGTGGAGGACGCCGAACCAGCGAACCGAAATCTCCCACATGCGTTGAATGGATTCGACGCATGCGTGGAAGTATTTTACTTCCTGGTTCGGTGATGTGGCTGCCTCAACGTCACCGCCACATCACTGCGATGTCTGTCCCCGGGGATTTTGGTTTGATCGTGTGTACACAGATCAAACCAAAACATCCCAGGAGACATGATATATCTCCTGGTGTGTACGGGCCTTACAGATACAACCGGCCCTTTCGAGGGAAATCATAATGCTCATGTGGCCTACGATGAAATTGAGTTTGACACCCCTGATCTATTGATCTATTGCCTTGGAAATTCTTTTGTACCCTTCTCCTGACTAATACCTTTTAACAATGAGATTTCTCTGATGCTTCGGACGCTCTCTGCGGACCATGGCTTTTGCTGTAGAATGCAACAAGGAAAATGTTAGAAAAGGCCTACAGTACTAGAACAGCTGCACTTAATGTGGGGTTAATCAGAGGCACTTTAAATGATGGCAGGTGTGTACTGACTCCTATTTAACGTGGGTTTAAATATGATTGTGTAATTCTGAACACAGCTACATCCAGGGGTGTATTTAGGTATTGTGCTGCCCTAGGCCTGACTAAACTCGTACACCCCCTAATTTAAATATGACTCACCCCTTCCTGTCAAGGCCACACCCCTTGCAGTTTAAGACCCACCCTGAAATTTTCAAGTAGGGACACTAGTTCTGATGGCCTGGGGGGGGGGGCGACAATGGATTCCCTTATTTTGCATAGATTTCCTCTCACTTCCTGTTTGGCTATAGGACATGAAGTGAAGGAAAGCTCTGCAATGGGACAGGGATGGTAAAAACATTGAAGAAACGCCCCCCCACAGTTGCAGAATGCCAACCGCCCACATACTGGAAGCAGTGCGGCCGATTTATAGGGGCGCTAAACTAATTTGCCTAACAGTGTAGTGCAAGCCAGCGGGGACACTGTCCATGCTGCCCCCCTGCAAAGTGCTGCCCTAGGCCTGGGCCTTGTTGGCCTAGGCCAGGATACAGCATTGGCTACATCCCCAGTTATAATAGGGTGTGCACACTTATGCAACCACATTATTTTTATTTTATTTTATTTTTTACTTCCCCCTGTAAAAGATTTCAGTTTGTTTCTCAGTTGAGATACAGTTCATAGGTCACAACAAAGGTGGAAAAAGTTCTGAAATCATTTATATTTTTTTTTACGTCACAGAAACCTGTGCTCTGTTTGCTGCTTTGCAGTGCTGATCGTTGGTTCTGCTTAACATCAAACAATGCAAGACTATGGGGAGATTTACTAAAACTGGAGAGTGCAAAATATGGTGCAGCTGTACACAGAAACCAATCAGCTTCCAGGTTATATTGTCAAAGCTTAATTGAACAAGCAGAAGTTAGAAGCTGATTGGCTACAATGCACAGCTGCACCAGATTCTGAGTGCTCCAGTTTTAAAAACTCTTTTCCTAAATGTCTGCCAATTCATTGGAAGGAGTACCTTATATGGTGTATACTGTAGCTGATACCTCACTTCAGTAGTTGCCCAGCAGGGAGGCTGTTTTCAGTTAAATATGAAACCTTATATTTTAGACAATACTGTCCTGGGTGGCTATCTTCTGGTTAACAGCAGTCTCTGCTGCTGACAAATGATACACTGCCCTCTTCAGCCCTTGGGAAAGATCCTAACATTCAACTTCTCTTCCTCCATTCACAGAATGTGATGCATTGTGAGACAATAATAGTAAGAGTCCTGTGAATGGCGGAGAGGAAAGAAGGCAAATGAACAGCTCAACATTTCTCGGCTACAAATTTAGCTTTTTCCATTTTGATTCTATTGTTCCTTACACAGTGTAATTATATTCATATAAGCAAATGTGTGTGCATAGACAATACAATATAGTTGCAATCAGAGCCATAACAAAAACAATTTGATTGGCTTTAGAAGTTAGACACCTGGTTGGCCTGTGTTAAAAAGATAATATTCATATTGAATGTCCCTCTAAGTAAAATGTTTTATTTCTTGTTTTTGTTATATTGTTATATTTTCCTTAAATGTTATAATTTCTTGTTCTCCCAATATATAGCTTAGATTATTATAGACAACTTAATTGACTGATACTTCCTTACATAGGCTTTCTGTATATAATGAAGGTGACTGCAGAGATAACTTGACAAAGCGTCTTGTCCAACAGCCTACTGAATTTTCATCTATTCAGTGAACATAATAACCTGCCCTCACTGATAAGGTTTAATTATCATCTCTGCCATAATGTGTCCTCTACAACCTCAACCGGGGACTACTTAGCCTTAGAGTATGTTTCAAAAATAATTACAATGAATTAAAAATACAAGAGTCCACGCAAATCCCAGCCTAATCAGCGAATTTGTCTGCAGTATAATGCATATTTTTTACTGCAGTAGTAGTAGAGAACAATCTATGTAATCTGTTCAGATATGTTTCAGTGAAGTGTTGGTGAGTCATTGGGACATAATTCAAAGTTATTGATGTTTGATCTACATTGTTGGACAATGTGATTGAAGTTGGAATTAAATCAAGGAGCATGGTTTATGTATTTATTTTTGTTAGGGAACTTCTTTAATTAGTTTTTTTTATTATTTACTTTTTACCTATTTACATTTTTTTAAAGGATTTGTGCCCTCCCATGTAAGGTACCTTACCAATGTTGTGGACATTTGGCCTGGTATGGTTCCCGAGGGGAATGTAGCACATGCTGGCTGTCTCTCAGTTTCTTGGCCATCCCGGCTGCATGGTATTTGGAGAGCATCATTTTTTTTAATTATTGCCTGGGTTTCCCAAAAATCACGCAAGTGGAACGCAGCTTTTGGAATGCAAATGCAAATGCAAATAGTTATGGGGGGCTGACAGTGTATGCTGAAGATTGAACACTGCTGTCCAAAGGTGTCTCTGTTGTTCCTTCATCCAGAGTGTAGGCACCCTAATAGAGAATGTACTAGGGATGTGGTCCACAAACAGTACAGCCAGTGAGCTGTGGCAAACTCCTTTTCTAAAATAGAGAAGGTGTGTTACTGGCTTGACCACCAGGTGAAAGTGGAGAGCAAAAAGACAGAAAAAGAAATCTAATGCAGTCACCTCATCCAATGATTGGAAAAGTAAGGGGTTCATTGACAAGGAAGGACGCGCGTTCAAGGGTTCCTGCTGCTGAGTCCTGAAGGGACTAAAAAGCACTGTTTGACCACCCTTAATAGGGGAGTCTCTTTATATCTTTAATCAAATTTATAACATTTTTGTTAAACATGTTTAATTCACATTGTTTACTGTAATAGCTAAAACAATGGCACGTGGCCCCCCTTTAAAACCAATACCAGACCATTATCCTTTAAGGTCTGGTAGGGATTTTAAGCGGGGCCCTGTGCTGTTTTGTACAAACAAATTATAGCTGTCTGGGATCTATCATTTAGCAGCAATAGTTGTCTTTGCAGGCACACATTGCAAGAGTGCAACTTCACATGTCAGTTTAAAGCATCCCTGAAGCGTGTGCTATTAAATGGTATTTTTGCATTGGTACATGTCTCTCATGACAGTGCTCAGTTACCCAGTCCAACAAAAGTTTACATATTGCTCTTGAAACCCCCCCCCCCCCTTCCCAAAAAAAAAGAAAAAAAAAAGATCCAGCACGCATAGACTTTAATAGGGTTAAGACGCTATGTTTGGGGTTAGCAGATCTCTTCCTGTGTTCAGGCATCAAATGAACCAAGCTTTGCCTTGTTCATTCATTACAAATCAAGACATATTTATAATTTGGCTGGGGTTTACAGATAGACAGTTTCTCTTTAAATCATGAAACCCTTCAGGTTTTATTATATAAATGCTCAATTTAACTCTAGCTTAGTAAAATTCTGCCTTTTGAAACCAAAGAGTCTGTAAAGCCTAACAGCACATAGCTAAGGCCATGGGCAAGACATGTCCATCTTTTGCTGTCTTGCCCACTGAGCCATGACCTTATCTTTGTTTTGCCTCAAACACAGTATGGCGTAAGATACACAGTATTTTTAAACTGAACAGTCACAAACGTTTTGAATCTCCCTCTCAATTCTTCATCTTATGACGGAGACAATTTAACTCACATAGCAGCTAGAGTGAGAAAAGGTCATGGATCCCTTTCCCAGCCATCAAAGTGACGAAGTGGGTGAAAGAACGAACAGTTTAATGAAGAGTTGTGGTGTCATGACAGAGAGAAAAAATCTATTTTCCCTCCAGATAAGAGTCTTGTCTCCCTTTACGTCTGTAATCTGCTGCTTCCTCTCTGCACTCATGTCCTTTTTTCAAGCTCTTATTTTTCTTTTTTCATCCTAAATTAATTTGTGTGTCTTAGTTGCCAGGTAAACTGAACACATCACTATATCAAATGAGGGAGGAAATACATCTGTTACCTGAATTAATCTGTACAACCGAAGCTTCTTTGTGTCAATGAATAGAGTGTAAAATACATGTACAGGAGGGCATAAACAGGCTTTAACAGATAATTTCCTGAAATGCACATACAATACAGTGCTGTGAAAAAGTATTTGCCCCCTTCCTGATTCTTTATTTTTTTTTCATTCTTCTCACACTTACATGAATCAGATCATCAACCAAATTTTATTTTTACACAAAGATAACCAGACTAAATCCAAGATGCAGTTTTTAAATTATTATTTAATTTATTAAGGGAAAAAAGCTGTTCAAACCTGCCCGGCCCTATGTGAAAAAGTAATTCCCGCCCCCCAGCTGAATCATTAATGAACTGTGATTAACCAACATTTTTTGGAAAGCTGAGTTAAATTTCACTTGCCACACCCAGGCCTGATTACTGTCAGACCTGTTGAATCAAGAAATCACATAGAAGCTGTCTGACAAAGTGAAGTCCCTAGCAGATCACAAAAAGACAAAAAAAAGCCACATCATGCCACAATTTAAATAAATTCAAGAACGAATTAGAAATAAAGTAATGTAAATGTATAGATCACAGATAGGGTTTCAAAGCCATTTCTAAGGCTTTGGAACTCCAGTAAACCATGGGGAGAACCATTATCCACAAATTGAGATAACTTGGAACAGTGGTGAACCTTCTATGTTGGAAATGTTTATACCTCACTTACTGTACATATACATATACATATACACACATACATACAAACACATATCCAATAGGGCATGGTATTTTAAAAAGAGAGTCCTTTAATTAGAGAGTTCCCTTGAAGCTTCTTGTTATAAATTAGTATTTCAAAATCTCCACCACACTTCCAAGGAGTGGCCGGCGTACAAACATTACTCCAAACATTACTCCAAGAGCATTACAAAACAGAACAACATCTAAATAACTGCAGGCCTCACTTGCCTCAGGTAATTGATCATTGAACAGCTTTTCCAGCCTCTCACATGGTTTCCGGACTGCACTGAAGTCCTTGACACCAGCATCCCAGACTGCATCAGAGTGCCCCTAGATGTAAGTGTTGGAATACTATTGTTGTTGTTAAATTAAATCAGATCACTCAGCGGCGCTTTCTTGTTCTTGTTTTTCTATCAGGTAAGATCAGTGTTCATGATTCAAAAATATGAAAGAGACTGGGCAAAAATGGCATCCATGGGAGAGTTCCAAAGCCAAAGCCACTGCTGACCAAAAAGAACACAAAAGCTCATATCACATTTAATAAAAAACATCTTGATTATCCCCAAGATTTTAGGCAAATATTCTGTGGACTGTTGAGACAAAAAATAAACTTTTTGGAAGGTGTGCATCCCGTTACATCTGGCATAAAAATAATACAGCATTTCATAACAAGAACATCATACCAATGTCAGACATGGTGAAGGTAGTGTGATGGTCTAAGGCTGCTTTGCAGCTTCAGGCCCTGGATGACTTACCATAATTCTGAGCTCTACCAGAAAATCCTAAAGGATAATGTCCAGCCATCACTTCCTGACCTCAAGCTTAAGTGCACTTGGATTATGCAGTAGGACAATGATCTGAAACACAAAAACAAACCCACCTCTAAATGGTTCAAACAAAGCAAAATTTAGGTTTTGGAGTGGCCTAGTCAAAGCCGGTACTTAAATCCAATTGACATACTGTATCATGACTTTATGCAGGCCGTTCATGCTTGAAAAGCGCCCAATGTGGCTGAATTAAAACAATTCTGCAAAGAAGAGTGGGCCAAAATTGCTCTACAGCAATTTGAAAGACTCATTACCAGTTATCGCAAATGTTTGATTGCAGTTTTTGTCACCAAGGGTGGCACAACCAGTCATTAGGTTTAGGGGGCAATTACTTTTTCACAGCATTGTAGATGCTGGAGGTTTTTTTTTTCATAGATATTTGGCAAGCTAATTTAAAAAAAAGGCATGAATAGCTGGACATTGCCACGGAAAATATGAACCAATTGAAAAATCTTTTTTTTTTTTTCTTTTTTTTCTTTTTTTTTATCAGAAAAAAGTTTATTGGAAACAAAGAAAGTACATAAACATACACAAACAGGTCATGGTTTTCGCAGTAGCAGGTGCAAACGTTCAGTAGAACTTTACATTAATACAATAACTAATCCTGCCACGATCACCAGTTCAGGTACAATCGAGTCGTGAGGTATGAAATAAGCAAACATAAGGGCAGAAATAACGATGTACATAATACTGCAGAATAAGGATTGTTTCCGAGTAAATAGGACCTGAGTGCGCTCACTGTAGCATAACACGACCACAGGAGAGGAGGAAAAGGAAGAGAAAAAAAACAGGTAGGAAAAACAAACAAAAAATAAAGAGGCAAAAACCTTTTAGAATAATAGTGAAAACAGTAACTGAAGGCAGTAACATAGCCATGTCTCTCCTACATATTCACAATCGCCAGCCACCACTTGGAACATTGTGCAATACAACACCCCCAATAGTTTGTCCACACCTCTCATACCATCCTATAATCCAAACCTGCTCCATCCCTTCAACAGATAGGTTAACCTTGAAGCAGTCTATTCCTCACCAGCTGAAGGGTACCCAATCCTGGGACATCTAACCAGGGTTGCCACATAGAGTAAAACTTCCGCAAGACATTGCGATGTTGATATGTGAGTTTCTCACGAATTAGTAGTCTATTAACTCGCTTTACCCACTGCCTACCCATTGGTACCCTCGGAGTAATCCAGTGCCGCGCAATTTCTTTGCGAGCAATGTAAAGTAGGCGTAGCACAGCAACATGACTGTTAGGCGACAGCTCGGGTAACTCCAAGGCACCAAGCAGGCACACAACTGGGTCCTGCAAGGTTGGTATTTGAAACACCATAGAAATAGTTTCAAGTACATACTTCCAGTATCGAAAAAGTTTGGGACACTTCCACATCATGTGCAGCAGATCTCCAGTATGTGCTTCACATTTCGGACATAAAGGCGAGTCCCTGACGCCCCATTTATGTAATCTGGCTGGGGTCCTATACACCCTATGCAAGAGGTATAAATGAGATAGCCTCTGTGAAGCAGAGACCGAGACCTGGGGAGCAGACGTCAGGCAAAGATCCCAAACGTCTCCGTCTATAGGCCCTAAGTCTCGCTCCCATCCCTTCCTACAGGGAAGTCCACCTGCGTCATGGGTTAAATTGAGGAGCCTGGTAAATAGCCGAGATATCATTCCTGTTTTCTCCTTCGTCAAGAGGACATCCCTCGTCAGAGGATGTACCGTCTGGGCAAATGGAGACAACCTGCCTTCCCCCTGCACAGCATGGCGCAATTGTAGGTATTGGTAGAATTGAGAATTCTGTAAATGAAATTCCTCTTTCAGATGTTCAAAAGATTTAAGTACAGCTCCAGCGAATAACTGGATGATATAGTGGAGTCCCGCAGCCTCCCATAGACCGAACCCCTGGAGCTTGAAAAGTTCCTTAAAATATTTGTTCCTCCATATCGGGGTGAACTGACAGACCGCTCTGAGCTTAAAGAGGGATCTAACATATTCCCATCATTTATTCAATAGTTTGATAGTGGGGAGAGTGGTCGGAAATTGCGTGAGACCTGCATCAAGGTATGCCAGTGCCGGAATATTAGAGTTCCTGGGGATTATGAGGGACCTAATAGTATCAGAGTTATCCACCTCCCCCCAGTTACCCAGGTGTTGAAGCTGTGAAGCTACATAGTAGTTTCTGGCATTAGGTACCGCCATACCACCCTGGTCCTTTGCAAGTTGCAGAGTGCGCAAGCTGATACGAGCCGGTTTGTTGCTCCAGATTAGTTCCCTGAATTGGGCATCTATTCGGGAAAACCATTTATGTGTTATCCAGACTGGGGCGTTGTGAAAGACATAAGGGAGTTGAGGGGTCCATACCATTTTTATAAGATTAACTCTGCCCGTGACAGAGAGTGGTAGTTTCTGGCAGGCAGAGCACTTCAGCCGGAACCTCTGAAGTAATGGGGACAAGTTTTTATCCAGGTATTGAGTAGGATCCGGGGTAACTTGCACCCCTAGATACTTGAATTCATTAACTACAGCAATGGCTCTCGCACAGGCAGGCAATGGGCCCGGGAGAGGGTCTAGGGGCATGAGTACTGATTTGTTCCAGTTGATGCTGAAACCTGACAGCTGCCCAAAGGCAGCTATCAGGCTCATCACATTTTGCAGAGATCCAACAGTGTCACCCAAGTATATTAGAGTATCATCTGCATACAGGGAGACAACATCCTTTCTGGGGCCCCTACAGAATCCTACTATATCTTGTGATTCCCTAACATGAACAGCCAGAGGCTCTAAGGCCATGGCAAACAGCAGGGGTGAAAGAGGACACCCCTGGCGGGTGCCTCTAGCCAGGCGAAATGAATCCGAGACCCCTCCATTAATGCGTATTCTCGCCGTTGGGGCACTATATAATAGCTGGACCCATCTTAGGAATGAGGGACCCACTCCAAATTTAGTCAATACTTCCCATAGATATGGCCATTCCACACTATTGAATGCCTTAGTGGCATCCAATGACAGTACCGCCCTGTCGCCCATGTTGTCCGTGGGGATTTGCAGGTTCAAAAAGAGTCTGCGTAAATTTTGGGACGTGGATCTAGTAGGAATAAACCCGGACTGGTCTCTATGAATCACTTTTTGTATACAATTGGCCAAACTATTCGCCAGTATCCTAGCCAGCAGTTTAGCATCACAAGTGAGTAGCGATATTGGTCTGTAGGAATCCGGGGACAGAGCATCCTTGCCGGGTTTCAACAGCACCACTATAAGGGCTTCATTCATGGAAGAAGGGAGAAATCCCTTCTCGAATGCGTGGTTATACACTTTAAGTAAATTGGGAAGAAGTATAGACGAATATCGTTTGTACACCTCAGATGGTAGACCATCAGCACCCGGGGCTCGGCTGTTTTTAGCATGAGACAGAGCCTCCAACAACTCCTCCTCAGTTAGAGGGGCATTAAGTTGAGTCACATCTGATGCGGACAAACAAGGTAAGGGGTATTTATCCAGGAAGGAGCAAATGTCACTTCTGGAAGGTCTAACCTTGGACGAGTAAACATCCTGAAAGAAGTGTTTAAAAGTCTCAGTGATGTCACTAGTGGAGTAGCATGGAGTACCATTGGCGTCCAATATAGATACAATATGAGAGGATGATTGTTGTGACCTAGCCAGCAATGTTAGCATTTGTCCTGTGTTCTCCCCCTCCTCAAAATAACTTTGCTGTAAGAAAAAACTTTTATTCTCAGCAAGTTGCAGTGACAGATCTCTCAACATAGACTGAGCAGCCAACCAGGAGTGTTTTGTCTCATCTGTGGCATCTGCAACATATTTTGCCTCAGAGGTGCCTGCCTCCTTCAGGACTGACAATTCCCATTCCTTAGTAGAGGTTTTAATCTGGGAGATTATTCTGATAAACTGTCCCCTCATGAAAGCTTTGGCTGACTCCCAAACTACATCCAACTCTGCAGAACCTAGATTATGTCTAAAAAAGGTGATAAGAAGATCTGGTATAGGGTCTAGATCAGGGATGAGCGAGAGCCAGAAAGGGTTAAGCTTCCAAAGGGTATTGCCCCTACTCCTTCCGAAGCGGATATCTATCGTTAGAGGGGAATGGTCAGATACCTGCCAGGGATGGTATTGGGAGGAATCCAACATTGGTAAAAGTAATTCATTTCCCAACCCCAGGTCTATTCTGGACAGTCCTCCCAAAGTAGCAGATTGACATGAGTACACTTTGGCATCTGGATTGCGCACTCCCCAGACATCCACCAGGCCCATTTTCGACAGCAGATGGGCAAACGGAGTAGGCCCAGTCCTTCTCAGAGGTTCACTTCCCCCACTTACAGATAACCTATCTTTGGCCTGGTCCAGGCAATTGTTGAAATCACCAATCACCAGTACCGGGACACCAGGGAAGCGGACAACAAAGTCAGTTAGTATCCTCAGGATGGTAGTGGAAAATGGAGGGGGGACATACATCCCTGCAATAACACATTTGGTCCCGTAGAGGGAACAGAAAACAAAAACATATCGACCATCAGGGTCTATTATGACCTCTATCATTGAGAACTGTACCCCCCGTTTAATCAGGAGACTCACCCCTCTCGAGTACACCGAGAAAGTGGAATGATACTGGTGGCTAAACTGCCGCATGGCAAATTGAGGCGTGGAGGACGGGGAGAAATGAGTCTCCTGCAAACAGACAACATCAGCAGTCACCCTCTTAATTGTACGGAGCACAGCCAATCGTTTGACAGGGTTGCTTAGCCCCCTAACATTCCAGGACATAATTCTAGTTATCTTAGACATGACAGCACATACATTATCACATTAAGGAGATTTCTGGCATGTTCAAATCGCCATGAGGCGAGGCAGTAAAGAGCACTAAAATATGTAGGCATCAATAGAACAATAAATGAACTGGGTGGACGGTAAATAAAAGAGTAAAAGTCATGTAGCAATGGTGGAGAACCCAGCAGGACATGTCGGATAAGTGGAGTAGTCACGATGGGGTCCATGGCTCCATGGAGCAGGTGGGGTAGTGGTGGCGACAGTCCCATGTCAGAGCCTTCCAAAAAGAGAGATACCAGTAAAAATAGAAACAAAAATAAAAAAAGAAGTAGTAGAAAATAACGGGCCAACATGGCCAAACTTAAATGCACCAGGGCAAAGAGAGGCCTGTACCAGGCCAACATGGGGGCTGCAGTGGAAGCGCACATAAGCGTCCAAACTTCTCAACAGCTGAAACAGGTAGCCCAGATAATGAGCAAAGAAGGGGTTAAACATCAGCAACTCTTCCGCCTTGACAACCAGGTATGGGCATCAGTAAGAATCAGGTAGTACATCACTCATCTTGCTGAGCACGGCGCCTATTACAGTTGTCCCTGATCGATCATTCTTCTCTGTCCAACCACTGTGCGGCCGCAGACGGCAGATCAAAAAAGTGAACAGAGCCCAGGGCCTCCACTCTCAGTCGAGAGGGATACAGCATAGCATATTTTACATCTAGATCTCTGAGGCGGCATACACACGACCGAGGTTCTCGCTGGAAACCAGCGAGAACCTCGCTGGAAGCTGCATTCCAGCGAGGACCTCGGCCGTGTGTACACTCTCGGCGAGCATCCCGTCGGGAATCCCATCGAGCAGAAATAGAGAGCACGCTCTCTATTTGCTCGACGGCCCGCCTGGATGAATGGCTGGTTGCCATTCCCCACGGGCGGGTCACCGATTTCGACGGCCGGCAGAGAACCTCGACGGGCGGAACGATGTGTTCTGCCCGTCGAGGTTCTCTGCCGTGTGTACGCGGCCTCAGGCGATGTTTGACATCAAGGAACTTAGCACAGTGTTTTTGCAGTTCAGCAGAAAAATCAGGGAAAAAGGAGATCTTAGCATTATCAACTCTCATAGCTTCAGGCTTGATTCTGGCATTATGCAGTATAGCATCTCTATCTTTGTAATGAAGCAGTTTGAATAGAAAGGGCCTGGGAGGGCCTCCAGGTAGAGGAGGCCTAGCTGGCACTCTGTGAGCCCTCTCCACGGAAAACAATGGGGTGAACACCTCTTTACCAAACGCAGTTATCAGCCAGTTTTCAATAAATTCAACAGGATTCTTTCCTTCTGCCCTCTCAGGTAATCCCACCAATCTTACGTTATTCCTTCTCATCCTATTCTCCAATTCTTCCAAACGAGATGAATGCTGTGTAAGTAGGTGGTTGTTATATGTGAGATCCCCCTTCATGGGAGCCATATCATCTTCAATGGAGCTCACTCTCCCCTCCACCGCAGAGGTCCTCTCCCTCAGCTTTTGTGCATCCTGTCTCAAAAAGGTTATTTCTGCTTTGACCCCTTTAATGTCTGTGGCCAGGGCAGCAATGGAAGTGTTACAGGAGGTCACGGCCATGAATATGTCCCTTAATGAGGGCTCACCATCAGAGGCAGGACTGGTGGAGGCCTGCGGCCTAGCGGAGGTGTCATCAGGAGTACTCACTGCGTTCCAAGGGAACCCTGATCAACATCCATCTTCCAGGGGGACAGTGTCATCCGCATCCGACGATCCACCTGATGATCCCCCCTGCAGTCCTGGGTGAGTATTAGGGTCTGGAACAAGCACCCTGGAGAATAATCTTTCCGCCCTCTCCTTGTGCCTCTCCTTTGGCGTGCGCTGGGCCTGGGCGCCATTTTGGCATAACATGCTGTCTCCGGAGCGGGCCGCGTATGTCGGTTTAGATGCGGGCATCTGTCGCAGATCGGGACTCAGACGGCACCGGGACACTCAGGGGACCTTACAGCAGCGATCGGGCTGTAGCAGCAGGTGAGCCGGGTAGTGTAACAGGATCAATGCAGGAGATTCGGCGGAGAGGAGCTGAAGATGCGTCCGGTTACATCCGCTGCCTGGCCACGCCCCGTTTTTCTTTTTTAAATACAGATCAATGGGGCGGAGTATTTTTTATTAGAATTAAGGGGAACATTTTAAATACACAAAACCTTAAAATAACATGCTTTGATGATGCATGTAAATTTTTAGCACAATATGATGTAGTCCTTTAAAAGTAACATTTACAAAGAAAAATTCACCCTGGGTGACCACAAAAACAAGAAAAGAGAACCCCCTTCTTGAAAAGCACCTTGTACCTGGGTGGCCAGGACAGGGAAGGCAGTGAGCCTGCATCCTCCCCTTCTGAACTAAATCAGACTACATGCCCTTCAACAAATATCGCATGGTACCTTGCAAAGAGGGGTTGGCCAAGACACCTTGTCCCAAGGTTGTCCTCCAAACCCCACATCCTATCCTCCAAAAGAGATGTAGAGGTTTTTTGGGGGAATCTGAAAGCACAGTTTTACTTAATTGTGTCAGGTGGTTGTGTCTGACACTGGAATTACATCACTGAACAATATAATGGATGGTGGATTTACATCTAGGGATATTGTTTATATTTTTATGAGAGGACTACAGTGTGTGAGTGTGTTTGTTTACTTTCAACTTTTTTGGAGAATGTGTAATACAGGGTACTAATGCAGGTGCCCCTTTAATATAAATGGGGCTTCCAGATACCTTTAAATCCCCCCTACACAGACCCCCCATTCTTTGTTTTTTACGGACAGGATGTGAGGAATCAACATTGGGACAGGGTAACTTGTGATAATAATAAGAATCTGTTATTAATTTGAGGGTAACCCAATTATGGGGAAGAGGTTTTTGTTCCTCATCACTGAGACAGAGGGGTTAATTTACTAAAGGCAACTAGACTGTGCACTTTGCAAATTGCAGTTGCTCCAGAGCTTAGCATATGAGGTAAAGCTTCACTTTGCAAAGAATACCCAATCGCATGCAAAGAAAAAAACAGCATCTTTGCCTGCACATGATTGGAGGATGGAAGTCAGCAAGGCTTTTACTCGTTTACTAAGAATCTGGAGCAACTGCAACGTGCATAGTCTATTTACCTTTAGTAAAACAACCCCAGGGAGTCTTGTATCACAGGTGATTCAGCCAGTGGAAATGTATTAAAGTACAGGCAAGTATTTTACTTTAACAATTAAGACGCTACAGATGATAAAGCAGTGTAAAAATGTCCAGCAGCAGGACATTTTAATGAATAAAACTAGACCAAAGGCTATTGACAAATAAGGGTTTTTACTAAAGGAATTGGGATACAACTGTGAAAAATTGGCCAGCAGCAGGATAATTTCACTCATGGATAATAGGCCTAACTTGTATATGACTAACAATAATTTTTTTACTATGTGGCATGGTAAATGTGAGCTACAAGAATAGATGATCAGTAACAAGTGAGTGCTGCACTATGAGCATCCCAAACCTAAAAAGGGCCTTATCAATATAAAATAAGAGTCATCAAAGGAAGTCTTGCAGCACACATGCAAAAAAATTTGCAATGGATGGGACAGCAGAAAAAAAAGGGACTTCTGACTGCAAATCACAAAATAAAATTAAAGACAACAAGCTCACACATATTAGGAAAAAAAAGCATAAATAAGGGTTTATTGCCCAAAGCGCTAATAATAAGAATTATCATAACTGACCCTAATCTTTCACTTTTTTACCATCTACCTGTAGGTTTTCCATGCTATGTCTCTATAGCTTCTATGGGCCAGATTCAGGTAGAGTTGCGCTGGAGTATTTCGATATGCGCCGCGTAACTGTGAATATGCGCCGTCGTTTCTATGTGGCCGTACCCACCAAACTAGATGCGACAGAAAACGGGCCATTTCCGATCGGCTTAATTTTCCGACGCCAGAGTCTCGTCAGCGCATAATTTCGCTTGGCGCATCAGTCGCGCCTATTGATTTCCCCTGCAAATATGCAAATGAGGGAGATTTCCCGATTCGCGAACGGATTAGCACCATACGCTGGCTACATGCGCCGCGCGTATCTCGTCCGTCCGGCGCAAAGTTATTTCTACAAATAGCTGCTTTATCTTTACTCCAGACGGCCACAGGTCAGCAGGAGAGCAGCTACAGCAGCGTTACCGATGATAAGAGCTAGCTGAGCACCCCCACTTGCAGGACAACACCTATGTCCATGCTTGTCTGTCAACTTTTACAGCCATGGAGGAAGACATCATAGGTCTCCATAGCCGAGATGACGGCTGACAGCTCCTGGCCTTTAGAGTTCAGCTTTCTCCTGTGTGTTTGCGGGGAACGGGAGCAGCCATCTCAGAACAAAAGTAACTTCACTGCGGGGAGGGGAACAGGATATACTTTAGTGCCGGAATGGCGCATCTACGGGAGCATTTAAACGCCCAACGGAACGCATTGCGCTGACGTTTCCCGTGAAGTGGTGCCGACGGAAGTTGTGAGCATGCGCACAAGGGGGCGAGTGAAGCCTCACTTACTGCGCATGCTCCGTGGATGATGCGCTGAACGTAAGCCTCTGCGCTGGGCTCCGCCCATCATTTACATATGATCACACCCACTTCCACTTGCGTCGGGTTACGCCAGCGCATTTTCGTTACACATTTTCGTTTAATTACAGTACTTGCGCCGAAAGTGTCGGCGGAGTAACGTAAATGAGAAACGTTACTCCAAAGTAAAGAAGCGCCCATCTACCTGAATCTGGCCCTATGTGTCCACCTGTTATGGTTAGGGGGCTGGCTTATTAAAAAAGCCCCACTTATTGACCATCTAAGCCTAATGGCCACGGTTCGATGTTATGCAGTAAATTAAATTACCCAGGCAAATCCACACATCAATGAGCCAGGACCACACATTTTTGAACCTACGGGATTCACCATGAACCATGGAAGAGGCAAATTTGAACATCATCCATAATAACAACTTGCACACAGCTCTTTTAGGCCATCTAAAATAAGATGTGTGGATCGAGTTGAAATAACTAACCATGCCATGGTAAAGAAGACAAAAAGAACTGTAACATGTTTTACTGGACACTATATGGTACCAGTGCTAAGTGCTTTCTGGTTCCTTCAGTAGAAGGCTTTTAGTGGAGGTTTTTGTCAGTTAATTTTTGCATATATGTACAGTATTTTCACATGATTTTGTAATAATCCAGAGGTAAGCAACCAAGTCCCATTAAACATTGCAAGACCCTGAAAATCACAAGCATGACTCATAGAGGCAGAGGCATTATGGGATTTGTAGTTTTACCACAGCTGAAGGTCCAAGGTTGCCTACCCCTGTAATAATCAGTCAGTATTTAAGATTCATGCACAATAATTTATCTTATTCCTGGCTTAAATACTTTCTGCCCAATACTCATGAATGTTTTTTTTTTTTAAAGCTGTCAACATTCTTACATTACAGTATTCCATTTATGTACAATTTCAAACAGGACATAACTACAAGACTAAAATTGTAAAATTTTGTATATTTTTGTATTTTGTGACATGCATAGGTAACCAGTGTTTTAACAGGTTCAGTTCTTTTGGAATGGACTTCCTTACAGTCTTAGCTATGCTTTTGATGATACGAATTAGGGAAAATGTTTGAAGGCTGTGCAGAAACATGTGTCTGTTAATATCTCATGTCCAGCTTAAAAACAACTTTGTACTGTATCCAAACTGACCATAAAGCACAACTCAAGTACAATTTAAGCATAAGGCCTCATACACATGATCGGTCAAACTGATGAGAATGGTCTGATGGACCGTTTCCATCAGTCAAAAACGATCGTGTGTGGGCGCCATCGGTTAAAAAAAGCCAACTTGCTTTAAATTTAACCAATGGTTTCCTAACCGATAGGTCAAAAATGATCGTTAGTAGGGACGAACCGATGGTTAAAAATCCACACATGCTCAGAATCAAGTCGACGCATGCTTGGAAGCATTGAACTTCATTTTTTTTCAGCACGTTGATGTGTTTTACGTCACCGCGTTCTGACACAATCGTTTTTTTACCGATGGTGTGTGGGCGCGACGGACCATCAGTCAGCTTCATCGGTCAGCTTCATCGGTTAACCGATGACAACGGTCCATTAGACCGTTCTCATCGGATGGACTGATCGTGTGTTTTTTAGGGTGTAAGAATACAGACTTTATAATTGCTACTCTTTAATTGAAAGGAAAGTTGGTAGGTTATAGATTACATTTCTATATCTCTTTTAGATTCTTATCTGATGTTTTTAAAAGAGTTTTATATTTAGCTCCAAAAAACTATTTTATGGAAGTTATGTTACTTGATGTGGTCTCCCCTTACACTTCTTTACATTAGTTATTACTTAAAACCAACCTTGATGCTGTCAAAAGACTCAGATGTTCATTGACTTCAGTAGGTTACAAAGGCCACAGCCAGAATCTGCCATATTGTACAGAAAAGCTTCAGATTTTTCAACAGCCTGGAACTGTTCTAAAGTGGATCCATAACATTTCATCTCTGCAGGGCTAAGCACGGTGACCCTTGTCATTTGACATATACTCCTCTAGGTATTTTAGCACTTTCTTTATAAATAGAATGAGATTTTTTTTTAAAACATACGGCAGCATTTACCTACTGTGGAAACCAACATACATATTACACAGTTACAAAACATTTTTTACTGAATACATGTTTCATACTTTTGTTAAGGATATACTGTAAATATAAGTAGAATTGTTGGAATTTCGTAAGTCTAGGGTAAGTCTTATACTTTCTTTGTCTCTTTTTTCCACAGTCATATAACAGACCCCATTATATTTGTCAAGCAATGCTGTAAGGGATTCTGCATAGATATTCTTAAACGCCTCGCAAAAACCATTGGCTTTACATATGACCTTTATCTTGTGACCAATGGCAAGCATGGGAAGAAAATCGAGGGAGTATGGAATGGAATGATTGGAGAGGTAACATCTATAGCTATCTATTAAAATGTTTAAATTATTATTAGGTTAAAATGAAACATTAAGATGATACAATTTCTATGCACTGTTATTTGTTCTGTTTGTTACCTAAAGCAGGCCTGACAATTTATTTGATACACTATAGCCTTTAGTCAGCAAAGTAGTGCAACAAGAAAAACGAAGTGCAAAGTGCAGTAACTTATAGCAACCAATCTCCTCTGACTACAGTACACTAAATGGGGATTGATTGACGTGGGTTCTTGTACTTGGCACATAATTTTTATTGAGTGCTCTGCTTTACTAAATAAGCCTGTGTGTGTTGACTTGATTGGGCTAGGAGCATGGGGCACAGCAATCCACTTAAACTAATCAGACTTTACATTTCACAGGTGTGACTAGATAAACTGAATTCTGGTTGATTTTTATTGGTTACTGCACTTTACCCATCCTTACAACTCTTTGTGCTCTTGTATCGAATGTGTTTTGGCTGTATATATGCATGAATTAAAAGGTTCTATCATGATACTGAGGAAGCCAGTCTTGCAGAAAGGACAGACAAACAAAGGTCTCTTCAAAACATGAAAGTCATGAAAGTAAAATTATATTTTAAGTGAATCCTCTTAAGTACAGGCTACCAGTTAAATAAACAGTTAAAATACCCCCAGTTCTTATACACAATGCTATAGTGCCTGGCCACCACACCGGGGCAGGTGAGAACTGAACAAAGCAAACAGGTATTTGCAGTTGTCAGACAGGCAGAGGGGCACAATGAAAGTCCAGGTACAAGGTAGGCACGGCTCAGAGTAGTCAGGGTTCAATCCACAGTCAAAAGACAGGTAGAGTTTAGAAAATAGTTGATACACAATCCGAGGTCATTAACAGCAGAGCAGGACTGACAGACAGAAAGCTTGAGTACATATTACACATGCTATCATAGCCATGAGACTGCAGTCTTGACTGGTTTAAATCAGGTTTGGTCTCCTTCCAGACACTGGCCATATCAATCAGCTTGCAGGTGGACAGACAGACAGAGATGTATCATAGCCAAAACCAGGATGCTGGAATGAGACCAGTAGCTGTCAAACAACAGAAGCGTTTAAACGCTCCTGACAGCCAGGTAGTACAGACAAGAAGGTGGCACTATTTTCTCTGTTAGAGAGAAGAATATAGTAGAACATCATCACATGTAGCCTACTGACTGGACAGTCAAGGAGCAAGGACACAATAGTGCTCACTCTGCTTTCTTCTCTTGAAAGGGTGCACACAAATAGCCAGGGTGCTGGATCATTAAAAATTTCAAAGTTTATTTAAATATCACTGGACATACTGCTGTCAGCATGTGAGGCTTTCCTCTGGACTGTTAGGAGAGACTAAAGTCAGTGGATTGAGTGGGCTGGTGAACATGTTTCAGGGTCCCAAATACTTTATTCTCCAAAGAAGATAAATGATTACTCACAAGAAGAATGCACTTAATAATCCAGTGCACTAGGTGAAAAGCACCTATTAAAATCTATTCTTATCTTATCTTATCTTCATTAATCATGGACATCCGTCGGGAAGATCTATTTTTATTTTTGATGTTTAATTTGTAATAATATTTTACATGCAAATGGAGCTATTTCTTGCATTATATTATTTTTATGAAACATTTGTTTAAGTATTGAAGGATTTGTTAAATAGGTTGTTCTGTTGCCCTTCTTTAGCTGCAGCTTAGTCTGTCATCCCACTGGAATATCTTGTATGGAGTTATGGAGACTACTAAAATATGGTTGCGGTATGATAGGAACTTTTTTTCCTCCAATGTTTGCTTTAGAGTTTATGTATATATGGCTGCAGTTGCTAGGTAACAAACTAAGGGCGTTATATAAGGATTTGGGGACCTCTGATCGGGTTTTCCTATTATAAAGTCACTGTATCACGTGATGAAACACATCAGAGGGTAAAACCATGTGACGTCATCATGCCCAAAAGTCTGTAAGCAGCCTTCCTACCACACCCTCCCCATGGATGTCCATGCTTAAGGGGAAAACAATACTAGTTTTTAATAGGCACTATTCATCTACTGCACTGAATTATTGATTGCACTTTCCTTGTGAGTAATCATTTATCTTCTTTGGAGAATAAAGTATTTGAGTGGTTTCATACAACACTATGAGAGTTTGTATTTTTTATATCTCCTGCTGAATGTGAAGGTTCTTACCATATTGTGGAGTGGAGCGAGACCTGTTCTATGTCCTATGTGTTATGACCCAGGGATCTGGGATGGCTGTGTTTGACCTTATGATTGTGTGGGTCTTTTTCTGAGGTAAGAGGCAGCAGTAATAGGTGGCGGAGAAGAGCAGCGGAGCAATTTTTTACACATGTATTCCAGCCGAAGCACACATATTTTTTGCACTACTATTATTGTGGATATACAATAAATTGGTGGACTTTTATATTTATTCAAGAAGTAAGGATTGAGTTATTATTAATTTAAAATATTCCGCAGAAATGACACAGTAGTGATTAACTTTTTATGTTCTATTATTCTTAATTAATAATCATTTTAATATTATTATGATTTTTATACAGTACATCTTATTTATAGGTGTATATATATATATATATATATATATATATATATATATATATATATATATATATATGTATTTATATATATATAATAAAATGAAATCTGATTTGTGTCTTTGAGATTCATTTTGTTGCGCTGCACTTTAGTTTTTACATATATGGTTCAGTCAGTGATGAGCGGCAACATACAGTATAACTGTACACTCATATATATGATTTCATCAAACAAAAACCATATACACTGTAAGAAATCGTACATTTGAGAAAAAGTTTCAGTCCTGCTCCTTTGAATATTCTTATCACTGTGGTCAAAAAACAATTTGACCTTATTAATAATTAGGAAAAATGAATGAACATTCTTACAACGTTCTTACAATGAAAAATGTCAAACAAAATTCTATTAGTGTACATCCAGCTTTAGTTGTAAGTAAAATAAATGTCATCCTTTTTTCTACATATATACATTGTATCTATCCTAGCGAAAACATTCATCAGATTTCCTGGTATGAACTGCTACTCTTATAACGTTTTTCGGCCAGATTCACAGAGCCATTACGCCTGTCTAACTGGTGTTAGACTGGAGTAATTTCAAATTACGCGCGTTTTCTAGCTAGTCGGAAACCTCAAACCATGAATTGACGGCTGCGGGCTTCAATTCGACTGGATTACGTGTTAGTACGCCTTCGGATCTACGCTGCAATGAAATTGCGGCCACTGGGTGGACTTCCCGTCGTTTTCCGCGTCGGGGTATGCTAATGAGCTTTTGCCGGCAATCCCCGAAATTACGATCTTCATTCGCAATCTCTTACGGCACCTTTAGTCATCTTTTTTTTGCGTAACACTATACCAGCTTTTTGCGTATTTCGATTGCGCGGCGAGAAATAGACTACGCCGCTGTAGCGTACGGGCAAAAATCTACCAGGATTCGGTGTAGAGCCTGGTGAAATATGGCAGCGTAGAGTATTTCGATTACGCAGCGCAATATTAAGTGTATCTGAATCTGGCCCTTTGTGTCTGTAATGTACATGAGCCCATGGTAAAATGTTGTGAAGATTATCCGCATAAATCATTAAAATGTTTTTGGAGACGAGGTGGGGACGGATGATAGTGAACTATAAAAAAAGGAAAAATGTATTAAATATAGCTAAAAAAAAATTAAGAATGCACATCAATAAAGGCTTTGGATTTAAAGAGTAAATATCGTTTCCTGCACTTTAAGTTTTTTTTTTACTGCTGCCCCACAAGCCATTTGTCTTACAAGGCAAATATTGGAGCTGTCACCAGATCATATGTATTTTTTTAGATGACTACAATATTCTCTTTGGTAGTCACCTTAGCATACACAGGACATCAAGAGATACAATCCCTGAGTGTAGGATGTAAACAAAGCCTTGACTCCCATTATGCTGTAGTTATGAACTCTGGGTACATGTCCTGAGATCTGTAAGAGGGATGTGTAACTTCTTTGTGTTAAAGAGGGCTAGGGGGTATAAGCTGAGACCATTTTTTAAAACTGGCGATTGTAAAAGCTAGGCAGCGTAAGGTGTAAATAAAGAAAGCCATCAAAAACACTGAACCTGGAAAAGCTTGTAAAATAGCATAGGAATATGATGCCATAAAGGAGGAGAATTTCACCAAGTATCAGACACTAATATACTATTGCACTATGTACACAAATCACTATAATGCTGCATACACACAATCAGAAATTCCGACAAGAAAACCATGTTTTTTTCAGACAAAATGTTGGCTCAAACTTGTGTTGCATACGCACGGTCACACACAATTCTGACTGTCAAGAACGCGGTGATGTACAACACTACAATGAGCCGAGAAAAATTAAGTTCAAAGATTCTGAGTCAAATTGATTCCGAGCCTGCATGTTTTTTTGGGCAGCCACACATTTCACGGGGACCATTAACCAATGTCAAAAACTGGCATTGGCTAGGGGCAAATGCTCTGACTGATTTATAGATTGTTCCTTATTGCTGTTAGACAATTTGGTGTATTTTCAGCCAAAAGCTGATTCATTGCATCACCATGGTAGGTTCTAACCCAAATCTTATCCCTAATCAGAAGAAATAGGAAAGTTATGGAATATGACATAGGACCTATCTATTGATACTTTTGTCCTAAACAAAGCAAACTAATCTTTATTCAAGTTTGTTTATCCCACTTACTTTGAATGATAATTAAATACATGTCATTCTGTGAAACCATACAACTGTATAGTGGAAAGAAGAGAATTTTGTTCATCCTGGAATTAATACAAAAAAAACAAGTATTTGCCAAAAAACACGGGCATTTAGACAAATACCAGCCTCCTGTTCTGTTTGGTATTTCTCAATACAGTTAATACAATTAGTATGCTTTAATCATGAAGTAAATAGGTTAATCTTCTTGCATCTATAATAATGGAACTCATTATTCCTGCAGGCAGCCCATTTTTAAACATCCAGTTCTGAAGTGTTTCTAATAATCAGTAAGGATATTCATAAGGCACATTAACAAGGAACAATTCCTGCATGTAAAATTCATAATCATATTCTAGATTTCCACTGGAGACCCATAGACATACACCTTTGATCTCCAGTACAGTCGGTAGCCCCTAAAGTGTATTGTATATGAAGGCTTTATGTAAATTTTACAATCCTTTTTCAGATGGGTAAACTCATGCTTGTAAACTTGATCTGCATATAGAGTGTATTTAAGTAAAAATAATTAGGTAGTTTTGTGGCTTGTACATATAATCCAATCAATGCATCACCACTCTGCTTTTTGTTTCCTCCATGGAATAATAATGCAAATATTTTCTGGAATAATTCTGGAGCTACTGACTGGACTAGCATGAAGTCATCAGAGATGCCAATCAAACAGTTGAATAAAGGCTTCATTAAAGATCTTTCATTATATTATTTTTATATTAAAGCTATGGCAGCCCACAGGAGAGGCTCTTCCCAGGATCCCCTGTTTTTTGTTCACATATCTGAGGCTAAGAACCTGGCCTACTCACCATTCCCTGGGCAGACACGTTTTCCTGCCCATTATATGCACCAGATGGATATCAGTATTTTTATCTGTGACAAATAAGGCTCATGGATCCTGAGGACACCCTCTCTCCCTGCTTACCAGTAGACTGTGTTTAGTTACATCCTTATTTTTACCCTTTTTTTTGCTGTCTTATGATTAAAATTTAAGATAAACCCAACTGGCTTTCTGGGTTAGATTTACAGTATATACACAGCCAGACTGTTGGTATCCAGGCTTGTGTTTACACTTAATACGACCGATATACTAAAATGCTCCTGAAGAAGTGTTTTACCGCGAAACATGTCATGCAGAACAAGATCTAAAATTTTGCATATTGGACCCATGTTCAAGGCCATATACTTCATATACACTTCTATTGTTTACTGGTTATGTATGTTCTCATTTATTGAGTGTATTTATATCATTATAATTTGTGGAAGTGTTACTGTAGTACCTGTTGGGCCCATATGCTCATGGATACTGTATTATGATTTATGAATATATATGAATAATAGATATCTATATATTTTTACAATTTATTACTTGTGTCCCGCCTAAAGTCCGTCTTTATAGTTTAAATTTGCATTTCCAATATATTGGAACGTTGGCACACATACATTGGTGCATCCACAGTGTCACCCTGTGGTAGATGCACACTTAAGCAATTTTTTGAGAAACCAAACACTTAAAGCTGAACTCTTTGATTAATCTTTATTTATAGTTTATATTGGGCCAGCTTGGTTACCTGTAGTTAGCGATATATCACATCCAGAGGTCTGCAGGTGGTTTACAAATCACCAAAGTAGTTTGTGCCACACTCAGGAAATACTTTCTTGTTCCGGTGTAGTGTCACATTCTGCTCCCTATCACAGAATTCTCCGGAAGTGATGTTTTGTCACCGCCATATTACTACACCCCACACTCCTGCACAGTAAAGATATAGTGAGAAGGGGGCAAGCGGACATCTTGTTACACCCTCCAGAGTTTTAGATTTCACCGTTATTTTCAACAAAAAACAGAGCTTATATGCTTAACCACTTTCCCACCGCGCCATAAGCATTTTACTGCTACGGCGCGGCGGGGTTATCTTGGGACGACGTCCCTGGGACGTCGTCCTTCACTTTCACGATTGCGCGTCCCCTGGGACGCGCTCGCGAAAGTGTCCGTGCTCTTCTAGACCCGGCGCATCACGGTAAATTGCCGCTGATCGCGGCCGTTTACCACGTGATCGCGCCGTCAAATGACGGCGCGATCACTTGTAAACAAACCGGCGTCATTTGATGACGCCGGTTCCTCCCTCTCCTCCCTCTCCTCTCTGTACAGTGTGCGAGGAGAGGGGGGGGAGCGGGGTGTCAGCAGCTGAGCTGTGGCTGGATCTGTGACAAATGCAGTCACAGATCCAGCCATCCCTCAAAACTTTCCAGCTCTGCAATCCCCCCAGTACCCAGCAATCCCCCCAGTACCCAGCAACCCCCCAGTACCCAGCAATCCCCCCAGTACCCAGCAATCCCCCCAGTACCCAGCAATCCCCCCAGTACCCAACAATACCCCAGTACTCAACAATACCCCAGTACTCAACAATACCCCAGTACTCAACAATACCCCAATACTCGGCAATACCCCAATACTCAACAATTCCCCAATACTCGGCAATACCCCAATACTCGGCAATACCCCAGTACTCGGCAATACCCCAGTACTCGGCAATACCCCAATACTCCAGTACTCAACAATACCCCAATACTCGGCAATACCCCAATACTCGGCAATACCCCAGTACTCGGCAATACCCCAATACTCGTCAATACCCCAATACTCGGCAATACCCCAATACTCGGCAATACCCCAATACTCCAGTACTCAACAATACCCCAATACTCGGCAATACCCCAATACTCGGCAATACCCCAGTACTCGGCAATACCCCAATACTCCAGTACTCAACAATACCCCAATACTCGGCAATACCCCAATACTCGGCAATACCCCAGTACTCGGCAATACCCCAATACTCGGCAATACCCCAGTACTCGGCAATACCCCAATACTCGGCAATACCCCAGTACTCGGCAATACCCCAATACTCGGCAATACCCCAATACTTGGCAATACCCCAGTACTCGGCAATACCCCAATACCCTGCATGATACTTTGCAATACCCCAATACTCTGCAATACCGCCTATGGGGATTTTTAAGTAGCGAAGTTTGGCGCCATTCCACGAGTGTGCGCAATTTTGAAGTGTGACATGTTGGGTATCTATTTACTCGGCGTAACTTCATCTTTCACATTTTGAAAAAAAATTGGGCTAACTTTACTGTTTTGTTTTAAGCACAAAACAGTTTTTTTTTAAAAACACGCGTTCAATAAATTTCTGCGAAAATACCGTGCAAGATAAAAAGTTGTAACGGCCGCCATTGTATTCTCTAGGGTCTTTGCTAAAAAAGAATATATAATGTTTTGGGGTTCTATGTAATTTTCTAGCAAATAAATGATGATTTTTCCATGTAGGAGAGGAATGTCAGAATTGGTCTGGGTGTTCCAGAACGCCTGGTGGCGCTCCCTGCATGTTGGGCCTCTGTATGTGGCCACGCTGTGTAAAAGTCCCACACTTGGGGTATCGCCATACTCGGGAGGAATAGCAGAATGTGTTTTGGGGTGTAATTTGTGGTATGCATATGCTGTGTGTGAGAAATAACCTGCTAATATGACAGAAACAAGTTTTATTTTTTTTTATTTTTTTACAGAATTTTCAGTCGTTTTTCTTTTATAGCGCAAAAAATAAAAAACCCAGAGGTGATCAAATACCACCAAAAGAAAGCTCTATTTGTGTGAAAAAAAGGACAAAAATTTCAAATGGGTAGAATGTTGTATGACTGAGTAATTGTCATTCAAATTGTGAGAGCACCGAAAGCTGAAAATTGGTCTGGTTAGGAAGGGGGTTTAAGTGCCCAGTGGTCAAGTGGTTAAATACAGTATTTGGAAATCCGACGGACTGTTTAAATGTTACATTTTAAAAGCAGCAGCAAACCTGCTGACTTTACATGGTTGCTAATGTGACAAAGCACCTCTGATTTTCACATTTAACATGTAAACAGTCCGTTGGATTTCAAAATACTGTATTTGAGCATATAAGCTCCATTTTGTGTTAAAACTAACTGTGAAATCTAAAACTCAGATTAGTGTATCAAGATGTCCGCTTGCCCCCTTTACATTCAATCATTACTGTGCAGGATTGTGAGGTGTAGCAGGATGGCGGCGATGGAACATCACTTCTGGAGCAATCTGTGATGGGGAGCAGAATCTGACAGGACACCGGCAGTGTTGAAATGACTTCCCCTTCTGCACAGTGAAGACAGAGAGTCACTCTCTTGCATCCTCCACCATTTGAAATATGTTTTGTATTATTTTACATCCATTCTATACAACATGGATAAAATAATCTCCCACCGTAGCTACTTTATTATGATGGCCGCCACCAGCAGGTGTCAGAATGTGTGAGCAGTGGCTGTATTTGATTGGATGCAACACTGTTTGGCTGAAATTTTTCAATCTGTTCCCTTTGGAGGGTGTTGAGTGAGAGGGCGTTCATCTGGAAAAAATCCTCTTAGGCCTTGTACACACGATAGGTTAGCCAGAGGACAACGGTCTGATGGACCGTTTTCATCATTCAAAACCCATCATGTGTAGGCCCCATAGGTTATTTAACCTTAGGTTAAAAAAAGCCAACTTGCTTTAAAATTAACCTATGGACTCGTAACCGATAGAAAAAAATGATCGTTAGTAGGCACGGCCATCGGTAAAAACCCGCGCATGCTCAGAATCAAGTCGATGCATGCTTGGAAGCATTGAACTTCATTTTTTTCAGCACGTCGTTGTGTTTTACGTCACCGCATTCTGATACAATTCGCTTTTTTAACTGATGGTGTGTAGGCACATCAGTTAATCTAAGACAACTGTCCTTCAGACCGTTCTCATCGGATGGACTGATCGTGTGTACAAGGCCTAAGTGTTTTTACAGCTTAAGTCTTCCTCCTCTCGGACATTTCTCTCCACTTCAGTTTCTTTACTTGCCCATAAAAATCCTCAAAGGCAGATGCTTTCAAGGTCTGCCTCTTAAAATTTGCCATTTCACAGACAAGCTTAAAGTTATATTAAAGGTTCAGTGTTCTTGTTTTTTTTTGTTTTGTTTTTATAAAAAACATATCATTCTTACACACTAATGGCTTTGCACAGAGCAGCCCCGGTCCTCTTTTTCTTCTGTCTCCTGCCAGTGTTCCTGGCTCCTCCCTCTTGACCAGTGCTCCCAATAAAAAGCTTCTTGCTGTGGGGGTACTGGTGTGTTCTTGCTCCTGAGCCCTGCTATATGCATCCATAATACACATAGAGCTGTGGCTCAGCCCCACTCCCTGCTCTCTCCTCATTGTCTCACTGGTTGTGAATGACAGAAAAGGGAGCCAATGGCTCCCGCTGCTTCGTCTCAGCCTTCTGCCTTTACAACCACTTTAAGTTTGCTCCCTGCCTCCTCTTTGGCTTCTTGTCTTTAACCTTTCTTTGTCTTCTCACAGATTAGCAGATATCTATGAAGCCCTCTTGGATTTTCTGGATCAAGGTTTCATTGTCCCAGTTCTTTTGGCTGTACAGCTTCAGGGGATTACGTGAACTTGTTTCACTGCTTCCATACCAAAAGGGGACAGTTGCCCCATTTATTATATCAAAGATCTCATTGTCTATTTTCATCTGTAATGCAACATTCTGCCATCATGGGACTAGTCAATCTGGTCCTTGGACAGATCAATTACTTGGTACCCAGAGCTAAGTTGTCCTTACTGTAGCTTGCTGAGGAATCCACCTCTGGAACTGGAGTATAACTTCTTTCATATTTTTTGCAGGATTGCTATTAAGGATACCAGCATTTTGGGCTGTGGAGGGATTATTGGCACTCTGACAGTGTGGGAGACTTGGTCATCAGAAAAATCTTGTTTTCCCAAACAGCATCCTCGAGCACTGAGCAATATGACTTTGTGTCTCTGCACCATTCTTCTGGAAGGTCATCTAATCTAAATAAATTTGGGCCATTCTGGGCAATACCGGGCCATACCATGGCAGTGGTGTAAACCAGCACTCAGGGAGGAACCAGAAGTGTCACTGCAAGAAGAGTGATGGTTATAATCCTGTCTTTGGCCGAACTTAATTTTCCTGTTTTTTCCAAAGGTTTTTCTGGATTTGCTGGCTTCCAGATTCATTAATCTAGTTCTCCAGATACAGGAGTGGCATTTGATGCTCTGGTGGCTCCATGGGTGTAATACTACCTGATAAATGGCTTTTCTCTGCTGAAACCACTTTTTCATCTGCTTCACGGAATCTTGATGGGATGAATTCAGGTGATTCTCATTGATTTGAATTGGTCAAGGCAGATATGATGACACAATAAAAAACCTGGTGGATGCTCTGTGGACTCTACTGGATTGTTTGGATCTTTTGTCCCAAGGACTGATTTTCCATCCTGCTTTACCATCACCGGCTTTAAAAACATGAATGCTGAAGCCCAGGTTTTGAGATGGAGTAGTTCTGCATCTGTGACTGCTATGATGAAAAAAAAAAAAAAACCTTTCTAGCAAGGTCTATCATCTCAAATAACAGGTCTATCTCACAAGGTTTGAGTTACAGGGCTTCTATCCCAGGAGTTTCCTTTTGGGGGGAATCCTCTCTTTCTTGTTGCTGGTTCTGGACCAGAGTTTGGCTCTCAGTACTTTAAAGGGCCAAGCTTCTGACCTGTTTATCTCCTTTCAGAGCCCATTGGCATTTTATTACTTGATTTAGACCATGCTCAAGGTGTCTCCCATATAGTTTCCTATGTGTGTTCCTTTATGACTCCAAGGGATATGATCCTGGTAATCTCTGTGATTCAGAAACCACAATTGGAACCTATTTACTCTCACCCCTTCTAGCCATCACCACTGTGCGGTGAGTGTCTGAACTGGTGGTCTTATCCTGCAGGAATCCTTTCTGGTTTTGCATAGGGACAAGATGATGTTGATAGTTGGCTTATTGGTCCATCATTTCTAGGTGGTGCAGGCAGATCATCATATAAACGTATGACCTTGAGAATCCAGCTCTGCTCCTTCCTCTAATAATGTACCCTGCTAGATTTGTAACTGCTTCCTTTTTTGTCACTAAGTAGCTTTTTCGGTTTGCATATCTACAACTAGTCTAGTGTTTTTAATTTCTGTCAAGTGGATATTCAGGGCTTTTCTGATGCCAACTTTGTAAATTGGGTCCTTTAGACCTAATCTATAACTCTGCTGTGAAAAGCCATCTTCTGTAATTGTCTAGGTTCCATTTTCATCAGCTTAGAAGTCAATATGATCCAAACATGTACTGCTAAGATCCAGTTAGTTTTTTAATTGGGTAGATTCATCACCAGATTAAGCTATTATGGTAAAACATGCACTTATTGGTACAGGAATACAATTTAAAAATTCCAGATGTCATGTGCCCTAACTCGATTTGCTGTAGACCACCTTCCTTAGAGGCTGTGGCTTCTCAAAGAAAACATTCTTGTCACCCAAGACGGCAATATAAAAAACAAGACAAAATGAAAATAACATCTATTGGTTGTGTATAATTACAGTTTCTTAAAAAAATATCTACATTTCTATATATATATATATATATATATATATATATATATACGCAATACAGTATATCTATATATAGATATATAGTATAAATATATATAGTACCCCACATTTTTTGTAAATATGTAATTATATCTTTTCATGTGACAACACTGAAGAAATTACACTTTGCTACAATGTAAAATGGTAAGTGTACAGCGTGTATAACCGTGTACATTTGCTGTCCCCTCAAAATAACTCAACACACAACCAGTAATTTCTAAACCACTGGCAACAAAAGTGAGTATACCCCTAAGTGGAAATTTCCAAATTGGGCCCAACTGCCCATTTTCCTTGTGACTTGTTAGTGTTACAAAGTCTCAGGCATGAATGGGGAGCAGGTGTGTTAAATTAGATGTTATCCTCTCACTCTCTCATACTGGTCACTGGAAGTTCAACATGGCACCTCATGGCAAAGAACTCTCTGAGGACCTGAAAAACAATATTGTTGCTCTACATAAAAATGGCCTAGGCTGTAAGAAGACTGCCAAGACCCTAAGGCCGAGTTCACACCTATACAAATTGGTTAAGGCTTAAACCGCATCCAATTCGCATAACATTTTAAAATATATTGATTTCAATGAGGCTGGTTCACATATGTGCGATGCATTTGCACTGCGCATTGCCAAAAAAAGTGTGTGTTTTCTAGGCATTGCGGTTTGGCTCAGGTGCGAATTCAGGCCCATTATCTTCTATGGGCACGCATCTAATTCACACATGTGTTAATTTCTCTTCAGGATTTCTCTTATTCAGCTCAATACACCCCCCCCCTCCCCTCCCCTCTCCCAGGTCTCCAAATTTGCATCTAAAATGGAGCTGATATGCTGAACAGTTCTCTTATCTCTCTGTAGAGATAAGAGAGCTGAAATTCGCACCGCACAAGTGTGAATCCGTCCTGAAACTGAGCTGCAGCACAGTAGCCAAGACCATACAGCGGTTTAACAGAACAGGTTCCATATAGAACAGGCCTCGACCAAAAAAGTTGATGCATGTGCTCCGCGTCATATGCAGAGGTTGTCTTTGGGAAATAGACGTATGAGTGCTGTCAGCAATGCTGCAGAGGTTGAAGCGATAGGCGATCAGCCTGTCAGCCTGCATCAAATTGGTCTGAATTGCTGTCATCCCGGAAGGAAGTCTCTTCTAAAGATGATGCACAAGAAAGCTGGTAAACAGTTTGCTGAAGACAAGCAGACTAAGGACATGGATTACTGTAACCATATCCTGTGATCTGAGAAAACCAAGATAAACGTATTTGGTTCTGATGGTGTCAAGTGTGTGTGGCAGCAAGACACGTGTGTCTTGCCTATAGTCAAGCTTGGTGGTGGGAGTGTCATGGTCTGGGGCTGCATGAGTGCTGCTGGCACTGGGGTTCATTGAGGGGTCCATGAATGTCAACATGTACTGTGACATACTGAAGCAAAGTATGATCCCCTTTCGGAGACTGGGCCGCAGGGCAGAATTTCAACATAATAATTACCCCAAACACACCTCCAAGATGAACACCACCTTGCTAAAGAAGCTGAGGGTAAAGATAATGGACTAGCCAAGCATGTCTCCAGACCTAAACCCTATTGAGCATCTGTGGGGAATCCTCAAACAGAAGGTGAAGGAGTGCAAGGTCTGTAACATCCAACAGCTCGGTGATGTCATCATGGAGGAGGGGAAGAGGACTCCAATGGAAACCTGTGAAGCTCTGGTGAACTCCATGCCCAATAGGATTAAGGCAGTGCTGGAAAATAATGGTGTCCACACAAAATATTGACACATTTTTACTTAATGGTCTACTCACTTTTGTTGCGGTTGTGGTTTTGACATTAATGGCTGTTTGTTATTTTGAGGGGAGATCAAGCTGTACATTTAGTACTTTACATTGTAGCAAAGTGTAATGTCTTCAGTGCTGTCACATGAAAAATTAGAATAAAATATATACAGAAATGTGAGGGGTAAACTCACTTTTGTGCGATACTGTATATATTTGGATACTGGGGGTGTTAGTGATAGATGCATTTTTGTGCAGTGAATCCACCTCAGACAGGCATTATAGTTAAAGGAACACCAAAGGAATTTTTTTTTTTTATGTTAACATGTTATACTTACCTCCACTGCGCAGCTCATTTTGCACATAGTAGCCCCGATCCACGTCTTCTGGAGTCCCTTGGAGGTTTTCTCTGGTCATCCCCGCAAGGACTCCACACATTCATGCAAGGGAGCTTGCATTGTGTGGTGTCCTTGTGGGAGCGCTCCGGTGATACAGCCGACGGCCATAGCCACCAACTGTATCACTTGGCCCCTCCCCCGGCGCACCGCGTCATTAGTTGTGATTGACAGTAGCGCAAGCCAATGGCTGCGCTGCTTCAATTGACCAATGAATGAGCCGGCAAGCCGGCCAAGATGCCAGCATGTTCATGGCGCAGGACTTTCAAGGGGTCAGGTAAGTAAACGAGGGGGCTGGGGAGGCAGGTATTGTTGGAAGTTTGTTCACCTTAATGCATAGAATGCTTTAATTCTTTGCAAAATCAAGATATTTTTTTTATACAAAATGTTCATATTAGCAGGTTATTTCTCACACACAGCATAACCATACCACAAATTACACCCCAAAACACATTCTGCTATTCCTTACGAGTATGGCGATACCACATGTGTGAGACTTTTACACAGCATGGCCACATACAGAGGCCCAACATGCAGGGAGCTCCTTCAGGGATTCTGGAGCACCAAGGCCAATTCTGACATTTCTCTCCTACATGTAAAAATCATAATTTATTTGGTAGAAAATTACATAGAACATAGAACCCAGCAATTTTTCGAATGCGTCTTTTAGACCCGGCAGTCACGGATGATTCCGGGAGTGCGCCCCAGAATTCTGGGAGGATGTCCCGTCGGGAAAACCGGTTGTGTGTATGCTTTTCCGAGGGGAAAAAAACGTGCATGCTCAGAATCAAGTATGAGACAGGAGTGCTCATTCTGGTTAAACTAGCGTTCGTAATGGAGATAGCACATTCATCACGCTGTAACGGACTGAAAAGCATGAAGACTGAAAAGCGTGAATCGTCTCTCACCAAACTTACTTACACGAGGATCAGCAAAAGAAGCCCAAAGGGTGGCGCTGTTTGAATGGAACTTCCCCTTCATAGTGCCGTTGTACGTGTTGTATGTCACTGTGCTTTGGACGGGCGGTATTTGTCCTGAACGTATATATGCAAGGCAGGCTTGAGAGGAATCCTGTCTGGAAAAAGGTTGGGGTTTTTTTCCTGACAAGAAAAAACGGTTGTGTGTACGAGGTATAATAACTTTATCCTTTTAAAAATTGCAGTAGTCACCTTCACAAATGTAACTGCCTATAAGATAACATCCACTGTGCATTTCTATTAAGTCACTCACCGCAACTAAAGCCCTGCTGGTGATACATATGCGTGGAATATTCCACTACATAATGTTGTATTGGGATGTACCACAATGACACATGACACAGGAGATATAGTTTGCTGTTATGTCTGTAGTTTACCATTCCCAGTGACCTTTTCAGTCTTTTCACTTAACTCTGCTTGTGACTTCAGGGCTGGGGGATTTTAAAAACCATGGACAACTTTATGCATTTGGCTCTCTGCTGTCACTTCCTATCACATCAGGCTGAACTTTAACGCCATCACTTTTAGAACTTGCATTGCCATGAAAGCGAACAAGCTTTGATTTTATGTTTGTAGCTATTTAAAGCTAGTATGCGTATGTCTCTTTTATCTGTAAGAACATTTCCTGAGTTCATCTAAATTATTTTTTAATCCCTTGTTACATTGAGAGATGTAGAAAAGTTTGTCTGATTCTTGCTTTCTAGGCAGACACTCCTATTGGGTGTATTGTTTTATTTATAGTGTCTCAAATTTGCCTCTTAGTTCCAAGACATTTTTATCATGCAGGAGAAGACAAACAAGAGTGCTGACAATGATATGGATTTGTTTACTTTGACACTTGAAAATGACTTGCAAATTCCATTATATCAGTCTGACACATGGACAAATCTATATTAGAAGCCTACAGGACTGGTCTGGGGGTAATTTGTACCAATGTTATCAGAAAAGAACCAATGTTCCACTGTGTTTGTTTAAAGTACAGCTGTTCTTTTAATATAAACTTCTTTAATCTAGAAACAGATTAAAGAGGTAAACCCTCAACTTTAAAAACAAAAAAAAAACCCTGCAAGAGAAAGTCATAATGCATAGGACAGTGAAAGGAGAAGCAGAGCAGTGATGAATTTATGTCTCTGTCACTTTTCTTTCTCTTCCGATTAACTGATAGGCTCCTTGTGCTGCTTCTTCCTCTCACATTGAGCTAGCAGATCCTATTCAGGCACTTGCACAGCATATATATATATATATATATATATATATATATATATATATATATATAGTAAAACCTTGGTTTGGGAGCATAATTTGTTCCAGAAACATGCTTGTAATCCAAAGCACTTGTATATCAAAGCATTTTTTTACAGGGTATAAAAGAGAAGAGAGGCACCTCTAAGTGTACAAAAAGTTGCTAAAGGTTGTACCTTCATTAAATGTAACCATATTGCTACACTTAGAGGCTCCTCTCTTCTTTTGTATACTCAGTTGTGACATGACGCTACTCTTATATCAAGACATCGCTTGTATAACAAGGCAAAATGTATTAAAACATTTTGCTTGTCTTGCAAAATGCTCTCAAACCAAGTTACTCTCAAACCAAGGTTTGACTGTGTGTATATATATATATATATATATAAATATATATATATATATATATATAATGTAGCAGCTGGGAGCTGCAGGAGAAAAAGTCAAGCTGACAAAAGTACAGCCTTTTGTATAAGAGCACTTAGACTGTGTTTGACAGTCTGGAGGACCAAGGCATTAGCGTGAGCAGTGAAGCTGCAAAGTGAGACAAAAGTCTGAATTCTATGTTTTGTTGCATTGATGGTGAGAAACCCCTCCGTGGCAAACTATTCAAGTGTGAACTTTTAGCTTTGTTTTAAAACTTTTAAAAGTGGGCAGATAAAAGCCCCGGAAAGTTCCAATGGCATGGAGTAAACTCACTGTTTGGCACTACCAATGAGCTACAAATTATCCAACTTGTCTCTATATACATATATATATACTGTAAGATTGGGGAATCAGACTCCAGCGGTAGGTGCGTTTTTCAGTGAGTACGCCAGTCCAGAACTTTTAAGGGCCTAGTAGCCCACTTTTATTTAAAAGCACAACAGTTCACAAATACATTAGCAGCCCTTGCAGGGGGTTCCACCATTCCTGTATCTTGCAAACTCAACAGTTTAGCCTCCTGGCTTTCATTCTTGCCATCCAGCTGTTTCAGGCCTTTAGCCTAGGCCTAAGTTCTGTTCCTCAGAACAAACAGTTTCCTAGAGATAAGCTCAAACCTAGCTTTCTCCTGATAAGCGTCTTGCATGCTTAATCATCAAACGACATCTGCCTCCTGCAGATATGCATGCTCTAGCTGCAACTAGGGTTGCCACCTCATCCCTTTAAAAAAGAACACATAGTAATTACACAGTTTCTCTCACTGATTAAAGTGCTATTTAAACTCACTTGGTGCCTTATCGACATTAAATTAGCCCCAGAACCTGTGTAATTACTATGTGTTCTTTTTTAAAGGGATGAGGTGGCAACCCTAGCTGCAACCCATGCAGCACCTCTGACTCCTCTCAGAGGGTTTGAGAATCCACCTGATTCCCAGGAACAGACTTCCTGTCTGTGGGTGGGGCGCTGAGCCATGTCAGGTCAGAACTGAAAAGCACAAGACACAGCTGTGCAATTAGTGTGTCTTTTTCTCTAAAATCTGGCGTAAACCAGCAATCTTTCACATTGCACAGTCCCACCATTACAATACACTGTATATATATAGTTATAGTTTTATTTAGAGTTACAGTACGGCATTTGGTGGTTTCTTTTATATCCTCTTAAAGTTTAGCTTTACAGAATATGTGAATACTCTTTTTGGAGACACTGCTGAGTGAAGCTTTGTCTATGTCTACTATGTTAATATTAACCAGTATTCTCTGGGCATAATGGTTTGTGTAAGTAAGCCAATGGCACAACATTAAAAGGTGTAGGGTCGGGATGAGTACTGTGTAAACTCCTGACTGCAAGCTATTTACTGCACACTTGATGTTGAAAACAAAAGAGAACTAAGAAATTAGTTTGGCAGTTATAGAAAACTATGAATGAGTGCATATTAAAATGCAAAAGTAATTTTAATGAGAAACTATTACAAAATGTAGTTAAAATCGCTTTATCCACTTTAACAAACTTCCTGGCTAGGGTTATTTAATTATCTGTGTTTATTAACGTCTCTAATTCATGTGTATTACCTCATTTTTTTATATGTAATTCATTATAAATTATATATTGGTGAGCGCAATGTAATTCAGATAACATCCTATTACATTTGCTTTAATAATATTTTGCTAATAAGAAATTTGTTGCACTGGTATTTACTCTTACTGGTGTGACAGATAGGCTAAGGTAACAACTTTTAAAGACCCTACACTGAATGGGAGCCCACGCATACCATATCATTAGATAACCTCTGTGGTACAAGCGATCCACTTCTGTAATTAGTTTTGGTCTGACATTATTTAATTAGCTTGCAAATGCAATGGTTCATTTACCTGCCTGAGATAGATGTGTAAATTCAAGGCTTATAAATCTCAGCTTGAACGCTTCACCTCTGGAGAAAAATTTAGCAGCAGATTTACATATGATCTGTGACAGGAATATTTGGTTTTAATAAGCCTTTGAAAATATCCCAGGACTGGAAAATGGAATGGCATGCCAGAACTGTCTGCTAGCGAGCTGGCTTCAATCACAAGCATAGGCATTTAAGTTATTATTGAACAGCGCCTTGCTGGTTTTCTTTCTCACAGTTAAAGGACTATTCTACCTTTAATTTTTCTCCTTACATTTTGCTTAGTAGCCATATTTGTTTACGGCAGTCTACAGCAGTCTACATTTGACACCTAAAATATTCACCTACTTGTGAATTGGGTCTATGTTTCCCACATAGGAACAAGCAAAACCTGTATAACCTTATTCTACTCAAGGTACAAAATACTCTTTTAAAGAAGTTGCTTTTTCACTAGCCTTGCATGCAATGTTACTCAATTAGGAAAATATTATATATACGGTATATATATATATATATATATATATATATATATATATATATATATATATATTTACTGAAAGCGTTGCAAACAACATCCGTGCCCTCACTTCTACTGGGGAGCCATGTTATAGCCAGGCCAGAGTCTCACTTGGGAACAAATAGGTCCTGTGCAGTACGTCCTCTCACAGGTGAGGACCAGTCTGTCTAAACAGAGGCTACGTCTTTTATACCTTGCTGAAATGACAGCCTGGTTTGTAATGATCAAAAGTGTTGACAATTACCTGGAGCTACCAGGGGCGGACTGACCATTGAGTCACTCGGGCACCATGCTGCTAGGGGGCCCCATCAGGTTTGCCAGGCTCAGTAAAACCAGAGACAGTATGTAAAAATTTGTGTTATTTTTACATCTGTCCCTGATATGTCCGAAACCGACATGCTTTTGATGTGAAAATCCAGAGATTTTAGCTGCCCCGCCTCTGCACTGCCTCCTGGCGTGGTGGCCATCTGTAAACCCGGGGGCCCCATAATCTTCTATTGCCCGGGGTCCCCATGAGTTGTCAGTCCACCCCTGTCTGCTACACAAACTGAATGCTGGACAGGCCCCCAATAATGTTTTAAAAAAAGCAGCCCTATTCATTATATTCAGGCAAATGGCCATCATATCCTTTAAACTAAAACAGATGAGATAGGAGAACAGAACCCCTTGCCCAATGTTTTACATTGTTAATCATGGGAGGACAATTATGAAAGATATTGTTTAAAGAGGTATGTGGGAACTTTTATCTTGCAACACAACTTAACATTTAGATTTAATTAACCCCCAAATCACTCCTAACAAGCCAACTTTAACTCTTTGTACTACATACATACATACATACATACATAAACACACATTGAAACAACAACGCAATATGCAAGTCTCAGATACACATACAGATAATATATGCATATGCTAATACTATGCAAACATTGAAGGGATTTAATAAAACTAGTGCACAGGAAATCTGGTACGGCTGTGCATAGTAACCAATCAGCTACTAGGTTTTGGGTCCCTTTCAGATGGATCGGATCCATCCAAGCGGTCCACTGATCCGCGCTGAGCAGGCAGGTGACAGGTCTGTGTTCACTATGCAGGCAATCTATGGGGCGGTCGGATGAAAACAGACTGCATGTCTGTTTCTATCCAATTGTCATCCGATTCACTGGACAGATTGCAATTCCATCAGATTTTTATATGCCTGGATTGTATGCCAGCGGGTGTCAGCGGACACATGTCCACTGACAACTGCCACCCCATAGAGATCAATGGGTGATCTGATCAGGGATGCCTGAAAAACAGACAGGCGGACCCGATCGGCCTGCAGGTGTCAAAGGTTTATTGAACATGCAGAAGTTAGAAGATGATTGGTTACTATACTTAGCTGGATCAGATTCCCTGTGCACCACTTTTAGTAAATCTTCACCACTGTCTCACTGTGAGATCTGTAAACACCTAAAAGCTGAAGTAATGCAAACAATGAAAATGGTAATTGTGCAAGTGAGGATTTGAGTGTTTATAAATGTGTGATAATTTGGAAAAATAAATCTGGTTGCCCTGGAGTACAGCGATCACAGGGTTTACTATAGTCTGTTCTTATTCTGTTTTTTTACTTAACAAAATCCAACATTGATGGAAGTGAAAAAAAAAACAGACTCAGCTACTACTGTGTAAAATTGTAACATCAGATCTTGAAGCAGATCTACTTCAGGTCCTGGGAAATTAGAGAACCCAGTAATCTGAAGGTCTCCACAGTTAATACAACAATGTTGAGTATGATGGGAGGGGCCACTATGCAAACTTTTTGAAAAAAACACTATTATTTCAATAGTTTTGAGTGTGTAGAACTCCAGATTATTATGACTGCACCACAGGGCCACCAGATCTACTTCCTGCCTGTATGCTGACTTATTGCCATCTTGGATGAGTCTAATGATGGCTTTGTCGTACACAAATTTCAGTGCATTAACAGATGAATTCCCAGCGGTACAGTAATTGTTATAAAGGAAAAAAGCAGTGGTACTTACTGCTTGGTGCTTTCCCCAGCTTACCTGTTATTTTCTGTCTATCAGGAAATCGGTAATCTACTGACAGGTAGTGGCGGGTAAAGTGAACTGGGTGAGTCTGGAGTGGAGGATTTCTGGAGTGATAGGGCTAGATTCACGTAGAGCGGCATAATTTTATGGGGGCGTAACGTATCTCAGATACGCTACGCAGCTGTAAATTAGAGAGGCAAGTGCTGTATTCACCAAGCTAAGTTACGGCGGCGTAGCGTAAATGGGCCGACGGGCTCGCCGAATTCAAATGTGTTTGATGTGGGTGTGTTTTATTTAAATTAAGTGTGACCCCACGTAATTGACGTTTTTTACTTACGGTGCATGCGCTGTCCGTGGATGTATCCCAGTGTGCATGGTCCAAATGACGCCGATATGACTCATTGGTTTCGACGTGAACGTAATTTACGTCCAGCCTCATTCACGGACGAGTTACGCAAACAACGTCCATACTTAACATTGGCTGCGCCATCTTTTTGTTGGAATATCTTTACGCCTGAAAATGCCTTACGTAAATGGCGTATATAGCTAATTTACGTAAATCGACGGAAGCGCCACCTAGCGGCCAGCGTAAATATGCAACTAAGATACGACGGCGAGATTTAAGCGTATCTCATTTTGAGAATACGCTTAAAGATACGACGGCGAGAGATTCTGAGTTACGCCGGCGTATCTACTGATACGCTGGCGTAACTCTACGTGAATCTGCCCCATAGTGTTGAAAACTGAACAGAAATCCAAAATCAGGATCCTTGTGTACATCCCTGGGGAGGCAAGCTGGATGTGGTGCATCCCCTTGTTGACAACATCGTCCACTGACCTGTTTGCTCTATAGGCAAACTGTAATGGGTCAACACTAGTCTTTCAAAGGACTTCAGCACTGCAGACATCAGAGCCTGTAGTTATTTAGTCCTGGTAAATGTGTTAGGGACAGGGATTTTTGTTGAGCATTTGAAGCAGGAGAGAACTTTATACTGCTCCAGTGATCTGTTGAATATCTGTGTGAAGATGGGTACCAACTGATTAGCACAAACCAGAAGGTGTTATTCTGTCTGGGCCTGGTGTTTTTCTTATGTTTTGTCTCTGAAAGATTTGGCATGCATCCATTTCTAATTCCCTCAGTGAAGAAGATAGAGGGGGGGGGTAAATGTTACATAGGATATGGATGGAGAGGTTGTGCCTAAGCTATAGTTTTACAGGGATGTAAATGTTATCAAACTTGGACTAAAACAAGTTATGCTGTTAGCCAATTAATGGTTCTCTACTGTGTGGGAAGATGATTTCCTGTAGCTAGTAATGTCCCACAGGCCTCTCAATACTGACGGTGGGTCATTGGCAGAAAACATAATTTTCAGTTTGTCTTAACTACTTTTGTCAGCATGTTTCTGGTCTGGTTGCAGTGGGCCCTGTTCCCACTTCTGTAGGCCAACTTCTTAGCCTACATGAGTTTGAAAGGAGACCTGATAAGCTCACACATTATAACATAAGCTAAAGTATGATGTCACAGTGTCACAGTGTCAACGAGTTCATCTAGATCTGCAGCAAAAACACTCCAGTCGCTACACTCAATGCAATCCTGTAGCTTCAGCTTTGCCTCCTTAGATTTAGCTACAGGCTTTGCAGATTTAATTTTGTTTCCTGTAGGTTGAAAGGAGATGAACCATGCAGTGATTGGAAAGACCCAAGGCTGCATGGGGAACAGAGCAGTAAGAATTATTTAATACATTGTAGCTAGTTCATGCATGTTTTTGTCCCTAGTGGTACAAATAACATGTTGTGTGTATTTTGGCAGTTTGAGGTTAAAAAAAAGATTCTGTTAAAATCTGAAAAGATCCATTCCATACCAATTATCTGCTTAGCTAGATATTTTAATACTTTCCTGACTCAGGCTTGAGGTAGGACGTAAACACTAGACATGTGCACTACCGAAAAAAGTATTTTCATAAAAAATAAATATTTTAGGCTCATCTCAGTCTTACCAGTAATATTAAGGATGTTTGACTAAAAACTGGGTAAAAAATATACCAGAGAAACTAAATGTGAACAAACCACCAGATGAAAATGGCTCCCACCCACAAGTCTTTAGGGAACTTAGCTTAGCTATAACAGCTATTTATAATAATAATAATAAAAAAAATACTGACTAGAATGGTAACAGTTGACTGGCAAAGAGCAAATTTGATACCAATTTACAAAAAAAGGACTTGAATGTATACCAGCAAACTACAGACCAGTCAGCCTAACATCAATAGTATAGTTATTTGAGGGAACCGTAAGGGACTCTATACAGAAATGTGCCTGTAATAATGGTATTATAAGTGACAACCAGCATGGATTTAAAAAAATACTGTTCTTGTTTGGTCATCCTGTTATCATTTTATGAGGAAATAAATTGGATGGTGGAAGTCTAGTTGATGTAGTTTGTCCAAATTTACTAAGGCATTTGATAGTGTACATTGAAGTCGATAAAAATTGTATGTACATGGATAGAAAACTGGTTAGAGAATTTTGATAAATGACTCATTATCTAAATAGTCCAAAGCAGTGTTTCTCAACTCCAGTCATCAAGTCCTCAAGGCGCCCCAACATCATGTTTTCAGGATTTCCGTCAGATGAAACGGCTGTGATAATTATGAAACTGATCAAATCACCTGTAAAAAAACAATGGAAAGCCTGAAAACATGACCTGTTCGGGCACCTTGAGGACTGGAGTTGAGAAACACTGGTCTAAATTTACAGGCGGTGTGTCCCAGGGTTCTGTCTTGGGGCCAATCTGTTCAATTTGTTTATTATTGATATAAAGGTTGGAATCATTATCTCAATTTTAGTGTTTACAAATGACACCCGATTTGCAAGGAAATAACTAGACTTGAGCAGTTACATGGCAAATGAGGTTCAATATTGAGAAATTTAAAAATATGCAATTGAATGACAAAAATACACTTGCAAAATACACATTGGAAGGGGCTCCCCTGGGGGAATCCATAATGGAAACGGATCTGGGAGTGCTTGTAGATCACAGACTTCGCAATAGCGTGCAAAGCCAAGCAACAGATTACAAAGCTAGCAAGATACTGTCGTGCATTAAAAGAGGCATGCATTGCAGAAAAATTCTACCCCTTCAAAAAACATTGTTTCAGTCTTATCTTGAATATGCTGTTCAGTTTTGGCCCCAATGTCAGGAAATACATTGTTTAATTGGAAATAGTTCAGCAATGAGCAACAAAATTATTAAGTGGGATGATCGACCTCAGCTGTGAGGATTGATTACATAGATTACAGTTACTCATTTTGGGGAAAAGGCACTTGAGGTTGGTTCTAATGTAAAAATATATTAAAGGTGACTTCTGTAAATGTTTATTATAAGGTCCCTAAGGGGGTCACACGGCCACATTTTACTTGCAATAGGTTTCGTTAAAAAGGTAATAAAGTACAGACAGACCAATGTAGTTAGACAGATATCAATAGTCTGAGTGTTATGGACAGGACCCAATTAAAAGGAGCCTAATGCCGCGTACACACGGTCGTTTTTTGCGATGAAAAAAAACAACGTTTTTTAAAACGTCATTTAAATTGATCGTGTGTTGGCAAAATGTCGTTTTTTGTCTTCAAAAAAACGACCAAAAAAAAATTCCAACGTGCTTGAATTTTTTGTGTCGTTTTTCAAAACGTTGTTTTTTGTGTCATAAAAAGTGATGGTGTGTGGACAAAACGACGGTGAAAACGACGTTTTTAAACCCGCGCATGCTCAGAAGCAAGTTATGAGATGGAGCTTCAATGGAAAAGAGTGCCGTCGAACGTGGTGTATGTCACCACGCTTTGCTAGAGCTTTGTAGAAAAACTATGCTGTGTACGCAGAGTCGTTTTGGAAAATGAAGTTTGAAAAACGTCGTTTTTTTTCATGATTGAAAACGTCGCTTTTTTTTCATCGCAAAAAACGACTGTGTGTACGTGGCATAAGAGGCTGAGCTCCCTTAATAAAGCATTTGTTTACCAAAAGAATGAACTCTGAGAGTAGTCATCCTATTACAGACATAGAGTAAAGACTTACAGGTATCTATAAAAGAATGTCACCGTAGCAATTGGTCAAGTGGTAACACAACTACAATTTGAAAAACATGGGAGTTACACCAACAGAGAATACATTCAGTACCACAAGGCACAACAATGTGCTCCCTAAATGTTCAGGAATGAGGGAGGCTCTACTGATATGCCATATGCATCCATTTAAAAAAAATGGTGGTTAATAAAGGAGAGAAAAGATAGATGCGAAAAATAGAGAGGGAAGAAAAAGGAAAGGGGGCAAAGAAGAGTTAACAGCAGTCCTCTTGATCCTAGTCCCCTACCACAGGATGCCTCAACCCCTAATGGGCCTGGAAATATCTAATCCAAGGAATCCACACCCTCTCAAATTTGGTTTGCTTGTCTCTAAAAATACTTGTCAGTTTTTCATTAATCATAATCCAGGATATTTTGTGTTTTAACCAGTGTGATCTTGATCATGGGTGATTTCCATGCCTGTGCTATAGTGATTTTAGCAGTTACATGGCCACATTTTAACGTTAGAAAGGAGGTTTAAACCAAGATTGTAAAAAGTGTTCTTTACTGTTGGAACAGTAAAAATGTGGAACTCATTCCCTCACATCTTCCTTAGAAAGCAGAATATGCAGGGCTATGGCATTTGTTAGAGTAGAAACATCACACACACACACATAGATGGAAATGTGTATTTTTTTGGCCTTAAAAAAATATGTAACTATGTCTACTTAAGGTCTGGAAGGTTTTACCCCCTTCGTGACCAGGCCATTGTTTGCTATTCTGCACTGTACTACTGTAACTGGCTATTGCATTGTCATAAAACACTGTACCCAAATGAAATGTATATATGGTGGTCACCACTGGGTTTTTAGTTTTTGTTATATAAGTGTAAAAAGACAGAAATTAGGGAAAAAAATTATACTTTCTGTTATAAAACATATTAAATAAAATACAATTTCTCATAAATTTAGACCAAAATGTACTCTGCTGCATGTCTTTGGCACAAACAAATCCCAATAAGTGTATATTAATAGGTTTGCGTTAAAGGAGAAGTACAGCCAAAGTTTGTTCCAAAGCTGTGCATCACTCTGCACTCCTGTGTTCCTTTTTTAGCAGACAGTGGGCTGAAGCCTGCTTTTGGCTGATGCCACAGAGCCAGTTCAGGCTGGAGAAAGACCGTAAACATATGATCAGATACACCCAGATGCCCAGACCCGCAGCTGGTTCAGAGGTACGTCACAAGTCCTTTCCCCACCACCGGGCCAGTACGGGAGCTGAGCGCGCTTCGCACTTGTGCATTAGGGAACTGGCTGTGAATCCGTGTTATGAATGAAATGTATTCATCTCTGTCTCTGATCATTCAGTCCATGTTGACAACTATGCTTGGCTTTGAAGTTCTGGCTATGGCTACTCTGTCTACTGTATATGCACTCTCTTACTTACTTGGAATACACTGGGGTTGATTTACTAAAACTGGAGAGTGTAAAATCTGGTGCAGCTCTACCAATCAGCTTCGAGTTTGTTTTCGTCAAAGCTGTGTACCTTCTTTCTCTGTTGCAAACCAAAACTTATTTAATGACAGTTGTCAAAAATTAAATGTCACCTATAGCAGACTACAAAATTAACCAATGGCTTTAAAATTACTTTTTGTGAGACCAGTATAAGAAGTAATATATAAAATTGAGTAAATAAAAAACAGAATTGTTTTTCTTGATAATCTGATTCAAACTAAAATGTATCTATTATATTTTTAAAAAGCAAGGTTCAGACTGGTTGACTGTACATCAGTCACGTTTTCCACTTTTATATTTACCACCCAGATATATAACAAACGTGTCATCTATGAAACAATGTACATCATTGCAAGATTAAACATTTAACATACTTACTTAATATGGAATCCCAAACATCAATATAAATATGCAAATAGCAGTAACCCAAAACAACCAGATTTCAAATTTCAGTTTTACTATAGTCACACAAATTAAATATGAACCACTATTGGTGGAAGCAGGTTACTGCACTTTGTATTTGCTCTTAGCATTGTTAAAAAAGACACATGTTAGCGGCTTTAAATGATTAACATAAGTTGCTTATTTTCATTGAACTAGAAGAATGCAGGGGATTTGAATCCAGCTTTTGGTAAAACATATCTACATTCTGAATTGACCCCTGGTTCATTTTAATTATGTTTTGTATCACAATAGGTGTTTTACCAGCGTGCTGATATGGCCATTGGTTCGCTTACAATAAATGAAGAACGATCTGAGATTATTGACTTTTCAGTGCCCTTTGTGGAAACAGGAATTAGCGTAATGGTCTCCAGGAGCAATGGAACTGTGTCCCCATCAGCATTTTTAGGTAATAATTAATTTCAAACCACCATATGTTAAAATATAATTATATCTCTTTACTGTTATTGTTTCTATTCTCTTTTTATCTTTTCTATCTTGTATTTGGTTTGGTGAGAAAAATGTAATCTATTATGAATAGCTTGTATTATTCTTTCATTAACTGAAGCTTAAAGTGTTTCTCTAACCAAATAGATGGACATAATAAGGTATGGTTACAACTTCCATCAGGTTTTATTTGCTGTCTGTTTCCTTTTAGGGAGATTTCCCTTCACTTCATGTTCCAAATACATGACAGGGAACAAAAAGAAATGAATGAAATGGAAAGTGCCCTCTTAGACAGTTGTCATTGGAACAAGTTTCCCTATTGGAAGATTTCTCCTTTCTTCCTGTTCTGGTAACAACTGTAAAATAATGTATTTTCCATCATTGTCTGCTTTGATGACAATAGTTACCATGAAAAATAGAGGGATGAATCTCATCAGTGGGAATACAGACTGCAATAAGCTACTGACAGGGGTTTTAACACCTACATACATGCACTTTGGGACATTGTCACTTGCTGTTTGCCAGGCTTATTTAAATGGAATATGTTGGGTTCTTGCTAGATTTCTGTCTATTGGAAAATTCCAAAAAAAGGAAGATCACTAGCTTTATGGTACAAGATCATTATATTAACCATTAACTTACAGTAGAGACTTACAATTTACAAATGTATCCCTGTGTTCCAAGAATAGAGATCTTTCTTTTAGCCATCTCAGTGTACTGTTTATCAAGAAAAAAAAATCTCCTTATGCTGGTGTGTTAGTTCTCTCATATAAGCCTTTTGCCGAGTATTATATTCACTGCCATTAGAGATGTTATTGGTTATTATAGCTGCTACTTTCAGGATATTATGATGCATTACAACCACAATGTTCTTCTGGGAATTATAGCCTTTATGATTTAGCAGTCATTATATACAGGTGCATCTCATAAAATTAGAATATCATCAAAAATATAATTTATTTCAGTAATACAATTCTAAAAGTGAAACTCATATATTTTATATAGATGCGTTACACACAGAGTGATATATTTCAAGCATTTATTTATTTTTATTTTGAATAATATGGCTTACAGCTAGTGAAAAAGCCAAATTCTGAATCTCGGAAAACTAGAATATTACATAAGACCAACAAAAAAATGATTTTTAATACAGAAATGTTAGCTTACTGAAAAGTATGTCTATGTAAGGTATAATAGGCACTCAGTACTTGATCGGTGCTCCTTTTGCATGAATTAATGCCTCAACCACTTAAGCCCCGGACCAAAATGCAGCTAAAGGACCAGGCCCCTTTTTGCAAATTGGCACTGTGTCGCTTTAACTGACAATTGCGCGGTCGTGCAACGTGGCTCCCAAACAAAATTGGAGTCCTTTTTTTCCCACAAATAGAGCTTTCTTTTGGTGGTATTTGATCACCTTTGCGGTTTAAGTTTTTTCCTCAGTTTAGGCCGATACGTATTGTTCTACCTATTTTTGGTAAAAAAATCACAATAAGCGTTTATCGGTTGGTTTGCGCAAAATTTATAGCGTTTACAAAATAGGGGATAGTTTTATTGCATTTTTTTTAATACTAATGGTGGCAATTAGCAATTTTTTTCGTGACTGCGACATTATGGCGGACACTTCAAACAATTTTGACACATTTTTGAGACAATTGTCATTTTCACAGCAAAAAATGCATTTAAATTGCATTGTTTATTGTGGAAATGACAGTTGCAGTTTAACCACAGGTGGCGCTGTAGGGGTTATGTGTTCCCTAATGTGTGTTTACAACTGTAGGGGGGTGTGGCTGTAGGTCTGACGTCATCGATTGTGTCTCCCTATAACAGGCATGACACGATCGATGCAGCCGCCACAGTGAAGCACGGGAAAGCTGTGTTTACAAGCTGCCCGTTCTTCAGCTACGGGGACCGATCGGGTCCGCCAGTCCCGCAGTCCTGGAGGTTCAGACCGGGTCACAGGAGCGTGCTGCGGGACCGTGCCCGTGACCCACGGCTGGGTAGTAGTACAGGACGTACGTGTACGTGGATCTGCCCAGCCGTGCCATTCTGCCGACGTATATGTGCAGGAGGCGGTCCTTAAGTAGTTAATGTGGCGTGGCATGGACGTGATCAGCTTTTGGCACTGCTAAGGTGTTATGGAAGCCCAGGTGGCTTTAATAGTGGCATTTAGCTCATCTCCATTGTTGGGTCTGGTGTCTGTCATCTTCCATTTGACATACCCCACAGATTCTCTATAGGGTTACGGTCAGGTGAGTTTGCTAGCCAACTAAGCACAGTGATACTATAATAATTAAACCAGGTATTGGTACTTTTGGTAGTGTGGGCAGGTGTGAAGTCCTGCTGGAAAATTAAATCAGCATCTCCATTAAGCTTGTCGGCAGAGGGGAGCATGAAGTACTCTAGAATTTCCTGGTAGAATTTGCTGTCAGAATGTAATGTCCCAATAGAGGATTCCTCTATCCACCTAATTTGTGTGGAGGGGGTAATCTTTTCATTTTTAAGTTATTGTGGTTCTTTATCATTGGAATATTGTTGAATGACTTCTCTCCTGAACAAATAGTGACCATTATACCTAAAGCAATAAAAAACCAACATAAAAAAAAAATAATACATTGAAGCTTACCAATTCTTAAATGTTGTAATTGCATTAGTTTTCTTTTTTCTTTATTTTTTTGTTTCAAAAACATTATATTGAAAATAGTTGTTGAACACAGAGAGTAGGACTATGTTAACCTAAGAACACATATCCAACTTATTAAGTTCTAAAGTACAAAGTTAGAGATCTACAATCGAATGCCCCAGTGCAGAGAGCAGAAAAAACATTGGCTAATTATAATAATAAGAGAATGTAAACCAAATAATGAATCAATGACTCACTTCCCCTTCAAGGAGTAGGGGTAAAGGTAGCCGATGCAATGATGATCTAGTGGGAGGCACCAGTGCGTGAGTGTGATTTTGACTTAGGAGCCAGTTGTCTTCTAAAAAAAAGTGGGTGTGAAATGAGGAGGGGATGTCTGTTATCACTCTCCTGGAAATTAGGAAAGTGCATGAGAGGACACAGGGATGGAGGTAGGCCCTGGAAGATATTCATTGTATAACAACTAACATTAAATGCTTAGCTGCCCGCCCATCAGCTGAGGGTCCCAGGAGTTGAGGTCTAGTGAAAGGGAGAAAGGGGGAGAAAAAAAATGTGGATGGGGAAAGGGTGGGAGGGTGTGAGGGAAGACAGGGTAGAGAGGGGGTCCACCTTGATCACTGCCAAAACATGGCATGTAACCGGATAAGCTGCTAGGATCAAAAGGTGGAAAAGGTAGTGGGTAGGGACCATATGTGCCCTGTAGGCCCTCCCGGCAAGGGGCCACAGTGTTCCAGCTCCTTAAGTCTACTACAGACAAGAGGGACTTAATGAGGGAAGGGGACAAGAAAAAAATAGGGTCTCCATGCATTAACAGTGACTAGATGGGTAAGCCAAGCTGATGCTTGTAACTATCAGTCGAAAAATGCCAGCAGGGCAGGTTTTTGAGAATTTTGAGGGGGAATTATTTACAACACTAGCCAACTCTTCCATGTTTGTGATTTTAAGTATGTGAGTGAACCATTATGACACTGATGATGCATGGGTCTTGCCCCAATGCTTGGGGATGCAAAGCTTAGCAGCGTTCACCATGTGTATCACAAGTAGTTCTTGTGAGAAAGTGACACGTGATGTATGAGGGGCGTTCAAATCAAACCGGGACTTAAAATTTTACAGGTATAAAAAGAATGCTAGCATGGCAGTATTGCATGCAGTAGTAAGTGGCAGTTTGTCATATTACTGATAGGTGTATGCGCACATATCGTGGGCCAGTCCAGAGTTGTTAGTGCATGCATGGAACAGCTTGTGGTGATGAAGTTTGTGAACGAAAACCTAAAATTCGCAGATATTTACAGAAGACTTCAAGCACAGACACACTCAGCCACAGTAACACATTTGAATTGTGTAAGTCCTGGCTCTGGTGGTTCCCAGCCCACAGCAGTCATTCCTGTGAGCATTCAGCATTTGAAAAACCTGATCCTGGATAATCGGCGCATAACCTGTCATGAAACAAATGAGATTAATCTTTCTGTGGAAACGGGGAGCACAATCATGCACTGCAATCATTTGCATTTTCGAAAAGCTAGAGCACGTTGGTTACCAACCTTTATGCTTTTGACCAACACAGAAGAGTTGAAGTCTGCACTGCGTTGAATGACCATGTTCACAGGCAAAGGCAGAATTTTCTGAATTGCATTATTACATGTGATGAAACCTAGGCTCATCATTTCACTCTGGAATCAAACAAGCACCAAAGCAGTGGAAGCATGCAGATTCACCACCACCAAAAACATTTTAAACAATTGCGTCTGCAGGTAAAGTGTTAGCAAGTGTTTTCTTGCATTATTCATGTGGATTTTCTACCCTGTGGTGCCGCTATCAAAAGTAAATACTATTGTCATGTTCTGAGTGATGTGCATACACGTCTGCAGAAAAAAGGGCCTGGTTTGAGCAGTAAGTGTGTCCTTTTTCTTCAGGACAATGTACAAGCTCATACTGCTCACCGTAGTACTTGAACATTACAGAAACTAGGCTGGGAGGTATTGCCACATCCTCTTTACAGCCCAGACTTCACTTCAAGTTATTTCCACCTGCTTAGACCCATAAAAGATTTCTTTAAAGGTCAGCATTTCAGCACTGATGATGTTCTAGGATGGGTCAGGCATAGTGACAAATCTTTCTATGCCAAAGCTTTCCAGGCATTTAACACTGGGATATGTGTATAAATGTGGTGGGGTAGTATGTCAAAAAACAAATGCCATTTCCACTTCTTGATTTTTTATTTATTTTGTATATGTGAATTCAAAAGCCCGGTTTGACTTGAACACCCATCATAATAGGAATTGTGCTGGAGAGTAATCCAGAGTATATGTGTTCATCTGATATATTATGTTGTAGTCACAAGCCAACCTGCCGAATGCCTCCTCCGCGTCCAAAAAGAGGAAAAAGCCTTGCTTATCTGAGTAGGTAATCCAATGGTGTAGATTCTGCATTTTCTTTATTTTCGGCCAATAACACAATTCCTGTCTTAGAGTGACTCAAATGTATGGAGATGGTAATATATCTCTTGACACCAGCCCCATTTCCTCCTATTTACCACTAGCTCCACAACCCTCCTCATGCTCATCCACAGAGATGGAGGCAGTAGGCTAAGGTTACTGCTGGCCATGTCCCCAATGCCTGGTCTATCAGGACATGCAGTGTGTGCTCTAGGAGGAACATAAGAGATTTCATCAGTAATCTCTGCCATCAGATGTATTATGAAAGCCATACACAGCAGAGCTCTATTACAATGGTCCTGTGGGGAAATGCAGTCAGATTAAATAGGATGGCTGCTCTCTCCAGTCCTCTGCATACTGCCCTGCATTTGGACAAAATCCTCACTCACTGCTGTACGACCCCTCCCTCAGAACTTTCCTACTGTCCAAATGGTGGCACCCATGGATGGTTTGCTACCCCTTCATCTACCCCCTCTTTATTGCTGGAGTCCTCTTCACAGTAAGATTCAGCAAGTGGAACATCACTGCATCTTGCTGTTTCATGCCTTATGTCCACTGACTTGTATATGGCTAAACCTTCCTCTTCATTTATGGTTATGGTACTATCCTCCTCATTATCAATATCTGAAAGGAGACATGCTTGCACATCACCATGATCAGCCTCCTGCATGATCATCCTACATTACATATAAGAGATTCTCTGGGGACAGCCCATAAAAGTCTATAGGGATCACCAGTGCAGGTGGGCCAAAGGCAAGAAGATTTAAACCACGGGATATGATGATTGCAGCAGTAAAATTGAGGTAAGTTTCCCTCTAGGTTGGGGAAAGGTGGTTTTAATTTTGATCAATAGAGGATAGGCAGTTAGAATAACTACCATATATTTTATATAAGAGTTTAGGTATTCATTAGTGATCACTCATAAACAAGAAAATCTCTTTCTAATTCATAAACTACTTTTTTCCCATATGAAGAGAAATGTATACAATGGTACCAACGACGGGAGATAAAAATTAACCCACAGTATAATAAAACCTAATGAGTGTATCAAAATAATTGTATTTAACAGATATAAATATTTTATTAATCTTTCACTTTACCCTTATGATCGTTTAATGTAACCATAAAAAATCTGATGGCATTTAAACAAGTGTACATGGAAATATGGTAATCACTAAGAAAAGACAGCTGAATTAAAGTATTTTTGACTGTTTACTTTTTTTATATATCTCTGTATACAAATTACTATGAAGCTGTTTTCCCCAAATGACCTTTGGAGAGTTTATTTAAATACACACAAGGGAATGTGAAAATAGCTTTTTGCAGCAAGATCCTACTAGGTCATAATTATCCATAAATGTGACTTTATGTATCTTTTAAGACCATGCGTTAGGGTTCCATAGCCGGCAGCAGGAGGTGCCAATTACATTGTTTCTTCCATCTCTTACTAAAACAAATAACATCCACACACAACATTTTCCTGGCAATTTCAATGTCTGTGGTAGGTTTATTTCATCTGTTTAGTTGTTTTGGTGCTGACAAGTTGATGGGTGAAAAGTGGTTGAGATTTTTAGAAAATATATTGATCAATGTTAGCTGCTCAGTAATATTGGCAATGCCTCAATAGGAATATAGAGGTTGGGGGGGGCTGGAGAGATCTTGTGCGCACTTTAAAGGTCTGTTCAGAACTGCTGCATTTTATTGTAGCCCACTAGATGGCACCACATGTCACCGCATAGCAGCAAAGCCCACAGTGTTGCTGTGTGGTGACATTAACAAAGTGTAACTTTTTCCCCTTTAAATAAAGTTGATAAAAAAAGAGACAAAAGAGGAAACTTGCATCACACTGCCTCCTCACTGCTGCTTACTCTAGCCGAAACGAATAGTTGCGAGTACATTAAACCACTTTGGTTTAGTGTGTAGGCCATGTGAGCCGTTTGTGGGTGGAGGTTAATACTTTTATTTCCTCAACATTAGGTCTCTCCAATACATCACAACCTAAGAACTGTTTATTAGGCATGCTTAGTAATATTACCCTTTCCATGTATGATAAGCGCTTACTGCATATCCTCTATTTCTATACAAAAAAGAAAATTTTACTTTAACCACTTCAGCCCCCAAAGGATTTACACGCTTCCTGACCAGTTCACTTTTTGCAATACGGCACTGAATCGCTTTAACTGACAATTGCACGGTCGTGCAACGTTGCACCCAAACAAAATTGAAGTCCATTTTTTTCCCACAAATAGAGCTTTCTTTTGGTGGTATTTAATCACCTCTGGTTTTTATTTTGTTGCGCTATAAACCAAAAAAACATTATTTTTGAAAAAAAAAAGCAATATTTTTGGTTTGCACAAAAGTTATAGGCCCAGATTCAGAAAGCAATTACGCCTGTCTAACTGGTGTTAGACAGGAGTAATTTCAAATTTCGCGCGCCGTATCACTAGTTTGAATCCTCAAACCATGATACGGCGGCTTCGGGCTTCGATCCGAGAGGCTTACGTCTTCGTAAGCCTTCGGATCTACGCTGCATTATTTTTGCGGCCGCTGGGAGGAGTTCGCGTCGTTTTGATGCGTCGGGATATGCAAATGTGTTTTTACGGCGATCCACGAAGATACGAGTGGTCTTCGCAATCGCTTTCGTCTATTTTTTTTTACGTACTGTTAGACCAGCTTTTTGCTGGTCTAACGGTACGTAGCCCATGTTAAGTATGGCCGTCGTTCACGCGTCGAATTTGTTTTTTTATTTTTATTTTTTACGTAACTCGTTCGGGACTAGGATTGTCCGTAAACGACGCTACTCAAACAACGAATGACGTAACGCAATGCACGGCGGGAAATTTGGGAACGGAGCATGCGCAGTTCGATCGCCGCGGGAACGCGCCTATTTTAAATGCTTCACGCCCCCTACTCGCGCAGATGGATTGCGACGGGAGAAATACACTACGCCGCCGTCGTTTACAGGACAAAATCTACCTGGATACCACGTAGAGCCAGGTAAAAAAACGGCAGCGTAGTGTATTTCTGATACTCTACGATAGTCTAATTCTATCTGAATTTGGGCCATAGTGTCTACAAAATAGGGGTTATATTCATGGCATTTTTATTATTATTATTTTATTAGTAATGGCGGTGATCTGCTATTTTTATCATGACTGTGACATTGCGGCGGACACATCGGACACTTTTGCCACTATTTTGGGACCAGTTTCATTTATACAGCGATCAGTGCTATAAAAATGCACTGATTACTGTGTAATTGACACTGGCAGGGAAGGGGCTATGAAGAATTAATAAGCAAAACATGATTTGCTAAACCCAAAGTGCTTTTTTGGCATTATGTTTACTTTATAGTGGATTTTTAAAACAATAATGTGCTAATTAAAAAATCTGTGGAAGGTTCAGTTTAGTGTAATAATTTTAGTAGTTAAGTATTGTATTTATTATAGAGGCCTAAACATCTGGTCAAAATTGATTCCCAATGAAGGCCAGTCCCTCCAAACGAAGGACAGTTGGGAATTATGATATTCTGCTGGTTTACCCTGTTGTCTGATTACTGGCCTTGGTGTAATATATTCAATGTGTTCCTTTTACTTATGCAATGCACTGTAGCAACTTGAGAATAATGTATAGGCCTTTTCTTTTTTTCTGGATTTTTTTTGTATTGTATTGTTTTTTATTGTATATAACATACCAATAAATATATATTTAAAAACATGATTGGGTAGTGCATGAGCAAACACTAGGACTTGGCCAATTTGTCAGATGAACCCACACCAATCAGCTTTTAATAAACATAAAATCAAATGAACAGTACAGTGTATTTAAATCACTGGAAAAAAAATAAAAAACATATTATAGTGGTAATGTGCTTAGCCTTTAAATACTTTTATGAAACACCAAAACCCAAATCTATCTGAATTTCCTTCTTTTTTTTTATGTGTAATAAAAAAACACTCCCAAAAAATAAGGCAAGATGTGGAGTCCAGGAGCCAAACAGCAACTGACATTGTTGCTGACACATGGGAACAGTAAACTATAACTCTTTTCAAACACTCTGTCATCTTTCACAAACTACTCTAGGAGTGTGCAAGACACTCTGGGGTTGATTTACTAAACCAGGAAAGTGCAAAAAATGGTGCAGCTCTGCATAGAATCCAATCAGCTTAATTGAACACGCTGAAGTTAGAAGGCTACCATGCACAGCTGCACCAGATTGTGCACTCTCCAGTTTTAGTAAATCAACTCATCTGTGTCTGTGACCTAATGTACATATAGACATTTTTATCAGTGATCAGTGGCAACTCTCTCTAGAAACAATATTTTCTCCCCAATCTGCTATAATAATGTATAACACACTGTTTGTATAACAGTGACTTTAGCATTCAGCACAAGCATTAACACCTAGCTTTCTCTGTAGTCTTGTATCTTTCCCTAACTACCTGATGTCTGCTCCAACACACACTGAACAAAGTATGCTAGAAACTTTGGGCCAGATTCAGGATGGCGAGCAGTTCTTTTGGCTGGCATAACGTTTCTCATTTACGTTATGCCACCGCAACTTTACGCGTAGGTGCTGTATTCACAAAGCACTTGCTCCTAAAGTTGCGGCGGCGTAGTGTAAATGGCCCGTCGTAATTCAAATTTAGCAGGTAGGGGGCGTGTAGTATTTAAATTAGGTGCAATCAGCTATTTTAAAATTGCAGTTAAGATACGATGGCGTAATACAATTACGCCGCTCGTATCTTCGCTGCAACCCGGCGTGTCTTGTTTTCTGAATACAGAAAACAGATACGCCGGCGTAGGTTAGAAGTTACGCGGCTTATCTAGAGATAAGCCACGAAAATTCTTACTGAATCTGGCCCTTTGACTTTTTAGTGAAGGGCCTGGCAAATAAGAAAATTCTCATGATTGGCCTTTCTAAGCCACCTGACCACAGTTTAGATGTCAGGAATTGCATTTTTGGTAATGGGTGTCTATGGGTGTGAACAGCTACACTAGCTTGCTAATTTTGCTGAAACACAAATGACTTGGGTTCAGTTCAAACTCATGGTCAACCTGAACCTAAAGCACATCCCTAGTGCCTTATATCCAAAAAAGTCATTGCTGCTTAGTTGTTTGGCATTGACATTATTGTGGAAAATGCAGCACTGTAGAAAAAAGAAATTCGAAAAGTTCCAGCTCTTTAGCTTATAGATATCTTTTGTCCAGTAGCATATTTGGAATGTACAGGGAGTGCAGAATTATTAGGCAAATGAGTATTTTGACCACATCATCCTCTTTATGCATGTTGTCTTACTCCAAGCTGTATAGGCTTGAAAGCCTACTACCAATTAAGCATATTAGGTGATGTGCATCTCTGTAATGAGAAGGGGTGTGGTCTAATGACATCAAACACCCTATATCAGGTGTGCATAATTATTAGGCAACTTCCTTTCCTTTGGCAAAATGGGTCAAAAGAAGGACTTGACAGGCTCAGAAATTTCAAAAATAGTGAGATATCTTGCAGAGGGGTACAGCACTCTTAAAATTGTAAAGCTTCTGAAGCGTGATCATCGAACAATCAAGCGTTTCATTCAAAATAGTCAACAGGGTCGCAAAAAGCGTGTGGAAAAACCAAGGCGCAAAATAACTGCCCATGAACTGAGAAAAGTCAAGCGTGCAGCTGCCAAGATGCCACTTGCCACCAGTTTGCCCATATTTCAGAGCTGCAACATCACTGGAGTGCCCAAAAGCACAAGGTGTGCAATACTCAGAGACATGGCCAAGGTAAGAAAGGCTGAAATACGACCACCACTGAACAAGACACACAAGCTGAAACGTCAAGACTGGGCCAAGAAATATCTCAAGACTGATTTTTCTAAGGTTTTATGGACTGATGAAATGAGAGTGAGTCTTGATGGGCCAGATGGATGGGCCCGTGGCTGGATTGGTAAAGGGCAGAGAGCTCCAGTCCGACTCAGACGCCAGCAAGGTGGAGGTGGAGTACTGGTTTGGGCTGGTATCATCAAAGATGAGCTTGTGGGGCCTTTTCGGGTTGAGGATGGAGTCAAGCTCAACTCCCAGTCCTACTGCCAGTTTCTGGAAGACCCCTTCTTCAAGCAGTGGTACAGGAAGAAGTCTGCATCCTTCAAGAAAAACATGATTTTCATGCAGGACAATGCTCCATCACACGCGTCCAAGTACTCCACAGCGTGGCTGGCAAGAAAGGGTATAAAAGAAGAAAAACAAATGACATGGCCTCCTTGTTCACCTGATCTGAACCCCATTGAGAACCTGTGGTCCATCATCAAATGTGAGATTTACAAGGAGGGAAAACAGTACACCTCTCTGAACATTGTCTTGGAGGCTGTGGTTGCTGCTGCACGCAATGTTGATGGTGAACAGATCAAAACACTGACAGAATCCATGGATGGCAGGCTTTTGCGTGTCGTTGCAAAGAAAGGTGGCTATATTGGTCACTGATTTGTTTTTGTTTTGTTTTTGAATGTCAGAAATGTATATTTGTGAATGTTGAGATGTTATATTGGTTTCACTGGTAAAAATAAATAATTGAAATGGGTATATATTTGTTTTTTGTTAAGTTGCCTAATAATTATGCACAGTAATAGTCACCTGCACACACAGATATCCCCCTAAAATAGCTAAAACTAAAAACAAACTAAAAACTACTTCCAAAAATATTCAGCTTTGATATTAATGAGTTTTTTGGGTTCATTGAGAACATGGTTGTTGTTCAATAATAAAATTAATCCTCAAAAATACAACTTGCCTAATAATTCTGCACTCCCTGTATACTGTAAACACCATAGCCTCTTTTTGACTTCAGATGTTACTCACTAAGCATTGCACACCATTCTATCTGCATATTGAACTCTGTCAACATGATTATTTTCCTCATTCACTTTGCATTAAATATCACAGTGTAGAATGTTGTTACATGGAGTCACATAGCATATCATTTTGTGATATGTCTCTGGCATTACTTATGCAATATTGACCTTTATTTTTAATCAAATATATTTGAAAAGGGAAAAAAAGGCTTAATATCAGCCTCCAGCAGGCAATAAGTGCTCCACAACACATAAATATCTAGAGCGCATTTGGCATGCTCCTGAAGTTTAATACAAGTTACAGGAATATAAAATAAGGCACTAAGCAGTCTTATGATGAAAAATAATGTCACTCCAGATAATCTCGCTGGTTATGAACATGCCTCATCTTTATTGGGAGCACAACAAGACAGCAAAGCTTTCCAGAAATGCTTGAGAGTGAACAGGTGTATGTATGTCTTAGGCCTTGTACACACGACCGAAAATCTCGTCGTAAAAGAAACGTTGTTTTCCTCGACAAGGTTCTCGTCAGACGAGAATTTTATCAAGCTTTCCTTGCATACACACTGTCAAGACAAAATCTCGTTGTTCTCAAATGCGGTGACGTACAACACGTACGATGGCACTATAAAGGGGAAGTTTTATTCCACTGGCGACACCCTTGGGGCTGCTTTTGCTAATATCATGTTACTGCATGTTAAGTAAAAGTTTGGTGAGAGACGTTTCGCACTTTTCAGTCTGTTACAGCGTGACGAATGTGCTATCTCCATTACGAACGCTACTTTTACCGAAGGCGCGCTCCTCTCTCATACTTTATTCTGAGAATGCGTGAGTTTCTAAGCATACACACGAACGTGTTTCTCGACGTAAACCAGCCCGACGAGAAACACAACGTGGAAATTGAGACTCCCGACGAGAAAAAAGAGAGCATGCTCCTTGTTTTTCTCGTCGAGATCCACTACAGTTTTCTCGATGAAAAACATACACACAACCGTTTTTCTCTGCAAAAATGCTCTGCCAACATTTTTCTTGATGGATTTTGCCAAGGAAAGCGGTCATGTGTACAAGGCCTTAATCTAACCAAGACAATTTATCTGCTGCAAAATACCCTTTTTCCAACTACCGTATTTATCGTGGTATTGCGTGCTCCCGCATATATCGCGCACCCCTAAAGGTGCCCGGAAATTCCTGTAAAAAAAAGTGTTATAGTATTTTATTACTTACAGTTTTGGTGTCTTGCCCGGCGTCCGGCATCCGCCTGCGGCCTCGGTGGTGTCCTCCCGGCTTCTCCAGCGCTGTCCGAGTCGAATCCACGCTTCCCGCGCTCAGTTTGAAGCCTCCGCCGACATATACCAAGCGCAGTACACTCGGGCACGCTCGGCCACCCTCGGCTTCTCACGCATAAACGTCACAGAGCGTGACTACGAGCGAAGTCGAGCCTGGCCGAATGTACCCTAGTGTAGTGCACTCGGTATATGTCGGCGGAGGCTTCAAACTGAGCGCGGGAAGCGGGTATCGGCGTATATCGCGCACCCATGATTTTCGCCGATAAATACAGTAAATTATACAAATGATACAAATTTATAACTAGAAAAATAAATAACATAGATGGCAACAAAGCTAACAACTATAATAATAATAATAATAATGTACAAAACTTTTTTTTTTTGGAATAGACCACTAAGTATAGCCGTAAGATCAAAATATTCTAGGCTAGATGTACTTACACAAATATTCTATGCAACATTCAATATGTCTGAAAATATGTTTAAAAAATACTTTAATTTTGCAGCTTCATTTGCCAATAACTCCTTGCCTAAATTGCCTACCTAAATAGGTTTGAAATAAGTTTTTAAGGACAGATAAGGTTTTTAGTCAGTACAATAATAAATTGCCTTGTAATTTCTTTTCATAGTACTAAAAGATAAATAATGGTAAAAACTATAAAAGGTGGTGCATTTTTTTTATTTTACGCATATTAGTTCCTAAATGGTAAGTATGACTGCAATCATTTACAATCAAATATGTTTCCCATTTTTTTTCCCTGACTGCAGGGACTCCAAATATAGGTTATTTTACTATACATAAAATTAGTGTATTATTGGGTGATAAATATAACCATTTTTTTACATTTCTTTTTACAGTATGCGGTTTCTTGTTCCATGGTGTGAATACAGTGGTTATTGCTCACAGAAAATCACATTCCAATAAGGTGTACCTATTATTAAAGAGTGATTGCAAGTCGTTTTATAAATCAATGCTTTAAGAGTGATTAAGCTTTTTTTTTATATTTATGAAGTTAATTAAAAAGTAGATGCATTAAATAAATAAGTTACACAAACTGAACAAACCTGGCAACCTGTACACACATAAACACACACCCACCTAAAATGAATCAATATAATAAATAAATAAATAAATAAAATAAGAAATAAAATGAGCAAAATGTAATTCCTTAAATTCATAACTATACTAACTATTATATGATACAATTATTCAATAAATCATAATAACTCTAAATATTAAATAACACTAATAATTAATTATCCTACACAATTAACTAACCTTCAATAATTGTAATCTAAATTATATTATGATTACAGTGTACTTGCCTAAAGATACATCTAAGATTTTCACGTTCTTAATCCATCACATATGCCAAAAATAAGATGAGTATTCCTTATTTTAGGATAGTGGATTACGGCATGCAAATCATTCCATTTCACACAAAAGGCAACTGCATCAGCTAGTGTATAGTACAGTAACAACCTAATATTATAGATCCATTTATTCCAAACTGCATCTAGCTGTTGCAGGCTTTTTTTTTTTTTTTCAGACTGAAATAGCTGTATGCAATTTTGAACAAATGTCTCTACATTACCAATTCTGGATGTACAATTGGGCACTGGGGCAAAACGTAACGATTTGTAATGCCCTACCCAGTATTTTGAAACAAGGAATAATCCTCTCATTTGGGGGCTTTGTGATAAAATAAGACTTTTGAATACTTTCTGTTTAGGAAGGTTCTACACTAATGCATTGGTCCAGTGGAGGACTGTTCAATTTTTTAATTGAATGCTGATTTTCCAAAGTATGTTTACACATGAATGTTACTAATAAGGGGAAATTGTATAAAAAAATTGTTTTTGATGATTAACAACATAGTGAGGAATGTTTATATTTTCTTCATTAGTATTATTATTATTATTATTATTATTATTTGTTAATTGGTGAATATTCGATTGCAAGGGAACCCTTCAATATATTTTATTAATATTAATTTCAAAGTGTATATACGCAAAATATAGTTCCTAATTAAGCAGTTATTCTTCTGGGTCGGTAATTTAGCTTTCTGTGCCATTTTCCTGAGGCAAGCTTTCTCATTAGACAATAAATTAGCATCATTACCTTCATTGAGAAGCTACTGGCCAAACAGGAGTATATGTATCACAAGAATGAGAGATTCCAAGTGAAACATAAAAATGTACACCAGGCTTTTACAGCAAACAATTGTAACCATCCAACCTATTTCTTACTAAATATATAGATATTCTACTTATTATAACAGTATGCAACAATAACAATAGACTTCACAGTTAACACAATGTAATCTAGACATTCAAACTAAGAGGCACAATTGCAGCTGTAGCTTTAGTAAACATATTGAATTTTCATGTTCATACTTTATTTAAACATGAATAAAATATCGTTTCTGAATTGGATGTTATATTCCTGGAATGATTAGAAGCTGAAAACATTTACATCAATTTTTAAAATCCAGTCTCCTGAATATGACAATATTTTTGAATTGAATGCAGTATTATTGTAGTTGTCATAATATCTTTGTTTAAGCAGAAAAACGCTCAGCTCCAAAGACCTTAAAGCATTCCTTAACCACTTGACCTCTGGAAGATTTTACACATTTCATGACCAAAGTTTTTTTTGCTATTGGGGACTGTGCTACTTTTGCTGGCCAATGCATGGTCATGCAACACTGTATGCAAGTGGAATGTATATATATATATATATATATATATATATATATATATATATATATATATATATATTACATAAATATAGCTGTCTTTTGGTGGTATTTGATCACCACTGGGTTTTTAAAAACATTTTTTTGGTTTACCAATGATTTTATTGAAGTAAAAAGCCAGTTACATTAGAAGAAAAATAACATGCATAGAGAGTGCTATTCATGACTAATATAGCTGTATTTAGGATCCTTCATCTGACTAGAGTAGAGAATTCACAGCTAGATAAGGATGTCACTATCAATGAGCTAGGAGATAGAACAAGAACATAACAAAAAATTAAAATATTAAATTAAAAATTTATAATAATAAAAACACAGGGCCAGATTCAGATACACTTAAATTTACGCTGCGTAATCGAAATACTCTACGCTGCCGTATTTTACCAGGCTCCACAATCGAATTCTGGTAGATTTTTGCCCGTACGCTACAGCGGCATAGTCTATTTCTCGCCGCGTAATCGAAATACGAGATTAGGGGGCGTGAAGCATTTAAATTAGGCGCGTCCCCGCGGCGATTGAACTGCGCATGCTCCGTTCAGAAATTTCCCGCCGTGCATTGCGCGAAATCACGTCGTTACGTCATTCGTTGTTTGAGTAGCGTCGTTTACGGACATTCCTATTCCCGGACGACTTACGTAAAAAATAATAAAAGACGTCGGAAAACGTAGAAATTCGACGCGGGAACGACGGCCATACTTAACATGGGCTGTCTAATATTAGAGCAGCAAAAAGCTGGTATAGTGTTACGCAAAAAAAAGATGACTAAAGGTGCCGTAAGAGATTGCGATTGAAGATCGTAATTTCGGGGATCGCCGGCAAAAGCTCATTAGAATACCCCGACCCCTCATGGGAGAGGTTTTCAAAGGGTGTTCTGGCCTCATCCTTCACCTGGGTGAGGATATTTTGTAAGTAGTGGGGAATCTGAAGGTATTTATAAAATTCCGAGTTGGGTAAGGCAAAATACTGATGCAGGTGTTCAAAAGAACAAAGGGTGGTTCCCTGTAACAATGAGTGCAAAGTCACTAGGCCTTGTAAGGACCAGTGAGTAAAGTTACGTTCTGCATTAAAGGCTATAAGGAAATTTGGATCAGCCAAAAATGAGGACAATCGGGGAGGTTTAGAGAGAAGCCTGAACTTTTCCTTGTAAAGGGTCCAGAGATTGATTATCCCACTATTGCATTAAGTGGGGTAACATCTCTTTGCCAAATTGTAGTCGACCATAAAAGGCCTGGTAGGTAAAATGGCCCAATCAAAGCCCTTTCATGCATGTGGGGATGCATGTCATTGTGCCACCTGTACTAGCCGTGCCTCTAGGTATTATTTCCACAGATTAGGGCATCCAAGACTCCTCTGTTCTGGGTTCTAAACATCAACACATTGCTCAAGTGAGGCTTTTTGCCTTGACAGATAAACTTTAGAAAATCAGTTTGTGTAGCCTCTATAGTTGACCTAGCTACATATAAAGGTAGGGATCTGAAGTAAAATAATAGTTTTGGGAAGATCAACATTTTCACTGCCTTATTCGGACCAGGAATGAGATGCGGTATGGGGACCACTAGGTTAGCAAACGTTTGACGTTGGGAGAATGATAATTACAAGTGCAGTATGCAGCTATCTTAGAGATGGGGCCAGACGTTTCCCAAGTACTGTAGGGAATCCAAGCTCCAGGAAAAGTTAAACCTGCCCCTGAGGGAAATCAAGAGTGGGTGAGATATGTTAATTGCCATGGCTACACATTTGGAGGGGTTCACTCCCAGGCCTGAGAGGTGAAAGAAGGTATCTAAAGCTGTGTGTAGATTAGACAGGGAGATTAAGGGAGATTAAGGGGTCGGTTAGGAAGAGAAGGTCGTCAGCATATAGGCTTAATTTGAATTCCTGGTTTCCCTTAACATATCCTCTAATGTTAGGGTTGTTGGTGATGTATCTGGACAAAGGTTCTATCACAAGGGCGAATAGGAGAGGGGATAGGGGACAGCTCTGTCTAGTGCCTTTTCAGAGGGGAAAATAATCTGGGGTGCAGCCAGGGAGCTTAATTCGGGTGCAGGTTTGATGGTACAAGGCCCGAAAACCATTCACAAATTTGCCCCCAAAAAATCATTTGGATAGGACTGTGTCAAGATATGGCCATAGGACACTATCAAAGTCCTGGCTCAAAAACAGGACCCTGCGTAAATTAGTCTCCGCCTCCTGAATTATGTTTGAGGCTAGGCGTATGTTATCCATAATTTGCCTTGTTGGAATAAAGCCAGTTTGGTCTGGGGAGATTACTATGGTGACAATGGATGCTAAACGGTTCGCTAATATACAACTGAATATCTTTAGGTCATTGTTGATAACCAAAATGGGGTGATATCTTTGGCTGGTTTCGGGATAAGTGACATGTTTGCAATAAGCATATCTGTTGGGAATGGGTCACCCTTAAGAACCCTGTTAAATAGTTTGGCCATTTTGGGGATTAACAGTCCTGCACATTTTTTGTAATAAAGGGCTGTGAAGTCATCCAGGCCCAGAGCTTTTCTGGGGAGATCTCGCCCCCACCTTGTGAGTTCTCCAGGTATCCAACATTTGGTGTGTTTTGAGTTAAGTGATTTCGAGAAAGCTTTAGTGGAGGAGCCCGTGCAGCTCCGATATAGATCTGTGTGGGCTACTAGGTTAAAATCCCCACCTATCCCCACCTATTGAGGGCGTGGCTTAGGAATGGCGGTGTGAGAGACACGTTGGTTTGGAGCTCCGGGCTTTCTCTCCATGTCTCTATGAGGAACTCAGCATGAACTCAGAAGCCTAGCGATTTAGCAGGTACCTTACCTCACCTCACCTCACCCCCACCTGAGCGGCTTAAGCTGTGTGACCCAGGCAGCAGTAGATGAAGTACTATAGCACGGCATGCATAGTACCCGCAAATGCATAACGCGAGCAGAGTCTAAGAAGGCAGTCCCGGCTACCAGCAACATAACAAGTCAAGCAGTGAACAGTGCTCAAGGAGACATCCAGCGATACTTTACCTCAGCGTCCCCCGTGGTTATAACATCGAGCGGGTCTATCAACAAAGGAGCCCGAGGACGGGGAAGTGAGTGTTACGTCAGCAGGGGGAAGTCAGCATTGCAGCGCCGATCCTCCGGTGCAGGGAATCCCCAAGCACAGACACAGACGTCGGCAGACGCACGGATTCCAGCGGGTAGTTTGAAGGCAGGAGATGCAGGGATGGAGACTGCGGACGCCAAGGAGATAAAAGCAATGTTGGCAGCTCTCCCTACCCGTCAGGATATTGAGAAAGTCCCTACCCGACAGGAGATTGAGGCACTGATACTGCGGGTGGAAAAGACCCAGCGCCAGGAACTACAGGAGGTAAGGCATGACCTAAACACGCTGTCAGAGAAGGTAATGCTGAGAGAAGATACCATAACTTCTATAGAGCAAAGAGTGGGAGCTATTGAGAAAGCAATGGGGGCAAAACAAGACAATGAAGCGGAGAGGATAACAGAAACAATAATTGATTTACAACTACAGATGGAGGTCCTAGAGGACAGGAGCCGTAGGTGCAATGTGCGTTTACGGGGTGTCCCGGAAACAGCAGACAATGAAGATCTGGACATTAAAATTAAGGCGATCTTTGAGGGTATACTAAAATTACCGCAAAAGGAGATCGAAATAGAGAGGGTACATAGAGCCCCCGGCCCCAAATCTTCTAACCCAGAGAGACCAAGGGACATAGTTTGTCGATTGTACAGATACCAGCAGAAAGAAATGATTCTGAGGATGGCATGGGACATGGGTGATGTAGAATATGAGGGTGCACATATAGGGGCTTATATAAGGCTAGCTCATTCAGCAACCACTAGGTTACAATTAGGTCAGATTGGATGCTACCGCATCTCTGTTCCTATATACTGGGTCCTTTCCTAGAATGCATACTGCAGTCTGGCTTACAAACATCTAATCTTTGATTCCATTAGGTAATTATCCCTCCAATTATGCATTTCCATACTTTTTCACTCCTCACTATATTCACCCCACCATCTCCTATTTCCATTGGAGACTTATTCGTCCACTTTTTCACTCCCATTATACACTTATATTTTTCCACCATATATTTTAATTTCCCATTTTTTTGTTTTCTCACTTTAACCCCCAATTTTTAATTATTTCACATACCCACCTTATTACTGCTTTTGTCCCAATATGGCAACTACTCACCCCTATAGCGTACACTCTTCACTGTATTCACCGCATAATTCAGCATTATTATATTTAATTATTACTTCCAATACCCCTAATCTCATAGGACCCTTTAGTATGCTATGACTCTCCATAGCTATGCTAACCAGTGGCATTCGCCCCCAGCCCATGTACTATTATATTACTTTAATATATTTATTTTATGTGCCTACGCACTTGATTGTCTGCTATTCCAGCAATTGATTCACATATCAATGTTCTCCCACTATAACCAATATGTTTACTAACTATGGGCCCATTGGGTGTTCTTCTGCAGGTGGCTGCCCCTCCGTCACTCCCCGGGGGGGCATTTTTTCGTGTGGCTTCCTTTAGGTTTTCCAGGGTAGGCCCCTCCACCTATGGGAGGGCGGGGGCAGCTCAGGGCCCCCCTGGATCTTACAGCGGTCCCTCACGCTACTCATTTCCTGTCTCAGTGGTAACTACATCATTATGGCATTTTACTGCTTTTATGCTGTTATGTGTTATTTTACTCATTCTGAATGTTTATCAATATTATTATTATTTTTATTCTTTAGAACATTTGCCCCCTGAAGAGACCGAATTGGTCGAAACGCGTCGGGGCTCAATGTTACAACCTTATATATATATATATATACTACCTATGTACATGTTATACAGGAATGTTGATCGCTTGTCATTTGTCTCTATGATCTCTGACCCATGTGAATATTTGGAAATTGTGCAATAAATATTGCTTTATACTACCTTCACTATACCTCAATTTGTTACTTTGCTGCCTAAAAGCCCATCTGGGGAACCTTTCTCTTTTTTTTTTTCGCACATATAAAAAATTTTCCTGACCTGTCCCGGGCCACACTTCAACGAAGAGCATGTCTGCGACCTATACTGGACTTAGCTAGAGAAAAGGGGTTTACATACAGGTGGGGATACCCACTCGCAGTGACATTTCGTAAGTCTATGATCTCGTTTATGCTCAGAACCCCATCGGAACTTCCGGACCTGTTTCTGTTCCTGGAAACACCACCCATTCAGAAACACCACCCATTGGCTTTTCCCCATAATATATAACAGAGGAGGACCCCAAACGAGGACAGGACAAGGACAAGGGAAAATCCCATTAACTCATTCTCAGGCGGAGGCTAAGAGAACAGGTGCCCTCTCAAAGGGTCAAGAGAAGGAAGGAGCAGACTGTTAGATAACAGGATAGCCGGACCCTGGTGATGAGATAATATATTTAGAATAAATAATAAATCAAAAAGGCGGAGAGACTGGAATGACCGGGGCCGAATTCTATTGTCCCCCCCCTTTTTCCTTTTTGTGTGGGACTCTAGCTCCAGAGATGAAGCGGAGGTTCCACCCCCATGGTTTTCTCTTTTTTTTTGGTGGGTGGGGACTGGACAGAGGGGGGGGGGTTACCCCTTCATCCATTTCTTTTTTGTGGGGGGGCTATGGGGTAGGGGGGACAAACCAAATGACCTGAAGAGGACTGAATTGGGGATTTGATTATCGAACAGAATACAGAACCTTAGGTTAACAGATCAATGAGCAGGTCTGGCAATGTGTTAATTGGGTAATATGTAGAAAAAAAGTTGCTCATTATGTTGCCTACACTGTATAGGAGGTGGATAGTAAGAAGAAGGCCCATCTCTCAACGGGCCAAACCGGGTCGGTAGGGGGGGGGGAAGAGGAATAGACCTATAGGGGTCCTCTTCTCCTATCTTTTTTTTTTTTTTTTCACTTTTAACACAGGTTTTTTTTTTTTTTTTTTCATTGTGTGGGGGCTGGAGCCCAGCTACCCTAGACACTTCAGACACCTCAGGGATACGTACCATATTCCTGCTTAAAACACTGAGACACTACTTGGAGTATTGACATCACAAACATTAGGGTAAATATCATGACACAAATAATTGGACTAACAATTTATCATACAAGACAACACACACACACTAGACCTTAACACACTATCACACACTTTACAACACAACACTGATAGGGGAGGGGGTCCTCTTATCAGTGTACCAATCTCAACTTTACTTTTTTTCCAAGACAATCCATTAAGTGGTATATGGAGGACAAAGTCCAACAAAACAAATAGTGTAACTTGATACTAACGAGGAGGGAATGTTGGGGAAACATAGTACACAGCATTTATTTTTCTTTTCTCTGTCTTTTCTCCCTTCTCTCCATCCCCCTTGCACTTTTTTTTTTTCTGGACTATTCACCGGCCAGTAGACACGGAAGAGAATACCTAGCCTACCCCCTCCCCCCTCTTTTTTTTGCCTTTTTTTTAGGGGGTAGAGAAAGATGAAGGATGGAGGGTTAATGCAAAGGTTAATGCAATGTTTATTACTATGTTCATGATAATGCCCACCGTAACCTATGACAAATTATGACAACCAAATGCCCACGGTTAAGGATATATATGTTTGATTCTTTATTTTTTGTTATTATTTAAAAGGGATCTCCTCTGCTTTTTCTAGTACTTTTTTCCTTTTTGTCTGGTATTGTCGCATGGCCGGGAAGGAGGGGCGAAGGGTGAGGGAGGGGAAGGGAGAACTGCCTTTTACTATGCAGGAGAAGCCTATGGCATAGGTGGCTGCACCCCTACTTTGCTTTCCTTTTTCATTTCTCTCTACTGGTGGGGGGGGGCTACCCCACTCGGCGTCCCCTCTAGGTGGAGACGGTGAGGGAGAGAGCGAGGAGGAAGGAGAGGGGGCGGGAGGAAGGGGGAGGCGGAACTGAGGAACTAAATTAGGAAGATTTATGGCTTTAGCCTTGGCCTTGGAATAGATAGAGTTAGGGATCTTCGGTGAGAACCCGTCACTCTTATACTCCTCCTCCTCACTCGTCCCCTCTCGATAGGCGATGTCAACTGTGTGGAGGTTTTTTTTTTTCTCTCTTCCTTTCTCCCTCTCTCCTCTCCCTCTCTCCTTCTTCCTTTATTTTTACTTTGTGGGAGGCTTCTTCTGAAACGGCCCCGCATACCCCCCCTTCCTCCTATGGACACCCCCCCCAAGGGGAATAAAATGTCTGTCCTTTTGGTTGATCACACAGGAGACATGGAGAGGCCTGGAGCTGCATTTTTTTTTCTCTCTCTTTTTTATTTATTTTTTCTAGATTTTGGAGAATCGTTCCTATTTGTCCTTTAAAAAGGGAACATTTATGCCCTGAGATTCAGATTTTCTTATATTTATTTTCCTGTCTGGAAAACACTCAATCTTTCTAAGATAAAGGATAAGGACATAGGAATAACATAGACGCCACCTAAGGCGAACGCCTTCACACATAGGACGACGCTCAATACCGTTAATACGGTGAGTGTTTTGTAGCAAGATAGCTAACATTAGCGAGGAGGGATCTCCCATTCGACCACAGTGGGAGATTGTTCTTCCCCCCCTTTTTTTTTTTCTCTCCTCTCTCTCCTCCCTCCCCCTAACCACTCCCCCTCAAGGTTTACCTTCCCCACTATAAGTATAATAAAAATTTAGGTGGGGAAACAGGAAAGGAGAATGGAAGCACTAAACATACTATCACTGAACGCAAAGGGATTAAACACACCCGAAAAAGGAGGGTACTTATGGAGGACCTGCAGAGATTGGGAGTAGACGTGGCATACATACAGGAAACACATTTTAAAGAAGATAAAACTCCCATTCTAAAGAATAGAATATATCCAACAGTATATCACGTGACAAATCAGGAGGCTAAGTTCAAGGGGGTGTCTATCCTGATAGCAGGGAGAATTAAATGGACATATGTAGAGACTTTGAGAGACCCGAGAGGAAGATATATATTTGTGAAAGGCAGGATAGGGGAAGTGGGGGTAACATTTGCCACGGTATATGTACCAAATGAACGACAGGACATCTTCCTAGGTAAAACGCTTACGCGTCTGCAAGATTTTACAGAAGGCCATCTGATCCTGGGAGGGGACCTGAATATCCCGCTAGCTCCTAAAGAGGATACATCATCCGGGAAGTCATCTATCCCACATGGTGTAAGAAACCGTACCATCCAAACTCTGCATAAAAACCAGTTGATCGATATATGGAGGCTGCTACATAACAAATAAAAAGATTACACATTCTATTCTGTCCCACATAAAACATACTCTCGTATAGACCTCTTCTTAATCCCCCACGCCCAACTGCACTCAGTACAATCGGCTAAAATAGGACATACTACATGGTCAGATCACGCACCGATCTTCCTGGAGTATGAGAAACAAGATCTAAGACAGACTAGACCAAACCAATGGAGACTAAATGAAAGCTTGTTGCAGGACAAAGAGGTGCTAGAGGATGTAATCCAAGAGCTGGAGTTTTACTTCAGCACTAATGACACCCCAGAATGCGACCCAGGCGTTGTCTGGGAAGCACATAAGGCGGTTATCAGAGGTGTGTTAATTAAGCATTGATCTAGAATAAAAAGAAAACGTACTGAAAAACCAAAAAGGTTTTTGGAAGAACTAGCCATCCTAGAGAGCAGACATAAGCAAACAAGATCAACTAGAGTTGAAGAAGAGATGGTTAGGAAGAGAATGGAAATTACAGATCTACTGTACTACAAAGCTAAAGCAGCAATACAGAGATGCAAGAAGTTTACATACGAATCAGGTGATAAATGCGGGAAAAGACTTGCTAGACTATTACGAGAACAGAAATTAAGCAATTATATCCCACAGATTAAGCCACCAAAGAAACCGAAGGTCACTAAGCCAAACAAAATAGCCAAAGAGTTTCAAGAATATTACTGCTCCCTTTACAATATACAGAGTAAACACCCGACCCTAGACCAGATAGATCGGTATTTGAAAGAATCAGTTATCCCAAGACTATCAGAATTAGACAAAGACAGCTTAGATGCCCCTATAACTGAAGAGGAACTAAAAAAGGCAGTAAGTTCAATTAAAATGGGGAAAGCTCCGGGACCAGATGGCTACACGTGTCAATATTATACAATTCTGTTCCCCTCGCTATCGAAATACATGACTAAAATATTCAATGCGCTGGGGACGGCGGCTAACTTAATGAAAGAAACTTTATTAGCTTACATTTTGGTTATACCAAAAGAGGGGAAAGATCTGGAAGTATGCGGAAGCTACCGGCCGATCTCTTTGCTAAACCTAGACGTGAAGATTTTTGCCAAGGTCCTGGCAAAGAGGATACAACAGCATATCCCAGATATGATACATCTGGACCAGGTGGGATTCGTCCCTACACGGGAGGCACGCGACAATACTATTAAAGCCATCAACCTGGTACAGATAGCAAACATAACTCAGACGCAATGTGTGTTCCTAAATACAGACCCAGAGAAGGCCTTTGACAGGGTGAATTGGAGTTTCGTGCAGGCAGTCTTACAACACGGAGGCTTTGGAAATAAAATAATAAAATGGATATTCTCCATGTATTCAGGCCTAACGGCCCAGGTAAGGGCTAACGGAATATTATCTGAGCCCCTACAGATATCGAATGGAACTAGACAGGGCTGCCCCCTATCTCCACTCCTCTTTGCCCTGTCACTAGAGCCATTTCTGTGTACTCTGCGTCGGAATCAAGATATCTCAGGAATACAAATAGGGAAGAACCACTGCAAAATTACAGCATATGCAGATGATATGTTGTTTACCCTCACTAATCCATTGATCTCAATTCTGAATTTGATGAAGGAATTGAGAAATATGGATCACTTTCGAATCTAAGCATCAATTTCAATAAGTCAGAAGCAATGGGAGTCAATGTCCCACAAACATCTATAACTCATCTAAAGCAAACATTTAAGTTCAAATGGACAGATAGAGCATTGACATATCTCGGCATACAATTACCAGGGAAAGTGGACAAGATTTTTGATCTAAATTTTCCACCATTATTGCAAAAGGTGAAGTTATTGCTTGACAAATGGAACCAAGGGTTCCATACCTGGTTGGGCAGATGCAATATCATCAAGATGAGTATACTCCCGAAAATCCTCTACTTACTACAAACACTACCAATACACATCCCAGTGCAGTATTTTAAACAATGTCAGAGAGTTATCTTTGAGTTTGTATAGGCACACAAAAATCCCAGGATACAAAGGAGACAATTAATGTACACCAAACAACAGGGAGGACTGGGGGTCCCAGACATAAGGAAGTACTACTATGCCGTACACCTGAGTAGGTTAATAGATTGGAACAGGCATTCAGGTACAAAATTATGGATACAAATAGAACTGTCCCAATCCAAAGTACCATTAGAAAGAGCACCATGGTGGTTTGCCTCACTACCTAAAGAAACAAATAAGAACCCAATATGGGGAAATACAGTGAAGATATGTGCAGTAGTACTTCCTATGATTGGTATTGACCCCAGGACCTCCCCACTATACGCGGTAATAGGTAACCCTTTGTTCCCGATGGGATATCAAGACGGGGCCTTCCGACACCTACGGGACAGAGAACACACGCAGGTGGCTGACTTTATCCAAATGGGAAAATGGGTTACCATAGTCGATCTGATATAACAAGGGAATGTATTTTGTCTAAAGTTTTGGAACGCACTTCAGATGGCTCACTTCTTGAACACATTACCAAACCCAGAGGTTTTTGAGAGACCTCTTATGAGATTTGAGAAAATGTGTAGTGAGAGGGGAACATTGTTACATACCCTATCGAGGAGTTATGAAATATTAGTACAATCAGGGAATTGCCCCCCGAAGTGTGTCCAAGACTGGGAACGGGAACTAAAAAAGACATTCAATACGGAACAACGGCAACGTATGTACAAACAAACGCATGAAACTTCAATTTGCGCGCCGACCCAAGAGACAAATTATAAGATCTTTGCAAGATGGTACAGGACACCAGAAAGACTAAATAAAATCTTCTCAGGAGTGTCAGATAAATGTTGGAGGTGCCAAGGAAGCATAGGAACGATGCTGCATATATTCTGGGATTGTCCCTTGTTAAAGGGTTTTTGGTTAGAGATCAAAAGGGCCCTCCAATTCTGCTCAGAATATGAGATACCTGAAGATCCAGAATTTTACCTCTTACATATGAATCAAATCCCAGAAAAAGTATATAGAGAGATAAGCATACGCCACCTATTAGATGCGGCAAAAGCCTGTATAACAAAGAGGTGGAAATCACCAGCCCCACCAACTATAGAGATGTGGATAAATAAGGTAAAAGAAATTAGTAAGTTAGAAGAACTTGTACTGACAGCATGACATCAACAAGAAAGATACTTAAAAACATGGTCTTCCTGGGAAACCTTCCTGGTGTCTAGGGTAGTGACGTAAGGGCAACTATTATAGAGAGGGATAGGCACAAAGGGAGGATAATAGGGAGGGGAGGGATTTCTCCTTTCCATCCCTTTTTTTTTTCTTATCATTATTATATAGTATTTCTCTGTTTGTCTTTCTCCTTTTTTTTTTTTTTTTGTGTGGTGCGTGTTTCAGGTAGTGCCGTTGTTTCCCCCAGATAACCAGGTGGAGGGAGGGTTTAAATAGGACTGGGAAGTACGGATGACGATGACCAAGGTTTAAAGGGGCACACGACAGTATGTACTGTATTGTTGTATATTATATGTTTAGTTGTACTACCTGTACATGTATTATTATTTTATTTTTAAATAAAAAAAAAAAGACTTAAATCTAAAAAAAAAAAAAATCCCCACCTATCAGCATGTGAGGAGAGTGGTATTTATCTAATGTTTGAAAAAAACCCTGAAAGAAAGAATCCTGCCACTCATTCGGGGCATATACTGAAGCTATGGCGGTACTGAAGCTATGGTTGCCCTGGATTGTGCCCTGGACTATCACAAAGCGGCTTTCAGGGTCTCTATAAGTATGTTGGACATCAAACATAACAGAGTTTTTAATAAAAATAGCCACCCCTCACTTCTTGGACTCATATTTAGTATAGTAACCTTGTTGAAAAGCTTTGTCAAAATATAATGGGTGGTTATGAGTGGAGAAGCACATCTGCCCCCAACAATTTGTAAGAGCGAAAGGCCTTTCTCCTTTTATGTGGAGAGTTGAAGCCCTTCTGATTATGAGTGATTACTTTAATACCCATATCATGACCATTCGATCCAGCTTGAAATCAGGTACAAGTCCAAGACGCGAGGCCAGCCAAAGCTCCACTCTGTCCGCCATATCGCCCAATTCCACCTGCCATAGTATGCTAATGAAATGGAAATAGTACCAATTATCATATATCTTATCAACTCTAGGGTTAAATGCAGATAAAATATGCAGTGTGAGCAAAAAAACAACCTAAAAACTAACAACAGAGAAACTTCCAGAAAAATCTGCAAAACTTTGTTACTGCCAGTAATTGGCGGTACAACAGCTATTGAAGTCAGGGGAGTATCCATCCTCCTGACCAGAGAAACCAGTGTAATTCAGACCAAATGGTACAATACTACAATCAAATGGTGTAGGCCTTTTAGGTAGTCTTGTGTCTGTTTCAGGATAAGTCAGTCTCTGGCTAAATATCCAGTACCACCTTGATTGGAGTAGGGGGACAAAACAAACGGGCGCGACAGAACTTCCGCACGGTGTGGAGACTAAAAGCAAAGTACTAAACATGCTGGGTGTAAGTAGATGTAGACAATTTACGTGGACCAGCAGAGAGAGATGGCATGTTGAACTTAGTGTAGGTCGCGACGATCCCTCCTAGGGAATGGTGTAGCCCAAATGGCCGACGTGAGTGGGGTAGATGGCAGTCTCAGGTGGTCAGCCGCATCAAGAAGGCCCTCGGGGATCGTGGTAACCATATATATGGTGCCATTATGGGGAACCTGTAGCTTGAAGGGGAACCCCCAGTAGTATTGAATCTTTGCTGACTAGAGCACCGTTGTTATTTCCTTCATCCTACGACATTTATCCAGGGTGGCAGCTGAGATATCAGGAAATCTTTGCACCATAATGCCCTCCAGCTGGATATGGGGTGTGTTACTAAAGGCATGGAGGATCTCTTCTTTAATTAGGAAGTCCTCCAGGCACAGCACCGTGTCCCTTGGGGGTCTTTCTGGAGGAGATTTTGGGCGCAGGGCTCTTTGAATCCTGTCACAGGCAAAGGCTGCTGTGGGAGAGTCGGGGAGAAGTGACTGGAATAATTTCTGCATGGCTGGGAGCAGGTCAGTCACTGTTTCTGGGATCCCCCTCACTCTCAAGTTGTTCCTCCTATTTCTAATGTCCAGGTGGGCTTGTAGCTGTTGCACTGTTTCAGAGAGCGTCTCATGGTCCTTTCTGAGATCCGAGTGAGCGAGGTTAGGCTCTACATGCTTAGTTTTTGTAGCATGTCTGTCCTGGGACTCAAGGCCGCTATCTCTAGGGACAGGGTATTAGTGAATTTGTGCAGCTCAGATTGGAATTTCCTAGCTAGCTTGTCATACATAGCCATTAGACTGTCATCCAAATCAGCTTTAGTGAGCTACATAGTGTACTCATTGTCCCACGTGGAATGTGCAGGAGAGGAGGCCGCTAGATGTGTGCACGCTGGAGCGGTGTCTGGCTGGGTACCATCTTGAGACATCTTATTCTGCTCCCTCACATGGAGCAAATTGCTAGGTAGGGATGCCTGGGCCAGTTTCCCACAGCGATTCTTTGAGCCTGGCACGTGCTCGATATTCCGCCAGGGGTGCGTGGGATTTATAGGTTTCGATCGCTGCTAAATAGCCCTGGGGACATGGCTTTTGTCTCCGATGCTAACAGAGCTCTTATCTCCTGCTTCCTTCCAGCTTTGCGCGCGCATGCACCCCAGGTTTTCTACTTTTTGCTACGTACACAAAAAAGACAAAACAATATTTTCTGCTTTTTGTTTAAATCATATGCAATAAAATCAAACTTCTTCATAAATTTAAGCCAAAATGTATTCTGATCCAGGTGAAAAAAAAACAAAAAAAACAATAAGTGTATATCACTTGGTTTGTGTGAAAGTTATAGCGCCTATAAACTATGGTATATATATATTTGAACATTTATCAATTCTGATGTACTTAAATTGCCAGGACAGCAAAAATACACCCCAAAATACCTTTTTTTTTTAATATGACAGTCTGAGGTATTTAAGAAGAGGCATGGCAAGTTTATTTGAAGTTGTAATTTTTTGTCACCATCTTTTAGGAATTAAATAAAAAAAATGTCATGATAACAGTGTCCAATCATGACTCTGACAGTGCTCTCTGCCCCGATTGGCTGAAGTTTTCACTGCTTCAGCCAATCACTGTTCAGCGGCGCAATGCATTGCGGTCTGTTCGGGGGGCCAAACAAACGGACGAAAATCCCGAAAGTTCTGCTGTTTCCCAAACGCCTGAACAGCAAAAGTTCGGCCTGAACTTATGCTCGTGCTAAACCATTTGTCCATCCATATTTATAATGCCGTGTGCACATGGTCGGACTTTTGACCGGGCAAAACTCGGCCGAAAATTCCAATGGAAAAATAGAGAACCTGCTCACTATCTAAGACAGTGGTTCTTAACCTGGGTTTGATCGAACCCCAGGGGTTCGGTGAGTCAGTCTTGCGGGTTCAAGACACACACCTATACACACTGGCGTAGCGTGTGGGGGGCAGGGGGGGCACTGGGTGTAACATTTAGGGGGGAGCCAGTGTGGACTGTGTCACTCTATTAATTTGTATTCACTGTGTCACTGTGTCTGTGCACCGGACCGGCTGCCATGTTCTCGACAATGGTGAGCCGGCGTGCTGTGATTGGGTGGATAGGTCATGTGGCCTGGCCTGAGCTGGCCTGTCTGTGATCACGGCGGGTGGCGAATGCGCTTGGAGTCTCCCGCCTCGGCCTCGCTGTCACTCCGATGCCGCCGTCATCTCCTCTGCGGTCCGGACCACTTCACCGACCATGGCAGTGGCACTGCAGGCAGCGGCGGCGCATATAGTGGACAGATAGGATTCGGAAGAGCAGATGAGACTGAGAGACTCAGATGAGTCATGTTGCTTGCCCGGCCACTGGCAGTGTGTCTGGAACTGGGGGAGTGCGGCCTGAGCGCCGGAGGTCCAGGTCAACTAAGGCCTCGTACACACGATCGGACATATCCGATGAAAACGGTCCGCGGACCATTTCCATCGGATATGTCCGATCTGGAGTTTGATCCGATGGCGTGTACACACCATCGGATCAAATTCCCCGCCGGCGGACGGCGCGGTGACGTGGCGGTGACGTTGACGCCGCCACGTCACCGCCACGTCACCGCACCAGGAAGTAAAACACTTCCGCGCATGCGCCGAATCCATTCGGCGGCGGCGCGGCGGCGGTGCGGGACGACATGTCTGCTGGTAAGTATACTAACCAGCAGACATGTCGGGCGGACGGATTCCACCTGATAGATTTCAAAGCATGCTTTGAAATCTGTCGGGTGGACAAATTTGTCCGCTAGCCCATACACACGATCGGAGATGTCTGCTGAAACGGTCCATCGGACCGTTTTCAGCGGACATATCCCCTCGTGTGTACGAGGCCTTAGAGGGCATGTGGACTGGAGACGAATAAACATTCTGGCTGATTCTGAACGGTAGTGGCTTATTAAGTAAGTAAATGATATATAACTTGATATATATGATATATAACTTATATACCAAACCTAGAAATCTAGAAAGGATTTTAAAGGTGGACCACATACAAAAAAATAATAAAAAAAAGATATTGAGTACAGTGCTATGAGGCTCATACCTATGTTTTGAATTTGAAAAATTAATATTTTATTTTTACAATTAAGGTTCTGTGAATGCGCATATAAAACTGTTGGGGTTCAGTACCTCCAACAAGGTTAAGAACCACTGATCTAAGTCATTTGGAAATTCCGACGGAAAAAGTCTGATGGCGCATACACACGGTCGGAATATCTGACCAAAAGCTCCCATTAGACGTTTTCCATTGGAAATTCCGACTGTGTGTACGAGGCTTAAGTGTTATTTTAGCTATACAACATTGCTGTGTTTAATATTGTACCATGCCATGGTCTCTTCATGGAGCAGTGCATTGTACAGACAGATTGTCTGTCATAACTTTTTACAACTAGTGTATATTCTGTGCTTGATTGTTCACTGTGAAATCCCATTTGCAGGTTCTGTGGAGCTGTCAGATAGCAGGGTGACCAGGTAACACATTGATTATAATCTGAGAAAGAAATAGGACAAAGAAAACGTTAATCTTAAAGCTGAGCTCCAGCCCAGAGGAATACAATATTATTAGCAAGAAACATCCTTACTACATGCCAAAATGCCCTGCCTTTTTTACCCCTTTCTGTTTCCTAAACAGGCTCTTTATGTTCCCAGTTTCTTCTATCTTCCGGTTTGTGTGACCAGGCCACACTGTTACCTCTGTATAGAAAAATGGCTTCTGGCTACGTTTTGTTTCCACCTATCTTTAGTTTGCAGAATGGTGATGAACTTATGGTCTAAACGTACTTGCTGTAAACTGGTATGATCACCCAGTACTCAGTCGTGGCTGGCCCACATCCGAAATGAATCATCATTGTGTTTTATTTACAAGTGAGGCACATACAGTAGCAAGGGCACTGACAGTGGTGTGCAGCTGGCTATGTAGATCCTTACAATCATCAACCCAGGACCCACTGCCACTGCCCACTGCATCAGTAAATTGCCATGGTCTTATGAGAAGTGTAGTTTTGTGCGCTACCTGCCTTGATCCTCCACCCAATAAGTAAAGTATTATTTGTAAAGATGTGAAAGCATTTTTGTTACAGGATACAGGGGGAAAGGAAGCATTAAACGTATTAAAAATAAACAAATGCAGCGCTATGTGATATATCACTCACAGGTAAAAAAAATATATATATATATATATATATATATAATTGCCGTGAGCAATGTGCAAGTGAATGTTGGAGCAACATGAATTCCCAAACAAAAAATAAAATGGTAAAAAATATATAAATATATAAATGAAATACTGAGCACAAGTGCACAGTGAAAGAGATACAAAAATATTGAAGTAAATATCAAAATATCAAAAATTCCACAGTGTGAAAAAAATAAATAAATATATATATATATATATATATATATATATATATATATATATATATATATTCAAAACTTATTTTCAGCAAGTCCACAGTGAAAATATATATATCATATAATGTCCCAAAAAGTGACTCTGTGATGATGATCCAAATAATATAAACCGTGACTTCACACACATGCTCCCCCTGTGTGACTGCCCTCACCTCCAGTTGTGTGACTGCACAATTAAGTTTGGTCCACAATAGCAGCTGAACCACCTCTGGGCTGTAAGGAGCAGGATTTGCAGGCGCCCCCAGGTGTAATCCAAAGATGGTATTCTCAATTTAAAATACAAACGAGGCCAGATGGTGCATTATCGTTTAAATATAGAGATTTATTGTAGGTAAACATCAGGGTACTCACACTTTACAGGTGCTTGCAGCACACCAGGCTATAGAAAACATACACTGTTAAAATTCTCTCCAAATGATTTGCAGGCTTGTGTGAAAAATAAGCTAGCTCAGAAAGCAAGTGACTGTCTCCTCCCATACGTGTGACGACACAGGGCGATCATGTGTCTTCCTCAGGGGGATCTGATTGGATGGTGGAATCTGCGAAAATATATACTGTATCGTCAGCCATTAAACTGAAGCCATGATGCGTGACTTTTTTTGTTGGCCTGTCTATACAAAAGCCTGGTCATGGATATTATATTGGAGTCGTTAATGCCAATAGTAACACTGGTCACAGGCTCCAAGTGTAATAGAGGATGGGGAGGACACACATGAGCAAAAACCCATCGGAGAGAGAGCACATATATACAAACGTATATTTACACACCCGCACACTGTAAAGATGATCTAAAAATAAAATTTAAATTAACCACTTAAGGACCCGCTCATGTACATTTACGTCGGTACTTTAAAGATGGATATCTCGGTAACGGCAGCAGCTGCTGCCACAACCGAGGTATCCATCTTTAGTGTGAGCGATCCTGTACACGATAACGGCGGTCTGTGTGGCGGATTCGCCACCAGATCGCCGTTATCGGTGGCAGGAGAGGGGCCCTCCCGCCGCTCTCCTGTGCCCTCCGCCGCTTACCGTTGCCATTGGTAGCGGCGTAAGCGATCGGGTCTGTTCGGCGGCTGACTGGGGAATGCGAGTGAGGGAAAAATGTCCTTCACCCGTCCCCATAGCTTTGCTGGGCGAAAGTGACGTCAAAACGTCAGTCCCGCCCAGCGTCTTAAAGAAACATTTTTTTTTGTCATTTGAAAAAATGACAATTTTCAAAAATTCTAAATATGAGATCTGAGTCTTTTTGACCCCAGATCTCATATTTAAGAGGACCTGTCATGCTTTTTTCTATTACAAGGGATGTTCACATTCCTTGTAATAGGAATAAAGGTGATTACATTTTTTTTTCAGTGTAAAAAGTAATAAAATAAATAAAAATAAATAAGAAAACAAAAAAAATGTTTTTAAAGCGCCCCGTCCCGACGAGCTCTCGCGCAGAAGCGAACGCATACGCGAGTAGCACCTGCATATGAAAACGGTGTTCAAATCACACAAGTGAGGTATCGCCGCAATCATTGGAGCAAGAGCAATAATTCTAGCCCTAGACCTCCTCTGTATCTCAAAAAATGCAACCTATAGAATTTTTTAAATGTCGCCTATCGAGATTTTTAAGGGTAAAAGTTTGACGCCATGCCACAAGCGGGCGCAATTTTTAAGAGCGACATGTTGGGTATCATTTTACTCGTTGTAACATTATCTTTCACAATAAATCAACAAATTGGGCCAAATTTATTGTTGTCTTATTTTTTAATTAAAAAAAGTGATTTTTTTCCAAAAAACTTGCTCTTGTAAGACCGCTGCGCAAATACGGTGTGACAAAAAGTATTGAAATGACCACTATTTTATTCTCTAGGGTGTTAGAAAAAAATATATATATAATGTTTGGGGGTTTTAAGTAATTTTCTAGCAGAAAAAATGTTTTAGTCCTGCAAACACCAAATCTGAAAAACACCTAAGGTCCTTAAGTGGTTAAGCAGTATGTGTACTGCTTGATGTACACCTAACATCCAATATTTATCAATGAGAGCAACAATGGATACCGAATCTCATATTATATAAAAGTATATATAAAAAAAAGTGTAAAAACAAATAATAAGCAAATAATGAGCATTCCCCCAATAGCTAAAAAGGTTAAAATTACTAACTAAATAATATACCTAAAGGGAAAGATAAATATATTGGATCCATCCAGGCATAGTACATAATCACATAAACTATACCCCAATCCCAATTAATCTCTGATGAGCAGAAATAAATTGTAAACCTTGAAGTTGCATGAGCTATACCCAAATCCTATTGCACTCTAAAGTCGCATGAGTTGTGCCCAAATCCCAATTGAACTTTAATAAGAGGAAATATTATATTATTATATTATTACATTACAATATTATATTATAGGGGGAGAATGTGAGTGAGTGATATATCACATAGCGCTGCATTTGTTTATTTTTTTATATTTTATACATAGCAGTTGTGGATTGGTTCTCTTACGTTTAAAAAAAAAATTTGGACACTTTTCATTGGTAGCTTAATTTTTTGGACAACTACAGTATCTATAAGCATTACAAGTAGGCAGCTTTAGCTAATGTAACATTGCTGTAACTACTGTAACACATAGACAAACTAAACCATGCCTGTTGATATAAATGAGGAAAATAAAGCAACAAAATAAGGGACCTGAGGAAGAAATGAAGTGTTGGCGCCTAAACCCTAATTGATTTCAGTGCAAGGTATGATAAAGAAACTAAGACAGCCCATACATGTCTCCATTTTTTTTTGTTCAACTAGCAGGTTGAACCAAAATATATGACCCGATTTCCCATTCCACAAACTCAATGTGAATGGGGGAATCTTCCCGGTGAGTTATTGTATTCTGACTGAAGGAGACTTTCCTGCCATCAGAATACAATAGTCAGTTTTACCAGTCAGTGCCACTGATCGATTAGGAAAAACCCAACAGAGTTGTTGTACAGATGTTGACTGGTAGAGAAAATTCTGTGCAATTAGCCTGCCCATTTATGGATCAAAATTCATCCAGTCCATTCCAAATTTTCATTCATGTATAGCCAGCTTTACTGGACATATTCCATAAGGCAGAACAAAGATTTAAGTGGAAAAAAAACATAGCACCTATATAGTTTTATTTACTGCAGCTGAATCTTTGAAAATTGAAGTCTAATTATTGCTATGAGTTACCATCAGTGATAATATTACCAATCTCTCATGCAACACATGTGTCATGTGCAATAAGAGTTATTATTTTTAATTATTGGGTTGTTATTTTGAGCTCTCATTACTGAAAATAATGATCAACGTGGCAAATTGTGATGGCGTATTGTGAAATTGTCCATGTAAAAAAAGGTCAGCAACCAAATCTGCCAAACCGAAAATATCTTCTTTATTGCACACCCTTTAAAAGTGAAAGGGAACTAATGCACAAAAGATGCTATCGAGCTGGAATCAATTGTGTATTGGATCCCTTTTCACTTGTAATACAGTAGATATGCAATAAATACAATTTTATCTGCTTCGCACACCTGATTGTCTGGCAGTGGTCTTCACACAAAAGGAATGTCACATATCTTATTTGGAATTTAAGAGTACCAGCACAACTCTTCTATACTGTGTTATGAACATTGTGAAATTGCAGCCTGAACTTTTTTCTAGATTGGGGAATGGTTAGAATCACTGTCTGGTTTTTAATGCTGTCTGTGTCCTCACTGGGGAGATGTTCCCTCACTTCCTGTCCCCCATATACAACAGGAAGTTAGAAGAAATCTACTTAGGTGCCTCTACTGAGGAAGAACCAGACTTGCAAGAACCTGGAGGTGCCTGTCCTGTGCTTCCAGCTCTAGAATATAGAACATGTCCAATTTTACTTCAAGAATTTATAAAAGCTTAGGGAACAAATATGTTTTGCCTTCTTGAATTACTCTGCAATTATAGTGAAAAGATAAGGTAATAACAAACTGATGTGTTCGCTGACCTGATAAAGAAAAAAAAAAATTGCCAAAAATAATAAGTGACTGACTACTAAGGCAGAACTTCTGTGCTGAAGGCCTGGTTCACACTGGTACGATTTGAGATGCGATTTGAGATGTCCAGCAAGTTCCTATACTACTTTTTTTGCGATTTTGGGCCGCGGTTTACATTGACATCTGTGCAGAAACTTGCACAGATGTCTCTGAAATAGTGGCCGAAATCAGAACTGCCAGTGGGATGCATGTACAGGCTAGATAGTGAGCTATAGGGAGAAGAAAAGAACTGTCAAAAGACCTGTATAACAAGTCAATTGAACTTTATAAAGATGGAAAAGTATATAAAAAGGTATCCAAAGCCTGGATATGCCAGTGAGTACTGTTTAATCCCTTTTGAAGTGGAAGCTTTGGGGCTCAAGTCAGGTAGACCAATGAAGATTGCAGCCACAACTGCCAGAAGAATTGTTCAGGATACAAAGACAATCCCACAGATAACCTCAGGAGGAAAACTGGCTGCTCTGAAAAAAGATGACGTGGTTGTTTCAAGAAACACAATACGACAAAACTTAAACAAAAATGAGCTCCATGGTCAACTTGCCAGAAAAATGCTTTTAATGCCCCAATGCCTCAAAATGCCTGGTTACAGTATGCCCGACTACACCTTGACAACACGCCTCACAGCTTCTGGCACACTGTAATCTGGCGTGACGGGGACTTAATTGAGCTTTATGGTCACAATAATAAGCGTTATGTGGGGAGAGGGGTCAACAAGGCCTATCGCGACAAGAATAACATTCCACTGTGAAGCATGGTGGTATTTCACTGTTGTTTTGAAGGTGTGTGAGCTCTAAAGGTACAGAGAATGTTCGAAAAAGTGATGGCAGGATGATTGCAGCAAATTGTTTGAAAATACTTGCAAATAATTTGCATTCTTCAGCACAAAAGCTGCACATGGGACCCTTTTGGACTTTCCAGCACGACAATGACCCTAAGCACAAGGCCAAGTTAATACTCCAGTGGTTACGACAGACAAAGGTGAAGGTTCTGAAGCTTCATGACCTTAATATCATCAAACCGCTCCGGGGAGTTCTTAAACGTGCAGCTCATGCAAGACAACCAAAGACTTTGCATGACCTGGAACCATTTTGCTAAGATGAATGGGCAGATAGAATTCAGGGCCTCATAGACAACTATTACAAAAGATTGCATGCTATCATTGATATTAAAGGAGGCAATACACAGTATTAAAGGACACTAAAGTTTTATGTTTTAAAAAAATAAATAAAATAACAAACATGTCATACTTACCTCCACTGTGCAGTTCGTTTTGCACAGAGTGGCCCCAAACATCCTCCTTTGGGGTCCCATGGCAGTTCTCCCCGCTCCTCCAATCAAGAGCTAACCCCCTCAGGGAAGCTCTCTCCCAAGGCGCACTTTTCAATGGGCAGGAGCGGTGGAGGAGCGGTATACACACCGCTCCTTCACCGCTCCAAAGATGCTGCTAGCAGGACTTTTTTTACTGGCCTGCTAGCGCACCGCTCCAGTGCGAAAGCTCTCAGGGCTTTCACATTGGAGAGACAGCAGCGGCTGTTTCAGTTCACCTTGCAGGCCTTGCGACCCTGTGTAAAAGAGTCTATGGGCCAGATTCAGCAAAGGTTACGCTGGCGGATCGAGTGATCCGCCAGCCTAACTGTGGCTTTGAGCCGGCGTTTCTGTTTTCTGTAACCAGAAAACAAGAAACGCCGGGTTGAAGTTCCGATGCGAGCAGCGTAACTGAGTTTCGCCATCGCATCGTTACTTCAACTTAAAAATGGCGCCGGGGGCGTTCCCGCCGATTTACGCTCAAAAAATATGTTAATGAGCGGAAATCGGCAATTCACGATCGAAATCCGGCGCGACGCAATGACGATACGACGTTTCCGGACGGGATACGCGGCGCATAGATATACCTACATGGGGCTGGAGTATCCTATGTTAGGTATAGGCGTCGTCATCGCGTCGGAAAAAAAAAAAAAAAAACGTCGCTTGCGTAAAACGGTCATGAATGGGAATGTGACGTCATTGACGTTCATTCACAGATTTTGGAGCATGCGCACGGGGATGTTTTGACACTCGACGCATGCGCAGTACGTTGGCGGCGGGATCGCGCGTAGTTAGCATACTACACGCCCCGTACCCGCGACATTTGAATTCCGCCGGCTCATTTGTGATGCGCTGCCGCAACTTTAGGAGCAAGTGCTTCGTGAATGACAGCACTTGCTCCTAAAATTTCGGCAGCGCAACGCAAATCAGAAGCGTTACTCCAGAGCAAAGATGCTCTGGAATACGTGAATCTGGCCCTATTTGTAAACTGCAGTATCTTTGCACCAAAAGAGATTTGATAAATAGATTAAACCAATTTGGGATCGTCTATACTTACCTTAAAAGGAAACTATAATGGCTGTAAATTATTATTCTTTATGCGTTTTTTTAAAGAAGTAATTTTATACTTTTTTTTCTATGTGTATTTAGAAATAGAAATTAAATAATTGACAACTAATTCACATAGCAATGCAGGTTAGAAAAGCTCCGGAAAAATAGTAGTTTCCTTTCTAGTTGGTTCCATTTGCTTGAAGCCTTGGAGTGAGCCAAATAAGGAACAAGACAATTTTCTAGTGACCACTCAGTTGACTCACTTTGCTGGTGCTTTAGTAAGCAACAAGGGGCCAGATTCAGGTAGAATTAGATTCCCGCAGAGTATCAGAGATACTCTACGCCGCCGTACTTTACCTGGCTCTACGAGGAATTCAGAGAGATTTTGGCCCGTAAGGTACGGCGGCGTAGTGTATTTCTCCCGGCGGAATCAAACTATGCGATTAGGGGGCGTGAGGCATTTAAATTAGGCGCGTTCCCGCGGCGATCGAACTGCGCATGCTCCGTTCAGAAATTTCCCGCCGTGCATTGCGCGAAATCACGTCGTTACGTAATTTTTTTTTTGAGTAACGTCGTTTACGGACATTCCTATTCCCGGACGACTTACGCAAAAAATAAAAAAATAAATTGAAAGTCGACGCGGGAACGACGGCCATACTTAACATGGGCCGCGTAACGTTAGACCAGCTAATAGCTGGTTTAACTTTACATAGCGAAAAAATGACGTACGCAATTGCGAACGACGCTCGTAACTTCGTGGATCGCCACAAAAAGCTCATTTGCATACCCCGACGCTGAAAACGTCGCAAACTCCACCCAGCAGCCGCAAAAAGATTGCAGCGTAGATCCGAAGGCGTACGAAGATGTAAGACTGTCAGATCGAACTAGTGATACAGCGCGCGTAATTTGAAAGTACTCCTGTCTAACACCAGTTAGACAGGCGTAATGGCTCTCTGAATCTGGCCCATGATTTCTACAACACTGTAAGAAACCTGCTTTTTTTTACATAAATATAATATGTGTATGTGATAATTATACATAATGGGCCAGATTCACAGAGCGATTACGCCTGCGCAACAGGAGATGCGCATGCGTAAGTCTAAATGTGCGCATGCGTTTCGATGCACGGCATCCCCGAAACAAGATACGCAAGAAATCTACTTTTTTTTGTCCAGCGTAATTTCGTTAGAGAGGCGCATCCGTCCGCGCAAAACTGCGCTAGACAGACCATTGATTTACTAGTCAAATATGCTAATGAGGGACTTACGGGGATCCACAAAAGAACGTTGGGGCAGCGCAGGCTACGCGCTGGGCGCAACAGCAAAATGTCCTGTCTAAAATTAGACCATATAAAAGCTGGTCTAAAAAGAGAAAAAACGTCTACATGTTAGATAAAGCAACACTGTTAGTGAGGAGCTCAGCAGTCACACGTGTTGCACAACAATCTGTATGCCAACATGCCAGGGGCATCGTCGTGCATAGCTATACTACTGACTTCAGATGAGCAAAAAAGGAGGAGGGCACGGAGGATGGCACGGGAGAGGATATACCGCACACGCATAGACCTCTTTGGCATGAGTGATTCTGAGGTGTATCGCATCTTCAGATTCACCCCTCATGCCATCATGGAATTAACCACAACCTTGCAGGAGGACATCACCAGCCCAACACAACGCTCACATGCAGTGCAGCCACTGGTCAAGGTCATGGCAACACTCCATGTCCTTGCCAGTGGCTCTTTTCAGCGTACAAGTGGAGTGGTGGCTGGGATGTCACAATCCTCCATGAGCAGATGTGTGCACCAGGTTGTCCCAGCAATCCTCAGACGCATGGCCAACCAAATCATCAAACCCACCACTGAGGACCTGCGGCTGAAGGCAATGACAGATTTCTACAGAATTGCCAGATTCCCACGCACCATCAGGGCCATTGATTGCACACATGTGGCACTCCAGCCCCCCCATGAGACAGAGCACATGTACCGCAATCGGAAGCATTGGCATTCCATCAACGTACAGGTGATAGTCGATGCCCAAGGCCTCATATGGCACGTGCGTGCCAAACACCCCGGATCCAGCCATGACAGCTACATCTACAATCAAAGCCACATCCGAATGGAATTCGATCAGAACGTGTATGGTGACACCTGGCTGGTGGGTGAGTGACATGAGTGGCAGGCATGACCGTACCCCCCCATGATGCACACATCCAGTGTGCAGTCTCCAGTGGTGGAGCGCACCTTTGGCCTCCTGAAGTCACGTTTCCGATGCCTGGATAAGTCTGGGGGTACCCTTTTGTATTCCCCAAACTTTGTGTGCCATATCATCGGTGCATGTTGCATGCTGCACAACTTCGCAGTAAGAAAGGGCCTGCAGATTGACCTATGTGATGACCTGACCCCTGAACCAGACAATCCCCCCCTAACCGAGGGTCCCCCGTCTTCTGAGGGAAGAGCAGCCAGGAGACAGCTCACATTGGGCATCTTTGCACGTTAAACACACACATTAATCATGGCACAATGAGAATGCATGCATGCACACCACTGTGGCCCCTAGCACAGACACATCACATCCTCATCAAATTGGATTGGCACCAGTCCACCATGCAGGACTTGTGAGCAGCAACGCCACGCCAAGGCTCCAATTATGTCACTGAACATTCATACACCAATTCACACGGACCTGGGGATCACTTCTCCCTGGTCCTGGGGAACCCTACTCCACCAAAATTGAGGGTGACACCCCTTTTCTGACAGGAATGTCACCCCCACATTCAAACAGCATTCACAACCCAAAAAAAATAAAAAATTACCAGCAAAATCAAAAAATTTCCAAAAAAAAAAAAAAGGCCAAAAAAAAAGGGAAAAACAAATTATTGCCCTTGACGTGAGCCACGCCTGGGGCGCCCCCGGCCATGGCCCCGGCTCCTCAGGGGAGACTCATGGGGGAGGGGAAAAACCGGGGAAGGAGGAGTAGCCCCTGATCTCTGCCCACCTGGCGGCCTGCCCTCCAAGGCCACGGCTATTCTGTCCAGGGCAGCACCAAGTGTTGCCGTGTTGGCCTGGATAGCCTGGGTGAGGGCCCTCACATCCTGCCCAACGCCTGCTGATGTAGTCTGCAGGTCGTTAAGGCAGTTTGTGAAAGAAAGGGAGTGGCAGTCCAGGTTCCCCAGCGTATCCTTGATGGAGGACAGGCTCTCCTCCATCCGCACCAATATCTGGCTGACCTGTCCCAGATGGCGGGTCTGGAGGAACTGGTCCCTTCTCAGAGTGGCGGGCAGGAGATTGGCCACCCCCTTGGTCTTCTGGGTCGCCTTCCTGCCTCCAGCTGATGCTTGTGGCCGGGGAGAAGGGGAGGCCCTTGGGAGAGGAGCCATGTTGGGGGAGGAGGGGGGGGGCTCCCCCTTAGGGAGGGCTGGCTGCCGCCAGCCAGAGGGGAACGGTCCTCCAACAACAATAGGCCAGTGCCTGACATGGACTCCACCTCCTCCTCAACCTCCTCCTCTTCAACCTCCTCCTCCTCTTCAACCTCCTCCGCGGACTCCGGCCTTGTCGGGGGGGCCTCATTAGGCTGCTGTCCTGGGGATTGTGCGGTCAGGCCAGATGGCCCTGCACCCTCCTGCACATCTGTGGATGACACAAAACATTTACAGGTTGGAGGATCCACACACTTGCCACATATTCCATTTCACCCCCTCCCCCACACATACTACACACCTGATATAAAAAAAAAACTTACCTGGCACCACGGGCAGGCCCTCCACTTCATGCCGATGAAAGGTCAGGGCCACCGCACGCTCCTCCGCTGTCAGCCTAACACGGCATGGTTGGCCCCCTCCTGTGGCCCTGGCATGGGCAAGCATTCTAGCCAGCTTCTTTTTGACCAGACGCCGGAGGTCATTAATCTTTTTATCAATCCCAGACCGGTTCCGTGTCTCCCCCTCCCCCGCTGAATTGACCTGCTCAGTGATCATGTCCAAAATCTCCCTCCTCCTGGCCGGGGTGGTGTTGGCACTGTCCGGCCCATGGAGGAAACGCCCATAATCGCTAATGGCCCGGGCAAGAATTTGTTTCTCCCCCAAAGTGAAATTTAGTTTTCTCTTTCTCTCTGTCATACTCATACAAAAACTCACTCCCAGTCAACAAAAATCAGTCACAAAAACAAGCACAACCAATCAAGCAAGAACACACACAAAGAGAAAACTAACACCCAAAAAATCACACAAGCACTCAGCAAAAATCAGTCACAAAAACAAACAGCAACAATTAAGCAAGAAAACAAACGACCAGAAATATATCAAACAAACAGTCTCTCAAACACTTATCAAAAAACACTTTCAAAGATCTACTAACAAACACTTGATCACACAGTACACTAATCTGACAAATACAAAACACAACGCAACTAACAACGGGACAAAAGCACTTTGTTAAATGGGAAGGGACAAAGGGATGTACTTTTGCAATGGAAGTGCGTTTGTGTCTGTCTATTTATGCTGTCTGCGTAGTCCTTAGTCCATTTCCAATTTCACTGATTGCGCCGTTCCCGAGTTGTGAGCATGCGCACAGAGGTGCTGACCATGGTCTCCTTCAAGCGTGCATGCACGAGCCGGCCGGCAAATGCATGGGTATACAAAGGAGTGAAGTGCGCAACAATGTAACATATATAAAAAAAATGTTATAAATAAAAAAGGTGAAAGTGATACACCTGAATACAATACAATATCCCAAATACAATTATAATGATGTGCTCAGGAGAGTCTCTTCCATATACCATTGATACACAGTTCATAGGAAGAAATATATGTATATGGTCTTCTAATGGTATTGGGGAGTGGTGGATAATTTAGTTGATAGACCACATCTGCTCGTTTAAGAAGTAATGGATGGCCGCTTACCACAATGTTGGACCCTTTGGGGGGTCAGTAGGGCACTCAACACTATTATCCACGATTCGATCTCGGGGTTTCCTCCACTGCTATCAACACAGGGATCCTCCAGAACGCTGAGGTTTCCTACTTCCAGACAGGGCTCAGCAGATCTTTAAACTCAGGTGGATTGAGTGTGTGGCATAGAAAAATAAAAAAGGAACTCCATAGTGTAGCGGGTTTAAAATAATGACATTTATTCAGCTTGCACTGACATTGATAAAACAGTCTTTCACCCTGCACCTATGTGAGTCCTTTGATGAACTGAAAAAGAAGGTGTGCAGATACTTCCAGCTACAAACTTGGTTGATCTGATCGATCAGCTGGTAAGCTAGTGAACGTGGTGACGTCTGCAATGCTTGGCTCCACCCGACACGGCGTTTCATCCAAACGGGCTTCTACGGGGAAAGGAGACTCGGCATTGGACGTCACACACCTCGTTCTTATTTATACACTGAGGCAGGTGAGTGACACCGGAACAGCTGAATGCCCGATCGCACTCTGCACTGCAGCCAACATTTTGCTTTGTATCAGAGCGAGGTCTCCGCACCAACTAAGAAGACACCGCTCAGATCAAAACCTTAATTAAAACAGAAAAATACAATACTGTATATGTCACAGCTTCATGATATTACTTAAAAAACATATAAAAGTCATCAAAAGAAATATAAAAAAAAATATATATAAAAAAATTATAAATAAAATTAGTAAACCTTAATATACTTAATATGTGACTGATATTATGTTCAAACAGATGGAATTTGTATCTAACAAAAAACTCCATCATTATCGCTGCCTGGGTATGACCCGGACATACACAAATGAATGAATAATTTGCATAATGAAACACAATAAAAATATGATAAAAACATCCAAGGAAGAAAAGGAAAAAAGGGGGGAAAAAAAGGAAGAGAGAGGGTTTGAAGCAGGCTCAGGGGATTCAACTATTATCTATGTAGCAGTTGACATCCCATTCTACATTGAAACCTAGGGGCGTATAACATGCCATATCAAAAATCCAGCGGGTTTCTCTGCGGGATATCTGCCGTACCAGGTCACTCCCCCTCCAGTGTGGGATATATTTTTCAATCCCAATAACTTTAAGTCCGGAGGGGTCACAGTTATGGTGTTGAGCGAAGTGCAATGATACACTATGTTCTGTAAACCCACTACGTATGCGGGAGAGATGTTCACCTATCCTTATCTTGAGGGCCCTGGAGGTTCTTCCTATATATTGGAGCCCACATTTAAGGAACACAACTCCCTCCTCACTAGGGCCTACTTTAAAAACACCAACAGAAATGGCTATATTCCAAGAGAAAGTGGTCACCATCATAATTGGCTGAAAGCCATTCCAAAGGGCCAGTTCCAGAGAATTAGGAGGAATTGCTCTAAACCAGAGGACTTCCACTCTCAGGTTCAGATCCTTAAACAGTGGTTTGAAGAGAAAGGATACACAGCAGAGGTGTTAGAGAAAGATATTGGGGAGGTTGCTGCTATGGACAGAGATAACATGTTGGTCCCCAAAAACAGGAAGATAGAAACAAGCAAAGAAGTTTTTGAGTGGGCCTTTCTGACCACTTTTTCTTCTCAGCACTGGTGGGTCAGGAAGATAATGAAGAAGCATTGGTCAATCCTAAAAAGCGATAAAATCATGGGACCCAAACTTCCTGACAATCCCAAGGTCTTATTCCGGAGAAATAAAAACTTCAAAGATCTCCTGGCACCCAGTATAGTTGATCCCCCCCCCTCAGAACTTTGATGTTTGGGAATTTGAAGGGATTTTTTCCCATCAAGAGGTGCAAAGTATGCGCCTCTTGCAAAACCACCAAAACATCTGTATTTTCATCTCTAGATCATATTCTATTTCTGAATTTATTTTGTGTGATTCCGTAGGGGTGATATATCTTTTGCGGTGCCCATGTGGGCTCCAATATATAGGAAGAACCTCCAGGGCCCTCAAGATAAGGATAGGTGAACATCTCTCCCGCATACGAAGTGGGTTTACAGAACATAGTGTATCATTGCACTTTGCTCAACACCATAACTGTGACCCCTCCGGACTTAAAGTTATTGGGATTGAAAAATATATCCCACACTGGAGGGGGAGTGACCTGGTACGGCAGATATCCCGCAGAGAAACCCGCTGGATTTTTGATATGGCATGTTATACGCCCCTAGGTTTTAATGTAGAATGGGATGTCAACTGCTACATAGATAATAGTTGAATCCCCTGAGCCTGCTTCAAACCCTCTCTCTTCCTTTTTCCCCCCCCTTTTTTCCTTTTCTTCCTTGGATGTTTTTATCATATTTTTATTGTGTTTCATTATGCAAATTATTCATTCATTTGTGTATGTCCGGGTCATACCCAGGCAGCGATAATGATGGAGTTTTTTGTTAGATACAAATTCCATCTGTTTGAACATAATATCAGTCACATATTAAGTATATTAAGGTTTACTAATTGTATTTATAATTTTTTTATATATATATTTTTTTATATTTCTTTTGATGACTTTTATATGTTTTTTAAGTAATATCATGAAGCTGTGACATATACAGTATTGTATTTTTCTGTTTTAATTAAGGTTTTGATCTGAGCGGTGTCTTCTTAGTTGGTGCGGAGACCTCGCTCTGATACAAAGCAAAATGTTGGCTGCAGTGCAGAGTGCGATCGGGCATTCAGCTGTTCCGGTGTCACTCACCTGCCTCAGTGTATAAATAAGAACGAGGTGTGTGACGTCCAATGCCGAGTCTCCTTTCCCCGTAGAAGCCCGTTTGGATGAAACGCCGTGTCGGGTGGAGCCAAGCATTGCAGACGTCACCACGTTCACTAGCTTACCAGCTGATCGATCAGATCAACCAAGTTTGTAGCTGGAAGTATCTGCACACCTTCTTTTTCAGTTCATCAAAGGACTCACATAGGTGCAGGGTGAAAGACTGTTTTATCAATGTCAGTGCAAGCTGAATAAATGTCATTATTTTAAACCCGCTACACTATGGAGTTCCTTTTTTATTTTTCTATGCCACACACTCAATCCACCTGAGTTTAAAGATCTGCTGAGCCCTGTCTGGAAGTAGGAAACCTCAGCGTTCCGGAGGATCCCTGTGTTGATAGCAGTGGAGGAAACCCCGAGATCGAATCGTGGATAATAGTGTTGAGTGCCCTACTGACCCCCCAAAGGGTCCAGCATTGTGGTAAGCGGCCATCCATTACTTCTTAAACGAGCAGATGTGGTCTATCAACTAAATTATCCACCACTCCCCAATACCATTAGAAGACCATATACATATATTTCTTCCTATGAACTGTGTATCAATGGTATATGGAAGAGACTCTCCTGAGCACATCATTATAATTGTATTTGGGATATTGTATTGTATTCAGGTGTATCACTTTCACCTTTTTTATTTATAACATTTTTTTTATATATGTTACATTGTTGCGCACTTCACTCCTTTGTATATATATGTTTAGTGGATCCCCATATTGGGTTCCTTTGTTTTTGAGGTGCAGCACATTCACAAATTTTTGTTCACTATCATAGTTTATACACTATTTATTTTTAGGGGATTTAGCGCAGATTACTTTTTGTCTTTGGCAAATGCATGGGGTCACGGCTCATTTCAATGTAACACGCCCACGTCCTTCCCAATTTGTATTACTCCGCCTTACGCCTCTGAAATAATGTTACGCATGCGCAATTTTCTGCGTAAAAGCTACGAGAATAGGGTGATTATGCGGCTACATTGCGCAAGTCTATTGTAAAGGCGGTGCGCTACGCCGGTCCAATAATACGCAGATGTACCTGAATCTGGCCCAATATTTCTTATTTACTTGGCTTAAAAAGAAAGCATTTTTAATATTTGTATTTTTGGGGTATAATAAAGACAAAGAATATTACAGTAAAATAATAATAAAGAAAAAAGATTATAACAGTAAAGCCCAGTGGGTAATTGTGTCCAGCCAAATACAGTATATGAAGACTTTCATTAGAACAGATGCATTAGTTAAATTACTAGTTTAATTAGCAAAAGATTGCAGCAACTAAAAGTAGGCCTGTGAGCAAAAGAATATGCCTGCATTAATTCCTTTGCACCATTACTATATCAACTGCTGTACAATGGAAATTAATAGGCAGGTATTTATTGACAGGGATTTTTAGTTCCAGTTTACATTTATCAGTAAAATTAGTCTTTGAATTCATTTATTTGTAAAGCTGCCAAATGACTGTATACCTTAAAATAACAGAATACATCTATGATTTAGAAGTACTTTTGGATTACTTACCTAAAGGGAAACTGTACCGTATTTTTTACCATGTATTCATTTTATTGTGCAGTTTACATGATAGTAATTATTGAAGCAATTTACACATTGCCTTCTGTGTCAAACTTTCTTTAAAGTGGTTCTAAAGGCAGAAGGCTTTCTTTTTTCTTTTTACCTAATACATTTTCTGCACTAAAGTGATTGTAAAGGCAGAAGTTTTTTTATGATATATTTTATGATTTTTATGATATATTTTATGATATATTTTATGATGTTGCAGGAGAGACTTGGCTGCCTGGGACTCTCCTCAGAGAGAGGGGTGGGATGCCCCCATAGCAAGCTGCTTGCTGTGGGGGCACTTGTCAGGGGAGAGGGACAAGGAGAGCTGAAAAGGGACCCAAGAAAAGGAGGATTGGGGGTGTTCTATGTTTTTTTGCCAGTGTTTTTTTTTTGTAACACCACACTACGCTGTATTATATACTGTGTACACCACCTTTTTTTAGAGACAGGTGTTTTGCTTCAGGCAACAGAATGCTAAGATGTGAACAGGGGGCCATGGAAATTATTGGGATTTGGCTTGTTGAACATTTAAGGCCGCGTACACACGATCGGACATGTCCGATAAAACTGGTCTGCAGACCGGTTTCATCGGACCAGTTCGATGGTGTGCACGGATCGTTTTCCATCGGACCAAAGTTTTAAAACATGCTTTAAAATCTGTCAGACGGACACCTGTTCGTCGGACAGGTTCGATGGTTAGTACACAAAAGCATCGGACCAAAAACCCACGCATGCTCAGAATCAAGTCGACGCATGCTTGGAAGCATTGAACTTCATTTTTTCATCACGTCGTTGTGTTCTACGTCACCGCGTTCTGGTCTGATCAGATTTTGGTCCGATGGTGTGTACGCACATCAGACCATCAGACAAGTTCAGAGTTGTCTGATGAAAACGGTCCATCAGACAAGTCTCATCAGACATGTCTGATCGTGTGTACAGGGCCTTAGAGCTACAAGCTACAAGTATTTTTTTTTTTAGCACATAAATAATTTATTGTTTTGTCAATTAAATTTACCACAGCGCAACACATTTTTTGTTTAAATGTGCACCATGTTCCCACTGGAATTTGGTCATTGCAAGGGCTCAGTGGAGCTACCAATAGTTAGCAGCATCTCCACATCTGAGTAAAGGCTGGCTGGTGATGTAATTTGCATTCTGAATGTTTCCATAGTCTCTTCCCCAGTCTCTACCAGTTTAACATGCCAGGCAGTAGTTAAAATAATTCCAGGTTAGGGCTGTTATACCAAATATGATGGCCACTGATGTCATAAAAAGCCTAGGGAGACCCTTTACCTGTTGACTGGGTAAATTACTACCTAACCCCCCTGAGGTTAGGTATGTTGAATATGAACAGCATATCCCAGCTCTTTATCCTGGGTAAGAATAAATTCATATTTTATGGAAAGGAGATTCTGATTTAATTTCAGTATATACAAGAGCATATAACAGTCGAAAGTGTGAACCTATTTATGCTGATATGCCATTGACTTATACCAAATGATTTTATTTTCTGTCTTGGTGGAGGCAGTGTCTTCTCCCCATAGCTCTAGGCAGGTTTTCTAAGTAAAATTAACCAAAGTGCAATCTTGAGCAGCAAGATTAAGGCTGGGTTCACACTACTGCGAATTGGATGTGGTTTCCCCTCATAGCCAATTCACACATCTCCACAGCGGCTCTGGTGTGAATTTCACAGGATCCCTGTGTGGTTTTTGGTCCGTTTTAGGTCTGAATTCAGCTCAAAATTTGGACTGAAATAAGACCTGAAATGGTGATGGAGATGCCCCGGACTCCTGCTGTGAGCCGCTGTGTTCTCAAATGTGAACCCAGCCTGAAAAGAAAACAAAAAAGAAAAACATTTTTATTTTTATGTTGTATTTTCTGGTCACTTCTGAGTAAATCAAATAAATAAAAATGAATCATTGCACTTCATCTATCATGCAGCTAACTCTTCTGCAGGCATTTGTATAGAGGACTATAGCATCTTTGCATACAATGTAGACAGCATTATTCCACCAGTAGTGCACATTGTATGATTTATATAAAAAGCCAAAACAATTTGTTGGAATGGTTAGAATCTATGGAAGGTTTTACTGATCAATGTAACTACTTTGGGGAACTTTTCCTTACATTCTTGTGCTTGGACAAGAAAATCTCCCCAATGTAAACACAAACAACAATAACACACATTTTATTGGATTCGGGAAGGCTTCGAGCAAAGACTTGTTTTATTATCTGCATCCTGTTAGGAAATTGTGCAATTCTTCTTGCCTTGATGTCAACAAGAGAGAAACTTAAAATCAAAACCCTTCTCACCCTATCCAAACCTAAAAAAAAAAAAAAACATTTTGAGAGGAGATGGGTTTTATTTTTTACAGTGATATAATTATGAAAAATAATACAACTTTTAAAAGGGTATCATCATTTATGCCTTGGATAACATGAACTCTAAATACAGAATTAATTGTAATATTGCTTCTACTAAACAACATATGATCTGCCTTCTTAAGATTTTAAAAATAAAAGCTTATATTTTGTTTTTTGTTTCCACATAACGAAAATACCAATTTGCACCATTTAGTGATCTATAACAACTAATCCATATTTTATTTTATTTTTTAATAACTTGACTTTAGTAAATTAGTGAAGGTTGGTTCGTACAAGTTACTGTTTGTTTTAAATTGTTATTACTCCTTACACTGCTCTATTAAATAATTAGAGCAAGGTTTAAAAAAAAATCACAAACTGCAGCTAGACCATCAAACATGTGTGAATAAAATCAGAAAGCACTAAATGAAATATGATGACAATGATACTTATCAAAAGGTTATCCATTAGTTCAGTATTATGAAGTTATGCCATTCTTTAATAATATTTTTAATTAAATTGAGGAAGGTGATGACCCCAGACAGACAGTTCTGCACCATTTATCGAGTGTTAGCAGATCTTAAAATGTTTCAGTCAAACCTGTGTGTTTTTTAAGTTACATTAATATGTTAAGTGCTAAATAATTTAAAGGGGTGGTTCACCCAAAAAACTTTTTTTAACATTAGATTGAGGCTCGTTATGTCAAGGGGAATCGGGTGTGTTTTTTACAATCGATGCAGTACTTACCGTTTTAGAGATGCATCTTCTCCGTCGCTTCCGGGTATGATCTTCTGGTCTGAGCTTTCCTATTTGATTGACAGGCTTCCGACAGGCTTCCGACGGTCGCATACATCGCGTCACGAGTAGCCGAAAGAAGCGGAACGCCGGTGCTGCTCTATATGGCGCCTGCGCACCGTCGTTCGGCTACTTTCGGAAAATTGTGACGTGTCGGAAGCCTGTCGGAAGCCTGTCAATCAAATAGGAACGCCCAGTCCCGAAGACCATACCCGGAAGCGACGGAGAAGATGCATCTCTAAAACGGTAAGTACTGCTTCGATTGTAAAAAAAAAACACCCGATTCCCCTTGACAAAACGAACCTCAATCTAATGTTAAAAAAAACGTTTTTTGGGTGAACCACCCCTTTAAAGACTGAGTTAAATCAAATTTAATGTTTGCAGATCTTGCTATTGCACAGCAAAACTCAATAAAAGAAGTGTAAATTCTCAGAAAAGCCCAGCTTGTACCTGGATACCTACACTTGTTGGAAGACATGGACAGTTTATCAAATGAGTTGCCACCTTCTATTATTTTTTAATGTTTGCATTGTATAAGGCCCCCTCCCATATGAGCATCACTGCTCACATTTTAACATTTGCATTATGGCAGCCTAGATAAGATTTTTTTTTCAATATTGCACACTTCTGGTTCCCATGTACGCATTGTAGTTCAATGATGCAACATGATGTGTTTTTAGCCCCATGGACTTCAATCTACTACAACATTGACAAACCTGTCCCTGACAACTTCTAAATTGTGCATCTGGTTAAGGTGGAAATTCACCATACTGCACTAGATCACAACACTTTTGCGCAATTTGTTGATTTTTTTTGCATCTTTGCGCAATGGCGCACGTTTTGGTGATGCACCTTAACACACAGCAATGTAGTACTTGTTGCATAAATGTAGTGCATTGGAATGCAGATACATTAAGTAAGTGTATTGAGAGGCCATTTTAAATGAATGACCCTGCAACATGTCAATTCAATGCCCTTATATTGCTATTAACGTTCCTTGACAATTGAATGCGGCACGGTATGCATCCCTGGCTTGTGAAAAAAAAAACACTCTCCATCAAACTATGGGTCATTGGTTTGTGAGGTTGAATTAAATCAGATCTATGGAAAGGATGACTCATTTTGGGAGACTTGGTGTCCTTGGATGGCGTACACATGCTCCACACAGTACCTGGACTTACAGTTTTTCTCTATTGGTTTGGCTCATTTCTTGAAACAGAAATGACATTCTCAAAACAACATGGACAAATCTCCAAACCACTTCGCAATTGTTCACAACTGAATGGCATTTCTCATTCATTTAATCAAATTGCAAATGTCTCAGTACATGTCTCAATGTCTCAGTACATTTCTCAAATGATTTAGTACAAGTAACCTACATTTAGCACAATTTCCAATTGAATAGATCATGTTGATCCAAACTGATTGTCATTTCTCAGTCTAAGCCCTGGTTCACACTGGGCTGCGGGAGTGAAGCAGTGCGAGTTCAGCTGAACTCGCACGATTTCACTCCCGCCCGGCAGTCCCGATTTCAGCCGTGATTTCAGAGACATCTGTGCAGGTTTCTGCACAGATGTCAATGTAAATCGCAGGCTGAAATCGCAAAAAGTAGTACAGAGACTACTTTTTGAAATCGGTGCAATGCCGCAGATGCAGCGTCGCACCGATTAGGACGGTGCCATTGGCGTCAATTTGAGGCAAAATCTGCCGTTTTGACATGCGATTTGACATGCCAAATCGCATCTCAAAACGCACCAGTGTGAACCAGGGCTAAATGGTCGTTCTCGCCAAAACGTGTCAGCGTCATTTCATTGTTTAAGTCATCACATGCACAATAGTCTGTTCAATTGTCAAAATTATTCAGGAACACAATACCATGAATACCATATATGAATCTCTTGGAACATTTGATAAAATCATTACAGCAATTGACAGTCAGGTAAAACTAGAACTTGAACGAAGGAGGAGTTGGTCTCAGATAACCAATCAAACAGTGGGCCAGATTCTCACCGGCGTTACGACGGAGTATCTCAGATACCCCGTCGTATCGCCGTTTTTTTTTGTCTCGTATCTATGTGCATGATGCTAATCATCACTTTTGCATATATACGCTTCTACATCCGACAAGTGTAAAACCATTACACTTGCGGATTGTAGGTGTAATGACAACTCCGGCCACTAGGTGGCCTTTACGTTGTTTTCGCATTTGCATATGCAAATGAGGTAGTACGCCGATTCTCGATCACTTTTACGCCGCCCCGTCGTCGCGTACGTCGTTTTTGTTCGCGTAAGGTTACCCCAGCTTCTATGTGGAGTAACCTTACGAAGTACCGTCGGAATGCCGTTGGGTCCCGTCGGATGCCATGTTAAGTATGGCGTCGGGTCAGCGTCGGCTTTTTCCGTCGCTTACGTCGTTTTACTAACTCGTTCGCGAATAGGGAGTTGCGTAAATGACGCTCACGTCGTTTTGACGTCGGTTTCAACGACGCTTTCCGACGTGAGCTGGAGCATGCGCACTGGGCTTTTCCCCGGCCGGCGCATGCGCAGTTCATTCGACGCGGGGGCGCGCTTAATTTAAATACAAGCCGCCCCATTTGAATTGCGCGGGTTTACGCTGCGCGATTTACGCGACGCAGGCGAAACCTACGGAGCAAGTGCTTAGAGAATAAAGCACTTGCTCTAGTTCGATGCGGCGGCGTAGTGTAACTGGCTTACGCTACGCCGCCGGAATTCTTAGAGAATCTGGCCCAGTATGTTTAGTTACCTGACAGGTACTGTCCATTACTGTATTGTGAATGCTGCAAAACATGTATATATAGAGATTGACCATGCAGGACCAGTACAATGTCTGAACATGGAGGCACCTGGCCAAGTAGATGAACACGGGCAACTGCCTGCCCAAGGAAGAGGAAGAGGAAGAGGAGGAGGAGTAAGGGTGCGTGATGGTGGAATAGGGGGAAGAAGCTGAGGAGCACGAAGACACCATGCTGTCCCTAATGAAGTTTGGGCGACAATTATAGACCATGTCATCAACCATGCCCTCACAATCAATGATGGAATTATATAATGTATAGGACAGGACACTGTGCATAGAGCAACAAATATGTTTATTTACTCATTTGCGTATTCATTTAGTGTGTGTGTGTGTGTGTGTGTGTGTGTGTGTGATAGGCCTACAGTATTACAGTATCTTACTTCAGTGGGATGTTACGTATGATACTAACCATGACAAGAAAAATATTGTAGAAAATAAACTATGGAATAGTATGGAATAGTTTATTTTCTACAATATTGATAATACAGTTTACAGTAGTATTCCAGTATTACAGTAAAAACTGCAGCTTACTGTATGATGCAATTATCATTATAAAGATTTGAAGAATATAACCTACAATACAGTAAGTAAAAGGGTCAAAGAGCTGCAATTACAGTAGTGCCTCCCATGGAAATCTATCTAATAATGTTACTGTAACATTTCAGTAATTTCATAATTTTTCCCCTCCCCTTTCTGTGAAATACCCCCTGTAGTACCTCTGCATAGGGTACATGTACCCCAGGTTTGGATCCACTGGAATACTGACCAGTAGTATATTGAACTTGTGCAGAACATAGAACATTCCTATGTAGCTGTCTGTAACTGTATTGTATGGGGATGAGGCTGGCTTCAACCTGGCCAAGGGTCGAAGACGTAGTCGTAATTTTATTGGTCACTGGGCCATGGTGGATGTCCCAGGCCAGCGAGGGGGCAATATAACTATGTGTGCTGCCATTTCTGAGAATGGTGTGGCCACTCACATGCCCAGTCTTGGCCCATACAAAACACAGAATCTCCTCATCTTCTTGGACCACTTTAATTTGGATTTGATCCCAGAAAATGAGAGAGGTCTCATAGGGCCTCACCTACCACAATATATAATTGTATGGGACAATGTGAATTTCCACTGTGGCCCGCTTATCAGGGCCTGGTTCACTGCTCATCCAAGGATGGATATTGTGTTCCTACCACCTTACTCTCCTTTCCTCAATCCTATTGAGGAGTTTTTCTGCGCTTGGAGGTGGAGAGTGTATGAGCATCAGGCTCAAGATCAGAGGTCCCTGCTCCATGCAATAGACGCTGCCTGTGAGAATATTACAGGAGATCAGTGTAGGTGATGGTTGCGACATCTCTCTTGTTTCTTCCCTCAATGCATCGCAAGGGAGGATATACGCTGCAATGTTGATGGGAATCTGTGGCCAGACAGTCAGCAGCGTGTGGATGGACAGGAGGGTGAGGACAGTACCCAGGAGAGGGAGGGTGAGGACAGCGACCAGTGAAGAGATGTTAGGGCTCTTTCACACGGGTGGCCTGTTCAGGTCCAACTGCCAGTTTTTTAGGCGGACCTGAATGGGCACTCTGTGCTCCTCTATGGAGCTGCGGATGTCAGTGACATCCACTGACATCCGACCCGCTCCGGTCTGCCAAAGTGTGAAGGAGGAAAAACCTACTTTTCCATCCGTCTGGCGGATTGGATTGGGTGAACACGGACAGACGGTCCGTGTTCATCCCATCCCCCCATAGGAGAGAGCGGATAGCTGGCAGGGCAGTCCCTGTACAGTGTGCGAGGACCTCCCTGTCATCCGCCGGCTTAGCGGGGATCAATGGAGCGATCCCCGCTGAGCAAGTGGAGGTTCACATGTGAAAGGGGCCTTACAGTAGTTGTGAAACTCGAGCTTTATTTACAGCATTGTAGGCTAAATTTACAGTAAGGCCTCTTTCACACGGTGCGGACCGTTTTTCTGTCCGCTCCGTGTGTGTCCGTCGGCTCAGCGGGGGGTCCCGCTCAGCTGTCGGCGGACAGGGCGGTCCCCACACACTGTGCAGGGACCGCCCTGTCTCTCCTCCGCTATCCCCTATGGGGAATCGGATGAAAACGGACCGTCTGTCCGTTTACATCCAAAACGATCCACCTGACGGAAGAAAAATAGGGTTTTCTTCCGTCCGCAAAACGGATCCAGACGGACGCGGATCTTAGGCGGACGTTAGCGGATGCATCATCCGCTAACGGATCCGCTCCCATAGGGCCCCATTCTAAGTCCGTTTACGGACTTAGAAAAAGCGGACCGTTCGTCTGCACGTGTGAAAGGGCCCTAATTGTCCTTGTTTTTTGTTTGTGTGTTTATATTTCCATATATTATGCTGTGTACGTTTTCTTTTTAGTCTCATGTATGGAAGTTACTTTGTGTGTGAATGATAATTGTTACAATACAGTAAAGTAATTTTTCCTTGGCAGTATGAGTGCAATGTGTGATGTCAAACCTTGGAGGCTACTCTTACCCTAAAAACTTTTCTTATTTTTCAGTTTTATACACAATTGTATTCAGTTAGCTAGACAAAAACTGTACAGTAACCATTGGCAATGAAGGACTGGGCTAAGACTGAAAGGTGGACATGAGGGATATTTCAATGGTCCTCTGCCATAGAGATAAAACATCTAAACATTTTGGTTTCAAAAGTTTTATTGAGTTTAGATCCAAAATAACAAGAACATATCATAGCACACAGGTTACAAATGATATAGACATAATACAATGAACTCCATAGCTTCTGTGAACATGACACCCTCCAGAAATAGTGGCCAGATAGAGACATGTAGAGAGGATCACTCAAGACTAATGTGGAATAAAATGATATGGTCAAACCAACTACTAAAGCATGAAGCCGGGTTCCAAAACTGAAACAATCATACAAAAACTAACCCCCGGATCTCGGAAGAATCCCCCCAGCATCCCAAGTGGGAGCAATACTATGCTGGAGTGAGTCGCCAAGCATCTTCAGGAAAAATTAAGGCTTCGACACAATCATACACGTCCTATAAACACGTAAGTGTCGTGAACGTTCTGAGTTCAATGTACAAAAAAAAAAAAGAAAAGGAAAATAAGCAACCATTTTGAAGTATATCTTATATAATGGAACTAGAGTTCCTCAAGAGAGAGGACCGAGGGGAATAAAGAGGGGAGAAAAAAGGGAGAGAAGAGAAGAGGACGAAGAGCCAGTCTACGGTGCCCCGACCAGAGAAACACCTAATTGGTTCGATCTCTGGGCAGGAACTCCTGGTATCAATGAGATGCCCATGAATAAGGCCGACGGTTCCCAAATGGATTCAAATTGATCTTTGGTGTCAAGCAAAATACTAGCCACTTTTTCTTGGGACATAATCCAGGAAGTCTTGCGTATTACAGCTGAAAAAGAGACCAAGGGCTGTTTCCAAGCCTTAGCCAACGTAGCCTTGGCACCTAAGAGAATAAAGTGGATCAAGGATCGTGTGGATTTATTGGTATTGGGGATATAGGCGTTGAGGAGAGCAACATCAGGAGTTCTAGGAAGCTGAAGACTGGTCACTTTGAAAATTAAATTGAACACTCTTTTCCAGAAAGGTCTAATTTTTGGGCATTCCCACCAGACGTGTGCCATAGAACCCATGATGTCACAACCCCTAAAACATAAGGGGTTGGCAGAGGGAAACATACGAGACAATTTTACAGGGGTGTAGTACCATCTTGTGATGAACTTTAAATTGGCCTCTATCAGGGAAACATTTTGGATACCTTTGTATGCTTTCGCATATGCAGTCGACCATGATTCCAAGCTCCATTGGAATTGAAAATCGGTTTCCCAGGCTGCCATATAAGACGTCTTACTATCCTGAAGTGCAAGGGAGTGATATATGACAGATATTCCACCCCTCTGATCAACCGCCTCCCCACACCAACGCTCATAGGCCGTAATTCGGGGTGGGATGGGTTTCCCCATCCAAATCTTGTGGAGGAAGTGATGTATCTGCCTAAACCTGAAAATTTCCGACGTCGGAAGCTCAAGCTTTTGTTGACAAAATTTTAAGGTAATGGGACCCGACGCTAAAAAGAAGTGCCCAATTTGGTACAGTCCCTTGTCCAGCCACCACCTGAAAGCAGTGATATCTAGTCCCGGGATAAAATCACGATTGTTCAAAATGTGCGCCAGGGGATGAATGTCTGAGACCAAACTTGTATTGGACCGCAATTTGTCCCAAAGAGAAAGAGACTGAGAAAGGATCGGCAAAAGGATAGGAGGGCGATTCCTGGGGGGGATCCAAAGTAAAAAGTCTAGAGTATAGGAAGGGGCCGCTTGTCTCTCAATCTGGATCCAATCCGGTTTCTCAGATTTGGAATAGACCACCGAAAGCTGAGAAAGACGTGCTGCCTGATAATAACCAAGAAGTCGCGGAAGGCCTAGTCCCTCCCTCGATTTGGGCCTGAGGAGTGTAGAACAAGGTATTCTATAACCTGACCTACCCCACACAAACTTATTTACCTTCCTCTGTAGAGAGAGGAGATGGTCTTTCCTGACATTAATTGGGAGTGCTCTAAACAGATATAGCAGTCGGGGGAGGAGGGTCATTTTGACTGAGTGAATTCTGCCGAGCCACGAAAGATTGCCCGTTGCCCAGGCCTTTAAGTCTGCTTCCAGTTTTTTATAGGCGGGAGGAAAGTTTGCAGAGTATAACAGTTCTATTTTGGGGGTGAGATTAATTCCCAAATATTCTAAGCGGTTATCCCTCCATTGGAAAGGAAAGGAGCTTCTAATTGTTGCCACTGTGTCAGGAGTTAGAGAGACATTGAGAGCGCAGGACTTTGTGAAATTAACCTTGAGACCCGAGACCGCGGCAAAGTCATTTAAGACTTTAAAGAGATTGGGAAGGGAGGTAATAGGGTAAGTCAGGAACAACAACATATCGTCGGCAAAAAGGCCACATTTATGGGTTTGAGAGCCACACGAAACGCCCAAAATGTTCGGATTGGACCTAATCGCGATTGCAAGCGTTTCGATAGCGATCGCAAAAATTAGGGGGGAAAGGGGACACCCCTGCCTAGTCCCTCTAAAGATGCCAAAAGGGGGGGAGTAATGTCCCTGGAAACGTACCATTGCTCTAGGATTAGAGTATAGAGCGTGGAGGACCCCTAAGAACCTGCTGCCAAACCCCCAACATTCCAAAAGGGGAAACAAGTAGGACCATTCTATGGAGTCAAAGGCCTTGTGCAAATCAAGGGACAAGTGCATTCCCTTCTGAGTGGGGCCGCCTGCCCAATTCGACTGCAAGAGGGAGATAATGTCAATGGCCCTCCTAATCTGGTCTGGACCCTGACGACCTGGTATGAAACCCACCTGGTCCTTATGTATGTATCTGCCTATAAAGGAGGCCAACCTGTTTGCTAAGATCTTGGTTAGGATCTTCAGGTCGTTATTAATGAGTGAGATGGGCCTGTAGTTCTCCACCTCCTCCGGGTTCTTGTTAGGTTTAGGAATTACAGTAATAAATGCTGTATTGAGATGAGGATCTAGTGGGGCTCCTTTGGATTTTGCATTAAAAAAACTAGCCATATAGGGCGCTAAAATATCAGAGAATGCTTTGTAATAGGGAGCTGACAGAACATCTGGCCCTGGAGAGGAGCCCGTCTTTAGGTTTTTTATGACCTCCACTATTTCCTCAACCGAAAATTCCGCCTCCAAAACCTCCTTTGAAGGTGTGAGAGCCGGAATAGAAAGTTCCCGGAGAAAGGGAGAAGCACCCAGGTTACCGACGCCCCGACCGGAACTATATAGTTTAGAGTAAAATTCTTGAAATGCTAACATAATTTTTTTGGGATTAGCTGATATTGTCTGATCGGCGATTCTAACTTTGGGAAAAGAGTGAGAGCGAAAGCGCGGAGACAACTTGGAGGCCAACATGGAACCAATTTTGTCTCTGCGACAGTAAAATTTCGCCCCGCTCCAGCGGAGATCCTTTTCTGCTTTCATTGTGAGAGCTAGGTTAAGTTCCAACCTGGTGGCATCTATTTGATCCAAGAGGTCCTTGGAGGGAGATTTTTTATGTTGGGTCTTCAGAGTTAAAAATCTACTCTCCAGGTTTTTGATGTCTATTAGCCTCTCCCTCTTGACACGAGTGGCAATTTAGATTATTTTACCCCTGATCGCGACCTTATGGGCCGCCCACAGGACTTCCGGGGAGACATTTTCAACATTGTTGAAGAGAAAGTATTCCCGCAAGGATTTCCCTATATCCGCTACAATAGAGGGGTCACTTAAAATAGATTCATTGAGTCGCCAATGGGTTCTGGCTGAATTAAAAAGGGAATTTTGCAAGTGAAGGTATATTATGGAGTGGTCAGACCAAGAGCAAGAGCAGTCGGCAATAGAATGTCAACCAAACCGTGAGAATGGATTGATCTGGCTATCTTTAGACTGGCCTTAGTGGGGCGCGTAAGCTGTGACTAGACATGTGCACTGACAAAAAATTCGTTTTTTTCGTTTATGTTATTTTTTTTATTTATTTTTTTTTCGGAAATTCGGAAATTCGGGAAATGAAAAAAAAATTTTTTTCGTTTTTGTTTCATTCGTTTTTTTATTTTTTCGGAAATTCGGAAATTCGGGAAATGAAAAAAAAACATTTTTTTCGTTTTTGTTTCATTCGTTTTTTTTATTTTTTCGGAAATTCGGGAAAATCGGAAAATTATTTTTTTCCGTTTTATTCGTTTTTTTGCTTTTTTCGGAAATTCGGGAAATTCGTAAATTCGAAAATTCGGAATTTTCGGATTCCCGAAAAAGCAAAAAACGAATAAAACGGAAAAAACGAAATTTCCGAAAAAAACGAATGAAACGAAAATGAAAACAATTTTTTTTTCGGAAATTCAAAAATTAGAATTAGCATTTTCGAATTTTAGATTTTCGAACTTTAGATTTTTTAATGTTACAATTTCGAAATTACGAATATTTGAATTTTCGTAATTTTTTATTTGTGAAATAAAATGTGAAAATTCGAAATTCGGAATTTCGAAATGAGAAAATTCGAAATTTCGAAATTAGAAAATTAGAAATTTCGAAAATTAAATGATTCGAAGATTCTCTAATTCGAATTTTCGATTTTTTTCAGTTTTCGAATTCTCTAATTCGAATCTTCGAATTATTTAATTTTCGAATTTTAAATTTTTGAAATTTCGAATTTCGAATTTTCGAATTTTCACATTTTTCGAATTTTCATATTTTTAATTTTCGAAAGTGAAATATTCGAAAAATAAAAAAAAATGAAAATTGGAATATTCGAAATTCCGAAAATTGAAAAAGTCGAAAATTTCGAAAATTTAGAATTTCGAAATTTTTATTTGTGAAAAAAATGTGAAAATTCGAAATTAGAAAATTCGAAATTTCGAAATTTCGAAAATTCGAAATTTCGAAAATTAAATAATTCGAAGATTGGAAAATTCGAATTTTCGATTTTTTTTCAGTTTTCGAATTCTCTAATTCGAATCTTCGAATTATTTAATTTTCGAATTTTTCGATTTTCAGAATTTCGAATATTCCAATTTTCAAATTTTCACATTTTTCGAATTTTTGGAATTTTTCATTTTCGAAAATGAAAGATTCGAAAATTAGAAATTTCGAAAAAAAAAAAAAAATAAAGATTCGAAAATTCGAAAATTTAAAAAATCGAAAATGAAAAATTTGAATATTCGAAAAATAGAAAATGAATAATTCGAAATTTCGAAAAAATAGAAAATTCGGAATTTTGAAAATTAAAAAATATGAAAATTAAAAAAATAGAAAATAAAAAAAAATCGAAAATAAAAAACGAAAATCCGAAATTCGTAAATTTGGAAAATTGAAAATTGAAAAATTCGGAAAAACGAAAAACGAAAATTGAAAAATTCGAATTTTCGGAATTCCGAAAATTCGGAAAAACGAAAAACGAAAATTGAAAAATTCGGATTTTCGGAATTCCGAAGATTCGAAAATTCGGAAAAACAAAAAACGAAAATTGAAAAACTCGAATTTTCGGAATTCCGAAAATTCGAAATTTTCGGAAGTCCGAAAATTCGGAAATTAAAAATTCGTTAATACGAAAATTTTAAATTAACGAATTTCCGATTTTTCGTTAAAAAACGAATTAGAAACTAAACGAAATGCACATGTCTAGCTGTGACCCAGGAGGTCTATACCTGTCCAGGCCCTGATCGAAAGCAGTGTTCGAGTCGCCACCCAAAATCAGCTTGCCCTCCACCATCGGAAGAAGGGTTCTGAGAAGGGCTTGAAAAAAGGACGCCTGGCCCTTGTTAGGCGCATAATAGGATATAAAAGAGTATAGGACACCCCCGATCAGGCCCTTAACAAGGATAAACCTGCCCTCCGGGTCTCTGTGTGTGGCCATATGATGAAATTTGGAGTTTTTAGAGAATAAAATCGCTACCCCTTTGGTCTTGTTTTCGGCGTTAGCCATATAAAAGGTAGGGAAGTGAGAGTGGAGGAATTTGGGACTGTACCGAATCGGGAAATGAGTCTCCTGGAGTAGGACAACATCAAACCTCATAGAACGATAGTGGGCAAATGCTAGTCTCCTTTTCCTGGGAGAGTTTAGACCTTGAGCGTTGTGTGAGGCAATCCTAAGCTCTCCACTAGGAAGGTCTGGGTCAGGCATTGGAACAGAGGGGTGGACCGCTGTTAATACATACATCACTTACCCTTGGACGTCTTCTACAGGCGATTATGAGCGGCGAGCGCTGAGAAAAGGCAAACCATGAGCATCCTCCCTGGTCTCGTGACGTCCGTAAACTGGCTCGAAAGAAAAGACAGAGTGAGAAAAAGAAGAGTTGGGGAAACAAACACAAAAAAAAACATTCAATCAAGAATATTCAGAAACCTTGACCAGAAAAACTAGCCAGGTTCCTGAGACAACAGAGTCGATACCCTACCTACGAGGGTCGACTACCCGTCCCCCAAAAATGGAAAACCGCCTGAGTGGGAGGGGTGGAGACGCAAGGGTAACACCCCAGCCCCTTGCTGAAACATAGTAAAAAAAACAAGTACAGTAGCACAGCAACCAAAACCTGAAGGAGAAAAAAAAAAAAGGAAAATTTCTATTGACACACATCCCAAAACCCAGGAATGTTCAGGCAGAGGGGCCCCCTGGATACTCAGGGGGAGGAGCCCCTTCAGAACCTGAAGTCCCAGGGCAGACCGCCCAGAAAGAAGAGCCAAGAAGTAGCATAATGAACTGTTCATCCATTACTAGAGGAACCCCCGTCTTTGGACTTTTTAGGTTTCCCGGTATTCCATGACGGAGAAATTGGACTCATGGGAGGAGGGCGCTTGGAGGAGGACACAGAGCCCCCCGAGACATCCATGGGAGCTTCCTGGTGAATCAATTTTAGATGCAGCAAAAGTCTCTCCCCTTCTTGTAAGCTGGAAAAGGCATAGGCTCTGCCCTGGACAGAGAATTTAACTGCGAAGGGGAAGGCCCAATGGTATTTGATATCCTGTTTGAGGAGCACGGTGAGTAATGGTTTAAGGGATCTCCTTCTCTGGATGGTGAACAGAGATAAGTCCGCAAAGATTTGAACCTGATGACCGCGGCAAGAGATCTGCTGCAGGGACCGGGATTGTTTCATGACTGCTTCCTTGGTAGCATAGAAATGTGTCTTGACTACAATGTCTCTTGGTGAGCCATCCTTTCTGGGTGGGCCCAGAGCTCTATGGGCCCGGTCCAATTCAAGGCGATGCGATGGAATATTTGGAATAAGGCCTTTAATAAGATCCTGGATCGCTTCAGGAATGTCAGAGATGGACTCGGGGAGGCCCCTGACCCTAAAATTGGACCTCCTGGACCTAATCTCGAGTTCATCTATCTTAGATAAGGCCGTATCCAGCTGGTCTTGAAGGATCTGAACATGAGCAGCATTTTGGTTGGTGTGAGACACTGTTACATCAAGCTTGCTCTCTATAGCTTCCATCCTAGAGCCCAAGTTGGCAAAGTCTGCTTTCATTTCTCTGGCTATCTGAGCTGCAGTATTGGCTAATCCCCTTTCAAGCAAAGCTGTGAATTTGATGAACATGTCATCCTGAGTGGAACACTGTTCATGGCCATGATGACCCAGTGCAGGTGTTGCAGGCATGGAGGGGAACGTAGGGCCTAATGGGGACATGGAGTATCCTTCCACTGTGCCTAGCAGGGATTCCGTGGAGGCTGGGGAAGGTGCTGCAGGCATGTGGATGGAGCTTTGGGCTGCCTGGGCATATGAGAGGGTAGCTGGGGTGAGCACTTGCCTGGCATCTGGGATCCTTTCCCCTGTGGAGACGAATGGCTGTGCGGAAGCTGCAGCCGCGGCCATTTTGGATCTCGCTTCCCCGCTGAGTCTGTTAAACTCCGGCTCCAAGTCGCGCCTGGCTGCCGGTGCGGACATCCGAAGGGGTGCTCTATCGGGACCCCGATGTGTGTGCGGAGGAACTGGGTCCAGGAGAAGGGAGCTGTGCCCACTAGAGAGATCGTGGGGCTGGGGTGCTGCGGAGCTCCGTGCTTAAGCCGCCATCCCGGAGCTCGCGCGCATGCGCTCTGCCAAACATCTAAACATTTTGACTTGCAGTGCTTACACAATGCCAAAGGGATGAAGCATTTTGGGGGCACTGACTATTTGAATGAAAAATAAATTTAGTTTTGACACATGAGTGAAGTGTTTTGGGAAAGATATGAACTTTTGAAGGTGAACCATGGTGTTGTGCCGAACCATCCAGGTTATTTTGGCAAAAGCACCAAGAGAGCTGAGAATGTCTGTCTGGTCTGTTTCAAGAAATGAGCCAAAGTAATTGAGAAGAATCTTTGCCATTTTGGAGGCACTGACTCTTTATATGGGAAAGGAATATGGTTTTGAAGCATGAGTGAACAGTTTTGGGAAAGATATGAGCTTTTGCAAGTGAGTTATAGTGTTGTGCTGAACTGTAAGACTGTTTTGCCAAATGATCTTAGAGTTTTGATAATGTCATTTCGGTTTCAAGAAATGAGCCAAAACAATAGAGAAAAACTGTAATACCAGCTACTCCTGAGCCCTCTTAAACCTTTTCGGCATCATTCAGTGGGTGTTACGGTCTGTCTCTGTGCACTGGATGTTTCTCTGGAGGGGCTAGAGTAGATGGAGTAGAGGGACATTGCAATGCCTTGCCCCTCTCACCCCTTGGCTCCACTTCTGGCCTCATATTAACATTTCCTTCTCTTTCTCTCCGTCTACCACCACATCTCCACTTGGATTCTTTCCTTTTTCTTTTTCTGAGCATCTGTTTTGACATATTTCCCTTTTGCCATTGTTTAAGTGAACAAGGTGGTTTATTACATTAAACTGTTAAAACTCATACATTGTATATTTTGGGATCATTACCTCCCATTTCAAGCTAATGTGTTTGGTATCTTACCAGTCTTCTACATAGGCATGCAAGCTATTGCTGGTTCATTGTGGAGCTCTTGCTCATATTAGTTGTTTTTTTGTAGTGCAGGTGCAATCTTTTGTATATGCACAATGGCTAACTAAAAAATCTAATGTTTGTGAATAGGCTCATAGAGTAAAACTCTGTGTAATGAATGTTTGAATAGGTCCATAGCATAAAAGTCTGTCTCAGCATGTGTGAATGGGCCCATAGAGTGAAATTCTGTCTCTCCCTCAGTCTTAAATCTATTCAAGACCTGTCAAAATCTGTCATTTCAACAGCAGTGGTCGTAAATGCCCAAAAACTGCATATAAGAGGCATCATGGTTTACATCTAATTGTGTCACTAAGTTGCTTGATAAATGTCCATCTAGGTGCATGGAGGTGTAGATCTGAGGGCTGAACATTGCGCAGAATAGGATGTAGACTAAGATATATTATGTGGGGTTTCTGACGTACTGGAAAAGATGGAATCAGCAGTTGGCTGGTTCATTTTATTTGTTGCCCTCAGTTGTCCTTTAATTGGTCACAGAAATTGTCAAGCATGCTTTAAAATCTCTTGGAACAGTAATGCACACTTTTGCAATCACTTATTATCTATACTAGCTAATTAGCATTGTGGCCAGCGATCCCTCGATCAGTCACATCGTTAGCAAACGTTTCTTTTGGAAAATACGTTAGAAAACAAATGAAACATAGCACAACAGATGCCAGAAATAATGACTCTACACCTTGGAATCTTTATATAGGCTATGATTAGCAAGAAAACAGTTTTTGGCATCTCAAACATAGAATTCAGCAGCGTTCCCTAGGTCATTCATTAATTACTATTTGCAGAAACATGCTGTGCCCTGACAAGGGTGAGTGACATTAGATGGCTGTGTAATGGGGCAGCAGAGGCAGCCTAATTCACATACTGACTTATGAGCACCTAGTGGGATGACACATTTGGGCATAAGGGACCATCGCTATTTCCATTTTATCAGTACATACAGAGTGTAATTTTCCACTGCAGAGATCTGCTCAGACAATGCTTGTTTCCGTTTAATACCGCCTGTGTATTGCTGTCCAGGATAACATACTAATTATATTGTGTGCAGCTAAGAGACATACCTAAGTATACTAATTATATTGTGTGCAGCTAAGAGACATACCTATGTGTGTATTTCTATCTATCTATCTATCTATCTATCTATCTATCTATCTATCTATCTATCTATCTATCTATCTATCTATCTATCTATAAATATATATATACACACACACACACACTATATTACCAAAAGTATTGGGACACCTGCATTTACACGCACATGAAATTTAATGGCACCCCAGTCTTAGTCCGTAGGGTTCAGTATTGAGTTGGCCCACCCTTTGCAGCTATGACAGCACTTTTGGGAAGGCTGTCCACAAGGTTTAGGAGCATGTCTATGAGAATGTTCAACCATTCTTCCAGAAGTGCATTTGTGAGGTTAGGAATTGATGTTAGACAAGAAGGCCTGGCTCACAGTCTCCACTCTAATTCTTTCTAAAGGTGTTCAGTCAGGTTGGCAGCGCCACTTACCCCAATACCACACCCCAATACCACACATCGCCCAGAAAATTGTTGCAGTTACAAATGTTTAGGCATTCTCATGTTTATTTCTTTGGTTGTATGACACAAAGAATTGGAGAAACATAATGCCAAATCTGAGACATTCACAGACCTCCAAAAACAAACTGGACAGAATTATTGGCATCCTCTCAAAATTTTAAGAAATATTTGCTTTCCAAGTATGCAATACTCCTTTAATTTGTAATTAAACTCCCCCATATCAATTAACAGGGGCTGACAATAAAGAAATCACACTGGCAACCAGTTAAAATTGTGAAAAATGTACACAACCTTTCTGTTGTGTATCCCTGTGTGCCACACAGAGCATGAAGAAGAGAAAGAGCAAAATATTGTGAGAATGCGGAAAAAACATTCAAGCTGACCTTACGGGAAAGGGGTACAACTGTGTCAGTTTGCACTATACGTCACTATCTGAATGAAAAGTGACCCAGGAGCACTCCAATGCTGACACAGAAACATAAAAAAGTCAGATTGGAGTTCGCCAAAAATTAGGACAAGAAAAGTTCGATGTGAGCTTTTGGTCGGAAATTCTGACCGTGTGTAGGCTCCATCTGACTGTTTCTGTTGGAATTTCCGACAGCAAAAATTTGAGAGCTAATTCTCAATTTTTTCGACAAGAACACTTCTTGTCGGAAATTCTGATTGTCTGTATGCAATTCCGACGTGCAAAAAAAACATGCATGCTCGGAATCAACTCGACGCATGTTCGGAATCTTTGAACTTAATTTTTCTCGGCTTGTTGTAGTGTTGTATGTCACCGCGTTCTTGACGGTCGGAATTTTGTGTGACCGTGTGTATGCAACACAAGTTTGAGCCAAAATTCCATTGGAAATAAATCCACGGTTTTCTTGTTGAAATTTCTGATGGTATGTACGTGGCATAAGGAAATTGAAATCCTTTTGAAAGAATGTGCTGTGGACAGATGAATAAAAATTAAAGCTTTTTGGTAAATCCCATTATTCTACTGTTTTCTGAAAAACAAACAAGGCCTTTAAAGCAAATACAGTCCCTACCATCAAACATGGTGGAGGTTAATTTTTTTGGGTGGATTCTTTGCTGCTTCAGGCATTGGCTATGTTGACCATGTGCATTGCATTATGAAATATGAAGGCTACCAAAGAATTCTGGGGTGCAATGTAAGACCCAGTTTCAGAAAGTTGGGTCTCAATCAGAGGTCATGGGTTTTACACCAGGAAAATGACCCAAAGCACACTTCAAAAAGCACCCAGAAATGGTTTAAGACAAAGCACTGGAGAGTACTGAACTGACCAGCAAAGAGTCCATATCTAAATCCCATAGAGCACCTGTGGAGAGTTCTCAAAACATCAATTTGGAAAAGGAACCCTTCCAATCTGAGCGACCTGGAGCAGTTGGTGAAAGAAGAGTGGTCCAAAAGAGAGAGAGGTGTAAAGCAATTGATTTAAGTTTTCTAATGGGTGTGCTACCAAATATTAAATTGAGGGTGCCAATAATTTTGTCTAGTCCATTTTTGTGTTTTACAGGGAATGTCTCAGATGGGACTTTTCGTTTCTCCACTTTTTTTTTGTGTCATACCAATACAAACAAAATAAATAAACAGAAGAATGCCTAAACATTTGCAACAATTCTCTGACCAAAGTGGTGCATTGTCTGACAGAAACTCAGGGGTGCCAATATTTCTAGCCATGACTGTATATATAGGATATCTGTGGCAATGTTAATGTTGCTTTCTGAAATTGTATATCTCAAGAACCAAATGGTATAGTCACAGTAAATAAATGAAAATGTATTTTATATTTCCTACCACTGCATGATACTGTATATAGAATTGTTGCCGATGAGACTGAGCAGGAAATAATATGATTGTGTCTGTACACAGGTAACCTCTTGTGATCTGCTTCAGTAGTTTCTAATCTATTGTACATTGTGGCATACCTGACAGCTGAATTGTCACATGACTATATCTGACCCAGCAGCTGAGCATAGAGATAAAGTTGCAAACATTTTAAAATTATATACAGGGATATTTTAGAACTTAGCTGGTATTTTAAAAGGAAATTTGCTCTCAGCAAAATGTGTATCTAATCAGGCAGGCTACATAACATAACTCTGATGGAATTTAAGAAAACATAAAAGGTATGGATAAAAAATTGCCTTTTATAAAAATGACTTTCAAGCAAAGGACTTGTGGATGAAATACCAATGTTAACACTATGGGGAAGCTTGCCTTGCTTAGAAGTCACAGCTGTCAGTGATGTGGGTAGGCAAAGAATAGCTCATACTCCAAATGGTCTTGAAGTGGACCTAGCATCACACATCTGTTTCCATGTTAAAGCAGAGTTAACCCAACTATTTAACAGTTTCAAAAAGTCTTTATATTTATGGCATTCGGGGAAGACTAACTGTCACATTGGGTGTTCTCTCGACCAAACTGTGAAACCATCCATCAGCTAGTGTCATAACTGATCACATTTGCAGCACCATGGCAGAGAAGGACCAGGCGAATTTTGATCCATCTTTGGCTCAAGAGAAGTCAACCTAGTGATCAACACCTCTTGAACGGGAATGTTGGGAAATTTGCATTAGATCAGTGCAGAGGCGTAACTAGAAACTTCAGGGCCCCGGTGCAAGAAATTGTGAAGGCCCCCCCCCCCCCCCCCCCCCCCCCAAAAGCTCGATTTTGATACATTATTTTTTTACACTTGTATATAGATATATATTACAAAAAAAAAAAAAAAAAGCAAAAGCACATTGAGCTTCCCAGTGTATGACTGTGCAGGGGGGATGTGTCAGGACAATATTGATCATTGGAGGAGATCACACGCAGTTACCAGCCTAACTAGAGTACTGACCATGCTGTACGTTCCTGCCTAGTGGTAAGTTTTTAATAGGAAAACAGAGGGATTGGCCATATCACCAGGGATTTCACGTAAATTAAGCAATACATTGGTTGCTGATCCTATGAAGCAATCATAAGATCAATTAAATCTGACCTGGGGAATGGGATCAGTAACAGTGCTGATGGGGAGGAGGGATGGGATCAGTGCTGGTGTTGAGGGGGGGTGATAGCGGTTGTAATTGAGGGGGGGTGGCTGCGGTGGCGCCATCCTCCCCCCTCACCACTGATCTCATCCCTATCCCCCTATCACCTCTGTTGTAGAAGGAATGAGGGGGATAGGGATGAGATCAGTGGTGGGGGGGATGGGATCAGTAAGGAGGCACAGGTGGCGGTGGGAGAGGATGGCATCACCACTGTCACCAGCCTCAAGTACCACCATGGCCACCCCCCCTCAAGTACCACCGCTACCACCCCTCTTTAAGTACCACTGCTGCCATCCCCGCTCAAGTATTACCGCTACCACCCCCATCAAGTGCCAGCGGTGGTACTTGTGGGAGGTGACAGTGGTGGTGCCATCCTCTCCCACCACCACCTGTGACTCTTCAGGTGGTGGTGGGAGAGGATGGCACTGCCACCTCCCACAAGTACCACCGCTGGTGCTCAACATTTTTGGGGGGCGTAAACGAAAAACAAAAAATTGCAGCATCACTGTACCTATCAAATGCAGCCACTGTGCCCATCAAATGCAGTCACTGTGCCATGCCATCAAACGCAATCACTGTGCCATCAAACGCAGCCACTGTGCCATGCCATCAAAACGCAGCCACTGTGCCACGCCATCAAAACGCAGCCACTGTGCCATCAAAACGCAGCCACTGTGCCATGCCATCAAACACAGCCACTGTGCCATCAATTGTCACCACTGTGCCCCCAATTGTCGCCAATGTGCCATGCCATCAATTGTCACCATTATGCCATCAAACACAGCCACTGTGCCCCCAATTGTCGTCACTGTGCCCCCAATTGTCGCCACTGCGCCATGCCATCAATTGTCACCACTATGCCATCAAACACAGCCACTGTGTCCCCCAATTGTCGCCACTGTGCCCCCCAATTGTCGCCACTGTGCCCCCCAATTGTCGCCACTGTGCCCCCCAATTTTCGCCACTGTACCATGCCATCAATTATCACCACTATGCCATCAAACACAACACAGCCACTGTGCCCCCAATTGTCACCACCGTGCCACCTCTGTTGTAGGCACAGTGGCAGAGGATGGTTGCTGAGCTCTGTCACTCTTGATTGACTTACCGGCTGATGATGATCCCTACTCTGTGGCCTGGGTCTGACTCTGACTGAGTCACCGTGTGCCTTCTCCCAGATGCCTTGCCTCATGCCAGCCTGGTAGACTAGACACCGGGTAGGTAGGTACTCCACGCATGCCGCACAGGGGAAAGCTCCTCCCCGTCTTCTTTCAATTGCAGCAGAGTCCACCCTGCCTCTCTACATCTGTGTCTCTGGATAGGCGGGGGCGGAGGTGGGGGCGGGATGGTCAGTGAGTGCTGCCTCAGCTCTGCAATGTTTTTCTTTTACCAGGGCCGGGCGGCAGCGGCAAAAGCACGCCCGCGGCTGAACGAACAACACACAGTGCGTACCGCATCATGATCCGCCGATTCCGCTGCCAACACAACACTGTAACAGTCAGGCAGGGCCCCCCGGACTTGGCGGAATTGAGGGCCCAGTCGCAACTGCGACTGCTGCGACAGTGAAAGTTCCGCCACTGGATCAGTGCATGTAGTCAATTAGCTCTGATCAGTGTATTCTGACAGCAAAGATGCCCTGCTGTTAGAATACAATAGCACAGCAGAGAAGACTCCTGTATCCACCTTGAATGTGTGGATGGGGGAATAAGTTTGTGCATATTTTTTCTTATTATCCGACTGCCTGATCAAAAAAACACTGAATTACAGTATCTATGGCCAGCCTAACTCTTATGCCTAGTACACACGATAGTTTTTCCCTTTGGGAAAACGACCGTGTTTTCTTTTGGCCGGGAAAACTGTCTGTGTGTATTCTCCTTAGCAGTTTTCCCAACAAGAAAAACTGCGGTTTAAAAAGTGAGAACATGTTCTCTTTTTTCTCGCCGCGAGTCGCAGCATTTTTTCCCGCAGTTTTCTTTTGGAAAACACTGCGAGGGAGCACACACATGGCCGGTTTTCCCAACCAAAGTTCTCCTGGCAGTTTTACTGTCCGGAAAACCAGCTGCGTGTACAGGGGAAAAGGGGCAGTTTTCCGGGTGGTCTTTTGACCGTCGGGAAAACTGATCGTGTCTACTAGGCATCAGAGTTATTTTTAGAGGTATTTCTTTTACCTCTCACAGAGATCACAGTACTCCATCTGGCAATATCTTCTTCTGCTTTTACTCCAGGAGGAAAGCACCATCGTTATCCAGGCATTACCCTGTGTCAACATTTACTTCCTGGAATAAGATGCTTGTATAGTGAATAGTATATGGTATATATACTAATATACTAAAATACTAGTATATAGTATTTTAAATGCAGTTCTTGTCTGTTTAAAAATGTCTGACACAAATCAGCTCTTTGTTGCAGACAAACTTTTAGCATTGCAGTCTAATCACTGGGGGGGATTAGACTGGCAAATGCATTATTATTTTCATACAGAATTCATATAGCGGTATATGTGGGGTGGGGGGCGCTAGTTAAGTGTGACTCAATATATAAGATAACTAAATAATAGATATACTAAGTTATGTGTAGGAATTCTGAAAACACCTGTCCCTAAGCAGAATCACCATATAACCAAGTGCTCATATGTGAAAAAATAATAGATAAACATAAACATATGTGACCAGTAAAAGGATTTAATCACAATCCTTGAGTGGGTGTCACTCTATATATGGAACACTGAGCAATAGTATTAAATATACTAAATCAAATAACTTGGAATGCTAGCATGCATAAATCAGTCCATCAAAGAAAAAGTCCAATAAATTCCTGTGCAATCACAATCAGATGAACAATGTGCTGTTCCACCTTCACCAACAATAGATGTGAACACCCGAAGTGATCAATAGATGGATGACGTCTTACCAGATGGAGTTGACCCTTAATTGTTATCAAAAAAGGAGTCAAATGCGCTTTAACAGGTAAACCTGTATGGTTGGATGGATCCTTCTACCTGTATCCCTTATTGTCAGATGTTTCCCAGTCGTATATGTAAAAACAAAAATGGTGCCAACATAGTGTAAAACTGTTTAATGTAAAAATAGGGGTAACAGCAAAGAGCCAAATGGCTGCTTACTTTAAAAGTTGAGGCGGTACCTGGTCACGCACGTATCCATTGCAACTTCCTGTCCCGCTGGTCTGAGGCGTCAGTTAGGTGGAACGCACGTACGCCACAACAGACATGCACCCGGGACCTTGATGCATCCCACAGACACGCGAGCAAGCCTTAGTGCCGGGTTCGGGGCACTTTTAAAGTAAGCAGCCATTTGGCTCTTTGTTGTTACCCCTATTTTTACATTAACCACTACCCGATGGCCGTACGACTTTGTACGGCCGCAGGGTGGTTCTATTTCTCTTACTGGCTGTGTTTTTATGGCCTGCGCTCCACCAGGCCACTGGGGGGCGCGCTTGTGCCCGCCGCATCGCTGAGATGCCGATGCACGTGCCTGCTGTCCGCCAGGCACTCGGGATCGGCGGCTACAGGGACAAGACGTGGATCTCTGTGTGTAAACACAGAGATCCATGTCCTGTCAGGGGAGAGAGGAGACCGATCTGTGTCCCTTTTACATAGAGACATAGATCAGTCACCTCCCCCAGTCACCCCCCTCCACACACAGTTAGAACACAATTCAGGGTACACATTTAACCCTTTCATCACCCCCTAGTGTTAACCCCTTCAATGCAAGTCACATTTATACAGTAATAAGTGCATATTTATAAATGTGTCAAAAGTGTCCGATGTCTCCACCATAATGTCGCAGTCACGAAAAAAATGCTGATCGCCGCCATTAGTAGTAAAAAAATAAAATAATAAAAAATAATAATAATTCTGTCCCCTATTTTGTAAGCGCAATAACTTTTGCGCAAACCAGACGCTTATTGCAATTTTTTTTTTTTTTTTTAACAAAAATATGTAGAAGAATACGTATGGCCTAGACTGAGATTTTTTTTTTTAAATTGGGCTATTTATTACAGCAACAAGTAAAAAATATATATATATTTTTTTGTTTATAGCGCAAAAACTAAAAACCGCAGAGGCGATCAAATACCACCAAAAGAAAGCTCTATTCATGGGGAAAAAAGGACGTCAATTTTGTTTGGAAGCCACGTCGCACGACCGCGCAATTGTCAGTTTAAATGACGCAGTGCCACAAGCTGAAATTTCACCTGGTCAGGAAGGGGGTATACATGCCCAGTAAGGAAGTGGTTAAACATTTTTACACTATGTTGGCACCATTTTCGTTTTTACATATACGACTGGGAAACATCTGAAAATAAGGTATACAGGTAGAAGGATCCATCCAACCATACAGGTTTACCTGTTAAAGCGCATTTGACTCCTTTTTTGATAACAATTAAGGGTCAACTCCATCTGGTAAGAAGCCATCCATCTATAGATCACTTTGGGTGTTCACATCTATTGTTGGTGAAGGTGGAACAGCACATTGTTCATCTGATTGTGATTGCACAGGAATTTATTGGACTTTTTCTTTGATGGACTGATTTATGCATGCTAGCATTCCAAGTTATTTGATTTAGTTTCTTTAATACTATTGCTCAGTGTTCCATATATAGAGTGACACCCACTCAAGGATTGTGATTGAATCCTTTTACTGGTCACATATGTTTATGTTTATCTATTATTTTTTCACATATAAGCACTTGGTTATATGGTGATTCTGCTTAAGGACAGGTGTTTTCGGAATTCCTACACATAACTTAGTATATCTATTATTTAATTATCTTATATATTGAGTCACACTTAACTAGCGCCCCCACCCCCACATATACCACTGTTCATAATCACTTAGATTATTTGGGGAGCAGCTGATACTGATCTATTAATTTTGGCGCAAGATACTTCTTTCTTTCAGAATTCATATAGCGCCAATAGTTTGTACAGCGCTTTACAAAATGGAGGGATACAGTACAGTTACAATACAATTCAATATAAGAGGGGTGAAAGGGCTCTGCTCGTTAAATCGTATACTCTTAAATGAAGGCATAAGTGCTATAAAACGTAATTAATAAAATAAATACATTGTCCTGCTTGCAACAGACTAATGACATTATCTCCCTGTTTTCTCACCATGTTGCATTATTTCTGTAAATTCAACTTTAAACCAGCTGGTATTACCAACAATTTAAACACATTTTTGTTTTTGTAAATACTAATATTACTGTAGTAGGTTCAGGGTCGCTGATAGAAATCATGGGGTCCAGTACAGCCTACCCTTAACCCCACCCTTGGTCCCACCCCTGGTCCCTCCCCAGAACCCACCTTGAAACAAAGTGCAGGTTTGTCTTCAAGTGATATTTATCTATCTCCTAACAAGTGTAATGTGTGTAATATGTGTTGCTTTTACTAACAGACCTGGCTTTATTATTCTCCCTGCTTTGTAGAGAGAACAAATAGCCAGATTGCTTATCTCTGTACAGAGCACAGGACTTGGCTACAGCCGATCAGCATGTCCGGTCCATAAACCATTAGCCAGGACCTGCTGCCAAAATGTTGGTGTAACCTGTGACAGAGTGGGTTAGCAGCAGGCACACACATGCACATCCCTAACCCGGAGCAGGCTGAACAATGTACATGTATGTGAGACAGCTGTGTCCATGTCCATATGTGGACAGATCCCCCTGCTGAACAAACAGATGCTGCTCCATGTAAAAGAAGCCTTGATAACAAACAGCAACACAGGCAGGTTAAGATCATCAGCATTATGATAACACACAGGTAGCACTCAGTATTTGCTCTATCATGGTTGACTCCATCACAGTGTGCTACAGGACATGTTGGGTGCTGATTTTGTTAGCTTTTGACCAATAAGTTAACAAAATCAGCACCCAATAGCCATGTGATATGACACACTGTGGCTCCCCCTCTACTCCTAGATCCTGTCATCTGCTTGTCGCTGCAGTAGCTGCCCACCTCACACACACTTCTCACTCTCCAACTTGGGCTTGACTACTGAGTGTGGAACTGAGTGGAGGAAGATCACTCTGCCAGGGAAGGCAATCAGAAACGGCAGCGGAAGGTGGCTGTGACTTGAGCAGCCAGAACACGTCTCCCCACTGTGTATGCGAGCTGTCTCCTCCTTTGCTCGATTCACAGTGCTGAGCTCTATTCCCTGTGAGTGTCAGTTTTTCTGCCTGGAAACTGGAGATTGTCTATAGCAACCAAAAAGAGTGCCTTTACGTCAAAAGTGGTTTTAGACCAGTGATAATAAATTAGAATCACTTGCATAATTGAGCTATAGGGATTTGTCAGGAAATTTGTCATCAATTAATTAATTACATTATTACATTATTGAATCATTTGTATTATTATTATTATTATATTATTTGTTATAATTATTTATAGTTATTTATTATATTATAATTTATGATTTTGTGTTTCAAATTTTATCATACCCGGGATAGACACTAGACTCTTGTTTGGACAGATTTAAGTGAGTAATTCCTAAGAATTACAGGCCTACAATATAAAACATCAAATTTCCATGTAAAACATTGTACTGCTTTTGAGCATCAAAAATCTGACAGAATCATACAACCAGGAAGGTTAATGCAGAGAATGCACTAACGTAAAAAAAAAAAAACAATTAGACTTCAGAACTACTTTCAATTGACATTTATTGGAGAAAGGGCCAGAGACAATAGTGATAAGCGGAAAGAACACTCCTTTACATTTCTGGTCACCGGGAGAGTAGTGGGAAGAAGAATGAACTATAGATTAGCGGTCAGTGGGCAATATATTACCCCATTCAACTGTTGGTCCAAGGGAGGAAGAAGTTTCTTTACATTGATGGTCAGTGGGATTAAAAATGTCCTTTACATTGATGGTCTGTGGTAGGGAGAATGTTCCTTACATTGGTGGCTAGTGAGGAAGAATGCTTCTTACATTGGCCGCTAGTGAGGAAGAATGCTTCTTACTTTGGACGACAGTGTGAGGAAGAATGCCTCATACATTGGTGGTCAGCGGGAGGAAATAGGTGTCTTTCAATTGGTAGCCAGTGAACGGGAAAAATGTCCCTTATATTGGTAAACAGTGGAACGAGGAATGCCTCTTAAATTAGTGTTGAGTGGGAGGAAAAATGTCCCTTACATTGGTGGTCAGTGTAAAAAGGAATACCCTTTAAATTGAGGATAAGGTAAGAAACTATTTTTTTTCTTTACTGGTTCATATGTACGTAGCTATGTCATGTTGAGTCCTAACTACATGGAAGAGTTAACATTCAAACATCTTCTTATGTGATTAATGTTCCACATCTCTTTACAGAGAACAAAGAAACATTCCCATGAAATCTGACCTTGAAAGAGATTTACTCTTCCTATTAGTCATACACAGCCATCTTGGACTGTATGCATTTACCTACTGCTGTGTTCAGCAATGTTTTTGATTTGGCACCAAGGGAAATCACAGATAAAGAGAGAAACCCATGACACCAGCTATCAATGCAGGCTTTTCACAATGTTGTCAATTTTTCTTAACCTAAATACTGTGATTATGTTATGTGATTAATCAGTTATACTGTAAACAGCACTTTGTTGAGGTTTTCATTAATAAGTGGAGAGTACCGAGGAAAGGTAAAGATCATAAACAGTAATTGTGTGTCAGGAAGACTATCAGGCCATTACTGATTTTATGTGCTATATCAAGTTTTAGTACAGGGCTAATCTACACATTTCAAAATGCCACTTCCACTTGCTTTGTAGCCTAGGGATGTTGGAGAAGAGTCATATTGATGTAAAAGGATGTCTTGTATCGAAGCACAGCAAAATGTGTGTTTTCTGGTGTTTTCATCACAAACTATCCGGAAACCTTTCCTTCGGTGCACTGGAGATAACTTGCAGAGGAAATTAAATTGAAAAGAAGCCTTTGACCCAAGACTAGACTTGGTAACAACCATAATGTAGAGTAAAGCTGGTTTGTTAAAGTTTTCTTGGGAAATGACATGACAAGAACAGTGCAAGTTCTCGGCAGTTTAAATAAATATTTGTATTCACCTATAAACAAAAACAACTTCAAGTTTGTAGTAAAGAAGCTAATTAATACCATAAAATTAGGTTTGTTTTATATAAACTATAGGTTACCAATAATGCGTATGTCAGTACAAAAAAAAAAAAAAAACAATATTAAATACATCTCTACAACACGTTAATATTTCCGTTTTTTTTTTTTAAAAGATTATGCAAGCACAGAATATTACCTGTTGCTTTGTCAGAAATGCACTTACTCATTAATTCCATGTGTGGACTGACAACACAGTGCTGGCTGCAGTGAAATAGCAAGGAATGGTGGCAATCTGAAGTTTTGCCAAACTACAGAAAACCTCCACCAGTGCTTATCTCCAAAACATAGGAAGTATTTTATAGTTCAGGATAAAATAATGAGCTGATTAGACTATTGGAGATAACACAGGGCGGAGTGCTGCTATGGATTTCTGACAGGATTAACATATGTTTTTGCACTTAAAGGATCACTAAAAGAAAAAAAAAATAAGCTAAATAGCTTCCTTTACCTTAATGCAGTGTTGTTTTCATGTTCTCATTGTTCATTTTTGCTTTGAAGTTACTGTAATTCTGCTCTGATCTCCAAACTTCCTGCTTGTCTGGCTCCTTATGAAAAATCTCATGGCAGCTTTTCACTGTGGTCCAAGCTGTGTGTCTAAAACTCCTCAGAACAAATCAGATTCATTTTAAAAACAAAACACTGCCCTGGGATTCAATTTAAAAACAAAACACTGCCCTGGATTTGTTTGTTTTTGTTCTGTCTCTCTCTCTACTTCACATAAACACAAAACCAGTTTAAAAACGAAAGTGAAACTAGAGGCATATTACATGATTGAAATTTATCTATTTTTAATCATTTTTAACCACTTGACTACTGGGCACTTAAACCCACTTAATAACCAGACCAATTTTCAGCTTTCGGTGCTCTCACATGTTGAATGACAATAACTTAGTCATACAACACTATAACCAAATGAAATTTTTGTCCTTTTTTTCCCACAAATAGAGCTTTCTTTTGGTGGTATTTTATCACCTCTGCGGTTTTTATTTTTTTCACTATAAATGAAAAAAGAACGAAAATTTTGTAAAAAAATGAATTTTTCTTCATTTCTATTATAACATTTTGCAAAAAAGTAATTTTTCTTCATAAACTTGGCCTAAAATGTATACTGCTACATATCTTTGGTAACAAAACAAAAAAAATGTAGATATTATTTAGTCTGGGTGAAAGTTATAGGGTCTAAAAGCTATGGTACCAATTACTGAAAATTGATCAATTTGATCACATCTGATGTACTGACATCCTCTCTCATTTCTTGAGACCCTAACATGCCAGAAAAGTACAAATACCCCCCAAATGACTCCTTTTTGGAAAGAAGACATTCCAAGGTATTTAGAAAGAGGCATTGTGAGTTTTTTGAAGTTGTAATTTTTCCCACAATTCTTTGCAAAATCAAGATTTTTTTCATTTTTATTTTCTTTCCACAAAATTTTCATATTAGCGGGTTATTTCTCACACACAGCATATGCATACCACAAATTACACCCCAAAACACATTCTGCTATTCCTCCCGAGTATGGCGATACCACATGTGTGGGACTTTTACACAGCGTGGCCACATACAGAGGCCCAACATGCAGGGAACGCCATCAGGCGTTCTGGAACACCCATACCAATTCTGACATTTCTCTCCTACATGTAAAATTCAACACTTATTTGCTAGAAAATTACATAGAACCCCAAAACATTATATATGTTTTTTTAGCAAAGACCCTAGAGAATACAATGGCGGTTGTTGCAACTTTTTATCGCGCATGGTATTTGCACAGCAATTTTTCGAACACATTTTTTTGGGAAATAAAACAGTTTTGTGCTTTTAAAAAAACAAAACATTAAATTTAGCCCAATGTTTTTGCATAATATGAAAGATGAAGTTACGCCGAGTAAATAGATACCCAACATGTCACCCTTCAATATTGCACACGCTCGTGGAATGGCGCCAAACTTTGCGACTTAAAAATCCCCATAGGTGACGCTTTAAATATTTTTACTGGTTACATCATTTTAGTTGGAGAAGAGGTCTAGGGCCAAAATTATTGCTCTCGCTCTAACGTTCGCAGCGATACCTCACATGTGTGGTTTGAACACCGTTTTCATATGTGGGCGGGACTTGCGTATGCGCTCGCTTCTGCATGCAAGCTCACGGGGACAGGGGCGCTGTATGCCCAGAGTATTGCAGAGTATGCCCAGAGTATTGCAGAGTATGCCCAGAGTATTGCAGAGTATGCCCAGAGTATGCCCAGAGTATTGCAGAGTATGCCCAGAGTATTGCAGAGTATGCCCAGAGTATTGCAGAGTATGCCCAGAGTATGCCCAGAGTATTGCAGAGTATGCCCAGAGTATTGCAGAGTATGCCCAGAGTATGCCCAGAGTATGCCCAGAGTATGCCCGAGTATTGCAGAGTATGCCCAGAGTATGCCCAGAGTATTGCAGAGTATGCCCAGAGTATTGCAGAGTATGCCCAGAGTATGCCCAGAGTATTGCAGAGTATTGCAGAGTATTTCAGAGTATGCCCAGAGTATTCCAGAGTATGCCCAGAGTATTGCAGAGTATGCCCAGAGTATTGCAGAGTATGCCCAGTATTGCAGAGTATTGCAGAGTATTCCCAGAGTATTGCAGAGTATGCCCAGAGTATTGCAGAGTATGCCCAGAGTATGCCCAGAGTATTGCAGAGTATTGCAGAGTATGCCCAGAGTATTGCAGAGTATGCCCAGAGTATGCCCAGAGTATGCCCAGAGTATTGCAGAGTATGCCCAGAGTATGCCCAGAGTATTGCAGAGTATGCCCAGAGTATTGCAGAGTATGCCCAGAGTATTGCGGAGTATTGCCCCCGCAGAGTATTGCAGCAGGGATGGCTGAGCAGGGAGGGATGGATGGATGGATCTGTGACTACATTTGTCACAGATCCAGCCCGCAGCACTGGCGCTGCCATCCGCTCCCTCCCCTCTCCTCTCACACTGTACCGATCGGTACAGAGAGAGGAGGGAGGAACCGGCGTCATCAAATTACGCCGGTCTGTTTACATCTGATCGTGCCGTCATTGGACGGCGCGATCACGTGGTAAACCGCCGCTATCAGCGGCGATTTACCGTGATCCGTGACCCGCCGGTCACGGACATTCCCGTGTGCGCGCCCCAGGGGGCGCGCGGGAGCGTGACTCTGGAATCACGTTATATAACGTGATCCCAGAGTTAAGCAACCACCTTGCCGCCGTTATTTTTCGGCAGGTGGTTGCTAAGTGGTTAAAAGGAATCAGTTAACTTTTATGTCTCTATACCCTGTAAACAGTCATTTAGTGATCCTTTGACCAAATAAAACAAAATAATTCCTTTGACTTATTTAGTAGACCAAACATTTTACAAATAACAGTTATCTGTTTTTTTTTTCCTCAGTAATGTTTTTATAGAAATACAATTAAGGCATTACAGTAACACACAAAAAAAAAAAAATCTTAATTGAATATTACTTAATGATAGATATAATAATTCACAAGAACACAATAGATCGTAGCTCTAATAGTCGTACATTGTGTTTGTTAGTTTTACATTTAATGTATAAGAAACTTTACAAACAAAGAAAGATGCCGCGCTAACTGGTATACTTTTAAAAACTAAGCAGCAGCTAAAAGTGACAAATAACAGATAACAAAAAATGTAGCTGAGCTAACCCAACCTGTAAATAAACAAAACTTAAATAATAAACCTATAAGCGATAGTGATTAATGCACAATAGAGGTGTGATGCACCAATAACTGAAAAAAAAATAGTTATACCATAATAAACAAAATAATCCAATGAAGTAAAATAATTGTCCAATAATGTGCAAGGATAAAAAACTGATTGAGTGAAGATCAAACAGCGAAAATTTATCATAAATGAGTGACATCAGCAACAAATTCCACCACCAAATAGTGCTCACACCGTAGAGATTGCACGCTTACCAAACGGCAAGCAAAGTAAGCTTGTGGCTGCAAACCCCAGCCACGGCCTTTACAGGAAGACTCCTTGCGCTAAAGTTAGAGCGGACGGGCGTACATTAGCCGGCCAGCTATTTGTATCTGTTAATTTATCTACGATTTCTTGTAAGTATTTTTTAGTTCTATTAAACCATTCATGTTAATTGGATTTACGCTATGGTGAGCCTTCTTTATTCTTGGTAACCACGTAATTTCCCTGCACGACACCTGGTTTATTCCAAGCTCCCAGTCCTCCAGCATAGTCCCTGTGAAGCTGCCATCAAGGAGTCTTCCTGTAAAGGCCCTGGCTGGGGTTTGCAGACGCAAGCTTACTTTGCTTGCCGCTTGGTAAGCGTGTAATTTCTACGGTGTGAGCACTATTTGGTGGTGGAATTTGATGCTGATGTCACTCATATATGCAAAATTTTCGCTGTTTGATCTTCACTCAATCTGTTTTTTGATCCTTGCACATTATTGGACAATTATTTTACTTCATTGGATTATTTTGTCTATTGTGATTTAATGTATTTTTTTTTAGTTATTGGCACATCACACCTCTATTGTGCACTAATCACTATCGCTTATAGGGTTATTATTTATTTTTCGTTTACTTACAGGTTGGGTTAGCACAGCTACATTTTTTGTTATAAGAAACTTAAATCTGGTTGGGTTTCCCAGTCACGACCAGGGACCCATACTATATATGTTTTTGTTCACAAAAAAATGTGTATTAGCTTGAACAATATTATAACAGTCATAAGTTTTAGTTTAAGAAACCTTATAGGGTTATGTGAATAGATAAAGGAATAGAAATAGTACATATAAGGTGATCAGGAAGATAAATGAAAACAAAGGGAGGAGATTTAGATATACCATGAGATTGCTAAATGTCTGTCTATTCTTTATGCAGCAGTAATGGATTTAAATTCTTCAGGGTATTTAAACACAACCCATATTCACCACAGAGTGTTACATTTCTCTGTAGTTTCATGAGCTGTTGCCCTTGTTTCTTCCATGCCAAAGAGTTATCTGTTGATATACACTTTAATGCAATTCATGAATCTCTGCACATCAATGTACAGCAATAATGTGACATATCTGCTTTCTCTATGCAGTTGGAGTGGCAGTGGCACCTGGCAATCATTTACCTTGACATCAAGCAAATAAGAGCATTGCAGCAATTTTTTGAAAATTACCCTTTCTTCAGCAGATGATTCAAATGTTCCCTTTCAAAGCTCATTACCCAGGGAGTGGCTATACCTCTGCAAATAAAAGAAAAAATTATATCCCAGATAGCAAGGATAACTTGCCACAAATGTGTGGCAGTGTTGAATTGTAAGTCTTGTTAACTTGCTGCACATTTTTACTGGCAAGTTGTACACTTAGGCCGCGTACACACCGACGGACCGTTTTCATCGGACATGACTCCAGGGATATTTTGGTCTGATGTGTGTACACACCATCAGACCAAAATCCCTGCGGACAGAGAACGCAGTGACGTAGAAGACATCGACGTGCTCAAACAAGGAAGTTCAATGCTTCCACGCATGCGTCGAATCAATTTGACGCATGCGCGGGATTTTGGTCCGATGGTTGGGTGTACTAACCATCGGACATGTCTGACGGACAGGTTTCCAGCGGACAAGTTTCTAAGCATGCGATCGAACATGTCTGCGGAAACTCGTCTGTGGACCAGTTTCAGCGGACATGTCTCCTCGTGTGTACGCGACCTAAAAGAGTACTTGAAGCACAAGTTCTAGTTGACACTTTTTTAATTTGTAGCAAATTTTCATGGCAAGTCTCTAGCAAGAGCAAAGTTGCAGTGTTGAGTCTGCAGTAAGTGCTCTGCAGGTCACAGTGACCCCTGTGGTGGGATGACTATTGCACAGCATTACTGAACCACAACTTGCAGCAGACTTGCAGAATGTTTGCAAAGAAAGTTGATCTGGAGTTGTGCAATGTGGACTTTCTGTAATTGTGCAACAAACTTGTGAAGCCTGGCAAGTCTAGCAATAGCTTAGCAAGTCATTTTCAAACATGCAGCTCAATTGCCTGCTATCTGGGATCACATATACAATTGCAACAGAACCCATATTGTATTATAACATTATAAAAAAAAAATACCTTTCCCTTTCGATCTGCAGTGCTGCAATTAAGGCGGCGTACACACGATCGGATATATCCGATGAAAACGGTCCGCGGACCATTTCCATCGGATATGTCCGATCGGGAGTTTGATCCGATGGCGTGTACACACCATCGGATCAAATTCCCCGCCGCCGGACGGCGCGGTGACGTGGCGGTGACGCGGCGGTGACGTTGACGCCGCCACGTCACCGCCACGTCACCGCACCAGGAAGTTAAACACTTCCGCGCATGCGCCGAATCTATTCGGCGGCGGCGCGGCGGCGGTGGGGGACGACATGTCTGCTGGTAAGTGTACTAACCAGCAGACATGTCGGGCGGACAGATTCCCACCGGATAGATTTCAAAGCATGCTTTGAAATCTGTCGGGTGGAGAAATCTGTCCGCTAGCCCATACACACGAGCGGAGATGTCTGCTGAAACGGTCCATCGGACCGTTTTCAGCGGACATATCCCCTCGTGTGTACGCGGCCTTACTGTAAAATGCAATGAAATATGGCAATCTAGAGGCATTCTGTACAAAGATGGTATACAGAACACCCCCACATAAATTAATTTCTTGCTTGTGTGATTGGCTCACTGATATCCCCAGAAATCAGATTTTAGGCATCCTTGCATCCTCTACAGCAAACGTTTATGTTTTGGTGAAATACTCCCAATGGGTTAAGCACATCTAAAGGTATTTAGACTCTACCACTTTCCTCGTTGGAGCCTTGCAAGTGCAGCAGCTGATCGCCAATAGTCACATTCACAAACAGCTATTTCTTCAGAGCAACAAATGGTAGTGTAACTGGTTTCAACTAATTCGAGATTTTCCTAGCTTGTGACGGAAAATATTGATTATATGAAGACAGGAGGCGAGTATCTTATGCATTAATCCTTTCTTTATTAATGCTCACAGCAGATAGTGTAAACCAAAGTAAAACCATTTAACGTAAGTAGTAAAGAAAAAACAGTAGGAACTACGTATCCCAGCAGCCCTGGGTCTTAGCCACTCCTACTAAAGTCTCTATAAATGTCTCGTTCTATTCTGGATCCTCCTCTTTCTTTGTGTGAACCTGAGGTGTCTAGATCCAGGTGTATACTTGCAACCTTCCGTCAACCGTCGCTCCTTCGGGCAGTCGGTCCACGACTCTTTAGCTGAAGACTCCCGAGGTAACGTCCACAGGTCCCAACAGGTTAGCAAACTGGGCTACTCGGACCAGCAGGTCATCCGAAAACGGGGAACATCACCCGAACAGCATATTAAACGGGGACGATGTCAGTAGCCTGAAATGAAACACATGACTGTGAAAGGGTGGGGAGGGAGGGAAGATACTCGCCTCCTGTCTTCATATAATCAATATTTTCCGTCACAAGCTAGGAAAATCTCGAATTATACATCAGACAGGAGGCTCATATCTTATGCAAGTTCAAAGCTCAACACAATATTCATACATCATTGCGAATAAAAACATTAGCTCCGAATCATACATTATAAGACAGACATAGTGACATGTTCCTCCGGTCTGAAATAAAAGAGGCGGAAAACTGTCTCGGAAGACCAGTCGGCCGCCAGTAAGAGGTCCGAAAGGGATCCTCCGGTGGTAACCACCTTGGTAGCCATGGCTCCTCTGGTCGAGTGTGCTCCGAACAGGGTGACGTCTATGCCCGCCATAGCCATGGTTGACTTAACCCAGCGTGCCAGTGTGGCCGGGGAGACCGGTTGGTGAGGTCTCACGTAGGATATTAAAAGTTGCGAAGAACCCGAGGTTCGTAGGTCGTTCGTGCTAGCCTCGTAAGCTTGAAGGCACCTGACCACACAGAGTCGTGGGTGTGCCGGAAAAAAGGGGTAGAACACCGAATGTAAGTTGGTTTTGGTTCTGCGGACAACCGTGAACCTTACCCCGTGGGGTGAAAACTGACGTCTAGAGATATCTAAGGCCCTAACGTCTGACACACGCTTGACGGAGATCAGGCATAGCAGGACCGTAAGTTTGAATGACAGCAGTTTGAGGGACAGCGAATCGTTATCTTCCCATCTTGAGAACATGTCGAGGACCTTGGAAATGTCCCAGGTGGACTGATATTTGGGGTGAGGAGGCCGTTTGAACCTGATGCCTCGGAGCAGTCTGCAGATTAGAGGGTGTTTACCGATTGGCAGGGAATCCACCGGAACGTGGTAGGCCGATATGGCAGACCTGTAGACATTGATGGAGCTGTAAGCCCTGCCGGAGTTAAAGGAATCCGCCAGGTAATTTGCTACGACGGTGACAGGAGCACGTACGGGATCAGCCTGCCGTTGGTCACACCAACGTACCCAGAGTTGCCAGGCTGATCGATATGCCGATCGAGTCCCGGGGGCCCAGGCCACGGAGATGAGATCTCTAGCTGAGCTTGAAAGGCCGACGTGCGCGTCCGGCAACCCGAGATCAACCATGCTAGTAGCGTCAGTGTGCCCTCCTCTACTAGAGGGTGAACGCCTTTGGTCGGGTGGGACAGGATGTGAGGGAAATGGGGAAGAAGTCTGGGGTGGTCTATGGCCAGGTCCAGGAGGAGAGGGAACCATGGTTGTGTCGGCCACCATGGCGTGACTAGAACTATCGTCGCCTTCTGGCACGTAGTCTGCAGCAGGGTCCTGGGGATCATTGAAAATGGGGGAAACGCGTAGTGTATTCCCCCTGTCCAAGAGTGACGGAAAGCGTCCACTGCCGAGGACCCTGGATCCGGTCTCCAACTGAAGAAACGGGGCAGCTGGTAATTGAGACGTGAGGCGAAAAGGTCTATATCCAAGGGGCCCCAGAGTAGATTGAGTTGGGCGAAGATCGATCGGTCCAGGCACCAATCGCTGGCGTCGATAAGATATCGGGAATTCCAGTCCGCGACCGTGTTGGAAGAACCCGGAATGTATTCCGCCATAAGGATGATGTCTCGATACAGGCAGAAGTGCCAAATCTCTGCGGTAATGTCTGCCAGAACTTTGGATCTGGTGCCCCCTAAGCGGTTGATGTATTGTACCGCTGCAATATTGTCCATGCGTAATAAAACACAACAACTGGACCGTTACGCTAGGAAACTCTGAATAGCGAAGAACGCCGCCAAGAGTTCCAAAGCGTTGATGTGCAAAAGGGATTCCTCCTTGGACCAGGTCCCTCCTGTTGAGGTTTCCCCCAGGCGGGCGCCCCAGCCCCGGCGGCTCGCGTCCGATTCCAAGATAACATCCGGGCGTGAGTTGAAGATCGTCTTGCCATTCCACTCGATGGCGTATCGGAGCCACCATCGTAGTTCGACTTGGGCTTCCGAGGAGAGGGGAACTTCGTCCGCATATCGGAGTCCCTGGCAGGGGTGTAGGATTTTTAGCCTCTGGAGGGCCCTGTAATGCAGGGGGGCCGGAAAGATGGCTTGGATGGATGCCGCAAGCAGGCCTACTATGCGGGCCAGGACGCGTAGGGACAAGAACCCTTTGCGGAGTACCGCCCTGATCTCCTTGCGAATCAATGCTAATTTCTCGCTGGGTAGGCGAAGGACAGCTAGATTGGTGTCCACGGAGAAACCCAGGAACTCCATCTCCTGGGCCGGGACAAGCACGGACTTTTCCTGATTGATCAGGAAGCCCAGACCTAGTAGAAGGTTGATCGTCCAATTCATGTGGTGGTATGCTTGAGTCTTGGAGTAAGCTATAATGAGGATGTAGTCTAGATATATGATCAGACGAACTCCTCTGGACCTCAGTGATGTCACAACAGGTTTTAAGATCTTTGTGAAGCACCACGGGGCGGATGACAGCCCGAATGGGAGGCATGTAAATTGCCACGTGCGTCCCCACCACCTGAAGCGGAGAAGGTGTTGTGATGCCTGGTGTACGGGAACGGTGAGGTAGGCGTCCTTTAGGTCCACTTTTGCCAACCAGTCTCCCGGGACAAGGAGATCTCGGAGGCAATGGATGCCCTCCATCTTGAAGTGTCGATAGGTGACATGTTGGTTCAGATCCCGAAGGTTTATAACCGGGCGGTAACCTCCCCCTTTCTTCTTGACTAAGAAGAGGTTGCTGAGGAAACCTGGGGAGGAGGGGTCGACCTCGATAAAGGCTCTTTTGGATATCAGTTCCCGGAGCTCGTTGTCTACAAGGGCTACATTCTGTTCTGCAAACCGGATGGGGGGTGGAATCACTCCCAGGATCGGTAGGGATATTAAATCTATCTGGAAGCCTGTCACTGTATTTAATATCCATGAATCTGCCGTAATCGCAGACCAAGCGTGGGTAAAAAACATTAGACGGCCCCCCACAGGTGTGAGTGGCAATGGGATGCGTGTGATACGTACCGGTATATGGGCGGGAACGAGGATATCCTCTCTGGCCGCGTCCTCTCCAGGATCTGCCACGTGGTGGAAAGAAGGGTGCGGGTTGCGCAGTGGTGGAGTACTGAGCGGGAGCCTGAGTGAAGTGAGGTTGGGCAGCTGACCTCTGAAAGGGTCTGCCGGAGTTATAGCGGCCGGCAGAACGGCCCCTACTTCTGCCGGCCCGGGAAAAAACTCTATTATTGCCTGTTCTCTTGAGTGATGTTTGTGCCTTGTCAAGGCTGTTAAACATGCCCACAAACTTATTTATGTCTTTGACCAGGGAGTCGCCAAAGAGCATGCCCTCTGCTGAGGGGCCTGGTTCTGATTCTGCCAGGTGGGCCAATTGCGGATCGAGCCGCATGAGGATTGAGCGTCTGCGCTCGACGGAGCAGGCGGTATTGGCACTGCCCGTCAGACATATGGCCCTTTGGGCCCATCCACGTAATTGGGCTAGGTCAACCGCCTGACCAGTGGTTGCGGCTTGTTCCGCTAGATTAAGGATCTTGGTCAGGGGTCCGAACAGATCCAGGATACGGTCTTGGATGTTTTTAAAAGATCGGTCTATCCCTTTCTTGGGAAATTTTCCCGTTTTCAAAAGATATTTTGTTAAAATGGGGTCGACCTCAGGTGTCATGACCGCTTTCATGGGTATGTGGGGGCGAGGGCATTCCGCTCTCAGCTTGTTGCAGTTGGACCTCTCTAGGGGCCTGTGTGCCCAAAGTTCGATGTATTGGGACACGTGGGGAAGGGGTGACCAGTCCCCAGAGCGGGGGTGAGAAATGGCATCCGGGTTGAACAACGGTTCACCCATGGCATCAACAATATCATTGCCCTGGTTGTCAGGGTTGGCCTCCTGTAGGAGTGCCGGTGCCCCCGCATCCTCCTCTTTGTAATAATAATAATCAGACCCTGAGACCTCGGATTCATCCGACTCAGCGGATGAATCGTCGTCTGACTCGAGCACATACGAGTCTGGTTTGGCCCGTTTGGTGGGTCCGTGCCTCTTATGTGACTCCCTGAGGCCCAGGGGTTGAAGGGGGTCTGAGGGATGCGTGGGGTGGCAGTCCGTGTGGGGATCTGCTCCGAGCATATTCTTTACTTCCCCTGCCGGGGAGTCATAAACCGTCACCGTGTGTTTCCTCTTTTGGGAGGATTTACCCTTTTTTACGGTGGGTTGTGTGTCATGTGGCATGGGTACAGGTAAGTTGGGGGTTTGGGTTGCTCCAGAGGAGGGGGCAGCTACAGTTAAAGCTGCCTGTATGGAGCTATGGATGAGATCCTGGAGCTGGGCAGTATTCAGGATTTGTGCTGAATCCAGCACCATCTCCTGAGCTGTGATGAGGGGAGAGCCTTCTTCTGTCATGCTGCTGAGAATAGTCAGCGCTGTGCAGAAGGAAGGAGGTATGGTTACAGGGGTGGACTAGTTGTCGAAGACAGGGAATAAAATTCCCAGAAACGCTAGCTAAGTATGGCTAACTCTACCTAGTTGTTGGTTCTCACTGTTAGTATGCACAGGCTCTTCCTCCGACCACCGCGCCGACTGGTATGCGATGGGAGGCGGGCCTGAGGGAATTGTGCATTCTAGGGCGAAGTCTCGCGGGACTTCAGCCCTGGAGCGCTGATTGGATGACGCCGCGCGATGGGTACCGCCCCCTTCGGCCTGCGCGTGTCGCGATTGGACGGGGGGAGCGGTGTTGAGGATAGGGTACAGGGAGGCAAAAGGTCCGCCTCCCTGTACGCGCGAACGTTGTCCTGAGGGGAAAGGAGGAAGCCAAGATGGCACCTCAAAGCACAGGACAGGGAGGGGAAAAACAACAGGGCGCAGAGCGGAGCTGCCGACGAGCGCAGCCACAAGGTGGGGGCTAGGGAGAAACGGCACAGAGGCAGTAGAGTGCCAGAAAAAACTGCAGAGGTGACGGAAAGTCAGCGCCAGAAAGCCCGGTGGCAACCCCAGAAAGTGCAAGGGACCCCGGGATGATCTAGCTGACAGCTCCCACAATTCAGGCATACACTTACAATATATATATAAACAGAATTCTGACAATAGCTATCAGTCTACACAAATCAATGCACAATCAGCAAGAGACATTGCTAGTACTTATCTTATAGCTCCGCCGTGAGCAGAAAGAAAGAGGAGGATCCAGAATAGAACGAGACATTTATAGAGACTTTAGTAGGAGTGGCTAAGACCCAGGGCTGCTGGGATACGTAGTTCCTACTGTTTTTTCTTTACTACTTACGTTAAATGGTTTTACTTTGGTTTACACTATCTGCTGTGAGCATTAATAAAGAAAGGATTAATGCATAAGATATGAGCCTCCTGTCTGATGTATAATTACTAATATCCACCATATCACCCTGCTGCCAGACTTCCTCTATCACCTCAGAGACAATGAACAGTCATTTGCGTAGTTTTGTTTTTTGTTTATTGGGGGAAATAACTTGGTTTGGGGAAGGGATACGGGATGCCCATAGAACAAAAATGCTTTGCCATCATATTTAGAAATTAGAACAAAAGTAGATTGAGCCATGAAGAACCAATGCACCCTAACATTTACAGTCTCTTCTCCTGCATCACCCATGCAGACCATTGCCCCTCCTCTGCACAGCTCCTGCAGACTGCACATGTCCCAGGATGTTTCTCCCTCCTGCACATACTTCCACTATAAATTGTTAGTCTCTCTCTGTTCCACCCTCTATTATTGCAGGGGGTCTAGTGTTAATGGAGAATGGGGTTTTGGTAATTGTTGCTGGGAGGTATCTACTGTTGAGGGAGGGGTTCATTGTTGCTGGCTGCTGGAGGGTCTATTAACTACTTGCAGACCGCACACAGTATATTTACTGCTGGCGGCCGGTATTTGCAGGCCGGCTCATGTACATGTACATCATGCAGCCTGTTTCGAGTTAAGGATGAACAGCGCACCCCCTGGGGCATGAATCAAACTGCTCCCATGACCACTGTGTAAAGCTTTTAAATAAAAATAGTATTACACTATCCCCGTTTTTGTAGTTAATTGCCGTGGGGCCGTTTTGAATTTTTCCAGATTGAATGATTGGAACAGTTTTTTCACATAGGAGCCATCTGTGTTGGATTTATTGGGAATTGATCCTATTTGGGAGAGATTGTATTAAGAAGGATCCTGAGAGAATCTTTATATGCCTGAAGGTCAAATATGGCCACTTAAATCTGGTGAGCGCATTTTGATTGTCACTTCGGGTGAAGCACTTTAATATACACATTGCACTTTCTGAGAGCACGGTGGTTGGAGCTTAAATCTGGAACACAGCAATCTCTCTACCAGTTTTACATTTGCAATTATTTGAACTTTTTTTTTTGACTCTGCGTTTTTGGGATCTGCGTTTTTTTATATATATACCGTATTTTCTGGCGTATAAGATGACGTTTTAACCCATAAAATTATTTTTAAAAGGCGGGGGTTGTCTTATACGCCGGTAACCTATCATGCAGACTCTCGGCCAGCCATTTTTCAAAAGCCACGCCTTCTCCTTTTGCGGTTTCGTGATAGGCGGAACACTAAGCTTCCCAGCAGAGCCTCTGTTCAGTGTTCCACCTATCACGGGTGCCCTCTCGTCCTCGGTATCGGACGTGGCCTGACTGAGAGTCTGCATGATAGGTTACCGGCAGAATTATAGCCTGGCAGAATTGTTCCAGTGATTGGAAATAGAGAACAAGTGATAATGGACGGCCGAGGTCTGACAGATTCTGCATGTTAGGGATAAGGTGAGGGATTGTCGAGACATGCAATGGCACAGTGATGTATGCAGTGAGGCATGTAATTGTGGCACAGTGAGGTATGCAGTAAGGCATGTAATGGTGGCACAGTACGGTAATAATTTATTGATGTTTATATGGACTAGTGTTGAGCAGAATATGCCATATTCGATTTCGCGATATATCTCGAATATATAGTCGAATATTCGAGATATATTCGCTAAATACGAATATTCGTGATATTTTTTGGAAATGAAATTATTGCGAATTTTCGCTATTGCGAATTGCGAATGCGAATGCGAAATTTCGAGAAATGCGGAATGGAGCACTCTGATTGGCTCAGAATATTTGTGATATATTACAATATAAAATAATTGCGAATATTCGAGAAATGCGGAAGGAGCACTCTGATTGGCTCAGAATATTCGTGATATATTACAATACACAATAATTGCGAATATTCGGCAAATGCGGAAGGAGCACTCTGATTGGCTCAGAATATTCGTGATATATTACAATATAAAATAATTGCGAATATTCGAGAAATGCGAAATGGAGCACTCTGATTGGCTCAGAATATTCGTGATATATTACAATATAAAATAATTGCAAATATCCGAGAAATGCGGAATGGAGCACTCTGATTGGCTCAGAATATTCGTGATATATTACAATATAAAATAATTGCGAATATTCGAGAAATGCGGAATGGAGCACTCTGATTGGCTCAGAATATTCGTGATATATTACAATACAAAATAATTGCGAAATTTCGAGAAATGCGGAATGGAGCACTCTGATTGGCTCAGAATATTCGTGATATATTACAATATAAAATAATCGCGCGATATCGCTATTGCCGAATAATCGCATTGCGATTTTTCGGCACTATAAAATGAGCGCTGCAGCTACTCGGCCCAAGGTCTCTAATCATACCAGCAATGCTTTTAGACGTCGATGGGGATCTCTAGGATGTGATCTGTTCTAAAAAAAAAATAGAAAAAATTCGAATATTCAAAATAGCGAATATTCGCCGCGATATTCGTGTTATTCGCGAATACTCGAATATGCAATATTCGTAGCGAATATTCGCAATGCGAATATTCGTGAGCAACACTAATATGGACATTATTTACACTTGTTGTGCCCTTTTGTATCTTTCTTTCACAGTTGTATTAGTCACTCACAAATTTTTGGAGCTGCACTTGTAATTTTTTATTGATAATTTTTAATTTTCATTATTATTGCCACCATTTTCCACATTTCTCTATAAAAATTACTTTATTTTGTATTCTCTAGAAGGGATGGAACTGGGAGGTGGGTAGAGGTTGGAAGCATAGGACGTTGCACGGAGGTGGGTAGGGGCAGAGACAAGGGGTAACTCAGAAGGTAGAAGTACCTGCACCTATTCTCTGAGAAAAACATGTTCTGTCACCAATAAAGTCTTCAAAATATATAAAAACAAAAACTATCAGGTGTAAATTTAGCATTGACCAAAAACTGAAATATCTCTTAGTGGACTGACTTAATTCCAAATCCTCAATATTAAACCCCATTTATTAAACTAAGAGAAATACTCTACCAACATCTCCAATTAACCATGTAATACAAATTGAGGAACGCAAATAAAGATTTAAATCTGATTGGCTGTTATGCCCTGTACACACGATCAGTCAATCCAATGAGAACGGTCTGATGGATTTTTCCATCGGTTAACTGATGAAGCTGACTGATGGTCAGTCGTGCCTACACACCATCGGTTAAAAAAACGATTGTGTCAGAACGCGGTGATGTAAAACACAACAACGTGCTGAAAAAAATGAAGTTCAATGCTTCCAAGCATGCGTCGACTTGATTCTGAGCATGCGTGGATTTTTAACCGATGGACGTGCCTACAGACGATCTTTTTTTTTCTATCGGTTAGGTATCCATCGGTTAATTTTAAAACAAGTTTGAATTTTTTTAACAGATGGATAAATAACCATTGGGGCCCACACACAATCGGTTTGGTCTGAAGAAAACGGTCCATCAGACCGTTCTCATCGGATTGACCGATTGTGTGTACGCGGCATTAGGGAAATCTCCTCCCGGGTCAGAGGCAGTGAACAAATATTTCAGAAAATTCACCATCTCAGGTTGAAGGTTAGACAGAGCTTGCTCAGGAGAAAATGTATTGATATTCCATGACAGTTATATATTTTTTCTCCAATGATAGGGTGGATCTTATATTCCCTATAAGACAGCAAATCTTTATTAAAGTGTGGTTGATTTTATTCATATTTTAACAACTAATTCTAATTATGCCTACACAACCTAGTTCATGAAATATTGTTGAATTATACAAATATCCAAGGTGCTTTTGGCATTGGAAGGTTAATAAACACTGATTTACTCTATGGGTGGATATACTTTATGTTATGTAAATGGCCACACTGATTTGTATACTCTATTCATGTGGTGATTTGGTGCTGCCTATTCTGGTTTAAATAAAATATTTAAAAACAAATAAATAAATAAACACTGAATTACTAAATGCTGCTAATTCTCAGTATAAGGGGAAGCCAATACCATATTTGAATACACATTTGAATCAACATCGTACAGTTGCCTCTCATGTGAAATGTGGCAGTTAATTTGTATGGTTTCACGTTTGGAAATGTGCTTAAACGGCAAACTGTAAAGACAAACAACCCATAGAAAGACAAATCCACTAACAAACTCTATTTGACCTTTTCATTAAATTGAGGGTCAGCACCATCTACTGAATGACATTCTGATAGCTGATAGATGTGTACTATTGTGGTTTTCTGCTTGGCTGTATGTGGTTTTGCAGTATCCTGAGTGATGGGATAATATAATATTAGTTTTTGATGTGGAAAAGTGGACAATTGGATTCCACTGTTGGATTATGCTACCTTTTTTATTAACACGGGTTCCCTTTTTAATGTGTTAAGAGAAATTCCTATTTGTTTAAAATAATGCATTGGACCAATCAAGATTGAAACAAAAAGTCAAGCTAGAAATTAAAAATGTGTCCCTTTTTTATTTTTATTTCAAATGAAATATATTTCCAGATCAGCTTCCTGAAGAAAAATGGGCTATAAATGAATGCTGGCAAAATATAGTGTTGTAGTTGTGCTTATACCATTTAGGCTTGGCAAAAATCAGAAGGAAAACAAATTTTAGTTTTACCTTTTCAAACAGCATATGGTAACTGATAACTTAGTATAAATGTACAAATGGTTTTTAGATTAACAATGCTTAAAAGTTTGTGAAAAGAATGTATAATAAGCTACAGTACATCAGAAATGGTGACAACACAGTTTATATGACTATGACCACAAAATACACAAGGGTGCAAACATGTTTCCTTTTTAAATCAAAAGCAATGTAAATGGAAACAATTTCTGGGAAAATCTCAAATGCTATTTCTTTCTGCAAAAAAATACATTATACTCGAAAATAAGTATGTTAATTGCTTAATTAGTGTGCCCCTGAGTATGAGCTACTGTGAGATCCCGTGCCAGAAGCTTGCTTTTAGGTGCATTATATTAGGACCCGATTGGATGCTTCTAAGATCATTCATTGACAGGTGCATTTGACATGCAGTTAAAGCGGCGGTTCACCCTAAATATAAGCTCTCCCATGTGATCCAGCATATTGGCGTCAGCGCCAGTATGCTGTTTTTTTTTTTTTTTAAATCCCCCACTTACTGTATTATGTTGAATTTTAAATTCTTTCCCCCGCGGTGGACGGCTCTAGTATAGCGCGTCACATCTTACGAAAATACCCGATAAGGACTTGGGTAATCTCGGCGAAAATGCGGCGCCTGCGCACAGACCTAGGAGCTGACTGCGCAGGCGCCGTATTTCTCCGAGTCCTATTCCGGCGTTTTTCGGAGGGCGTGACGCGCCATAGCCGTAGGACTAGGAGAAATACGGCGCCTGCGCAGTCAGCTCCTAGGTCTGTGCGCAGGCGCCGCATTTTCGCCGAGATTTCCCGAGTCCTTATCGGGTATTTTCGTAAGATGTGACGCGCTATACTGGCGCCGTCCACCACGGGGGTAAGAAATTAAAATTTAACATAATACAGTAAGTGGGGGATTTAAAAAAAAAAAAAAACAGCATACTGGCGCTGACGCCAGTATGCTGGATCACATGGGAGAGCTTATATTTAGGGTGAACCACCTCTTTAACTTCCTTCTGACCTGCATTTGATTTCCTAAGATTGGTCCATCTACTTCAAGTTTCTCTTGCATTCCTCTTAACTTATATAATCAAAGAAACTGTTCTGAGAAAAACTCCATAATTGCATGCCTTTTGGCATCTGCTATGGACTGTTTTTTGCCAGATTTTAGATTTGTTAACCAGTGAGCCCTTTAATCAGATTTGCACTGAAATGCATGAGTTGTATTGGTAGTAAACTCAAATGTGTGGGACACAATTACTACATTTTTATTACACTTATTTATTGTACTTCTTCTTCTTGTGCTACATGGGCAATATTTAGTAACTCAATTGTGTTACTGAAATCACTAGTGAATAATCCTAAAGGGACAAATAAATTCACCAGTTTAACTTTGTACTATTTGAGTAAAAATAATGTACAAGTCTAGCTTTTGGGTCATCCAAATCAATTTCCTTTCAGATTTTTTTTATTTTTCCCTCTCTGAAATATACTAGTACATGCATTTTGTCTACTGCATTCCCAAAAACTGAACAGTGCTAGACTTCAATCACCTTGCTGGGATGACATCAGAACCCAAGCACTTACTCTAGCACATGTTTTCAGAATGCAATTGCTGTTGCCTTTAGAGAAGACCAAGTAAAATGTCAGCACCAGAATATAAAATGATGCTGGCTTATTTGAGCCAGAGAGCTCTAGTTTCTGCAATGTAAATCTAAGTCTAAAGCTAATCAAAGTAGGACTGGACATTGGAAAATGCTTTTGGAGACTTGTGCCCGTACACACGATCGGAAATTCCGACAGCAAATGTCCGATGTGAACTTTTGAATGGAAATTCAGACCATGTGTATGCTCCATTGGACTATTGCTGGCGGGATTTCCACCAGCAAAAGATTGAGAGCTGGTTTGAATATTCTGATCGGAACAAAGGTGAAACTCAAAGTTAAATTGTATATCAAAATGTTTAGAACAGCTTGTTCATTTGCCATAGTACATACTGTATATTTACTCTATTTCAGCACTTAGTTCTCTTCATTAAAAATGCATGCATCTTTTTGCTCTAATAATTTTGAAAAAAATAATTCCAGGTGAATATTAACAATCTGCTCAGCAGCACATAGTGAACTAACAAAAGACCCATTGGACCCCTTACCAGGCCAGTCAGGGCATAGTGTATGCAACTGCCCTTCTGGTAGGAAGCTTCCTTATCCGTATTACTAAGGGGAACAGTATAGGAAGAATCCAGTAAGGATCCCAGTTTTACTTATATGCAGAGGGCTAGGTATTATAGGACAAAGGTCATAATAAGGAAGCACACTACACTTGATTTTGCCTGTGTTTGCCACTGTGCTGCAATGCATGATAATGGAAATTACATTATTGTCTATGGTGCCCATTCATATCAATCCAACATGATGCAGTGCGATTTATGAAAAGGTTCAGGCCCATCCATTGGTGCAGCATAGTGCCTTTTTGACTTCAATGGAAGCACATTAAATGACTTAGGAGCTTTGGCAAATGGCTTAGGAGCTTTGTAGTAGGGGTAGGCAGAAGCTGATTGAAAACAAAAGTGAGGTGGACCTTTAAGTAACTAATCATTTTATTCCTTATTAGGTTCCTCCCACCTAGTGACTCAGATCATTTGTCAAATATGGCATTGCTACATCTAGGTAGTGACATCACCAATATCCCTGGCACCTTTATTACCTTAAGTTTTTGGCAAAGAAAACTCCTGGCCAATAGCTGAAAGGAGCTGGGAATAGAGGCTTGTGCAGGAAGCTGTCACATTCATAATAGCTTCCCAGCATAGACATATCCCACACTGATCACTGGTGTACCTCTGAATGTCAGCTCAGAACTGGCTTTAATTCCCGCCAGTTTACTAGATTGTAAACTGGCAGCAATTTGTCAAGAATGTGTTTCTCCTATAGCGATAGGTTCTTAGGCCACGTACACACGGCAAATAAATCCGATCAAATCGGTCTGACAGACCGTTTTGATCGGATTCGTCTGCTGGGGTATATTGGTTTGATCGTGTGCACACGAACAAACCAAAATCCCCGACAGCAGACAGCGCGGTGACGTGGCGGTGACGTTGACGCCGCCACGTCACCGTCACCAGGAACTAAAACACTTCCGCGCATGCATCGAATCCATTCGACTCATGTGCGGGCAGATATGTCTTAAATGCTTTAAAATCTGTCTGCTGGAAAAACCTGTCTGTCCGCCCGTACACACGATCAAATTTGTCTGCTGAAACGGTCCGTCGGACCGTTTCCAGCAGATAGATTCGATCGTGTGTACGCGGCCTTAAAGTGGTGGCATTTAGAACTACCTAAATTTGGCGGTAATGTTACTGAAATAGGTTTAAATGCTTGCCTGAATTAGGGGCAGGACATTCTAAATGGATATAACACCAGAAATGTGTTGTAACAGCTTTGTTGATCTCCCCCCAACTTGCCTGGGGGAAACCATCTCAGGAAAGCAAATGAATATTATATTTAGTATTTTTGCTTCTTGAAGATCACGTAAAATGTTCTGTTCGCTGTTTAAAATGTTTGTCCCCACATAATTAAAATTAGCTTTCTGAAACAATAGAACAAAATCTGTATTAACTATTTAGAAAAAACTGTGATCTTGAATGACTTTCAATAGTAGCAAGTAGAGGTTATTATGTACGACACATTGCAACTTACTATAAACCAGGGTAAAGACATTTCTTGAGTATTTGCAATATCTCCTGCGTGTATATTTTGCTGCGTGAGCACTCAGGAGTTTCATCTTCTTTTCCAGAGCCATACAGTCCCGCTGTCTGGGTCATGATGTTTGTCATGTGTCTTACCGTGGTTGCTGTGACTGTTTTCATCTTCGAGTATTTCAGCCCTGTTGGATATAACCGAAGCCTCTCCACAGGAAAGTGTAAGTACTTGAGCTCTGCTATACTATTCTCCCCTTTAACACTTCAACTGTTTCCTGTACTACTGTTCACCTGTTCTTAAAGAAGATCTCTGTTCTGATTAAAATGTACGTATAAAAAAGAGAATATTGCTAAAAAATGAAGAGTGATAACAAAAATAATCTTAAACAATCAACTTAAAATAAACCTGTCCAAAAGTAAGAGTCTTGCCTAAGAGTGGACACTGTAAGATGCTTAATATCACATTTGTAATAGGTGTTGCTTTAAATGCCTTTAAATCAGTACAGAGTTAATCATAAATGGGGAACTATAATTATTGTTTTCATTCGATGCCTGTGTTTACATTCATATGTGTATGTGTATTTTAATTTTTTTATTTAAATGTATTTTTATTAAATGTAAAAAAAAAATTGCACTTTTTTTTTCATTTAACCTTATTGCTATCACATTGGATCAGGTACTCTTTATGAAGACACCAGGGATCTATTATACCCCTAATGCCTCCCTCACCTCTGCTCTAGCAGATCAAGTGCAGGACTATATGTGGTTTTCTGTGCATCCAGCTTTTTATGCAGGATTTTGACAGGTCTGAACTTGGAAATGCTGAGTGCTTCTAGTTTCATAATTCACAGGGTAGATTGGGGAATAGATGTTCCCAGAACTCCTCCTGCTATCTATCCCGACAGAATTTGTTGTCGGTAGAGAAACATTACTTGCAAGCCAAACAGAAGTGATCAGGTGGCATTGCAGCTGCCCAGATCACTTTTATAGTAGTGGTTACATAAAACTGATACAAGCTCATGGCTGCTACTGCGGCCTTGAGCTTGTTTTAACCTCTTCAAAACTTGGACCCACTAGACACATCCAAAGAGCTAAACAAGGGAAAATCCACTAATTAAAGTCATGTGCCATATGAAACTATTAACAGAGCAGAATAAAAATGTATTTTGTAACAGTCAGATAACAATTAAATGTATATTTTTTCATTCAAGTTATTTTCCAAATGAAGAGTAAGTACTGAGCTTGCGTAGGGAAAAAGTGATATCTGGGCCATTGAGGTGTACTTTTTGACACAGCCAGGTGCCTGATAAAAGTTAATTTATTCATTGGTCCACTGACAACACAAATTCAATATAGAATATTTCATAGTTACATAGTTAGTCAGGTTGAAAAATGACACAAGCCAATCTAATTTATTTATTTGCAATATTTAGTATTTGTGTGATTAAAAAAAAAGAATTGTGGAACATCGCAAAGAAAAGTATCTATACAACATACATCATATTCCCCTGAAATCATGATAACTGACAGCACTAAGAAAAGTAAAAGTAAATACCCTGATACAGCACAGGGGTCAGGTACTGCAGTTAATGTCTGAATAATGCATATGTGCAAGGCTGTTAGAGGTATTCTTTATAAGTGAATGTGTTTTTTAACTGCACAGAAAACATTGTTTGCAATGCTGTCATGGTATATGGCCGGTTTAAATGACCAATAGTACTTTTTTTTCCCTTTTTATTTCTCTAGTTATTTATTAATTTATTTATGTATTTATTTATTTTTATTTTTTATTATCTCTCTTAAGCTACTTTTATGATGTCCTTTTTTCATAGTGTCCTTTATTTAAGCTCTGTGTTCCTTGTTCTGTATTTTTGTGACATTGGATACTTTCTGTAACATTAAACTGAAAATTTTGTAACAGTGCTAGTGTCATCTCACAGTATGCTATGTCATATAACTATCTTTAATAGTCGCAAAGTGCTGTCTGCTTCCACAGCTTTTAGCAAATACAACTTCCCACAGTAGTCACTTTTTAAGATTTTTCAGTATTTACTTTTCAACAGAGATCCTACTGTACAAGAAGCGGTCTGGAAAAAAGGTTCTTCTTGAGAATGGCAATTGCATAGTCCTCTGTGATGCTTTCTATTAGGTCAACTACTTATAGAATTATTATATAAAACACAGGTGGCCTTGCTTATTTACACCTTTAAAAGCACAGTCACGTTTTATTTATATGATGTCTAGATATAAGGTATTGTTTAAAATATTTTCAAAGATCTATGTTTTAAATGTTTATATATTTTTGGTAGAAGTAGTTTAAAGTGAAAGAAAGAAAAATATTTTATGGAGAATTAAAATCTGTAAAGTGTTGTTTTGTACTAATAGTGCCAAAACTACAACTTAACTGTCTATACATAATCAATCAAATGTAGTTTTAACTTAATATAATATAAATTACACAACTTTATTCAAATGAATCTATCAGATCCTTAAAATTGGAAAAAGAAGTGTCTGTAAAAGAAGACATATGAGTATAATGCTTACCTGTTCTGCCATCATTGCTGCCGATCTACTTACAGTTGAAGAGCTACCGCTGATGAAACATATTGTATTGAGATCATTATTAAATAGGATGATAATCATTAAAATAATAAGGGGGCTAAAATCCAACTCAGAATGGGCTATTCTAAAGTTAAATCCATATCCTATGGACAAATTGACATTTCAATATGGGCAGCACAGTGGTTAACATTTCTACATAGCAGTTCTGGGTTGTTGGTTTTAATCCCAACCATGGCACTACTTGCTTGAAGTTTGCATGTCCTCCCTGTCCTCCCTGTGCCTGAATGTGTTTTCTCCCATACTCCAAAGACATACTGGCAGGTCAAGTAGCTCCTGTCTAAATTTGGCCTAGCATGTGTATGTGAGTTGAGGACTTTAAATTGTAAGCTCCTTGAGGGCAGGATCTGATGCAAATGTATAATAAATACATTAATATGTAAATTGACCGTGCTGTACCTGTAATACAAAATAAATAAATTGCAATATGAGTGTTAAAACAAATATGTACTTTGCAAACACAGGGTTTGTATTTGCAATGCATGGTGCAACAGATTCGGTGTCAATATACCTTTGATTGCACTTTGTTGTGAAGAATTATATTACACAGTATGCTACTGGATATCCAGTGGAAAGCTGGGAGGATGAGGCATGCCATAGAACTTATTTTCAAGTCATTTAGCACTGACAGTGGTTTACATTGAACACTTTCACATCTTCAGAATACTCCTTTTTCAAATAGAAATGCCTCAACTGCTCATCCGCTGATGGAAAGAACATCAAGAAGTATTCTTCCTAAAAACGATTACAAATCTTTTAACATAACATATCTGTCAGCTTGCAAAATATTACTGAGGTTACAGGAGAAAATATAATCAAAGTACCAAAGATATGTTCTTTTCCCATCTAATACACAGAGAAACATACTGCAAGCATTACTATATTAATATTATAATACATGATTTGTATAGTGCTAACATAAAAGGGAACAGAGAACAGCACCATCTAAGTGCAGTAAGTATGCAGTTAAATAAGGAAAACTTAATTAAGTACACTCACAAGATTGTGGTGATGACAGGCATAATGGGGTTTCATCCGCTCCGACTTCCGGGTGAGGGAAGAGTCTGATATCACTGGTGTGGACTGGTGTCCATGATCAGGTCTGTCCTCCGGGCACACTGCTGGTGCATGGTGCTTCCGGATGGATGGGACTGCGATCGGCGGTACACTTCGGGTGATGTCACTTCCAGGTCGGGTCAGCGAGACGGGTCACAACGGCCATTATCCAAGTCTAAGGAAGTAGTACGCATACTCCAAACGTGATCATCACCTCGCTGAACGACCCGGAACTGACGTCACCCGAACTGTACCGCCGATTGTAGTGCCATCCATCCGGAAGCACCATACACCAACAGTGTGGCCAGAGGACAGACCTGATTACGGACACCAGTCCACACCAGTGATGATAAAATTTGATAAAAATTGCAGATCGCCACCATTACTAATAAAAAAATAATAACAATAAAAATGCCATAAATCTATCATTGTAGATGCTATAACTTTTGCGCAAACCAATCAATATACGCTTATTGCAATTTTTTTACCAAAAATATGTACAAGAATGCATATTGGCCTAAAGAAATTTTTTTTTTTATATTATAGCAAAAAGTAAAAAAGTGCTCTGGTCAGGAAGGGGGTAAATCCTTCCGGGGTTGAAGTGGTTAAAATTAACCAAGCAAAAAAGTGCAGCGTTCATATACTAAACATAAAAAGTCAGTTAAAAAAAAGTTCAATCACTGGTGTAAACCCAGTGGTTATCAATAGCAGAAAATAAACCATCCACTGTGCAGAAGATCAAACAATCTATAGTGTAAATATAATATAGTGATATAGGGGCAGATTCACATAGATGTAATCTTCCGCTGCGTAATCGAAATACGCTACGCTGCCGTCTATCACCAGACTCTACGCCGAATTCAGGTAGTTTTTTTGCGCGTACGCTATTGTATCGTATTTTTTTTCCGCCGCGCAATCGAAATACGTGAGTAGGGGGCGTGAAGCATTTAAATTAAGCGCGTCCCCGCGACGATCGAACTGCGCATGCTCTGTTCAGGAATTTCCCGCCGTGCATTGCGCGAAATCACGTCGTGACGTCATTCGTTGTTTGAGTAGCGGCGTTTACGAACATTCCTATTCCCGGACGACTTACGTTAAAAATAATAAAAGAAATCGAAAAACGTTGAAATTCGACGCGGGAACGACGGCCATACTTAACATGGGCTGTCTAATATTAGACCAGCAAAAAGCTGGTATAGTGAAACGGAAAAAAAAGATGACTAAAGGTGCCGTAAGAGATTGCGTTTGAAGAGCGAAATTTTGTGGATTCCAGGCAAAAGCTCATTAGCATACCATGAAGGTGAAAAACAACAGGAAGTCCGCCCAGTGGCCGCAATTTTCAGGCAGCGTAGATCTGAAGGCGTACTAACACGTAATAAAGTCGAAATTTAGCACGCAGGTGTCTTTTCATGGTTTGAGGATTTCGACTAGCGTAAAAACGCTCGTAAATCGAAATTACTCCTGTCTAACAACATTTACACAGGCGTAATCGCTTTGTGAATCTAGGCCTTAGTGACTATTGAGAACAGAATAGAAATAATCCACTGTGCAGGAAATCAAAAAAGGTGCTCTATATAGTGTAATATTTATTATTAAGATTAACAACATAAAATTTCAAAGAAAAGATCCAATAAAAACATCATCGTCATCAGCATAAAACATGCACAGACTCAGATGCACTTACTAAGATGGCCACATCCAGGAAACCGGAAGCAGCTGCATGACATCAGCACATAGGCCTCATGGCTAATTGGCAATAGTTTTAAGTGGGGGAAAATGTATTAAAAAAAAAAATCAAATTCCAATTGGTGGATAGCAGAAATTTTAGTAATGCTTAAAGTTAAAATGCTAAATTATTTTAAAAAATATTCTCATGGGGATGCTCTGTCCCTGCCTGTGATGTGGCACATCGGTACAAAATATACAACCTACTGTACTAAAGCAAAACAAACATTTAGCCCTGGTTCACGCCGCTACAAGTAGCACAATTCCAAAGCTGCACATCAGTACGATTTGCAAAAAACATGGGTTTCTCTACCTAATTCATACCAAGCCCTTCAGGTCTAGTAAGAATTTCAATACATGAAAAAATGTCTGGTATGGATTTTTAAGGGGGAATCCCACACAAAAATCAAGAAAAAAATCCCCCCAAAAATCCATACAAGACCCCTATCTTAGCATGAAGGCCAGGAAAGTGGAGAGATGAGAGTGTGAACCCCATCCTGTACCATACAACGCCACATGCTTTCAACATGGGTGGCACCCAGGTGACCCCTGTCAAAGCACCCTGCAGCTCTTCCCCACAACTCTACCTTGGTAGTTGTTAGGGGAGTTGTGGACAGTGAGCTTATTGGAATCTGGGATAATAAGAAGAGGGCTCACTACTAAAAAAACACACATCTGATCCTATTGCCACCTCCCCTTTGTTTATATCAGCTGTGTTGTTTGGACAGAACCTTAAGCTCACCTGGAAGAAAGGTAGGGCAAAAATGTAATATAGGCATCTTATCAGCCATTACATGTTATGCTCTGGTGATTCTGCCAGCAAGACACTTCCTGTTATTAAGTGACAACATTTACTCACCTTGAAGTTTCAAGAAGCAGTGTTGGCCCCCTAAGACAAATAGGCTGTTCACCTTACAGAGAAAATTGCCCTTTGCAAGATAATTTTCCCAAGTTCAGTACATAATGTAGAGCTCTGTTGACTTCTTATCATGTGCAATCAAAAAATGTGTTTAATTTTTCTTTGGTTTAAACTGCATGTGATTGGGTATTCTTTGCAAAGTAAAATTTCACTACATTCGCGGAGCTTTAAGGCAAGTTCGCTTGCAAACTGCAACTTCCCTTGCAAAGTGAACACTCTATTTGCTTTTAGTAAAAAAAACTGTGTTTAACCACTTGAGCGCCAGAAGATTTTCTGTGATACGGCACTGCATTACTTTAACTGACAATTACATTTTTGTATTTTTTTCCCCACAAATAGAGCTTCCTTTTGGTGGTAATTGATCACCTCTGCATTTTTTATTGCGCTATAAACAAAAAAAAGTTTGAAAAAAAGAACAATATTTTTTACTTTCTGCTATAAAACATATCTAATAAAAAAATGTAAAAAATTGAATTTCTTCATCAATATAGGCCAACATGTGTTCTGCTACATTCCAATAAGCATATATTTATTGATTTGTGAAAAAGCTTCTTCAAACTATGGGATATATTTATGGATTTTTTATTTATTTAATTTTTTACTAGTAATGGCGGTGATCAGCGAATTATAGCGGGACTGCAATACTGTGGCGGACAAATTGACTAATGACTTTTGACACTTTTTTGGGGACCAGTGACACTAATACAGTGATCAGTGCTAAATGTATGCACTGCTACTGTGCTAATGACACAGGCTGGGAAGGGGTTAACATCAGGGGCAATCAAGGGGTTAACTGCGTGCCTAGCTGGTGTTTTACAGTAGTGTGGAAGTGTAGTCTTCAGATATTATGTCTAATAGACTTCATACTTCATATCAATGTAGTCTTTAGATCTTTAGTGTGTATTGTCTATCGTATAGTGTCTAGTATGATGTTAGTAGATTGTTCTCGCAGCAAAACACTAGGTCCTCCAGAGAACGCATTTATTTCAACAACTACAATACAGAATAGTCCAACGTCCACAGATGATACAAAAAAAGTCCAACAGAGTAATTCAGATTTCTACTTGCGCCCCCATACTCATACAGAGAGAATAAAGGAGTACCTTCTCTCTGACAAAATGAACTGAATGTCAGCCTGTCTTTCTCATATAATGGTATCATACTGGAGGGGGGTCAACCAAATGTTCCCATTGAATGTCTAATTACCATTAATAAACACTTCCTTATGTATGTCAGGAAGTACCAGGCCATCTCACATACCTAGGTTGTCTTAGATAAGATTTACACATCAAAGGGTCCTCTGTATCTTTTGATCCTTTGGCCACAAGATTTGGTCAGCAAACTTCCTTTGATGTGTAACCTCGAATGCCTAAATACCATACCATACATACTGTATAACACAATATTTTAAATACCAACACATCTATATTAATATTACTACATATTCCCCCACTTGGATCGGTTCTAACTACTAGAACCAATCCATAATTCAAACAACAAACGCAATCATGGTTTGAGGTACTGGATGCTTTACAATGGCTCATATGAAATATTAAGTTGAGACTGGTTACATCTCTCTTCACCAACCTCTAAAATATCCCCATGAAACAGTTATTAGATAATATAACTTTAGACCATGACTGGAAAAGGGTTCGGTAAACATAAGTGGCCCGTATCCGTATAGCTGTTAGGCCTTATTTCAAAGCTTGCTTTTTCTTGAGTAAATCACATAACGATCTTGAATATTGTGCAAAAAAACGAGCAGATGTCACCATTCATTCTGACTTCATCACATCTCTCACCATCTCACTGAAAGTAAAGCTTGGTATGTTTTTGGGAGGTCCAATCCACATAAGTCCAGGATTCTCTCATCTCCAGGCTCAAAGTTTATATCTTTAAAGATGCTTTTGCACAAACACCAGCAAATCCTGAAATACCACTTTCATCTTCATAGTAAGAAGAACCATTAATGTACCAGCAGTCCCTTTCAAGGTCAAAAAGGTTTGGGTATGGCAGTAGAAATTCTGTGCTGCAAACTATTTCCTTGCACCCGACATTCATGAGTTTCACCTTCAATCATTAATCCACCAATCAGGATACTTGGTTCCTTTAACATCAAAAAAGAAAAAAAGTGTAGCGCCAAAACTATAAAGATGTAGGAAAAACCATAAATGGCCAGGGTGATGTAGCTACCAGCCAAAATACAGTAAGACCTAAGGTGCAACCTTCGTGAAGAAGATCATAGACTATAAGCTATGAAACACCAGCTATTGAGCTGGGTGAAACAAATAACAATAATCAAAAAAAACACAAACTGAAGGTTATGTGAAAAGTGTTGCAACAAAATAAGTGCAGCTGAAAACAAATGCAAGAGGTCCTGAAAACAGCAAAAAAAAGGGGGGAGGGGGGATAGGTGTAGGTTTGAGGATGTTGATATTCCAGTTTCCCCAAAACAGACTGATTGTTCATTCAGTTTGAAACACCTCATCCATATACATGGGCAATCCTTTCCCTCAGAAACAGGTCATCTTCCCAGGACATTCCTTGGCATATATATATTAAGGTACTCTTACCGACTTTTGTTGACCCACGGCTCACCGTATGGTGGGTAGGTCTTCAAAGCTTGTATAGGCTAGCCACCCTCCGATCATCCCAATGGGTAAATCGATGTCCCAGGTTGTGATACTGTAGGCAGATCCCAAAAGGAGAGCAGGTATCGCTGGCCTCAGGAACGTCAGACAGAACAGTGAAGATGTGAGACTCCGTATTTCATGGAAGATATGAAAAAAAGAGGGCGAGAACACCTCCTCATCGTGTAGAAATGTATTAAAAGTTAATCAAAAAGTATTGACACAGCAAAGAGATCTGCAAATCTCATTAAAAATTTCAAACAAGGATACAGTCCATGTACCAAAATATAAAAGCAAAAAAAACTCAAAAGATAAAAAGTTCCACACTGCACATCAAGGAAACCACAGCAAGCAAAAATCCTGGTAGTAACGCAATAGCGGTGATAAAAGTCCAGTTAACCGACCGGTTTCGTCTTCACAGACATCTACTGGGTTATGGAACTGAACCCCATCATCACATGCGCCATTAAATAGCCCCCTGATTGCCATACCTGTGATCAACACCTGTTCACACAACGTCCATCTGGCATGCGTCTCACTTCCTCCTCCTGTGTTCCACCCAATAGGAAGTGGAAAAACAGGAAACACAAATATGGAAGCCAATCACAGCCCTGTGAGCATTGTGAGTTCCTCCTCCCGTCCCTTGTGACTCCCTCTGTCCAATGTGAGGGTGCGGGACAAAGACACCCCGCCTCGCTCATCCCGGCCAACCAGAGCCTCCAGCACAACACTGACAGCCCCTCAACACAGGAAGGCGGCGATGATGGAAGCGCAGATCACACAACGCTGCGGCATTCGTGTCATCCGACGCCTCAGCGTGATGACGTATGCGCTCCATCTTGGTGTCTAATAGGGATTCATGGGCAAGGTGTTTTAGCTATGGCCAAAAAACCCTATGGTGAGACGGCTATCCAACGGAGCTCAGAACTTGACTCTGGGGCCCTGGGCGTGTGTGAACAGGGGAAACCACAGATGTAATTCTTCGATAACAGTAAATAATAAATTAATGTTTCTATATAATACATCCAACGACTAGGCATGATGAAATAACATCAATATGGCAAAAAACATATTAGGTGTGGGTGGATATATAACCATTCAGCAGAGCTTCCACACTACCCAAAAATTCAAAAAAAGGGGGGATATTGAAGATAATTCTATATAATACATCCAGCAATTATGCATGATGAATTGACATCAATAGGACAGAGAACAAGTTACGTGTGGGTAGATATAAAATCATGCCGCAGAGCTTCCCCACTACCCAAAAATTCAAAAAAGGGGAATATTAAAGATAATTCTATATAATGCATCCAGCAATTAGACATGATGAATTGACATCAATAGGACAGAGAACAAATCAAGTGTGGGTAGATATCAAATCATGCAGCAGAGCTTCCCCACCATCCAAATTTTAAAAAAAAGGGGATATTAAAGGAGACAAAATCCTGGCTGGCTTTTCCAAACATACAGTGCCAAGACATTATTTGGAACACCATAACAAAAAGGTTGAAGGTACTTTGTTCCAAATCATAGATCATTTTGTGCCTCATTGGCGTGGCGAACCTTGGACTCGGGGTGTATCCAAACTTGAGGTGTTCTGGATATACCAGCTCAAATGCTACGCGCCCCACGGCCTTAATGTGGAGGGGGACGTGAATTCATTTATAAACCAGTCTTGAAATTTCACCAATTTTTGTCTTCTATTATATCCCTTTTTTTGTAATTTGGATGGTGGGGAAGCTCTGCTGCATGATTTATATCTACCCACACTTGATATGTTCTCTGTCCTATTGATGTCAATTCATCATGTCCTAATGACATCTAATTTTTGTCTCCTTTAATATCCCCTTTTTTTTTAAATTTGGATGGTGGGGAAGCTCTGCTGCATGATTTTATATCTACCCACACCTAACTTGTTCTCTGTCCTATTGATGTCAATTCATCATGCATAATTGCTGGATGTATTATATAGAATTATCTTCAATATCCCCCCTTTTTTTGAATTTTTTTGAATTTTTGGGTAGTGTGGAAGCTCTGCTGAATGGTTATATATCCACCCACACCTAATATGTTTTTTGCCATATTGATGTTATTTCATCATGCCTAGTCGTTGGATGTATTATATAGAAACATTAATTTATTATTTACTGTTATCGAAGAATTACATCTGTGGTTTCCCCTGTTCACACACGCCCAGGGCCCCAGAGTCAAGTTCTGAGCTCCGTTGGATAGCCGTCTCACCATAGGGTTTTTTGGCCATAGCTAAAACACCTTGCCCATGAATCCCGTTTAGACACCAAGATGGAGCGCATACGTCATCACGCTGAGGCGTCGGATGACACGAATGCCGCAGCGTTGTGTGATCTGCGCTTCCATCATTGCCGCCTTCCTGTGTTGAGGGGCTGTCAGTGTTGTGCTGGAGGCTCTGGTTGGCAGGGATGAGCGAGGCGGGGTGTCTTTGTCCCGCACCCTCACATTGGACAGAGGGAGTCACAAGGGACGGGAGGAGGAACTCACAATGCTCACAGGGCTGTGATTGGCTTCCATATTTGTGTTTCCTGTTTTTCCACTTCCTATTGGGTGGAACACAGGAGGAGGAAGTGAGACGCATGCCAGATGGACGTTGTGTGAACAGGTGTTGATCACAGGTATGGCAATCAGGGGGCTATTTAATGGCGCAGGTGATGATGGGGTTCAGTTCCATAACCCAGTAGATGTCTGTGAAGACGAAACCGGTCGGTTAACTGGACTTTTATCACCACTATTGCGTTACTACCAGGATTTTTGCTTGCTGTGGTTTCCTTGATGTGCAGTGTGGAACTTTTTATCTTTTGGGTTTTTTTTGCTTTTATATTTTGGTACATGGACTGTATCCTTGCTTGGAATTTTTAATGAGATTTGCAGATCTCTTTGCTGTGTCAATACTTTTTGATCAACTTTTAATAAATTTCTACACGATGAGGAGGTGTTCTCGCCCTCTTTTTTTCATATCTTCCATGAAATACGGAGTCTCACATCTTCACTGTTCTGTCTGACGTTCCTGAGGCCAGCGATACCTGCTCTCCTTTTGGGATCTGCCTACAGTATCACAACCTGGGACATCGATTTACCCATTGGGATGATCGGAGGGTGGCTAGCCTATACAAGCTTTGAAGACCTACCCACCATACGGTGAGCCGTGGGTCAACAAAAGTCGGTAAGAGTACCTTAATATATATATGCCAAGGAATGTCCTGGGAAGATGACCTGTTTCTGAGGGAAAGGATTGCCCATGTATATGGATGAGGTGTTTCAAACTGAATGAACAATCAGTCTGTTTTGGGGAAACTGGAATATCAACATCCTCAAACCTACACCTATCCCCCCTCCCCCCTTTTTTTTGCTGTTTTCAGGACCTCTTGCATTTGTTTTCAGCTGCACTTATTTTGTTGCAACACTTTTCACATAACCTTCAGTTTGTGTTTTTTTGAATATTGTTATTTGTTTCACCCAGCTCAATAGCTGGTGTTTCATAGCCTATAGTCTATGATCTTCTTCACGAAGGCTGCACCTTAGGTCTTACTGTATTTTGGCTGGTAGCTACATCACCCTGGCCATTTATGGTTTTTCCTACATCTATATCGTCTTGGCGCTACACTTTTTTTCTTTTTTCTATTACACTTTATCCACTGTGGTGTTGGCTGCCTATACACTATATATTTACACTATATATTTACACTGAATTGTTTAGCGCAATATATTTTTAAACTCCTTTAACATCAAACCCTCAATATTCTCTGATAATAAAGCTGTAGTCCATCTCCTTCTTTCCATTTCTTATTTGAACAATGATGACCTGTGTCATTCGTTGATTGCCAGCAACGATTTGCATTCATAATGTGCTGTAGGCTGACACCTCATTGCGTTTAATTCCACCAGAATGGTATGCCAACATATATATATATTCCCCCATGCGATGGTTTAGATATTATCAGCTTGACATCAGTGTTTATCAGATCTTCTGTCCAGATAATGCGGCAGTGGAAATTCTTGCCAGTATTTTTTATAAAAGGTAGAAAGTTATTTTTCATCCATATGTGTCACAGCCTTCAGCATATTATAAACAACTGATTCAACATGTTTCAAATCACGACTAGAGTGATGAATTTCACTCCCCCTCTTATAAATTTAGGAAAGCCACCCAACTTACTATATACTATATGCTATGTTAAGCCATTGCGCAGCATCACCTCAGATGTCAAATCTATTGATATCAATATGCATTAGGTCATATGTACAGATGTTTTAAAATTGTTTTAGGTTTAAATGCCTCGCTCTGATTTTAAGATTAAGTTCAAGAAATAAAACATAATACAAATAAAAAGCAAAATATATCGGGAAAAGGGAGAAAATGAAAAAATAGGGCATTGGGCAAGTCCGTTGAAAAGAAAATGGGGAAGAAAAAAAAATGAAAAAAGGGAATTTGAATGTTCAAAAAAAAGTCCATTGCTTGATGAATATTGAGAGAGTGTCTATGATATATTGTCCATTCAGCGTTTCTCCCCCACTAGCCAGCAATTACTCCTGCTATTCACATGCAAACGAGTATCTCCAGCCATGGACTGTACCTGAAAGACAAAAACTCTCAGAAAAAACTAATTAGCAAAGTCCTTAAACAAAGTATTATTTACAGTCTACAGTTTAAAGCTAGTTCACCCCCACTGCTATAGAAGTGTCATTTCCATTCAAATACAGATCTGGACCTTTCAACTGTTCTAATAGTGTGTAATATTCTATTTTCATCTTATCATACTCAATTTTAAGGTGGTCATATTTCTGTTTTAACTGAGGAAATGGTATCCAGGTCTTTCTCTTATGATTCTGGTCAGCTCTGTTTTTCATATTAATATCACTTATGTTTGACCCAGAGTTCCCTCTCTTGTGATCATTAGATATTATCTTCTGATCTTTCTGTTCAGTGTTTGCCCTAAACAATGTGGCTACATCAATTCTGACAGCTTGCTCGTTTGACTTTCTCCATAAATGATCCGCCCTTAACAATACGTCTTTTAAATCATGAGGATTCGGGGTAACTAATAAAATATTTTGTTTGATATCTTCATGCAAAGCATCTAGAATCATACTGATATGTATGGAGCCTCCCCGCTCAAATGCAAGATTATTACCAACCAATAATTCCATAATAGTTGCTAACCTGTGCGACAATTCATAGGGAGATTCACTCTGCATTTGGTGGATCTTCCCACAAATCGCTACATCAGAACGCACTCCATACAAGACACATAATAATTCCAGTAATATGTCTCTTGTTCTCAGAGGTTGAATACAGATCTGTTTAATTCTCATCCAAAGACTATTCCCTATAGAATGTTGCAAAACTTTTTCTAAGTCAGATGGGTTGAGACTGTACATGTCCCTGATATTCTGCAAGTCACAAAACCATTTCAAAAATCTGTTTAAATCATGGCAGGGAACCATTTCTATTTCTTTAAGAATTGCATCCAGTTCTTTTGGTTTCAAATGCTTCATTACAAGCTGAACCTCCCCTGTATTATTATTATAAACCGTGGTGGTCACAGTGGGTGCGGCTGGCAATGAATTATCAGTAGTGTTGAGCAGAATATGCCATATTCGATTTTGCGATATATCTCGAATATATAGTCGAATATTCGAGATATATTCGCTATTGCGAATGCGAATGCGAATTGCGATTGCGAATGCGAAATTTCGAGAAATGCGGAATGGAGCACTCTGATTGGCTCAGAATATTCGTGATATTTTACAATACAAAATAATTGCGAATATTCGAGAAATGCGGAACGAGCACTCTGATTGGCTCAGAATATTCGTGATATATTACAATACACAATAATTGCGAATATTCGGCAAATGCGGAAGGAGCACTCTGATTGGCTCAGAATATTCGTGATATATTACAATACACAATAATTGCGAATATTCGAGAAATGCGGAAGGAGCACTCTGATTGGCTCAGAATATTCGTGATATATTACAATATAAAATAATTGCGAATATTCGAGAAATGCGGAATGGAGCACTCTGATTGGCTCAGAATATTCGTGATATATTACAATATAAAATAATTGCGAATATTCGAGAAATGCGGAATGGAGCACTCTGATTGGCTCAGAATATTCGTGATATATTACAATATAAAATAATTGCGAATATTCGAGAAATGCGGAATGGAGCCCTCTGATTGGCTCAGAATATTCGTGATATATTACAATATAAAATAATCGCGCGATATCGCTATTGCCGAATAATCGCATTGCGATTTTTCGGCAATAGAAAATGAGCGCTGCAGCTACTCGGCCCAAGGTCTCTAATCATACCAGCAATGCTTTTAGACGTCGATGGGGATCTCTAGGATGTGATCTGTTCTAAAAAAAAAAATTGAAAAAATTTGAATATTCGAAATAGCGAATATTCACCGCGATATTCGTGTTATTCGCGAATACTCGAATATGCAATATTCGTAGCGAATATTCGCAATGCGAATATTCGTGAGCAACACTAATTATCAGATTTAATATGAGGTTCTGTTTCATTTGCTAGAAAGTTTGTGTTTGTATTTTGCTGCAGATTGCTTAATCCAAGATTCGATGCACCTCTGCATTCCTGAGATCTCTTCTCCAATTCCATAATTCTTAATTTTAATCTCTCATTTTCCTCTGATAATTCATCACACCGTTTAGATTTCTCAAGCAAAGCTCCACCAATGGAAACTGCATGTAATTTTAAATTTACTGTCTCAGTGTCTGATTGGTTTTGTAACCGCTGATAAACCTTATGGGTATTATCAACTTCACTCTGTAACTGCGCAATTTCCATAACTTTATCATTCAAAGAACTTTCCATTTTTAAACAGCAAGATAACAAGCCCTGCACAATACAACCTTTTCTTTTACTTTCTGAAATTTTGCTATCAAAAACACTTTTCTCTAAAAATTCCTTCATCATAGTCCACGTCTGCTTACATTTTTCTGGAATTTCATAAGGACCGCCATGACGCTTAATACATTTTGATACCCATCTGTTAACTTTATCAGAACTGACACTAGCTTCACACAAGCATTTTGACTATATTATTAATAATTTAAAGAAAAAAAGGAAATATTTTACTCACCGCATTTGAAGCTCCACCTTGCCAGTTCCAGTCTTCTGATACAGGACAGTCTTTTTCTTTTTTCAGTTTCCAGTCTCCAGAGAATAATTCTGGGGTTCCAAACTTGTTTAGTCTTGTATATCAGACTCTTATGTCACAACCAGACATAGAGTCACAGACGTCATCAGACTTCTTGTCCAACTCACAGGATTTCTGTCATCACGACTTCTGTTACTAAGTTCTGAAAATGCGCTTCTGGTCACTTGCATGGCACCAATGTAGTCTTCAGATATTATGTCTAAGGCCGCGTACACACGAGGGGATATGTCCGCTGAAAACGGTCCGATGGACCGTTTCAGCAGACATCTCCGCTCGTGTGTATGGGCTAGCGGACAGATTTCTCCACCCGACAGATTTCAAAGCAAGCTTTGAAATCTATCCGGTGGGAATCTGTCCGCCCGACATGTCTGCTGGTTAGTACACTTACCAGCAGACAGGTCGGCCCCCACCGCCGCCGCGCCGCTGCCGAATGGATTCGGCGCATGCGCGGAAGTGTTTTACTTCCTGGTGCGGTGATGTGGCGGTGACGCGGCGGCGTCAACGTCACCGCCACGTCACCGCCACGTCACCGCGCCGTCCGGCGGCGGGGAATTTGATCCGATGGTGTGTACACGCCATCGGATCAAACTCCCGATCGGACATATCCGATGGAAATGGTTCGCGGACCGTTTTCATCGGATATGTCCGATCGTGTGTATGGGGCCTAATAGACTTCATCCTTCATATCAATGTAGTCTTTAGATCTTTTAGCGTGTATTGTCTATCGTATAGTGTCTAGTATGATGTTAGTAGATTGTTCTCGCAGCAAAACACCAGGTCCTCCAGAGAAAGCATTTATTTCAACAACTACAATACAGAATAGTCCAACGTCCACAGATGATACAAAAAAAGTCCAACAGAGTAATTCAGATTTCTACTTGCGCCCCCATACTCCTACAGAGAGAATAAAGGAGTACCTTCTCTCTGACAAAATGAACTGAATGTCAGCCTGTCTTTCTCATATAATGGTATCATACTGGAGGGGGGTCAACCAAATGTTCCCATTGAATGTCTAATTACCATTAATAAACACTTCCTTATGTATGTCAGGAAGTACCAGGCCATCTCACATACCTAGGTTGTCTTAGATAAGATTTACACATCAAAGGGTCCTCTGTATCTTTTGATCCTTTGGCCACAAGATTTGGTCAGCAAACTTCCTTTGATGTGTAACCTCGAATGCCTAAATACCATACCATACATACTGTATAACACAATATTTTAAATACCAACACATCTATATTAATATTACTACAGGAAGGTGCTTTTACTAGAAGAAGGCATTGATCGGTGTCCCTGCTTTGCAGGAACACAGGATCCATGCTTTCCTTACTGCCTGTGTACCGAATGATCAGCGGATGCCGGCGGAATAGCAGCGGGAGAAAGTCGATGGTGGTGCACACTCACACTCAATACCCGGAAGTGAAGGGTCACGTATATATATAGGTGATCATGCAGCAGTAAAACTGTTATAGGGCGGTCAGCAAGTGGATAAAGACTGCAGAACTCCCCATTGCTATATCATAGGGAGGAGCTAGACAGGGTTGATTACACTGCTTGAGATAATACATCAGAATGCACAGGCCACTTATGAGTTTACGGAACTTCTGGCAGGAGGAACTGATTTTTTTTTACCACCTTCAGTGGTATACAGATCAAAGGGGGCAAATAGGGAGAGGTTTGATTTTCCATTAAATGGCAAAAATAATCTGTTAACAATTGGGAATCTGTATAATGAGCATTTTATACTAAGCGTGATTTAGGTGAGTCCGACATAAAGCATATTTTAGATTCACTTGGCTCTAACAGTCATAAAAATTGATATTTTTATATGAGATATACTGTAGAAAAAATCTTCATTGTTATGAGGTTATTTACTGCATACAAATGGCTGTTTTTTCCCCCCTCATTTTCATGAAGATCTTGTTCTGAATCTAATCACACATTTTTCCAATGCCATGTTAAGTATGAAATGAATCAATTGCGAATTCATCCCAGTATGGTAACTTAGCATCAGTGTGGTCCCACACCACGGTGCATCACATTGTGCACACCATTTACCAGACAGATTACTGTGTGGCTTTATATAGTTTTTCTGCTTCATTGCAAACTCATTTCATGTTCAGCTAGTTTTCTTGCAAAAGAACACGTAACACTGTTGACAAATGAAAATGTAAAAATGATTCATTCAAAATGTCTTCAGAGGCATGTTTAGGTCATACTTTATCAGAGAAATGGCATGCTGGCTGGGTAGAAATCTTAGTAAAACTCTATCTGCACTGTTGTCATGCTTTGTAGTCAGTGGGTGTTTTTGTACTGAAAAATTGCATTGCAATGAAAAACTGGATGCTTATAAATGCTGATGGGATTCTTACTGGTTTCCCTTCCTTTAGAACAATATGAATATATTCTGTTTATTAAACAAAAGGATTTTTATTGTGTTGACCTGAAAATTCAAAGTAAAATGTATACTTTTAAATAAAAATTGACCGTTTCGGTCTGACTGATCACCAAACACCCAGGGTGCCTAATAATGCTTTTTTTTTAATGGTGGAAAATCCTCATCTTTGCACTGTGCCAGCAATACCAGTTGACTTCTATATAACCTCCCTGCCCATGCACAGATCAACATTCGGTAGGTCCCTGCTAAACTGGCCAAATTTCGATCCACGGCCGGCTTTTATCTTAATTGATTCTTAAAGCGGAGCTCCACCCTAAAGTGGAACTCCCGCTGATCGGAACCCTCCGGTGTCACATTTGACACCTTTCAGGTGGAGGGGGGTGCAGATACCTGTCTAAAGACAGGTATTTGCACCCACTTCCGGCTACACAGTCTCGGGCAGACTGCGGGCATAACATCACCTCCCCCCCGTTGCGTTCTGGGAACACTAGGCTTACAGTACACAGCGAGAGCCAATTGGCAGGCGTAGCGCGACTCGTGCATGCGCCGTAGGGAACCGGGCAGTGAAGCCGGAGCTGCGGACAGCGCTGGACTTAAAAGTCAGCAGCTGCAGTATTTGTAGCTGCTGGCTTTTAATATTTGTTTTTCAGCGGACATCTGCTTTAAGATAAAAAGCCTTCTGTTTGTAGCAGCCCCTCAGCCCCCCTAATACTTAGCCTCATCTCTATTCAGCGATGTCCATGAGTGTCTCGGCTGTCGGAACTCTCCCTCCTGATTGGCTGAGACACAGCAGCGGCGCCATTAGCTCCCACTGCTCTCAATCAGAAACAGCTAGTCAATCAGGAAAGCAAGGGGCAGGGCCAAACCACAGCTCTGTGTTTAAATGGATACACAAAGCTGTGACTCGGCTCAGGTGCCCCCATAGCAAGCTGCTTGATGTGGGGGTATTCAACAGGAGGGAGGGTCCAGGAGCACAGAAGAGGGACCCAAGAAGAAGAGGATGGGTGCTGCTCTATGCAAAACCACTGCATAGGGCAGGTTAGTATAACATGTTTGTTATTTTTATAGAAAAAAAATGGGACTGGACCTCTACAGTCAATCACTTGTGTGAGCATAGTTCTTCAGCAGTGTTGGATTGTCAGGGCCCCATGGATCTATTGTTCCTTAACGTATGCATGAGATAAGCTGCAATGAATACATGGTTAGAAAGAGTATGCATGTCTGTGTACATAAAAAAATAACATTATAACACATTTCTGTAGGTCTTGCATCTTACCTCTGATAGGTAAACATAGGGGCTGATTTACCAAGCCTGTGCGCCAAGACTCATGGTGCACAAGCAGGAGTAAACCTGTTTTTGACATTTACCAAAGAAACACGCTGCTAGTGCAGCGTGTTTCCTCATTTACTAAAGTGCCTAATGCGCCCAGAAGAGGGCGCACAGCACGCCAGTACAGAGCTGGCGTGCGGCATTTAGTTATGTAAACATCGGGGATTCGGGCGGGAGTTTATGAGGGGAGGGAGGGGGGTGATGCAGGGGAAGTGTAGTGACATGTGTTTCAACTTGTGTGGCGGGCCGATTTGAAAGGGAAAGTGACTTTTGGGACCCGATCCCCGGGCGCTTGCAAAGTACGCTAGAACCTCGGAAGGTTCACTTGCATACTGGGCATGCGCAGAGGGAAAAATCGGAGCTCACCGCGCGCCTCTTCAGTACGCCGGGAAATCCTTGGTAAATACCAGGCGGCGTAGCAGTGTTTGCACTGCCTGGAGCGGCGTACGGCAAGCTCCGAGCTGTTCTCGGGCTGCGCTGACACTGAAGGGGAACTCCGCGCCAAATTTCAAATGTGAAACCGGCGCGGCTTCCCCCCCAGGGGTACAATAGGCTCTCCGGCTTGGTCCGGAACGTGAGGGGTTAACCCACGCCAAAATCGGCGTGGGGTTCCCCCCCAGATCCGTACCAAGCCCTCATCCCAGGCATGCAGTCTGGCCGGACAGGAATGGGGGTGGGGACGAGCGAGCGGCCCCCCCCCTCCTGAGCCGTACCAGACCACATGCCCTCGACATGGGGGAGTGTGTGCTTTGGGGGAGGGGGGCGCTGCCCCCCCACCCCAAAGCACTCTTGTCCCCATGTCGAACGGGACAAGAGCCTCTTCCCGACAACCCTAGCCATTGGTTGTCGGGGTATGCGGGCGGGAGCCAATCAGAATCTGGGAGCCCCGTTTAATAATGTGGCCCCCAGATTTCGGGCCCCCACCCTATGTGAATGAGTATGGGGTACATCGTACCCCTACCCATTCACCTGGTGAAGGTGGTTTGAACTTTGAGGGTCTTCTGCCGCCGCCCCCTTCGAATTTTTCGGCCTGGACGGGGGTCGCACATCCCATCCAGGACTTGGACGTGGCGGGCTTCTCGTCGCTGTCTTCTGCCGCTGCCCCCTTCACCACGAAGCTCCGTGCTTGTTTGATGAGGGCAGCGGGCTTCCGTCGTCTTCTCCGGGGCGAGGGTCGTACATCCCACCCCGGATTTCCTCGCCGGCTTCTGCCTGGCTCCTACTGGGGGCCAGGCCTTCTTTTGCCGTCTTCCGCCGGAGGGCGCCACTCTCCGGGCTTCTCGACGTTGTCTTCCGCCGCGGGGGCCAGGCCTTCTTCTTTGCCGCCCCCTTCGATTTTTTCGGCCTGGACGGGGGTCGCACATCCCATCCAGGACTTGGACGTGGCGGGCTTCTCGTCGCCGTCTTCTGCCGCTGCCCCCTTCACCACGAAGCTCCGTGCTTGTTTGATGAGGGCAGCGGGCTTCCGTCGTCTTCTCCGGGGCGAGGGTCGTACATCCCACCCCGGATTTCGTCGCCGTCTTCTGCCGCTGCCCCCTTCACCACGAAGCTCCGTGCTTGTTTGATGAGGGCAGCGGGCTTCCGTCGCAGTCTTCCGCCGCGGGGTGACACTCGCGGGCTTCTTCTTCCATTCGATGTTGACACGGCGAGGTCCGGCGCTGAAATGCCTTCTGAGCGGCGGGCAAGGACTTATATTGGCATTGGGCGTGGGCGTGGTTATGCCAACATGTGACCTTAACCCATGTGACAGTGATGTCACGTCACATCACTGTCACATGGGTTAAGGTCACATGTTGGCATAACCACGCCCACGCCCAATGCCAATATAAGTCCTTGCCCGCCGCTCAGAAGGCATTTCAGCGCCGGACCTCGCCGTGTCAACATCGAATGGAAGAAGAAGCCCGCGAGTGTCACCCCGCGGCGGAAGACTGCGACGGAAGCCCGCTGCCCTCATCAAACAAGCACGGAGCTTCGTGGTGAAGGGGGCAGCGGCAGAAGACGGCGACGAAATCCGGGGTGGGATGTACGACCCTCGCCCCGGAGAAGACGACGGAAGCCCGCTGCCCTCATCAAACAAGCACGGAGCTTCGTGGTGAAGGGGGCAGCGGCAGAAGACGGCGACGAGAAGCCCGCCACGTCCAAGTCCTGGATGGGATGTGCGACCCCCGTCCAGGCCGAAAAAATCGAAGGGGGCGGCAAAGAAGAAGGCCTGGCCCCCGCGGCGGAAGACAACGTCGAGAAGCCCGGAGAGTGGCGCCCTCCGGCGGAAGACGGCAAAAGAAGGCCTGGCCCCCAGTAGGAGCCAGGCAGAAGCCGGCGAGGAAATCCGGGGTGGGATGTACGACCCTCGCCCCGGAGAAGACGACGGAAGCCCGCTGCCCTCATCAAACAAGCACGGAGCTTCGTGGTGAAGGGGGCAGCGGCAGAAAACGGCGACGAGAAGCCCGCCACGTCCAAGTCCTGGATGGGATGTGCGACCCCCGTCCAGGCCGAAAAAATCGAAGGGGGCGGCAAAGAAGAAGGCCTGGCCCCCGCGGCGGAAGACAACGTCGAGAAGCCCGGAGAGTGGCGCCCTCCGGCGGAAGACGGCAAAAGAAGCCCTGGCCTCGGGAGGAGCCAGGCAGAAGCGGAGGAGCCCGAGGTGGGGCGACACCCCCGTTGTTCTCCGCTGTTTTCGGCCGGCCCCCCCCGGATGTAAAAGAGCTTCATTTTGGGGTGGGGGCACAGTCGAGCATGGCGGAGAGCATGGGTGGGTGTTTCCCCCCCCCGGCAGAAGACGGCTAGAAGACCGAGGAGTGGCGACGCCCCCGTTGTTCTCCGCCATTCCCGCCGCCCCCCCCCGGATGTAAAAGAGCTTTGTTTGGGGTAGGGGGCCTGGCCGACCATGGCGGAGAGCATCGGTGGGGGTCTCTCTCCCCGGCGGAAGGCGGCGGCGAAGACCGGGGGGGGGGTAGGTGTACCCCCCCGGCGGAAGGCGGCGGCGAAGACCGGTGCGGGGCTGGAGCCCCCCCGGCAGAAAACGTCTGGAAGACCGAGGGGCTCCGCCCCCGTTGTTCTCTGCTTCTTTCGGCCGGCCCCCCCCGGATCTGAAAGAGCTTATTTTGGGGTGGGGGCCTGGCTGGACATGGCGGAGATCATCGGTGGGTGTCCCCCCCCGGCAGAAGACGGCGAAGCCCGGGGCCCAATGGGCTGGTGGTGGGGGGTCCCGGCAGAAGACCCCCGGAGCTGACTAATAAATTATTTTTTTCTGTGTGTTTTTTTTTGTTTACACTTTTCCACCCGGTGAATGGGTAGGGGTACGATGTACCCCATACTCATTCACATAGGGTGGGGGGCCAGAATCTGGGGGCCCCCTTAATATAGGGGGCTCTCAGATTCTGATAAGCCCCCCGCCCGCATACCCCGACAACCAACGGCCAGGGTTGTCGGGAAGAGGCTCTTGTCCCTTTCGACATGGGGACAAGAGTGCTTTGGGGTGGGGGGGCAGTGCCCCCCTCCCCCACAGCACACACTCCCCCATGTCGAGGGCATGTGGTCTGGTACGGCTCAGGAGGGGGGGGGGCGCTCGCTCGTCCCCACCCCCATTCCTGTCCGGCCAGACTGCGTGCCTGGGAGAAGGGTTTGGTCTGGATCTGAGGGGGAACCCCACGCCGTTTTTTGGCGTGGGTTTAACCCCTTATGTTCCAGATCAAATCTAAGAGCCTGTTGTGCACCAGAAGGGGGAACCCCACGCCGTTTTTTTTTTGTAATTTGGGGTGGAGTTCCCCTTTATCCCGGTCCTGTCAGGGGGGGGGGGGGAATGCCTGCTCGTCTGTCCCTACAATGTATGAACAGCGATCTGTCATTTCCCCTACACAGTCCCACCCCCTTTACAGTTAGAACACACCCAGGTAACATAATCAACCCCTTCCGCGCCCCTAGTGTTAACCCCTTCCCTGCCAGTGTCATTTTTATAGTAAGCAATGCATTGATATACCATTGCTCGCTACAAAAATGCCAAATCTCACAAAAATGTGTCCGCCACAATGTCGCATTAGACAGAAAAAACAAATGATAGCCACCATTACTAGTAAAACAAAAAATTATTCAAAAAAAACCCATAAGACCAACCCCTACTTAGAACTTTTGCCCAAACCAATCAAACGCTTATTGTGATTTTTTGCAACCAAAAATATGTCCAAGAATACTTATCGGCCTAAACTGAGGGCAAACATTTTTTGAATATATTTTGGGGGAGATTTATTATAGCAAACCGTAAAAAAGATGTTTTTTTAGTTACCAAATTGTCGCTATATTTTTGGGTCAAGCAAAAATAAGAAAAAACGCAGAGGTGATCAAATACCACCAACAAAAATAAAAAAAAATAATTTTTAGGGGGGGGGGGGGGAGGATGAGGACGCCCAATTTTTTGGGGGCCACGTCGCACAACCACGCAATTGTCAGTCAAAATGACGCAGTGTTGAAATGCAAAAAATGGCCCCGTCAGTGACCAGTAATATGCTCTGGGGCTCAAGTGGTTACAAATTAAGAATACACTAAAGTTAGCCCAATTTATGGCCATAATGTGAAAGATGATGTTACACCGAGTAAATAGATACCCAACATGTTACACTTTAATATTGCACACACTCATGGAATGGCGCCAAACTTCAGTACTTGAAAAAACCCATAGGCAACGCTTTTTTATGTGTTTCAGGTTACCAGTTTAGATTTACAGAGGAGCTCTAGTGCTACAAGTATTGCTCTCGCTCTAACGTACGCTATGATACCTCACATGTGGGGTTTGAACGGGGGTTCAATATGTGGGCGGGGCTTACACATTTAAGGCCCGCCCCCATATATGGAAACATTCTTCAAACCACACATGTGAGGTATCATAGCGTGCGTAACAGCAAGAGGAATATTTATAGCACTAGACCTCATCTGTAAATCTAAACTGGTAACCGGAAACAATAAAAATGCTGCTTGTTCCCTTCTGACTGCGAGCTACTAGGGACAGGGGCGTTTAAATTATTACTATTTAGGTTTGTTACGTAAAAATTCTATAAGACCTCCCGTTCAGCTTGTAAAGCATCACTTCATGGGGACCAAAAAAAAATTTAACACCTCTAATGCTTTCATCCGCCATTGCAGATTTGATTCTGGTACTGCATTTCGAGTGAACTGGGCATGCTCGAACAGTTAGAAAAAGAAGTTGGAAGTTTCATCCTGAAAATGACTTGCATCTTTCTGAGCATGCTCAGAAAGCTCTTTTTTTGGCTTAGTAATTTAAGGACATCCTTAACAGGTGTAAGCAGTTCCAAGTGCACACAAACTAGAGGCTGACATTTCTTCATGTGTTTCCAATTGGTTCATTAGCACACATGTTATAAAAAGCGTGGATACTGCACGTGTCAGCTGCCCCTCAGAGGGGGCAGATTTGCTGGCTGGAAGGAATGGCGGAGTGAAACAGAGATGTTTTGGAGCAAGTTTTGTATTTTTTGATGTTTTCTCTGCTACATAATTTTGCTAAATGTTTCTCAAGATGTTAATGACTAATGTTTTAATCCTGTGGGTCTATCCTGTTATTTCAAAAGCATGATTTATTTTCCAATGACTGTGAAATAAACGTTGGTCTTTTTTGTTTTTAGGTGTTTGTATATATTTTTGGTGTGTTTATTTGTAATTTTTTTTTTGCTTTCCTTGTTTTGTGGACCAATAAAATTACTTTCAAATTTTGAAGTTTGTTTTGTGATATTTTTTTCATGCTATGGATTTCAACCGCTGCAGCTGAACTAGTTTGGGCCTAAACCATCAAGTGTGATTTGTCTCTAAGATCTTTCCTGGTGTGTATGCATGAAATGTTTAGTCACCAGAAAAGGAAGGACAAAGCGGTAAGTATTGTTTCCTAGAACTGATGTCCAGACTGACTTTTTAAAGCACATGTGCAAGATGTAGGAAAAGCTGCAAACAGGGCCTGTTGGAGGGGGGGGGGGGTGGTGTGTGTTTTTTTTGGACAGGCTTGAAGTGCTGATTTACAGCGCTGTGCTTGAAACTAGCACAAGACAATCCTATTCTAATTGTGGGTTGTTTGAGGGAAGCCAATTGAGTGTTAGAACCCCTGCTAGTGTTTTTAGGTTGGGCTTTGTGTCCCTTTTCCTAAAATTGGCTTCACTTCCTGTCACACAGCTGAACAGGAAGTGAGGTTAAAACCCTACCAATGGTCTTTTCTTCGGGGCACAGGTCAATCTAACTAGTGTCACCATTAAGCAAATTGCACTGCAGTGTACACCCCAAATGATTAGTTACTTTGGGGTTTAGTAAAGGCAAAGGCGCTCTGCAGTAGAAGCGTAGGCAATGAAAATCAGAAGGGAAGCACTGATGGTTTTTACTTCCAATCCCGCCAAGTTTTGAGTTTTCTTCCTTGCTTGTCCACTTGTAGTGCAAAGTGGATTTGCCTTTAGTAAATGGACCCCAAAGTCCAAGATTCCTACTAATTTGGGGTGTACACAGCAAAATGCCATTTCCAAAATGGGAAACTATTTATATTGATCTGTGTCCCCAACAAAACATTACTCAGGTGTTTCCCTCACTTCCTGTTTGGCTGTGTGGCAGGAAGTGAATGAATTAAGTAGAAAGTGACAACATTTGTGAGGTGTCTTTACCCTATCAGGGGTGCAGGCATCCCCAAAACAAACATGAAAATAGTTGATTTAACATTGGGTGGTGTTTGTGGGGGTCCCTAACACACATTCATACATATTAGCAACGCTGGATCGTGGCCTATTGGCATGGTTATATTTTCTTAAGCCTCTCAATAAAATGATCTGAAATTTGGGGTTAAACTGGAACAATAATCATCACTTTTATTTTTTGGATTTCTTTCATTTTGGATAGAGTTGGTGGGGGGGGGGGGGTTAGAAGCTCTGTCAGTTTATTTTGTATTATCCCTGTCCGTTTGGGGAGATTGGCCTTCACTTCCTGCCCCATAGCCAAACAGGAAGTGATCGAAAAAGTAGGCAAATTAAGGGCCCCCCCAAGTCCCCCCCCACAGAACTTGTGTGTGTCCCCTGAAAATTCCTGGGTGGGTCATAAAAAAACAGGGTGTGGCCTTGACAGGAAGGGTGGGTCATTTTTCTATTAGGGGGGTGCCAAAATTTGGTCAGGCCTAGGGAAGCACAAAACCTAAATATCCTACTGCATATTAGGGCTTATTTAGACAGGATCCAATTTACAGCATGTTTTTAGATTGTGGGAGGAAACCCGCACAGGGAGAACATGCAAACTCCAGGCAGATAGTGTCACGGGTGGGATTCGAACCAGCAACCCTTTTGCTGCTAGGTGAACATGCTACACACTACGCTACTGTGCTGAACGAACATGATTGCAGCTGAAAGCATGAGATGTTTTTTTTTTTACCAATTCCATGATTTCCAGCCTGGAGGACAGATGTGGGGTCTAATTGACCCCGCCTTTCTCTATAAAGAGGACCTGTCACACACTAGTCCTATTACAAGGGATGTTTACATTCCTTGTAATAGGAAGAAAAGTGAAAAATAATACAAACAAAGGGACAAACAAGTGCAAAAAATAAAATATTAAGTAAAAAAATAAAATAACAAAGGAATTTAAATGCTCCTGTCCCTAGTAGCTCGCACTCAGAAGCGAACACGCATGCAAGTCCCACACACATATGTAAACATCCTTCAAACCCCACATGTGAGGTATCATAGCGTGCGTTAGAGCGAGAGCAATAATGTTAGCACTAGACCTCCTCTGTAACTCAAAAGTGGTAACCTGAGAAAAAAAGTCAAGCGTTGCCTATGGAGATTTTTAATAACGAAGTTTAGCGCCATTCCATGAGTGTGCGCAATATGAAAGCGTGACAAGTTAGGTATCTATTTACTCGGTGTAACATCATCTTTTACCTTATCCCTAAAAATTGGCCTAGCTTTACTGCTTTCTTATTTTGTCATTCATGAAACAGGTTTTTTTTTGGAAAGCCAAAAAAAAAAAAAACGTTAGAACATTTTTGGCACAAATACTGTTGGAAATGTGTCCGAAAAAATGGCCGCCACTTTATTCCCTAGGGTGTTTGTTAATAAAATATATATAATGTTTGGGGGTCCTGAGTAAGTTTCAAGGAAGAAAATATAATTGTTACATGAAGGAGAGAAGTGCCAGAATAGGCGCGGTATGGAAGTGGTTAAAGTGCACCAATAAAAGTGAAAAATTCCTTGAAATTTCGTACCATGGGGGGGGGGAGGCAATTAGGGGCGCCATCAGGAATTATGGGGCCCCTTACACAGCTTCAGGCATGGGCCCCCTGGAGCAGAGAATAGGGGGGGGGGTGCCGCCTGATATTAAGAAGGGGGGGGGGCTGCCGCAATTTGATAAGCGGGGGGTTCCTTTACTAAAAAATACATATAGAAAAATATATATTAAAAAGGGTGGTAGCCATCCGGGGGCCCTGGGGACCACTGGGCCCTTTAATAAAAAGAAACTTCTGGGCTCTTTAATGAAAAATAAATTACAATATCTACATATATAAAATAATAAAAAAGGGGGTTGCCTTGGGAGCTCTGGGCCCTTTAATAAAAAATAACTACCAAAAATCTAACAAAAAAAATAACATTGGGTGGGAGCTGTGGTGGCTCAACGTGAATGGCACTGCGCTGACAAGCCGTTCACCTCTGCAGCCAAGGGTTCGGATCCCGGTCTCGGCTACATATGAATTGAGTTTGGTGGTGTCAGCCCGGCTCCCGGTGGGTGTGCTATGCAAGGTACGCCTGTGCTTAGTATGCCCACCCCCCCCCCCCAAAAAAAACACCACACTTGCACACACTTTGGCCATGAGGTCTCCTAAAATAAAGGGAGGCGAAGGACCTACAGGGCTGGCTGGGTGGGCTACACTCCTTCATAGGGGGAGTCCCTCTGTCCCATCGGGCTCCCAAGTGTAGCAGGTGGGGTGAGTGGGAGGCCCCCCTCACACCCACCATTGCCACCGGGGCCATGGAGAAGGATGGCGATTGCAAGTCCAGCTCCTCTCTCTCTCGACTTCACGCACAAAATACACTTTAAAAAAGAAATTAAAGTAAAAAGTAACAAACCTGGGGAAAATGTTTATAACATTTTTAGAAGCAAAAAGGTTGTCATCTGGGGCCCTCTGGGAGCTTTCAAAATTATATTATATATATATATGTTTAAAAAATAACCAAAAAATATATCATATGTTTTTTTTTTTTTTTTTTTGTAAAGGTGGGGGGTTGTCATCTGGAGCCCTGGGATCTCCGGGCCACTGGGGACCAGGCCACTGGGGACCTCCAGACCCCTAAACCAAAACATTGGCCCTTTAATAACAACAAATTTGGGGGGTTGCCACCCGGGGCCCTGGGGACCTCCAGACTGCAAAAAAATATTAAATTCCAAAAATTGGCCCTTTAATAAAAAATCCTACAAAAACCAACTAACAAATATATATACAAAAAAAAAAAGAGGGGGGTTACCATCTGGGGCACTGGGGGGCCTCCAGGCATCTGGGCACCTCCGGACCCCCGGGCCCCTTACAGGTGTACAGGGCCGCCATCATGAATTTTGGGGCCCCTTACACAGCTTCAGGCATGGGCCCCCTGGAGCAGAGAACCGGGGGGGGGGGTGCTGCCGTATGAAATTGAGAAGCGGGGGGGGGGGTGGTGCCGCAAATTGAGGAGCGGGGGGGCCCTTTACAAAAATTTTGACAGAAATAAGAAATAAAGAAAAATATATATAAAAAAGGGGGGTAGCCATCCGGGGCCCTGGGGACCTCTGTGCTCTTTATCAAATAAAAATACAAAAGAGAGAAAATACATATATATATATTTTTTAAATATAACATTTATCGAAAAAAAGTTAAAAAACAAGGGGGTAGCCTTCCAGGGCCCTGGGGACCTCTGGGCCCTTTCCTTAAAAAAAAAATAAACAAATATATTTAAAAAATATATATTTTTTTTTAAATATATATATTTTATTTAAAAAAAAGGGCTTGCCATCTGGGGCCCTTAGTGGCCTCCGGGCCCCTGGGGACCTTCGGAGCCCTTAAACAAAAAAAAAAAAAAAAAATAGTTTTTTTTGTTTTAGGGTGGTTCCCATCCGGGCCCCTGGGGGCCCCTGGGGACCCCCGGGCGGTGTAATGCCTGTACCCCCCTAATGGCGGCCCTGCAGGTGTACTGCCTGTACCCCCCTGATGGCGGCCCTGGGTGTAATGTCAGCATGTGAAAAATGACATTCTGAAGGAAAAAAGCCATTTAAAACTGACTCGCGGCTATAATGAATTGTCAGCTCTTGGAATTTGCAGGAGAATTCATTCATTAAAAACACCAAAAAAAAAGCGTGGGGGTCCCCCCAAATTCAATAACCAGACCCTTTAGGTCTGGTATGGATATTAAGGGGAACCCCGCCATCAATTTTTAAAAAAAATGACGTGGGGTTCCCCCCAAATATCCATAACCAGACCCTTCAGGTCTGGTGTGGAATTTAAGGGGAACTCCAACTCCACTCCAACTAAAAAAAAAAATGGCGTGGAGTCCCCCCTAAAATCCACACCAGACCCCTTATCCGAGCACGTTGACCTGGCCGGCCGCAGAAAAGAGGGGGGGACAGAGCGCGGCCCCCCCCCTCTCCTGAACCGCACCAGGCCACATGCCCTCAACATTGGGAGGGTGTTTTGGGGTGCCCCCCAAAACACCTTGTCCCCATGTTGATGAGGACAAGGGTCTCTTCCCCACAACCCTTGCCCGGTGGTTGTGGGGGTCTGCGGGCAGGAGGCTTATCGAAATCTGGAAGACCCCTTTAACAAAGGGGCCCCCCAGATCCCGGCCCCCCCCCTGTGTGAAATGGTAATGGGGTACCTTGTACCTCTACCATTTCACGAGTAAAAAAAATGGAAAGTGTTAAAAAAGACAAGAGCCGGTTTTTGACAAGTCCTTTATTATCTTCTTTCTTCTTTCCTTCGGGTTTCTTCTTCCTCCTCCTTCTTCTTCCTCTGCTTCTGTCTTGGGTCTTCTATTCCCGCATCTTGCCCGGCGTGTTCTTCCATCTTCTGTTCCTCCCGCTGTCCTTCTCGTCCGCATCTTCTCCTTCTTCTTCTTCTTCGCCGGAGCGGCCGCTTCCAATTGAAATCCCCGCTGTCTGCCGGACCACGCCCCCCCCTCTGACGCCACGGGCAAGCTCTTAGGAGTGTGCTGCAAGTGCGTCAGAGGGGGGCGTGGTCACATGTCAGAGGGCGGCCAATTCAATTTGAAGCTCGTGCGCGGCTTTTTCTTTGCCAGAGTCGCCGCTTCCAATTGAATTGCCCGCTTTCTGGAACATGTGACCACGCCCCCCTCTGACGCACTGGCACCACACGGGGACTTTCCTAAGAGCTTGCCCGTGGCGTCAGAGGGGGGGGCGTGGTCCGGCAGACAGCGGGGATTTCAATTGGAAGCGGCCGCTCCGGCGAAGAAGAAGAAGGAGAAGATGCGGACGAGAAGGACAGCGGGAGGAACAGAAGATGGAAGAACACGCCGGGCAAGATGCGGGAATAGAAGACCCAAGACAGAAGCAGAGGAAGAAGAAGGAGGAGGAAGAAGAAACCCGAAGAAAAGAAGAAAGAAGATAATAAAGGACTTGTCAAAAACCGGCTCTTGTCTTTTTTAACCCTTTACATTTTTTTTCTCGTGAAATGGTAGAGGTACAAGGTACCCCATTACCATTTCACACAGGGGGGGGGCCGGGATCTGGGGGGCCCCTTTGTTAAAGGGGTCTTCCAGATTTCGATAAGCCTCCTGCCCGCAGACCCCCACAACCACCGGGCAAGGGTTGTGGGGAAGAGACCCTTGTCCTCATCAACATGGGGACAAGGTGTTTTGGGGGGCACCCCAAAACACCCTCCCAATGTTGAGGGCATGTGGCCTGGTGCGGTTCAGGAGAGGGGGGGGGCCGCGCTCTGTCCCCCCCTCTTTTCTGCGGCCGGCCAGGTCAACGTGCTCGGATAAGGGGTCTGGTGTGGATTTTAGGGGGGACTCCACGCCATTTTTTTTTTAATTTGGAGTGGAGTTCCCCTTAAATTCCACACCAGACCCGAAGGGTCTGGTTATGGATATTTGGGGGGAACCCCACGTCATTTTTTTTTTAAATTGACGGCGGGGTTCCCCTTAATATCCATACCAGACCTAAAGGGTCTGGTTATTGAATTTGGGGGGACCCCCACGCTTTTTTTTTTCCTTTTTTTAATGAATGAATTCTCCTGCAATTGCCGGGAGCCGACAATTCATTATAGCCGCGAGTCAGTTTTAAATGGCTTTTTTCCTTTGAAAAATGACATTTTGTGCAGAGACATTTCTAACCACGGGAAACATGCGCTTTTTCACATGCTGACATTAGAGACCCCCATAGTACGAAATTTAAAGGAAAATTACACTTTTATTATTGCACTTTTAGCATTATTAAAATCACTGCTCCCGAAAAAACGGCCGTTTTAAAAAATAAAAAAAGCATTGGTACATGTCCCCTGGGGCAGGACTGAGGTCCCCAAACACTTTTTAGGACAAAACTTGCAGATTAGCCTTTAAAATTCACTATTAAGATTTCCCCCATAGACTTATACAGGGAGTTCGGCGGCGGCTTTACTTATCAATCACATCGCGCTGCTGCTGCCGCCGGTTCATGCGCCTAATTAGGGATTCATCCAGCGCACTAATTAAGGCATGTACCGGCGCAGCGCAGATTCATTAGTAAATCAGCCCCATAGTCTTATCAAACAGAATTTGGAAACAGTGAGTGTAATATTACTCTCTTCACTATGCTGCCATAAGGACTTTATGAAGCAGTGAGTCAGGGATCAGAGCTAGAACTGTGGCATGGTACAGAATTACTAAAATAAATAAAAAGCTAGTCTGACTGTCAAAAATGTTGTTTCCGCTCTATTCCTTGCATCTGCTTGAGATAATTGTTCTGATGTACATAGTATGCTCCAATCACAAAGAAAGGCTCAGGGGATGATTAGTATCTCTTACTGATCAAGAGAAAATGTGATTAGCTAATTAGAACACCAGATAAGAACTTTCCTTAATTCAGCTGTCATTAGTGTGGTGTGCTTATAATCTTCAAGTAACTCAAGGATGAGTGTGTGTGCGTGTATGACAAAGTATTGTAAATGAAGAAAAGTGGATTTTGTTAAGACGTCTTAAAGTGGAACTTAACCTCTCCTGAATGACCTCCCCCCAGCCCCTATTCTGTGCCACCATTTAAAAAAAAAATTGCTCAGCTGCTCCACCTGACATTTAGGAGCAGGCAGAATTGTAAATGGCCTTTTTTCCTTTAAAAATTACATTTTGTGCAGGGAATAAAAAAATGGGTGGGGTCCTCCCAAAATTCCATTACCAGGCCCTTCAGGTCTGATATGGATATTAAGGGGAACCCTGCCACCAAATAAAAAAAAATGGTGTGGGGTCCCCCCTCAAAATCCATACCAGACCCTTCAGCGCTCTGTGGTCCCCCTCTTTTCCTGCCGCCTGCCAGGTTGCATGCTCACATAAGGATCTGGTATAGATTTTTGGGGGAACCCCATGCCATTTAACCACTTAAGGACCCCCGCACGCACATATACGGCCACAGAATGGCACGTACAGGCACAAGGGCGTAAATTTACGTCCCCGCCTAAGTGCGGTTCGGGGGTCCCATCGGGACCCCCTCCGCGGCGTGCGGGGGTCCCCCTACCTCTGGGAGCGATCCGGGATCTGCGGGCGGATGTCCGTGATATCCGCCCCCCCGCGATCGCTCCCAGCCAATGGGAGCGCGCTCCCAGCCTGTCACTTCCTCCTCCTGTGTTTACACAGGAAGGAGGAAATGATGTATTCTCTCATCGCAGCGCTGTTTCCCAGCGCTGCTGATGAGAGAAGACATCACAAGTAAGTGTGCACCAACACAACACTGACACACACTCACATAGGCATATTAACCCCTTGTGATCGCCCCCCCCACCCCCCTGTCACAGTGTCACTGAATGCAGTGATTTAATCACTGCATTTAGTGTCAGTGTGACAGGCACTGTAAAAAACAGTTAGTGTTAGGTTCAGGATAGCCCCCCCACCCCCCCTAATAAAGTTTTAACCCCCTGATCACCGCCCTAGTTAACCCTTTCACTCCCTATTGCCAGCGTCACTAAGCGATCATTTTTCTGATCGCTGTATTAGTGCCGCTGTTCCCGCTAGGTAGCTATTTTTTTTTATTGCGATTTTTTTTTTTACTAAAGACATGTGGCTAAATAAATTTTGGCCTAAATGTTTGACTAAAATTTAGTTTATTTGATTTTTTTTTAACAAAAAGTAAAAAATTGTGTTTTTTTTTCAAAAATGTCGCTCTATTTTTGTATATAGCGCAAAAAATAAAAATCGCAGAGGTGATCAAATACCACCAAAAGAAAGCTCTATTTGTGGGAAGAAAAGGACGCAAATTTTGTTTGGGAGCCACGTCGCACGACCGCGCAATTGGCAGTTAAAGCGACGCAGTGCCGAATCGCAAAAACACCTTGGGTCATTTACCAGCGTATTGGTCCGGGTCTTAAGTGGTTAAAAAAAATGGTGCAGGGTTCCCCTTAAAATCCATACCAGACCTGAAGGGTATGGTATGGATTTTGAGGGGGACCCTCACGCCATTTTTTTTATTTGGTTGTAGGGTTCCCCTTAATATCCATACTAGGCCTGAAGGGCCTGGTAATGGAATTTTGGGAGGACCCCACGCATTTTTACTTTAAATTTTGGTTCCCTGCACAAAATATAATTTTTTAAGAAAAAAAAGCCATTTAAAATTACTCGCGGCTATTAGGCCCCTTTCACATTGAGGCGTGGAGCCGCGGTGACGGTATAGCCGCGCTATTTGTAGCGCCGCTATACCGTCGTGTTTACCGCGATATTCGGGCGCTAGCGGTGAGGTTTTAACCCCCGCTAGCGGCCGAAAAAGGGTTAATACCGCCCGCGTTGCGGGCGGTATTACCGCGCTATTACCACGGTTTCCCATTGATTCCAATGGGAAGGCGCGCTATAGGAGCGGTGAACACACCGCTCCTATACCGCGGTAAAGATGCGGCTAGCAGGACTTTTGGAGCGTTCCTGCTAGCGCACCGCTTCAGTGTGAAAGCCTTCGGGCTTTCACATTGAACACTACAGGGCATGATTTTTCATGCGGTATAGCAGCGCTATTTTTAGCGCTGTACCGCATGAAAAACGCCTCAATGTGAAAGGGGCCTTAATGAATTGTCAGGTCCCGGCAATACAGATAAAAGTAATTGAAAAAAATTATTTTTCTCTGTATTGCCAGGACCCAGCAATTCATGAATAGCCGCAAGTAGTTTTAAATGACTTTTTTTCCTTCAAAAATTACATTTTGTGTAGAGAAAGTTCTAAGCACGAGAAATCACACACAAGCCACTTTACAGGCATACTATACACACACACCAGGTATGAAATTTAAAGGAATATTTCACTTTTATTGTTTCACGTTAAGCATTATTAAAATCACTGCTCCCGAAAAAACTGCAGTTTTTAAAACTTTTTTTGCATTGATAGATGTCCCAGGTCCCCAAACACTTTTTAGGACAATAACTTGCATATTAACTTTTAAAATTCACACTTTTGATTTCTCACATTCGAGTCCCATAGACTTTAACAGTGTTCAAATGTTCGTGTGAACTTTTGGTGTGTTCGCATGTTCTGGATAAGAACCAAACCGGGGGGTGTTCGGCTCATCCCTAGCTGTGACATAGCAATCCCAGGAGGCAGCAAAGCCTGGCCAAAGCCAGAAACCTGCAAGTACTCCTTTGCAACACAAAACAAACAAAACATTGGAAAACAGAATAAAAATGTTTTGCATTTCTGGAAGAAGGTGGGGGCAGAAATAAAGTAAGATGAATTTGTTTTGGTAGATTAAGTTCTGATTGAAATATAGTGTTCTGAATTTTTGTAACCCATGGAGTTAAGAAATCTATAAACAAGCATTGCTGACTGTCACATCAAGCGGTATCAGATTGTTAAAGCAATAATTTTTAGGCAGTCTGTAAAACAATTGAGGATAATTAAGGTAAATTCTTAAGAAATGGGTAATCGTGGAGGTTGGTGAGTGCCGTCTGTGACAAGGTTTTGCTATTTGCTAACGGAGGAGAAACTTTGACTTACTAAGGCCGCGTACACACGAATGGTTTCCTCGACAGAATCTATCAAGAAACTCGGTGGCAGAGCTTTTTTGCCAAGGAAAACGGTCGTGTGTATGCTTTTCATCGAGTAAACTGTCGAGGAACTCGACGAGGAAAAAAGAGAGCAAGTTCTCTTTTTCCTCCACGGGAGTCGTCGTCGTCTTCTTCATCGGGCTGGTTTTTCCACGAGAAACACGTCGGTGTGTATGCTTAGAAACCTGCACACCGTCGGTAAAATTTGTATTTGTAATGGAGATAGCACAGTTGTCACACTGTAACAGACTGAAAAGTGCAAATGTCTCTTGCCAAACTTTTTCCTAACGCACTGTAACATGAGATTAGCAAAAGCAGCCCCTGCCGTTGTATGTGTTGAAGTCACGGAGTTTGAGAACGAGGAAATTTGGTCTTGACAGTGTGTACGCAAAGACAGCTTGTCGAGTTTCTCAACAAGCCTAACAAGGAACTCGTCGAGGAAAACGATGTGTCTTTTCCAATGAGTTCCTCGGTCGTGTGTACGAGGCCTAAGGCTGGCCATAGACTAGGCACATTTCTTTTTCTGCAGTCATGGGTTGCAGTAAAGAAATTAGCTTGATTACCCCATTCCACATGGGAAGACAGTAATTATTGCTAGTGGCTATAACAGCCACAAGCAATAGGTGCATGTAAAAATCCGGCAGGCTGGTTATACATTTAATTCGGTGGATAACACACCTGGGCCTTCTTGAAACTACTATTAACTCTATGGCCGCGTACACACGGAGGGACGTGTCCGATGGAAACGGTCCGCGGACCGTTTTCATCGGACATGTCTCCTTGGGATTTTCGTCCGGCGGTGTGTACACACCATCAGATCAAAATCCCTGCCGGCAGACAGCGCGGTGACGTGGCGGTGACGTTGACGCCGCCACATCACCGCACCAGGAAGTAAAAAACTTCCACGCATGCGTCGCATCCATACGACGCTTGTGCGGGCAGATATGTCTGCTGGTTAATGTACTAACCAGCGGACATATCCGACGGACATGTCGCCGGCGGACAAATTTTAAAGCATGCTTTAAAATTTGTCCGCCGGTCAGACATGTCCGCTAGCCCATATACACGATCGGATTTGTCCTCTGAACTGGTCCGTCGGACCAGTTTCAGCAGACAAATTTGATCGTGTGTACCAAAGAGGCTAATAATTAATTCTGGTTATACCTAAGTTAATTAAATAGTTACATAGTTAGTCAGGTTGAAAAAAGACACAAGTCCATCCAGTTCAACCATAAAAAAAAAAAAATAAACAAACAAAATAAAACACAGTACATCCCATACACCCAACTCCATACCCACAGTTGATCCAGAAAGCCAAAAAATGATCAACTTGGGTACATTTAGCCTGCCCATACATGGCTGGCTTAAGGGTCTGGGCTGTATTCACCATTAGCCAAATTATGTTTGTAAACAACAGGGACAAAGAGATTTTTTTTAATGTATAACTGCAGATCAGCGGAATTGCTGTTTTCTCATCTAGCTTGTTTGAACCTTAGGGGTACAATGTACCCGTTACCAGTCCACATTCTGCCCGCAAACCCCCAAAGCATCCTCCCCATGTTGAGGGCATGTAGCCTGGTATGGTTCAGGGGGGGAGCTCCCTCATCCCCCCTCTTTTCCTGCGGCCTGCCAAGTTGCGTGCTCAGATAAGGGCCTGATATGGATTTTTGGGGGTGACCCCTACGCCATTTTTTTTCTCTGGTGTAGGTTCCCCTTAAATTCCATATTGCTGCTGGACTATTCTAAGATGGGAAACATTTGCCATTTTACAGGCATACTATAAACACCCCCCAGGTACAAAATTTAAAGGAATATTTAACTTTTTTTTTTTCACTTTTAGCGTTATTAAAATCACTGCTCCCGAAAAAACGTTGCATTGATACATGTCCCCTAGGGAAGGAACCAGGGCCCCAAACACTTTTTTTGTGACAATACCATGCATATAAGCCTTTAAAATGGCCTTTTTCGGAAAAATCTCCCATAGACTTTACCAGTGTTCCACAGCTTTTGAATTTGCCACGAACACTGCATAATGTTTGCTATTCGGCGAAAAGACAAACACTTGATGTTTGAGTCAAACTATCGGGCTCATCACTAGCCGTAGGCAATGGAAAGCGGAAGTTCTCCTTACCCCTAACTCTGAAAGGCTTCTGGGACACAGGTCCTAGAAGACTTTGGGGCCAGTCACAGAGCACAGTGCTGCTCATGCATGCACGGTGGGCACCTAGCTGTGAGCTTTTAAAAGTATTGGAAAGTATTCATACCCCTTGACATTTTCCAAATTTTGTCATTTAACAACCAAAAGACGTAAATGTATTTTATTGGGATTTTATGTGATAAACCAACACAAAGTGGCATATAATTGTAAACTGGAAGGAAAATGATAAACCTTTTTTTTACAAATAAATATCTGAAAAGTGTGGCATGCATCTGTACTTTGTAGAACCACCTTTCACTGCAATAACATCTGCAAGTCTTTTTGGGTATGTCTCTACAAACTTTGCACGTCTAGAGAGTGCCATCTTTGGCCATTTTTCTTTGCAAAATAGTTTAAGCTCTGTCAGACTGGACAAAGAGCATCTATAAACAGCAATTTCCAAGTCTTGCCAGTGGCGGCCGGTGCCCATTTTTTTTTGGGGGGGCAAGAAAACTGAAAATTACTGAAAAAAACATCAGATGCCGCCACTGGGCCCATCAAATGCCACCACTGTGCCCATCAAATGCCACCACTGTGCCCATCAATTGCAGCCACTGTGCCCATCAAATGCAGCCACTGTGCTCCTCAAATTCTGCCACTGTGCCATCAAATGCTGCCTCTGTGCCATCAAATGCAGCCACTGTGCCCATGAAATACTGCCACTGTGCCATCAAACGCATCCACTGTGTCCATCAAATGCTGCCACTGTGCCCATCAAATGCTGCCACTGTGCCATCAAATACTGTTACAATGCCATAAAACACAGCCAATTATGTGTCAGTTGAATCAATCCTGAGGTATTCAATGCCAATCTAATTCACTGAGGCTTTACAATTGCAGGACAGTACAAATACCCCTTTTAGGAAAGCAGACAGCCCAATGTATTTTGTGAGCAGCACTGTGTTTTTTTTTCTTTTTTTTGCCCCATTTTTTGGAAAATTAAGAAATTTAAATAAGCTTTTTTTTCACAATACTGTCACCAGAGCAGTACAGCATTATCATATGACTGGCGTGGTGGTGATTAGGGACATTGCATTGACTGATGACAATATATATATATATATATATATATATATATATATATATATATATACACACAAAAAAGGTAAATGCATTTTTTTTTTGCTATTTTTTTTTACATACTGTGATCAGAGCAGTACAGCGTCATTGGACTTTTCAAGAGGTGATCAGGATCACTATGAGGAAGAAACTAGAGAGGGAAGGAAGCGCCAGTTATTTCTGTATTATGCCGACAGATCCCATTATCTGCATTATATAATAAGGGGGAGGAGACTCAGCATGCCCTAAACCAGTGATGGTGAACCTTGGCACCCCAGATGTTTTGGAACTATATTTCCCATGATGCTCAACTACACTGCAGAGTGCATAAGCATCATGGTAAATGTAGTTCCAAAACATCTCGGGTGCCAAGGTTCACCATCACTGCCCAAAGCCTTTCTATTTGGACATACTAACTGTGGCATTGTTCAAAAATTTTTTGCAGTCAGCCATGAGGTTTTCTCCTAAAAAGCATAGTAAATCATATTAAAGAAATATATATATATATTTATTTTTATTTTGTATGTATGATGTGTGAATGGGAACACATATCAAACAAATAATTTGACTGCAGAAGTGAAAATACACTCTACTTTTTTTATGATCTTCTGGCTAAACAGACAAGCCCATCATTAGTTTATTTTCCTTCTTCAAAAGTCAGTCAATTAGCACTGTAGTTGTAATGAAAGATAAGGTGCATGCCATTATACATAGGTATGCCTTACATCATTGCCTTAAATTGCCCTTAGTTAATTAATAGTATATCCAAAGGAAAATCTGCTTGCTGCAAATAGGCCCATTCTATATCCCAATGCAGGTGAAACAATCATTTCATTACCAATCACTAGATAACAAAATCTTGTTGACTAAATTTGTGATTCATTGTACCCGACATGTACATCTGGTTTAAAGTGGTTGTAAAGGTAAAAGTTTTTTTTTTTAACTTAACGCATTCTATGTAATAAGGTAAACAACCTTTTGTGTGCAGCCCCCCTTATCCTTTTCTGAGCCTAATTTTGATCCAGTGCGTTGCTCTGTGTCTTCACAGGGCAGACTGATAGCAGTGGGAGTCATTGGCTTCTTCTGCTATTAATCAAATGTTGTAACTAGGCAGCAGGGCTGAGCCACACTATCTGTGTCAATAGAAACAGGCAGCGCAGCTCAGGATCAAGCCCATAGGTGTGCTACAATACGAAAATGCTTCCTATGGTGGCAAACAAAGAAGAGGATGAGCAATGGGGGACCGAACAAAAAGAGGATCGGAGCTGCTTTGTGCAATGGTTTTGCACAAAGCAGCTCTGATTCTCCTCTTCTCAGGCCCCCCCACCCGCACTCCAGGTAAGTAAAACATGCTTGCTATTGAAAAAAAAAAGTTAGCTTTACAATCACTTCAAGCAATGCCCAAAATCAGTGGCAAAAAGCAGGGGCTTTGCATAATGTCTGACCAGTCAAAGATGTCCATAGGCATGGCATGTTTTTGCTGACAATGCAGTATGAGCATTGCTAATGATAATTAGATAACAAGAGATTGTATAATGAGTGGAGGCTGTGGGGGAATATTTTGGTGTTTTCCTTAGAAGCATACAAAGCAATTGGTGATCCAGTGTACTATAATCTATCATAAGTGAAATAACTGTTTTATGTACAGTAAACATAAAATGAATTTTATTACATGTCAAATCCATATCTGTTATTATTAAATAAATGTGGAATTGCTGCAAGGCTTTAAACCCTGGTGCCATTCTCTAATATTGATTTCTCCTGAATTATTGAAAACAGGAATTTTATAGTATTCTCCATTTTACAACTTTTTATGTCTTCCCTCCAAGCTGTAAATTGCAATGGTAGAGTAAGCTTCATTGTGTAACAAATGACTTACGTTTTACTAAGTAGTAATGCACCATTAAATATTTAAGTAATTTTATTTTCAAATCCCAAATGCCCTGCAGCAGTGCAGGGAAAAATTGCAAACATTGAATTATTTTCTGTTTTGGTTTGTTTTGTTTCCAGGAAGAAAAATGATTTTTTCTTTGAGGCTCTGCTAAGGTATTGATGCTGCTTTTCCATCAATGCAATAGGGTTTATTTACTAAAGCCAAATTGACTGTCCACCTTTAAAGGAATATGCAGGGGAAATTTCCCCAGAGCTTAGTGTATGAGCTGAATCTCTGCTGACACCCATCGTCCAATCAGGTGCCAGCAAAAATGCTGTTTCATTTTTAACATTTCCCTCGCACATGATTGGGTATTGTTTGCATAGTGTGACTTCCCTTCGCAAGTAAATAGCCTATTTGACTTTATCAATAAAATAAAATGAGTGCCAAAATGGGACTTTTAACAATAGCAAGGTTTCACCTTTCAATTAATGGAAAAATCAAACAAGAACTATGACTGGCTGCTATGGTATGGAACTCATTGTTTCCCACTTTTTTTCAAATCCATCTCAATGGATTTTGCATGTGACATGCTGCATGTTGGTAAGATGCTTTTAAAACCAGTCACAGTCTGTACTGCAGGTAGGATATGAGTGCTGAGGTTGCATTCCTATGTTCAGCTCTTCCAAACATACACATTTATGTGAAGGGAGGGGTCAAGATAAAAAAAGAAGGGATGTTGATGTTGACATTGGTTTAGAAGGAAGTGGGAGAGGCATTAGCAATCTGTAATGCGGCGTACACACGATCGGTTCGTCTGATGGACCGTTTTCACCAGACAAACCGATCGTGTGTGGGACCCATCGGTTTTTTATCCATCGGTGAAAAAACTAGGAACTTGTTTTAAAATTATCTGATGGTTAACCACTTCCCGCCCAGTCAATAGGAGATTGATGTCCAGGAAGTAGTTATGAAATCGTGACTGGACGTTCACCAACGTCCTACAGGATTTCATGCCCGTGGGGGCGCGCAGCGCGGCAATCGCTGATGCGGGGTTTCAGTCTGACACCCTGCATCTTCGATCTCGGTAACGAGTCTCCGGCGGAGGCTCGCTACCACGTGATCAGCCATGTCCAATCACGGCTGATCACGATGTAAACAGGAAGAGCGGTAGATGTCTCTTCCTCACTCGCGTCTGACAGACGCGAGTACAGGAGAGCCGATTGGTGGCTCTCCTGACAGGGGGGGTTTGCGCTGATTGTTTATCAGTGCACCCCCCCTCGGATGCCCACACTAGACCACCAGGTAATGCCCACACTGGCAGGGCAAAAAAAAAGGCAAAAACAAAAATAAAAATCAGGATTAAAAAAAAACAACATACAAGTAAAAAAAAAGAAAGATGCCAGTCAGTGCCCACACATGGGCACTGACTAGCAACAGATACATCAGTGCCACCCCTCAAAGTCCATCAGTGCCACCCCACAGTGTCCTTCAGTGCCACCCCTCAGTGCCAATCCATGCCCAGTGCCCACCTATCAGTGCCCATCTGTGCCACCCATAAGTACCCATCAGTGCCACCCATAAGTGCCACACATGAGTGCCATTCTGTGCCGCCTATGAGTGCCCAGTGCTGCCCATGAGTGCCCATCAGTGCTGCCTATGAGTGCCCATCAGTGCCGCCTATGAGTGCCCATCAGTGCCACCTATGAGTGCCCATCAGTGCCGCATACCAGCGCCGCCTATCAGTGCCCATCAGTGCCACCTCATCGGTGCCCATGAGTACTACCTCATTGGTGTCCATCAGTGCCACCTCATCAGTGCCCATCAGTGCCACCATATAGGTGCCCATAATTGAAAGAGAAAGCATACTTATTTACAAAATTTTCAGTTAGTTGTTGCGCAAAAAATAAAAACCGCAGAGGTGATCAAATACCACCAAAAGAAAGCTGTATTTGTGGGGAAAAAAGGATGCCAATTTTGTTTGGGTACAGTGTAGCATGACCGTGCAATTGTCATTCAAAGTGCGACAGTGCTGAAAGCTGAAAATTGGCTTGGGCGGGAAGGTGCGTAAGTGCCTGGTATGGAAGTGGTTAAAAAAAACAATAGAAAAAAACGATCATATGTGGGCACGTCCATCAGTTAAAAATCCATGCATGCTCAGAATCAAGTCCACGCATGCTTGGAAGCATTGAAGTTAATTTTTCTCAGCACGTTGTTGTGTTTTACGTCACCGCGTTATGACAAGATCTTTTTTTTTTACTGATGGCGTGTAGGCAAGACTGATGAAAGTCAGCTTCTTCGGTTATCTGATGAAAAAATCCATCAGACCGTTTTCATCAGATGAACCGATCGTGTGTACAGGGCATCAAGGTTTCCTAACCTGTCTGACAAGCTAACTGATAACAGCTGGCTAGTGGTGTCTGTGAGATAAGAGAGATAAGCTCATTAGCCCTTTATGCCTAAAAACAACAATATAAAGCCAGCCATAGACGGTTCAAATATCAGCCAGGTCAGCAAGAACCTGCCGATATTTGAACCGTGTGTGGGCAGGCTGAATGTACCAAGTTGATTGATCAATCAACTTGGGTACAATTAGCCTGCCAGAGTCCTGTGTGTCTCCGAGAAACATCATAAGGTCATCTGCGTATAATGCAACTTTTTCTTCCAGATCACCACTTCTAAAGCCCTTCACATGGTCAGATGACCTGAGAGCAATAGCCAAAGGTTCAATTGCAATGAAAAAAAAGATGGGCGACAAGGGACATCCCTGCCTCATCCCCCTCCCCAATCCAAACTTGTCGGATTGCTCACTGTTCACCCATACTCTAGCTTCTATATGCTCTATAAAGCATTTTGACCCAATCGATGAAGCCTGGACCCAGTTAAACCATTTCCATGGCCTTTCACAGGTACTCCCAGTCTAAGCCGTCAAAGGCCTTGGCGGCGTCCAGGGACAGGATAGCCCTCTCCCCATCCTCGTCCATCGGGACCTGGAGGTTCAAATATAGGCGCCTTATATTAACACTAGGGGCCAGATTCAGGTAGATGGGAGCATCTTTGCTCTGGAGTAACGCTTCTCATTTACGTTACTCTGGCGAAATTTTAGGAGCAAGTGCTGTTATTCATGAAGCACTTGCTCCTAAAGTTGCGGCAGCGCATCGCAAATGAGCCGGCGGAATTCAAATTGGGCGGGTACGGGGCGTGTAATATTTAAACTATGCGCGATCCCGCGGCGAACGTACTGCGCATGCGTCGAGTGTCAATGCATCCCAGTGCGCATGCTCCAAATTCTGTCAGTGAACGTCAATGACGTCACATCCCCATTCATGAACGTTTTACGCAAGCGACGCGATTATTATTTTTTCCGACGCGATGACGACGCCTATACTTAACATAGGATACTCCACTAGGGGGCTGCTTTATCTTTACGTCGCGTATCGCTTCCGGAAACGTCGTAAAGTCACTGCGTCGCGCCCGAAAAAGATCGTGAATTTCCGACTCCCGCTGATTAACATATTTTTTCAGCGTTAATCAGCGGGAACGCCCTTTTTAAGTTGAAGTAACGATGCGATGGCGAAATTCAATTGCGCCGATCGCATCGGAACTCCAACCCGGCGTTTCTTGTTTTCTGGTTACAGAAAACAAAAACGCCGGCTTAAAGTGACAGTTAGGCTGGCGGATCCATTGATCCGCCAGCCTAACTCTACCTGAATCTGGCCCTAGTTGTTCTTCCAGGTATAAAACCCTACCGGGGTCGGGGTGGATAAGTTTCAATATAACCCTGTTTAATCTTGCCCTCCTTTTGTATAATAATTATAGTGGAGTCCATCATTGAAAAAGGAAGCTCTCCCTGTGTTTGCAAACTATTCAGTACCCTCAACAACTCAGGGAGCAGCACCTTTCCATAGTGCCGATATATCCCAGCTGAAAGGCCATCTGGTCCCGGCGATTGCTGCCTCGCCATCTCATTGGTAATGAGAGTCATCACCTCTAATGTTATAGGGCGGTCCAGCTTAGCACTATCCATCTCACTGAGGGAAGGTAGGTTCAAGTCCTTGAAAAAAGTGTCCATCTCTTCATTTATCTGCCTCTGCCGGGGTCTATAAAGATCTTCATAATATTTTTTGAACTTATCCACTATTTATGGAGTATATGAGGTCACTCTCCCATCCTCCGTGGTAATTGTGGGTACCACAGAGTTGGGGGAGTTTGCCCTGACTAATTGTGCCAACATCCATCCCATGCTCTCCCCTTCTCCAAAGGTGTCTCTGGAAGAGGTATTTATTCTCTACCTTCTGGAGGGTCATTAGTCAGTAATTGTGCTCCTCTATCCAGCTCCTAAGTGCATCGGGTGTCGGGTTGTTAATATATTGTTCTTCTAAAGGGTTGTTACCCTCTCCAATTATTCTCTCCCAATCCTTAGTCTGCTTCTTTTTTAAATCTGCTGTATCATCATACCTCGCAAAAAGGCTTTCAGCGTGTCCCATACTATTCCTACCGAGGCATTGCCCTGGTTTGAATCAATAAACTCCCCCAGGGACATCAATATATCCCTTGGTCCTCGGGGCACTGTCACAGGGGAATGATCTGACAAGCCCCTTGGTTTGTAACTCACATTTATTATTAGTGGCATAATTTCCTAATTTCCTAATTTCCCAGAACTAAGTCGATCCTGGAGATTGTAGAGTGAATCCTGGAAAAACACGAATACTCTCGGGCCTTTGGATTTTCGTATTCTCCAAATGTCTCTCAATCCTGTTTCTGTCAAAAAAAATCTGGCAGCCGGCTATCCACTGTTCTACTTTCCCTGGGGGAAATCTATCAAATTTCTGGTCCATTACCATATTAAAATCCCCTACTACTAATACCGGCACTCCGGCTTATCCAGGGCAAACTCAGTGAGCTCTGAGAGGACCGAAAGGTCGAAGGTGGGGGGAGATACATATTTGCCAATATGCAGGCTCTATTTTCAATTCTACAAAATAAGAAAATGTATCGCCCCTGTTCATCTATCTTAACCTGAATACAGGTAAAAACAACCCGACTCTGAAAAGGGTATCACCCCTCTGAAGTAAGAGGTGTGGACTGAATGGAATTGTATGGGGTAATCTCGCCACCTTAATTGAGGGCTAGTAAATTTTGTAAGACGTGTCTCCAAAGTACAGCTACCGCATATGTTTTTGCAATCAGGAGAACTGCTGCTTTTTTCTCTATGCAACCAACATCTAGAGCCGCAAACATACGTGACAAAACACGGGTCCGTGTTTTAAAGGCGATAAAATTCTGTTCCAGCCAGATATCTAACAATTTAAAAGGAGGTCAGCAAGGTCAATCTCAATATCTCCTCTTAGGGTAGGTTTCCTTTCATTTTGGCCACACTCTACAATCTTAAAAATATTAAAAGCATTACATAAAAATAGAAATCTTCAGAAATCTAAACATGTGTCGGCTTCCTAGCAGTTCATTGTGCTGATAAATTTTCAGTTAAATTGTATGGAAAATGACTGAATTGAACTGTTTCAACATTAGCTCTAAGAATATTTTACAACTAGTTTGTAAGATTTATTTTTTAATTCAGATCAAGCTATAAATATTAGATTGTACAGTTGTAATCCATTGTGCATTTCCTGCGTTAGATTACTGCAACAGTTTTTTTGAGTAATATTGATCAAGGATCCTTATATGTCTAATGAACAGTAGGTTGTGTTGACAGTAAATTATATTTTACCAATAAAAATAGATCTTATCATTTAATGCCAAGACAAGGTCCCCTGGTATCCAGAGCTAAGATGCCAAATTATGCCATGGTCTGACATTGGTCTGACTGCCTTCTGTGGACTCTCTGAGGCCCCGTACACACAAGCAAATAGATCTGTTCAAATCGGTCAGACAGACCGATTTGAACAGATCTGTCTGCTGGGATGTATTGGTTTGATTGTGTACACACGATCAAACCAAAATCCCCGCCGGCAGACAGCGCGCTGACGTGTCGGTGACGTGGCGGTGACGTTGACGCCGACACGTCAGGAAGTAAAACACTTCTGCGCATGCGTCAAATCCATTCGACGCATGTGCGAGCAGATATGTCTGCTGGTTAGCGTACTAACCAGCACACATATCGTTCCGACGGGTTCCCAGCCGACAGATTTCAAAGCATGCTTTGAAATCTGTCGGCTGGCCAAATCCGTCTGTTTGCCCATACACACGATCGAATCTGTCTGCTGGGACGGTCTGGCAGAGAGAGTACAATCTTTAGTTGTTCCTAACAATGGTTTCCATGAGTCAGCTAAGATAGAACGCATTTATTGAGCAATATTTAATACTCTGGCTTAATAAAATACATTGAATACAGCTTAAAAGTATTCACATCAGATGCACAATTTATTTTTGAGCTGAAAAGATTTAAACCTTCAGTTGTGAAGTACAGACAATCATGGGTATTATACAAGTTAAAGCATAATGTACAACGTCGTAATCTACAGTAACCATACTAAACAATTAGCTTTTATCCTCAGTAAACTGAATTCTGATTATTTGTTTGGTTTACAGTACTTTTAAGTATATTTTAAAGCATTACGTGGCCTATATCTTTTTAGGTAGCAAGGTATACCATTGTTATATGCAATATTTTTCCAATGTTTTACACAGCTTTTTTTTTTAAGTAAATACAAATTTATTTGATTTAAAATACAAATGTGACCACATTTTACATGACTTCATGAGATGTATTGAATATCCTTGGCCTTTATCAATGTACATGTTGTTCAACGTGGATCTTTTCTGGCCACAGTGGAACCTCGGATTGCGAGTAACGCGGTTAAGGAGAGTTTCGCAATACAAGCACTGTACTGTATTTATAAAAACCCTGACTCGGTTTGCGAGTGTTGTCTCGCAAAGCAAGCAGGATTCAAGCCAAAGCGGTATATGCAATACCGCATTTGGCCTGAGGTGAAGGGTGCCGGAGCCGAGCAGGTGAATTTATTGTCCTATTTTTTAAACCGTAACTAGGGCCTTTAAACTATGACCAGCAGACTGAGAAGGACCAATAAGGGGCTTTTGGATGAACCAGTCCCCTTACTATAAATAAAGGGGGGGGGTGTACAAAAACGTCAAAATGTCATTGTATTAGAAGCTGCGGTAGGGAAGGCATAAGGAAATTTCACAGACTGCATAGGAAAGTAGATACTTTAATTCTGAATAAAATCGCTGTGGGCAATCAAACCCTTTAATTGTTTTTCCCCTTATTATTGGAGACTTTTTTTGTCTTTGATTTTATTTTGTAATTTATTTGATGTTAGCGCCTACCTTTAGCTGCTATCCGCTATCTTAAGAACATGTTTTCCATTGCTTTGGCAGTGTATTGTTTTTAATTTTATGTTGATAAGACCTTTATTTAAGGTTTTTTTCTTTTTTCTGCTGCAAGGCTTACTTTTAACGACTTTAGCCCCAGACCATTTGTCAGCTAAAAGAGCGGAGGTCTTTTTGCAATTCGGCACTGCATCACTTTAACTGACAATTGCGCGGTCGTGCGACGTGGCTCCCAAACAAAATTGACGTCCTATTTTTCCCAGAAATAGAGTTTTGGTGGTATTTGATCACCTCTACGGTTTTTATTTTTTGCGCTATAAACAAAAATAGAGCAACAATTTTGAAAAAAAAGCTTTTTGCTATAATAAATATCCCGCAAAAATATTAAAAAAATGTTTCTCAGTTTAGGCCGATATGTATTCTTCTACATATTTTTGGTAAAAAAATCGCAATAGGCTTTTATTGATCGGTTTGCGCAAAAGTTATAGCGTTTACAAAATAGGGGATAGTTTTATGGCATTTTTTTTTTTACTAGTAATGGTGGCGATCAGCGATTTTTATCATGACTACGACATTATGGCGGAATCATCGGACACCTTTGACACATTTTTGGGACCATTGTCATTTTTACAGCGATCCCTGCTATAAAAATGCACTGATTACTGTGAAAATTACACTGGCAGTAAAGGGGTTAACCACTAGGTGGCGCTGTAAGGGTTAAGTGTGCCCTAGTGAGTGATTCTTACTGTAGGAGGATGGGCTTCCTTTTAAAAGACAGTGATCACCGCTTCCGATTACAGGAGCTACGAGTAAGATCACATGATGCGAAACATGTCAGCCCTTTTCTCCTTGTCCACTCACCGTTTTTGACTGCATGCATTTTGGCTGGTTTTTTTTTCTATTGAAATTTTATTGTTTGCTTATGCTTAAATAAAGACATCGTTTTCCAAAGAAGTGCGGCGATCCAGGATTTTTTCCTTCATCCCAAGCGGTGATCACTGTCATTGTCAGTAGGCAGAGTGGGGAGATGCTTGTTTACATCAGCATCTCCCTGTTCTAACTCTCTGTGACACGATCGCGGGGATCCCCACGGCGGTCGAGTCCGCGGGACCCGTGGTCGGGCTAACGGAGCCACGATCCTAAAGGGGACTAACAGATACGTCCTTCTGCATGTCCGAGCCATGTTGTCGACATATATCATTGTGCGCTGGTCGGCAAGCAGTTAGAAGATAGCAGACTTTTCTTTCAGAAGTGATATTTTGGGCTTTCATTTCTTTTGTGGGTTTTTTATTTAAATTTTATGATGATAGGGAAAGAGACTGAGGAGAAAGAGTGCTTGGCCATGCCCTATTATTCACGCTGGCATTGGTAACTGGGGAGGGGGGGGGGGGGGGGGATCTAAACACAACACACAGAAAGGAACAAACATTTTTTAGGAAAGGAGGGGATTGGCGGTGGAGGACTTCAGGTAAGAGCAGGTATGCAGTCTATGCTCTTCCTCTCTCGCAGCAGTTGTACAAAATTATGTAAAATCCAGTCTATTATCTATCCATTTGGTTTAATATATTTGTATTAAAAAAAGAGTACAAAAAATACAAATGAGATATAAACCAGAAGAAATGGTTACAATAGAATATACAAGGCTATGGTAAGTAGGAGGGGCAACTGGTAATCAGATGACAGAGTAAGAAATGAACAAGGAAAATGTATTACATGTTACGGAGGCAACTAATTTAGTAGTTCAGTAGTCCTAGGCCTTTCCTAAAATAAATAAGTAACACATCAGGCAGTATAAAAAGGGGAACAGAAGGAGGGAAAAAGTACAGAAAAGAAAAAGGAGAGATGAAATGGGGGGGGGGCTCTCAGCCTAGTGGATAAACCATATTTAAAGGGGTTGTAAAGGTATTTTTTTCCCTAAATAGCTTCCTTTACCTTAGTGCAGTCCTCCTTCACTTACCTCATCCTTCGATTTTGCTTTTAAATGTCCTTATTTCTTCTGAGAAATCCTCAATTCCTGTTCTCCTGACTGTAACTACACACAGAAATGCAAGGCTTTCTCCCTGGTGTGGAGAAAGCCTCTTAAGGGGAGGAGGGGGCGAGCAGGCAAGTCAGGACACTCTCTACTTTGCAGATAGAGAAAGCAGCTGTGTGTTAGTGGGCATCTTGACAGTCCTGCTCGCCCCCTCCCCCCTCAAGAGGCTTTCTCCATACCAGGGAGAAAGCCTTGCATTACTGTGTGTAGTTACAGACAGAAGAACAGGAAGTGAGGATTTCTCAGAAGAAATAAGGACATTTAAAAGCAAAATGGAAGGATGAGGTAAGTAAAGCAGGACTGCACTAAGGTTAAAGAAACTATTTAGGGAAAAGAAAATTACCTTTACAACCCCTTTAAACATTTTCTGAAACCCTGAAATGCCACAATTTTTATTCTGAAAAGGGTAGAGCAAAAGGTCTTGGACTAGAGCTATGTATTCCAAATGTATTTAGTGACAAGAAAGTGGAAATGTGAAACATATCCCCTGAGGTATTCCTAAAGGGATCATTTAGAATAGAAATTGTGTTCTAGGGAAAACATCTTTTTTTTATTATGTTATTCCTGCCTAACCAGGAATTGAATAATGAGGTCCAGTACTGTAAATCTGTCACACCTATGCCTAATGCAGGTGGTCAGACACTATAGCTGGCTACCGTGTCCTTCACCTATAGTAGCCCTCTTTCCCATAAGGCAAGCAGGCCCACCAGTTTTCAGTTGCCCCCAGGACTTATACACAATACTATAGTGCCTGGCTACCACATAGTTACATAGTAGTTACATAGTTTGTCAGGTTGAAAAAAGACACAAGTCCATCCAGTTCAACCACAAAAAAAAATAAACAAACAAAATAAAACACAGAACGTCCCATACACCCTACTCCATACCCACAGTTGATCCAGAGGAAGGCAAACAACCCCAGCAGAGCATGATCCAATTTGCTACCGGAGGGGAAAAAATTCCTTTCTGATCCCCCGAGAGGCAATCGGATTTACCCCGGATCAACTTTACCTACAGAACTTAGTACTCAGTTATATTATGTGCATTTAGGAAAGAATCCAGGCCCTTCTTAAAGCAATCTACTGAGCTGGCCAGAACCACCTCTGGAGGGAGTCTGTTCCACATTTTCACAGCTCTTACTGTGAAGAAACCTTTCCGTATTTGGAGGTGAAATCTCTTTTCCTCCAGACGTAAAGAGTGCCCCCTTGTCCTCAGTGTTGACCTTAAAGTGAATAACTCAACACCAAGTTCACTGTATGGACCTCTTATATATTTGTACATGTTGATCATATCCCCCCTTATTCTCCTCTTCTCAAGAGTGAATAAATTCAGTTCCTCTAATCTTTCCTCATAGCTGAGCTCCTCCATGCCTCTTATCAGTTTAGTTGCCCTTCTCTGCACTTTCTCCAGTTCTCCGATATCCTTTTTGAGAACTGGTGCCCAAAACTGGACTGCATATTCCAGATGAGGTCTTACTAATGATTTGTACAGGGGCAACATGATATCTCTATCTCTGGAGTCCATACCTCTCTTAATCGTATTTCCGAAAATTCCAATTTCCGAATTTTTTAATTTTCGAATTTTGAATTTCCAAATTTTAGTATTTCCGATTTGTTTAATTTCCGAATTTTCGTATTTCGGATTTTCGATAATTCGTAAATACGAAATTTTTTAGTTTTTATTTTTTTTCGATTTTTTTAATTTTCGAATTTTTCATTTTTCGAAAATTCGAATTATTAATTTTCGATTTTTCGAATATTCAAATTTTTCATATTCAAATTTTTCATTTTCGAATTTTCACATTTTGGATTTCGAATATTCGAATTTTCGAATTTGTCGAATCTTTCATTTTCGAAATTTCGAAATTTAGAATTTTTCAATTTTCGAATTTCGAATTTTTAATTTTCGAATTTTCGAATTTTCGCATTTCGAATTTTTCAATTTCGAATTTTTTCATTTTTCGATATTTCGAATATCCCAATTTTCAATTTTTTTATTTTTCGAATCTTTCATTTTCGAAAATGAAAAATTCGAAAAATAAAAAATTTGAAAATGAAAAATTCGAAAACTCGAAAATTAAATAATTCGAATATTCGAATTAGAGAATTCGAAAATTGAAAAAATTTGAAAATTCCAATTTCCCAATTTTGAATTTCCAAATGTTTGTATTTTGTATCTCCGAATTGTTTAATTTTCGAATGTTTTCGTTTTTTTTTTAATTTTCGATTTTTTTAATTTTCGAATTTTTTAATTTTCAAATGTTTGAATTTTCAAAATTCCGAATTTTCGAATTTCGAATTTTTCATTTTTCGAAAATTCGAATTATTAATTTTCTATTTTTCGAATATTCAAATTTTTCATATTCAAATTTTTCATTTTCAAATTTTCAAATTTCGAATATTCGAATTTCGAATATTCGAATTTCGAATATTCGAATTTCGAATATTCGAATTTTTTATTTTTCGAAATGTCGAATCTTTCATTTTCGAAATTTCTCGAATTTTTCATTTTTGAAATTTTTCATTTTTGAAATTTTCATTTTCGAAATTTTGCATTTTTGAATATCGAATTTTTCATTTTTCGAAATTTCGAATTTCCCAATTTTCCAATTTTTTATTTTTCGAATTTTTCATTTTCAAAAATTAAAAATTCGAAAATTAAATAATTCGAATATTCGAATTAGAGAATTCGAAAATTGAAAAAAATTGAAAATTCGAATTTTCGAATTATTTAATTTTCGAATTTTCGAAATTTCGAATTTCGAATTTTCACAGTTTTTTAATTTTCGAAAAATAAAAAAATTACGAAAATTCTAATATTCTAAATTTCGAAATTGTAACATTAAAAAATCTAAAGTTCGAAAATCTAAAATTCGAAAATGGGAAATTTCTGAATTTTTCGAATTTTTTAATTTCCGAAAATTATTTTTTTTCATTTTCGTTTCATTCGGTTTTTTTTCGGAAATTTCGTTTTTTCCGTTTTATTCGTTTTTTTGCATTTTCGGAAATCCGAAAATTCCGAATTTTCGAATTTCCCGAATTTACGAAAAAAGCAAAAAAATGAATAAAACGGAAAAAAATATTTGTTCGATCTTCCCGAATTTACGAATTTACGAAAAAAAATAAAAAAACCGAATGAAACAAAAACGATTTTTTTTTTTAATTTCCCGAATTTCCGAATTTCCGAAAAAATTAAAAAAACGAAAATAACATAAACGAAAAAAACGAATTTTTTGGCAGTGCACATGTCTAGTCATCTGCAAAGACAGAAATGTTACTTTGGATCTCAGACCTAATATCATTTATAAATATATTGAAAAGAAGGGACCCAACACTGAACCTTGGGGTACACCGCTGATAACCTTGGACCATTCAGAGTAAGAATCATTAACCACAACTCTCTGAATCCTGTCTTTCAGCCAGTTTTCTATCCATTCACAAACTGATATATCTAATCCTGTAGACCTTACCTTACACATGAGCCGTGTGTGGGGAACTGTATCGAACGCTTTTGCAAAATCCAAGTATACCACGTCCACTGCCACGCCTCTGTCCAGGGTTTTACTTACCTCTTCATAAAAGGAAATCAGGTTTGTCTGACAACTTCTGTCTTTCATGAATCCATGCTGTCTGCTGCTTAAATAGTTTGTTTCCAGCAAGAACTCATCCATGTGGTCTTTTATTAATCGTTCCAGTATCTTCCCAACTATAGAAGTTAAAATAACAGGTCTATAGTTACTTGGTAAAGACTTTGTTCCCTTTTTAAATATAGGCACCACATTGGCTCTACGCCAATCCAGTGGTACTATTCCTGTCATTAATGAGTCCCTAAATATTAGATACAGTGGCTTTGAAATTTCAGAGCTCAATTCTTTTAGGATCCGTGGGTGGATGCCATCTGGTCCAGGTGCTTTATCCACCTTTATTCTGTCTAAATATTTCTGGACCATATCACTTTTGAGCCATTGTGGATTTGGGGCTGTGTCACTCCCACCCCCATTATGGACATGAGCTCCCCTATACTCCATTGTATACACAGAGCTGAGGAAAGCATTTAATAAATTTGCCTTCTCTATGTCCTCAGTCACCCACTCTAGATTATTTTGTAAAGGGCCTACATGCTCAGACTTGACCTTTTTACTATTAATATATTTAAATAATTTTTTGGGGTTTGTCCTACTATCTTTTGCAATCTGTCGTTCATTTTAAATTTTTGCATTCTTGATTTCCTTTTTACATATTCTATTATATTCTTTGTAACATTTAAAAGACACATAGGTTTTATCTTTAGCCTTTTAAACTTATTGCCCATGGGAATATACTTTGCAGTGAGGTTCCAAAGAGTCTTTTTGAAGAATTCCCATTTCTGTTCTGTGTTCATTGGTGCCAATATTCCCTCCCAGTCCAAGCCCTGGAGAGCAGTCCTCATGCTTTAAAAAATTTCTCTCTTGAAATTAAGTGTTTTTATCTTTCCTGTATGTATTTCTTGCTTATAGTTAATATTAAATGAAATCATGTTATGATCACTGCTACCCAGGTGTTCCTTTATCTGAACATTAGTAATAAGCTCTGCATGGTTTGAAATTACCAAGTCCAACAGAGCATCATTCCTAGTTGGGGCCTCAATAAACTGGACCATAAAATTGTCCTGCAATAGGTTTTTAAATTGTTGTCCTTTAACTGTCCCAGAAGTTCCATTATTCCAGTCAATTTCTGGGTAGGCGTGAACTGAGAAAAGCAAAGAGGTACTTGCAGTTGGCAGATAGGCTATGTAATTGTCAGGCAGAATGCAGAGAATAGTCTATATTGAGGTCATACACAGGAAAAGCCAATCTAGCAAAGCAGGGCAGCATGATCAGGTATTTACACTCTATCACATGCACGAGACTGCAAGCTGGGCTAGCTTTAATTAGGTTTGGTCTCCACCCAGAGTCTGGCCACAATCACTTTGCAGGTGGACAGACAGACAAGGATAATGCCACAGCCAAAGCCAGGATATTGGAACCAGCAGCTATGACGGAGCAGGAGCATGCACGCTCCTGACAAAATCATTTTTATTGGCATTAAGCAATGTCATTTACATCAGTTGGCTTTGAAAATTTGAGTATGTCAACTGACAGTAAGGAGATATTTAGAATCTCTGATTTGACAAGATTAAATTTACAATTTGATAACATTTCTCTACAAAGGTAGAGAAAACAGACATAACATTTTTGAATTTTGAATATAAATTTTTGAATTTTTTTGAATATAAAAAAGGATATCATTCATGTACATGGCATATTTGTGTTCAGAATCTCCAATGCCTATACTGTAAATTTTGGGGTTGCAATTACAGATGGATACGAATGGTTCTAAAGACAAGGCAAAAATAAGTGGTGAAAGTGGACAGCCTTGCCGGGTTCCACTGTGTAAGGTGAAAAAGTCACTTAAAGGGGTTGTAAAGGTAAAAGGTTTTTTTTACCTTAATTCCTATGCATTAAGGTAAAAAAACATCTCACAGCACCACCCCCCCCCCCCGAGTCCCCGTTTTACTTACCTTACCGTTCGAAACTCCCGGGCGCGTCCACGTCATCCACTTCGGTTCCCAGCCTGGCCGTTGATTGGCTAGGCTGGGCGGATTGATAGCAGCGCAGCCATTGGCTGGCGCTGCTGTCAATCACAGCGGATGACGTGGCGTGCCAGGGGGCGGAGCCGAGTGATACAGTGGGCGGCTATGGCCGCCGCTGTATCACAGGAGCGCGCTCGCAAAAGCTTTCCACAGTGCGAGCGCCCTCGCATGAAGATGGAAAGCTTTTGCGAGGAGGAGCCCAGACAGCCGCCGAGGGACCCCAGAAGACAGCTTTCCGGGCTTTAGTGTCGCTTTATGATGCCATTGACTCTTATTTGGGCAGACAGATTATGATATAATGCTGAAATCCAATGTAGCGTTAAGGGACCCAGCCTGAGACAGAAGAAGACCATAATTAGAAAGTCCCAGTCCACCCAGTCAAATGCTGTTTTAGCATCAGTAGAAAAGATCAGGGTGGACTGGAGGTTTCGATAGGCATGTGCTATGAGAAAGAGTGTGCAAAGGGAATTATCCCTAGCTTCCAGGTATGAACCCTGTCTGATCAGAAGAGATCCATTTAGGATGGGATTTTTGCCAGGTGTTAATAAGTTGTGTGTTATGAAAGTGCTTACAGATAAAGACCAGGCATTTGGAGGGTGTACATGAAAAACCCTGGGATGTATCAACCCCAGGTTCCAATGCTACATTTAAATCACCAGCTAGTATGGTAAGACCCTGGTCAATTTAGTGACAATTGAAGAGAGAAAATGTATTTGGTCCTGATTGGGAAAGTAAATGTGGGCTAAAGTACCCTTAATGAATAAGAATTTTTTGTGGGGGCTGAAAAGAAAGCTGAAAAGAAACATTCCTGTGGAAACCAAAGGTGACCCCTTTAACTTTATTGGAGTATGATAAGCTGTAATACCAAACATGATAATAAAAATAGTAAAGTTTTGTGCTGGTATTGTTGGTTAAATGCATCTCTTGAATAAAAGCTATATGACAAGCAAGACACTTGAGTTCCTGAAATAACTGACATCTCTTACCTGTGGAGTGTAGGACCCTACAATATATAATGGTATTTATGGTGGGAAGGGGGCAGGACAGCAGGAGAGTCTGTGTGAGGCTAAGGCCGCGTACACACGATCGGTCAAACCGATGAGAACGGTCTGATGAACCATTTTTATCAGACCAAACCGATCGTGTGTGGGCGCCATCGGTTATTTATCCATTGGTTAAAAAAAAATCAAACTTGTTTTAAAATTAACCGATGGTTAAAAATCCATGCATGCTTAGAATCAAGTCGACGCATGCTTGGAAGCATCGAACTTCATTTTTTTCAGCACGTCGTTGTGTTTTATGTCACCGCGTTCTGACACGATCGTTTTTTACCTGATGGTGTGTAGGCACAACTGACCATCAGTCAGCTTCATCGGTTAACCAATGGAAAAATCCATCAGACCGCTCTCGTCGGTTTGACCGATCGTGTGTACAGGGCATAAGAGGACTGTTTACCATATCCCGATCTGTACATCTCGCTACGAGCCTCTTATAGAGTGGTGCACTGTCGCATCTCCAGTATGTGAGTACCCCGGCAAGGGATCTCTCTTTTTATTTAAATAAATATTGTTAAAACATTACTTGCACCATCCAGGTTTTCTTCTTATATATTCTATGATCTGTGTGATAAGCGTGCACGGACCAAGCTTAGTTGCAAGGTCGCAAGCTCTAAGGTGAGCGTCCATTACAATAGGGGAGCACCTGGGTGACTACACCTTGGCATGACTTTTGGATCACTCACTGGGCCGTGTGTTGTTGTATAAACTGTATTATACATCACCCTTGGATTGCTGCTACTGATTACATGCACTAAAGCACTGTGGAATTTTTCATTAATGTTTTATCCACACTGAAACACCTTAGATTACTATTATATGGACTTGTGTGTCATTTTTAAGGATTGGACTGTTTACCACTATTATTTGTTATGCATGTTTATGCACTTATGCACCTTAGTGTGATGCAATTTTTTTTTATGCAATTTTTTTAATCATGCGATTTTTTTTTGATGCAATTTATATATATTTTTAATCATTATTTATATATATATTTACTTGTACTATTTGTTTGCACACATCTACATCACTTACTGGACACATATCCCCCTTACTTTGTAAAGTGGTGTGTGCACTTTCATTAGTGCTGCGTTTTGTTCATTTTATTTGGTACTATTTATGGTCGCCATGGTGACACAGGAATATTTCTCATCATATCAGATAATGACTGAAACCAGATAACTGCTGTAGTGACAGTTGTGGCATCAATGTTGTGAGATCTCAGCACTCTAATTTACATATGTCATCATTTTCTTTTTTTTCTATTTTGTTTTATCAGAATGTCATACTTTTCAAAGTTGACATGAAGGGTTGGTTTAAGGTGAGGCACAAATTCCAATAAAAGAAAAAGTAAGCCACAAACATCATCACAAAACAACTTGGAAAACAACAAAAGATTTACATTTGGTTTTCCAGTGAAGAAGTGGGTATACATTATACTGCAAAATAGACAACAAAGTGTGCACATAGAATGGATAGATAGAGGGCGCTAGACTACAAGTGATAATAACAAAAAAATCCCTTATAATCAAAAATAAACAATTGTACAAATTGACTAATAATTCGAGATTTTCCTAGCTTGTGACGGAAAATATTGATTATATGAAGACAGGAGGCGAGTATCTTATGCATTAATCCTTTCTTTATTAATGCTCACAGCAGATAGTGTAAACCAAAGTAAAACCATTTAACGTAAGTAGTAAAGAAAAAACAGTAGGAACTACGTATCCCAGCAGCCCTGGGTCTTAGCCCCTCCTACTAAAGTCTCTATAAATGTCTCGTTCTGTCCTGAATCCTCCTCTTTCTTTGTGTGAACCCTGAGGTGATTAGATCCAGATCTATACTTGTAACCTTCCGTCAACCGTCGCTCCTACGGGCAGTCGGTCCACGACTCTTTAACTGAAGACTCCCGAGGTAACGTCCACAGGTCCCAACAGGTTAGCCAACTGGGCTACTCGGACCAGCAGGTCATCCGAAAACGGGGAACATCACCCGAACATCATTCTAGACGGGAACAAGGTCAGTAGCCTGAAATGAAACACATGACCGTGAAAGGGTGGGGAGGGAGGGAAGATACTCGCCTCCTGTCTTCATATAATCAATATTTTCCGTCACAAGCTAGGAAAATCTCGAATTATACATCAGACAGGAGGCTCATATCTTATGCAAGTTCAAAGCTCAATACAGTATTCATACATCATTGCGAATAAAAACATTATCTCTGAATCATACATTATAAGACAGACATAGCGACATGTTCCTCCGGTCTGAAATAAAAGAGGCGGAAAACTGTCTCGGAAGACCAGTCGGCCGCCAGAAGGAGGTCTGAAAGAGATCCTCCGGTGGTCACCACCTTGGTAGCCATGGCTCCTCTGGTAGAGTGAGCCCCGAACAGGGCGACGTCTATGCCCGCCATAGCCATGGTTGACTTAACCCAGCGTGCCAGTGTGGCCGGGGAGACCGGTTGATGAGGTCTCATGTAGGATATTAAGAGTTGCGAAGAACCCGAGGTTCGTAGGTTGTTCGTGCTAGCCTCGTAAGCTTGAAGGCACCTGACCACACAGAGTCGTGGGTGTGCCGGGAAAAAGGGGTAGAACACCGAATGTAAGCCAGTTTTGGTTCTGCGGACAACCGTGAACCTTACCCCGTGGGGTGAAAACTGACGTCTAGAGATGTCCAAGGCCCTAACGTCTGACACACGCTTGACGGAGATCAGGCATAGCAGGACCGTAAGTTTGAATGACAGTAGTTTGAGGGACAGCGAATCGTTATCTTCCCATTCTGAGAACATGTCAAGGACCTTGGAAACATCCCAGGTGGACTGATATTTGGGGCGAGGAGGCCGTTTGAACCTGATGCCTCGAAGCAGTCTGCAGATTAGAGGGTGTTTACCGATTGGCAGGGAATCCACCGGATCGTGGTAGGCTGATATGGCAGACCTGTAGACATTGATGGAGCTGTAAGACCTGCCGGAGTTAAAGGAATCCGCCAGGTAATTTGCTACGACGGTGACAGGGGCGCGTATGGGATCAGCCTGCCGTTGGTCACACCAACGTACCCAGAGTTGCCAGGCTGATCGATATGCCGATCGAGTCCCGGGGGCCCAGGCCACGGAGAGGAGATCTCTAGCTGAGCTTGAAAGGCCGACGTGCGTGTCCGGCAACCCGAGATCAACCATGCCAATAGCGTCAGTGTGCCCTCTTCTACCAGAGGGTGAACGCCTTTGGTCGGGTGTGACAGGATGTGAGGGCATTGGGGAAGGAGTCTGGGGTGGTCTATGGCCAGGTCCAGGAGGAGAGGGAACCATGGTTGTGTCGGCCACCATGGCGTGACTAGAACTATCGTCGCCTTCTGGCACATAGTCTGCAGTAGGGTCCTGGGGATCATTGAAAATGGGGGAAACGTGTAGTGTATTCCCCCTGTCCAAGAGTGACGGAAAGCGTCTACTGCCGAGGACCCTGGATCCGGTCTCCAACTGAAGAAACGGGGTAGCTGGTAATTGAGACGAGAGGCTAAAAGGTCTATATCCAAGGGGCCCCAGAGTAGATTGAGCTGGGCGAAGATCGAACGGTCCAGGCACCAATCGGTGGCGTCGATAAGATATCGGGAATTCCAGTCCGCGACCGTGTTGGAAGTACCCGGAATGTATTCCGCCATGAGGATGATGTCTCGATACAGGCAGAAGTGCCAAATCTCTGCGGTAATGTCTGCCAGCACTTTGGATTTGGTGCCCCCTAAGCGGTTGATGTATTGTACCGCTGCAATATTGTCCATGCGTAATAAGACACAACAGTTGGACCGTTCCGCTAGGAAACTCTGAATAGCGAATAACGCCGCCAGGAGTTCCAAAGCGTTGATATGCAAAAGGGATTCCTCCTTGGACCAGGTCCCTCCTGTTGAGGTTTCCCCCAGGCGGGCACCCCAGCCCCGGCGGCTCGCGTCCGATTCTAAGACAACGTCCGGGCGTGAGTTGAAGATCGTCTTGCCATTCCACTCGATGGCGTATCGGAGCCACCATCGTAGTTCAAATTGGGCTTCCGAGGAGAGGGGAACCTCGTCCGCATATCGGAGTCCTTGGCGGAGGTGTAGGATTTTTAGCCTCTGGAGGGCCCTGTAATGCAGGGGGGCCGGAAAGATGGCTTGGATGGATGCTGCAAGCAGGCCTACTATGCGGGCCAGGACGCGTAGGGACAAGAACCCTTTGCGGAGTACCGCCCTGATCTCCTTGCGAATCAGTGCTAATTTCTCGCTGGGTAGGCGAAGGACAGCTAGATTGGTGTCCACGGAGAAACCCAGGAACTCCATCTCCTGGGCCGGGACTAGCACAGACTTTTCCTGATTGATCAGGAAGCCCAGACCTAGAAGAAGATTGATCGTCCAATTCATGTGGTGGTATGCTTGGGTCTTGGAGTAAGCTATAATGAGGATGTCGTCTAGATATATGATCAGACGAACTCCTCTGGACCTCAGTGATGCCACAACAGGTTTCAAGATCTTTGTGAAACACCACGGGGCGGATGACAGCCCGAATGGGAGGCATGTAAATTGCCATGTGCGTCCCCACCACCTGAAGCGGAGAAGGTGTTGTGATGCCTGGTGTACGGGGACGGTGAGGTAGGCGTCCTTTAGGTCCACTTTTGCCAACCAGTCTCCCGGGACGAGGAGATCTCGGAGGCAATGGATGCCCTCCATCTTGAAGTGTCGATAGGTGACATGTTGGTTCAGGTCCCGAAGGTTTATAACCGGGCGGTAACCTCCCCCTTTCTTCTTGACTAAGAAGAGGTTGCTGAGGAAACCTGGGGAGGAGGGGTCGACCTCGATAACGGCTCTTTTGGATATCAGTTCCCGGAGCTCGTTGTCTACAAGGGCCACATTCTGTTCTGCAAACCGGATGGGGGGTGGAATCACTCCCAGAGTCGGTGTGGATATTAAATCTATCTGGAAGCCTGTCACTGTATTTAATATCCATGTGTCTGCCGTAATCGCAGACCAAGCGTGGGTAAAAAACATTAGACGGCCCCCCACAGGTGTGAGTGGCAATGGAATGCGTGTGGTACGTACCGGAATATGGGCGGGAACGAGGATATCCTCTCTGGCCGCGTCCTCTCCAGGGTCTGCCACGTGGTGGGAAGAAGGGTGCGGGTTGCGCAGTGGTGGAGTACTGAGCGGGAGCCTGAGTGAAGTGAGATTGGGCAGTTGACCTCTGAAAGGGTCTGCCGGAGTTATAGCGGCCGGCAGAACGGCCCCTACTTCTGCCGGCCCGGGAAAAAACTCTATTGTTGCCTGATCTCTTGAGTGATGTTTGTGCCTTGTCAAGGCTGTTAAACATGCCCACAAATTTATTTATGTCTTTGACCAGGGAGTCGCCAAAGAGCATGCCCTCTGCTGAGGGACCTGGTTCTGATTCTGCCAGGTGGGCCAATTGCGGATCGAGCCGCATAAGGATTGAGCGTCTGCGCTCGACGGAGCAGGCGGTATTGGCACTGCCCGTCAGACATATGGCCCTTTGGGCCCATCCCCGTAGTTGGGTTAGGTCAACTGCCTGACCAGTGGTTGCGGCTTGTTCCGCTAGATTAAGGATCTTGGTCAGGGGTCCGAACAGATCCAGGATACGGTCTTGGATGTTTTTGAAAGATCGGTCTATCCCCTTCTTGGGAAATTTTCCTGTTTTCAACAGATATTTTGTTAAAATGGGGTCGACCTCAGGTGTCATGACCGCTTTCATGGGTATGTGGGGGCGAGGACATTCCGCTCTCAGCTTGTTGCGGTTGGACCTCTCTAGGGGTCTGCGTGCCCAAAGTTCGATGTATTGGGACACGTGGGGAAGGGGTGACCAGTCCCCAGAGCGGGGGTGAGAAATGGCATCCGGGTTGAACAACGGTTCACCCATGGCATCAACAATATCTTTGCCCTGGTTGTCAGGGTTGGCCTCCTGTAGGAGTGCCGGTGCCCCCGCATCCTCCTCTTTGTAATAAAAATAATCATCAGACCCTGAGACTTCGGATTCATCCGACTCAGCGGATGAATCGTCGTCTGACTCGAGGACATACGAGTCTGGTTTGGCCCGTTTGGCGGGTCCGTGCCTCTTATGTGACTCCCTGAGGCCCAGGGGTTGAAGGGGGTCTGAGGAATGCGTGGGGTGGCAGTCCGTGTGGGGATCTGCTCCGAGCATATTTTTTACTTCCCCTGCCGGGGAGTCATAACCCGTCACCGTGTGCTTCCTCTTTTGGGAGGATTTACCCTTTTTTACGGTGGGTTGTGTGTCATGTGACATGGGTACAGGTAAGCTGGGGGCTTGTGTTGCTCCGGAGGAGGAGGCAGCTGCAGTTAAAGCTGCCTGTATGGATCTATGGATGAGATCCTGGAGCTGGGCAGTATTCAGGATTTGTGCTGAATCCAGCACCATTTCCTGAGCTGTGGAGAGGGGAGAGCCTTCTTCAGTCATGCTGCTGAGAGTAGTCAGCGCTGTGCAGAAGGAAGGTAAGGTTATATTACAGGAGTGGGCTAGTACTAAAGACAGGGAATAAAATTCCCAGAAACTAACTAAGGATGGCTACTCTACCTAGTTTGGTTCTCACTGTCTGTGTGTGTCCAGGCTCTGTCTCCAACCACCGCGCCGACTGGCATGCGATGGGAGGAGGGCTTGAGGGAATTGTGTATTCCAGGGCGAAGTCTCACGAGATTTCAGCCCTGGAGTGCTGATTGGATGGCGCCGCGATGGGTACCGCCCCCCCTCGGTCTGCGCGCGTCGCGATTGGACGAGGGGAGCGGTGTTGAGGATAGGGTACAGGGAGGTGAAGGGTCCACCTCCCTGTACGCGCGAACGCTGTCCTGAGGGGAAGGAGGAAGCCAAGATGGCTCCTCAGATCGCAAGACAGGGAGGGGGAAAAAAGGAACAGGGCGCAGAGCGGACCTGCCGACGAGCGCAATCACAAGGTGGGGGCTAGGGAGAAACGGCACAGAGGCAGTAGAGTGGTAGGAAAAACGCAGAGGTGACGAGAAGTCAGCGCCAGAAAAACTCGGTGGCAACCCCAGAAAGTGCAAGGGACCCCGGAATGTTAACTGACAGCTCCCAATATAGGAAGCAGGCATACACCTACAATATATATAAATAGAATTCTGACAATAGTTATCAGTCCACACAAATCAATGTACAATCAGCAAGAGACATTGTTAGTACTTATCTTATAGCTCCGCCGTGAGCAGAAAGAAAGAGGAGGATTCAGGACAGAACGAGACATTTATAGAGACTTTAGTAGGAGGGGCTAAGACCCAGGGCTGCTGGGATACGTAGTTCCTACTGTTTTTTCTTTACTACTTACGTTAAATGGTTTTACTTTGGTTTACACTATCTGCTGTGAGCATTAATAAAGAAAGGATTAATGCATAAGATATGAGCCTCCTGTCTGATGTATAATTAATAATCATCAATAAAATATATAAATATATAAATAGTGTCTCTGTTAGAGTTGAGCGGACACCTGGATGTTCGGGTTCGGGTCCGAACCCGAACTTTAAAAAAAAAGTTTGGGTTCGGGAACCCGAACCCGGACCCGAACTCCGAACCCCATTGAAGTCAATTAAAGACCCTTCAGGTCTGGTGTGAAATTTAAGGGGAACTCCACCCCAATTTTTTTTTAAAAATGGCGTGTAGTTCCCCCTAAAATCCACACCAGACCCCTTATCCGAGCACGTTGACCTGGCCGGCCGCAGAAAAGAGGGGGGGACAGAGTGCGGCCCCCCCTCTCCTGAACCGCACCAGGCCACATGCCCTCAACATTGGGAGGGTGCTTTGGGGTGCCCCCCAAAGCACCTTGTCCCCGTGTTGATGGGGAAAAGGGTCTCTTCCCCACAACCCTTGCCCCGTGGTTGTGGGGGTATGCGGGCAGGGGGCTTATCAGAATCTGGAAGACCCCTTTAACAAAGGGGACCCCCAGATCCTGACCCCCCCTGTGTGAAATTTTAATGGGGTACATTGTACCTCTACCATTTCACGAAAGAAGTGTAAATAGTTTTTTAAAATAAAACACACACACCGTAGAACAAAATATTTTATTCATTCTTTATTAAACCAAATTAATGAAGATCCACGATCGATGCTGCTCCCTGCTCCAACGCTGTCTTTTATCCAGCGCCGGGTGATGTCTCAAGCGACGGGTAATCGGTCCAGCGACGGGTGTACTGTTCTCTCCAGCGACGGGTCCAGCGAAGATCCATCCAATCAGAGCACAGCTCCGCGAATGACGCGGCGGAGCTTGACGTTTCTTTTATAGGGGAGGCGGGCCACACGTCACGTGACCCCGTCCCCCTCTGACGCTGTGCTACGTCACTGGGATAGCCCTATTCCTTAGTAAGGATTGGGCTATCCCAGTGACGGAGCACAGTGTGCGTCAGAGGGGGCAGGGTCACGTGACGCGTGGCCCTCCTCCCCTATAAAAGAAACGTCAAGCTCAGCCACGTCATTCGCGGAGCTGTACTCTGAGTGGATGGATCTTCGCTGGACCCGTCGCTGGAGAGAACAGTACACCCGTCGCTGGACCGACCACCCGTCGCTGGAGAGACCACCCGTCGCTGAAGACATCACCCGGCGCTGGATAAAAGACAGCGTTGGAGCAGGGAGCAGCATCGATCGTGGATCTTCACCGCTGGATTTTAATTTGGTTTAATAAAGAATGAATAAAATATTTTGTTCTACGGTGTGTGTGTTTTATTTCAAAAAAACGATTTACATTTCTTTGTGAAATGGTAGAGGTACAATGTACCCCATTACCATTTCACACGGGGGGGGTCAGGATCTGGGGGTCCCCTTTGTTAAAGGGGTCTTCCAGATTCTGATAAGCCCCCTGCCCGCATACCCCCACAACCACGGGGCAAGGGTTGTGGTGAAGAGACCCTTGTCCCCATCAACATGGGGACAAGGTGCTTTGGGGGGCACCTCAAAGCACCCTCCCAATGTTGAGGGCATGTGGTCTGGTGCGGTTCAGGGGAGGGGGGCCGAACTCTGCCCCCCCTCTTTTCTGCGGCTGGCCAGGTCAACGTGCTCGGATAAGGGGTCTGGTGTGGATTTTAGGGGGAACTCCACGACATTTTTTTTTAAATTGACGGCGGGGTTCCCCTTAATATCCATACCAGACCTAAAGGGTCTGGTTATTGAATTTGCGGGGACCTCCGCGCATTTTTTTCCCGAACTCCGAACCCGAACTTTTATCAATTATTCGGGTTCGGGTCCGGGTTCGGGAAAAACCCAAAGTCCGTACCGAACCCGAACTTTACAGTTCCGGTTCGCTCAACCCTAGTCTCTGTGTCTTAGAAAATCTCTAAGGCCCTGTACACACGATCAGACCGGTCTGATGAAACTGGTCTGCAGATGGTCTGCAGATGGTGTGTACGGCCCATCAGACCATTGTCCGACAGGATATTGGATTTGTAACCTTGTCTTCAGCGTTCCAAATAGGGGTATGTGAAAAAACAGGGGAAAGCCAATAGTGTGATACTGTTTTATTTAAAACTTTAAAAACATGAAACGAAAGCCAAATGACCTCTTACTGTAAAAGTACCTCCCGGCACTGGGGCTGCAGACACTTCACCGCCAATATGTGGTTTGTAGTGGGTCGTCTGGGTCGTCTGGGATCGTCGCCACCTCAGTAGCGAATGCACAGATTCCCGGCTGCTAGTTTCACAGGTCGGAGAGCACATCACGTGACCAGATACCGCCACCGACGTACGTTTCGTTGTTGAACATCTTCAGGGGGGCGTATCTGGTCACTAGAGCATCATGGTATATGTAGTCTCAAAGGACTACTCATTGGTCTAAATGGGGAAGACTAATTGGAAAGCAGCCTCAGCGCCGGTCAACTCATATGTTATGCGCCTGATGTATGATATCGGCAAACAATCCAAATAAAACTTTAGAAAATATATCAATATGTCCTTAACCACTTGCTTACTGGGCACATAAACCCCCTTCGTGCCCAGGCGAAATTTCAGCTTCCGGCACTGCGTCGCTTTAACTGACAATTGCGCGGTCGTGCGACGTGACACCCAAACAAAATTGGCGTCCTTTTTTTCCCCACAAATAAAGCTTTCTTTTGGTGGTATTTGATCGCCCGTGCGGTTTTTATTTTTTGCGTTATAATGAAAAAAAAAGCGACAATTTAAAAATATATATATATTTTTTACTTGTTGCTATAATAAATATCCCATTTTTTTTTTTTATATTTTTTTTTCTCAGTTAAGGTCGATACGTATTCTTCTATGTATTTTTGTAAAAAAAAAAAAAAAAATCACAATAAGTGACTGCTTTGCGCAAAAGTTATAGCACCTACAAAATAGGGGACATAATTATGATTTTTTTTTTATTTTATTTTTTTTACTAGTAATGGCGGCGATCTGCGATTTTTATTGGGACTGCGATATTGCGACGGACACATCGGACACTTTTGACACATTTTTGGCGCCATTCACATTTATACAGCGACCAGTGCTATAAAAATGCACTAATTACTGTATAAATGTGACTGGCATTGAAGGGGTTAACACTAGGGGGTGAGGAAGGGGTTAAATGTATTGCCTGGGTGTGTTCTAACTGTGTGGGGGGAGGGGGGTGACTGGGGGAGGTGACCGATGCTGTCTCCCTATGTACAAGAGAAACAGCATCAGTCGCCTTTCACTGACAGGACGTGAAGCTCTGTGTTTACACACAGAGCTCCACGTCCCTGCTCTCTCACCGACGATCGCGTGTACCTGACGGACATCGCGGCCGCCGGGTACACGCATCGGATCCTCGGTGATGCGTCGGGACTGTTTTTCCCCGCCGCGCGCCACAAGGTGGGGGAAAAATTACAAGTAAATCACGTCCAAAGACGTGACCCCGGCGCCTCAGGTCCGCGCTGCTGACATATTCTGTCAATAGCGCGGACCTGAAGAGGTTAAACCCTGTTAAGTTGGCAGAGTGAAAAAAACGATAAGAAACAAAAGCATTGCCGCCCTAGCATCCCTTTGGACGTGCAATGTGATCTCCTATAGGTATTAATTGATAAACAATCCCATATGTTATATTAATACAGAAAATTAATAACAAAACCGGTAACCTTATAATCTGTGATTGACTATTCATTACCACCCTAAGAATAATATCAATAGAAGGGAGTCTTGACACCATATACACATGGACGGAAAACAACACCACCCTTGCTTCCCTCCAGACGTGCATAGCAGTCTCACATAGAAATATGGTGGATATAAAAACCGTGACAACTAGGTAAAGTTCAAAACAACTCCACCGTGGTGTCACCCCAGTCTCTTACACCCCACATGTTAGTTGGTGGATTCACAGGATCTAATACTAAATGTATGTAATATTTTATTAGAGGGAACTTAATACATATCTCAGAAACTGATAGACATGTGCAGACTGGAATATTTTGTTTCGTTTTTTCGTTTGGAAAATACATTTATTTAGTTACTCCCGAAAATCGTTTTGATTTATTTTGTTTTTCGTTGGGGAATAGCTTTCGTCCGAAAATCCAATAATACTTGGTTTCTGTAGAATGGTCAAAAGAATATTCAACGGAACGTCGAATCTTTACATCGAATCGTACATTTCCGTTCTAATATTCCGCCTACAAGAATTCGAATGTTGTATGACTAGTAATAATGTCGAATCTATTTTCTCATGAATGAAAATCTAATCTCTGTAATGTCGAATCCATTATTTCTATAGTGTCAAATCTTTTCTCTATAATGTCGAATCTTTTCCCTATAATGTTGAATCTCTCTATATCGAATTTTTACCACAACGAAAACGAAAATAAAGCATTTTTTATGTCAGATCTTTTGGTTTTTGTTTCTTGCGCTTTCGTTATCGTTTGTTAAAACGATAACAAAAAAAACTGATTTTCGGACGAAAATGCATTCTAACGAAAACGAATGCACATGTCTAGAAACTGACGGGTTCCTTAAACTAAGTGAATAGATAAGGAAAAATGATATTGCTAAACAAGATTTGCCACCTTGATCTCAATTATTGGCTAGAAAACAATTCAAATCCAGCTCGATATTGAGACCAGAGGGCTGCATTGTCCGCAGTCGGTGTACCCACTTCATCTCATTCTGTGAGACACTACGAGTCATATGTGTTCCTCGCCAGTGTCTATTGATTTTATCAATCCCATAGAAAGTGCACAGGCTGGGATCGCCATCATGATGACTAGCAAAAAATCAGCCGAGCGGAGCTCACCCCACGCGAGTGCGGCACTCTGATCCGCAGACTTAGAGATATACCTGCAGCCTCAGTGCCGGGAAAGGGCACCTTTTATGTAAGTGGCCAATTGGCCCTTTATTTGTTTTTAACTTTATTTTAATAAATTGATCGCACTATGGAAGTTCTCTCTCTGTTCCTATATCCCATGTGTATTTGAATGGAGTGATTCATCTTGCCTGTCAGCGGAGATAATTCCAAATGAATGCAGGCATATTCCTGCATAAGTGATATTGACCTTCTTTTCGGTAAGAGGTCTTGTTCATCTGGTAAGCGCAACCTTTTTCTGAGCACGTTTGGGGTGATCTAATCTACTTGGTGAAGGAGCTGTGGAATCATATGAGGAAGTTTTGTTTTTCCCCTGGATTTTGTGGACTGCATTGCTCTTCATTGCCAGAAAATCACTTCTTTATTAGGACTTTTATGTTCTATCCTATGCACTTTATATTGCACTAATTGCACTTTATTGCTAATCACATTCAATATTGTTTTATATCTTTATTGGTTACAAATATATGTGTATTATACTGCAATCAATTAGATACACCCTTTAACTTAGTGAGAGTGCCCTCTACCACATCTTTATAAAGTGCCTGGACACACTATGGTTCGGGAACTTTTTCTTAATATTCGCTAGATGCTCATTAATTCTGTAGCATTTAAAAAATATAAAAATGAAGGAACAAGTGTAGTTCTCCCAACTCGTGTCATAAAAATTCTACAGGTAAAATACAATATTCCACAATTACAAATCTAGAAACTGCTGTTTTCTGCAAGTACAAGACATATTGTTGAAGATGAATTAAGCCACAGGAGATTTTATTCACATAGTCGTCTTTTCCTTTCATTGTGAATTAAATTGCCCTTTTTCTATTTCAACACATTTTATAGCAGACATTTACTTTTTGTGTAGGGCTGTTATCGTGAACTTGGTCGCTTGCTCTAATTTGATGTACATGACAGCGGTATAGGTGGACATAATTTACTCAGAATCTAGTACATCCAATTGTCTTTGTAATAACTTTGTAAGAAAATGGGCAATACTTCAAAATGTTGTTCTATACAGTGGTTCAGCCACAAGTTTATAAGCATATCAATGTGGGAAATTACTGCTGGCTGAATATAATGGAGCATTTAAATACATACAGTATATATATATATATATATATGTATGTGTGTGTATGTGTGTGTGTGTGTGTATATATATATGATCTGGGGAATCGTTAGCTTGGTGATGAATGCATTTAAAAAAAATAAAAATAATGTCAGATGAACTGTATTAAAAAGCAGAAGACAAAACAAAAGCCCAACATAAAGTTCCAGATGCATGGGGTCTTCTCCAGCAAAATATACACAGCACTGGAAATTCCTGAGCCACCTGCTCTGTTTTGGCCTCCCATTCCTCAGGCTTGCTCCCTCCAGAGATTTCCTCCAGCCCACTGGACTCACTGTCTTCCTCAGCTTCCTCTGCCCCTTTAGACCCTCTCCTGGTCTCCCAGACTCTTGTAGCTTGGCCAGACTTTCTCAGTCCTTGGGCAAGAAACTCCCACTCACAAGGGTTGCAGTCTCCATTAGGAACTCCTAGATCTCCTGACAGGGCTCTATCTCCAAACAGCAGCAACTGCACCAACCCCAACTTCCCTCCACCTGCAACTACCGGCAGACGTTCATTATAAGGGCAGGGCAAACACTCTGCTGGTTGTCCACAAAACCCAGACACTGGGTTGGAGATTTGTTCCACCCAAAGTCACTTTGAAATCTCTAAAATACAGAAATATTAAAAGTATTGCTCCGTAGTTTTGTATTCTGCAAAATTGCAAACCCTGTTTCCTCTTCCTGACAAACCTACAGGGACAAAGGCTCACACTGTCACAATATATATACTGTATATATATATATATATATATATATATATATATATATATATATATATATATGCTTACCTGTTCTATGCAATGATTTTGCACAGATCAGTAAGAGAATGCTTTGTCTACTTCGACCTGAAGTTTATTTTAAAAAGTTGAACACTTCTTAGTAACAGCAAAACCAGCAATCGTTGGGTCAGGAAACCCCTTGGTAGGGGTATTTAATGTACAGCAAAGTATATTGAGAGCTGCTCCAAATTCTGCCAGGTCCAGTTTAGGTAAATCTTCCCCCCAGAGTGCAGCAATCATGATTGTGTTACATACAACATAGTGTATAGGATGCAGAGGTCAGTCTAATGTAATGTACAGCACAGCATGCATAGTGCAGTACTCAGAAGTAGGTTTCTGATAATGTTGATGGTTAGTGTGCTACTCTAGGACACATAGAAAACAATTGTTTTGTGTGTTCCCTATCCACACTGAAATGCAGTCCAGGGCTGCACTGACTTGATCTGCAATTAAATGCAGACATGCTGCATTTAATCACAGCACACTGGCCAGGTTTGCATATCACGTACAGCAACACAGCACACCACACTGCTGTACAGTAGTGTCATTTTTGTGCACTGCATATAAAGTTTGTACAAAAAAAAAAGGCAGCTGTCTGTTTAATGTGAACATATCATACAATGACCTAATATTTTAATGCTGTATTTATACAGCATGAACTGCCATTTCTTACTTTTTGTTTACTTTTATATTTTTTAGCCCCTTGAATGAATGAATGAATGAATGAAAACTTATATAGCGCGGCACATGCGAACTGAATCGCCTCTGGGCGCTTGTTGTTCCAGTCTCCTTTGATATCAAAAGAGAAAAGTCTTGACCTTTTTCCTAAATGCTAGGTGGTTCTCCTCCAACCGAATGCTGGTTGGTAAAGCGTTCCATAGTCTGGGACCTTGGATCGCAAATCTTCTCTCTCCTTTGGACTTGAAGTTGGCTTTCGGAACCTGGAGCAGGTTCTGATTCGTGGATCGCAAAACGCGATTTGGATTATGCGCTTTTATTAATTCGCATAAGTAGAGGGGGGCACTCTCATGGACACATCTATGGGTAAGACAGAGAGCTTTAAAAGCAATTCTGTCTTTGACTGGCAGCCAATGAAGGGATCTCAGTGAAGGTGAGATGGATTCCCAGGGTTTTTTCCCAGTCACAAGTCTGGCGGCCGTATTCTGAACGACTTGCAGACGAGCGATTTGGTACTTGGGGAGGCCGAGGTAAAGGGAGGCCTTAACTACACTTAACCTCCAAAAGGTGTTATCCCCTTTGTGACCAGACCATTTGTTGATATTCAGCACTGTGCTACTTTAAGTGACAATTGCGTGGTCAAGCAACACTGTACACAAATGAAATGAATATATATTTTTTTCACACAAATAGAACTTTATTTTGGTGGTATTTGATTACCACTTATTTATTTTTTATTTTTTATATATAAACAAAAAAATACAGAAAGTTGTAAAAGAAAAACATTTTCTATTTTCTGTTATAAAACATCCAACAAAATCAATCCTCATAAATTTAGGCCAAATGTATTCTGATACATGTTTTTGGTAAAAACCAAACTGCGTAATGACTAAGGCCCCGTACACACGAGCAAATAGATTTGTTCAAATCGGTCGGACCGACCGATTTGAACAAATCTGTCTGTTGGCTGTTTTGGTTTGATCGCTGTACACACAATCAAACCAAAATCCCCGCCAGCAGACAGCGCGGTGACGTAGCGGTGACGTTGACGCCGTCACGTCACCGCACCAGGAAGTAAATTACTTCCGCGCATGCGTCAAAACCATTCGACGCATGTGCGAGAAGATATGTCTGCTGGTTAGCGTACTAACCAGCAGACATATCGGGCGGACGGATTCCCAGCCGACAGATTTTAAAGCATGCTTTAAAATCTGTCGGCTGGCCAAATCCGTCTGCTCGCCCGTACACACGATCGAATCTGTCTGCTGGGACGGTTGGGCCGACCGTTTCCAGCAGATAGATTTGTGTGTACGCGGCCTTATATTGTGACTGTGATAGTGTGGCTGGCAATCTAGCGCTAACTGACGCTGGGTGATAAGGATGCTAACTTTCACTGATGTCGCTAGCAACACTAACACAGTGATCAATGATAATCCTGTACACTGTACTAATTATACTGGTTGGGAAGGGGTTAACATTAATGGGCAATCAAGGGGTTAAAGTGATTGTAATGTCACTTTTCTTTATTATAACAAACATGTTATACTTACCTACTCTGTGCAGTGGATTTGTACAGGGCATCCTGAAGCTCCGTGTGTCCATTCAGACACAGAGCTGTGATTTGGCCCCATCTCTCTCCTGATTGGCTAACTGACTGTAATTGTCTTAGCCAATCAGGATAGTGAGTCACGGACAGCCGAGGGACTCGTGGACATGGCTGGATAGAGATGGGGCTCAGGTAAAAATTAGGGGGGCTGCTGCACACAGGAAGCTTTTTCTTTAAACCACTTAACCACTGGGCACTTAAACCCCCTTGCTAACCAGACCAGGTTTCAGCTTTCGGCGCTCTCACATTTTGAATGACAATTAATTAGTCATACAACACTGTACCCTAATGACATTTTAGTCCTTTTTTTCCCCCACACAAATAGTGCTGGTATTTAATCGCTGCTGTTTTTTTATTTTTTGCGTTATAAAAGAAAAAAAAAATCTGGAATTTTTTTTTCTTGGTTTCTGTTAAGAAATTTAGCAAATTAGTAATTTTTCTTCATAAATTTTGGCCAAAGTTTATACTGCTACATATCTTTGGTAAAAAAAGAACCCAAATAGTTTTTTTAGTAATTGGTCTTTGTGAAAGTTAAAGAGTCCACAAGCTATGGTGCCAATATCTGAAAATTGATCATGCCGCATACACACAACCGTTTTTCGGGTTCTAAAAAATTACGTTCTTAAGGGTCTAGAAAAAAAAAATGCTCTAGCAAAGCACGGTGATGTACAACACGTACAACGGCACTATAAAGGGGAAATTCCATTCGGATGATGCCACCCTTTGGGCTGCTTTAGCTGATTTTGTGTTAGTAAAAGACGATTCAGGCTTTTCTGTCTGTTACAGCGTGATGAAAGTGCTTACTCCATTACGAACAGTAGTTTTACCAGAACGAGCGCTCCCGTCTCATAACTTGCTTCTGAGCATGCATGGATTTTTCACATCGTTAAATAAAGCCCACACACGACCATTTTTTACAACCTGAAAAACACTAAAAACCGTGTAAAAAATTAGAGCATGTTCGAAAAAAATATTTTGCCCATTTTTTTATAACCCAAAAAAATGCTCTGAGGCCTCGTACACAGGACCGAGGAACTCGTCGGGCGAAACACATTGTTTTCCTCATCGAGTTCCTTGTTAGGCTTGTCGAGGAACTCGACAAGCTTGCTTTGCGTACACACGTTACAGACCAAATTTCCTTGTTCCTAAACGCGGTGACTTCAACACATACAACAGCAAGGGAAGTTTGATTCCATTGGCACAACCCTTTTGGCTGCTTTTGCTAATCTCATGTTACTGCATGTTAGGTTAAAGTTTGGTAAGAGACATTTTCACTTTTCAGTCTGTTACAGCGTGACAAATGTGCTATTTCAATTACAAACGCTACTTTTACCGAAGGTGCACAGGTTTCTTAGCATACATACGCTCAAGTTTCTCGTTGAAAAGCAGCCCAACGAGGAACACAACGAGCCAATTTGACTCCCGTCGAGTAAAAAGAGAACTTGCTCTCTTTTTTGCTCATCGAGTTCCTCGACAGTTTCCTCGATGAAAAACGTACACACGAAAAAATGTTTTTTCTAGACCATTAAATGTTGTTTTTTACAACCTGAAAAATGGTCGTGTGTACGCGGCATATCACTTCAAATTCCATTTTGAAAACTGAAGTCTGCGTCACTGTTACAATTGATGTACTGTAATTGCTACCAAAGAATGAACAGCTAATATGAACTACTCAAAGTGTATAGTAATAGCTACTAGGCCATAATTACACTACAGTAAGAATGTAGTGTCAGGCCGCGTACACACGAGCAGACAGATTTGTTCCAAATGACCGGGTCACTTTTTGCGATTCACCACTGCATCGCTTTAACTGACAATTGTGCGGCCATGCAACGTTTTCCCACAAATAGTGCTTTCTTTTGGTGGTATTTGATCACCTCTTCGGTTTTTATCATTTGCGCTATAAACAAAAATAGAGCGACAATTTTGAAAAAAGGGCAATATTTTGTACTTTTTTGCTATAATAAATATCCCAATTTAAAAAAAAAAGCAATTTTTACCTCAGTTTAGGCCGATATGTATTTTTCTACAAATTGTTGGTAAAATAAATCGCAATAAGCGTATATTGATTGGTTTACACAAAAGTTATAGGCCCAGATTCACAGAGCGATTACGCCTGTCTAACTGGTGTTAGACAGGAGTAATTTCAAATTTCGCGCACCGTATCACTAGTTTGAATCCTCAAACCATGATACGGCGGCATTGGGCTTTGATCTGACAGGCTTACGTCTTCGTATGCCTTCGGATCTACGCTGCGATCTTTTTGCGGCCGCTGGGTGGAGTTCGCGTCGTTTTCAGCGTCGGGGTATTCAAATGAGCTTTTTACGGAGATCCACAAAGTTACGAGCGTCGTTCACAATCGCGTACGTCATTTTTTCGCTACGTAAAGTTAAACCACTTTTTAGCTGGTCTAACGTTACGCGGCCCATGTTAAGTATGGCCGTCGTTCCCGCGTCGACTTTCAAAAAAAATTTACGTAACGACGTGATTTCGCGCAATGCACAGCGGGAAATTTCTGAACGGAGCATGCGCAGTTCGATCGCGGCAGGGACGCGCTTAATTTAAATGCCTCACGCCCCCTATTCGTGTATTTTGATTCCGCCGGGAGAAATACACTACGCCGCAGTACCTTACGGGCCAAGAATTCCTCCTAGAGCCAGGTAAAGTACGGCGGCATAGAGTATCTCTGATACTCTGCGGGAATCTAATTCTTTCTGAATCTGGCCCATAGCGTCTACAAAATAGGGGGTAGTTTTATGGCATTTTTATTATACATGTTTTTGTTTACTAGTTATGGCCGCAATCTGCGATTTTTATTGTGACTGAGACATTTTGGCGGACACATCGGACACCTTTGGTGCTATTTTGGGACCATTCATGTACAGTGCTATAAAAATGCACTGATTATGTAATGAATGTGACTGGTAGGGAAGGGGTTAACCAGTAGGGGACGGGGAAGGGGTTAAGTGTGTCCTAGGGAGCGATTCTAACTGCGTGGGGCGTGGCTTACTGTATTGTGTCACTGATGGCTGCTCCCGATGAGAGGGAGCAGACGATCAGTGTTGTGTCACTAGACAGAACAGGGAGATGCCTTATTTACAAAGGCATCCCCCAGTTCTGTCGTTCCGTGACCCGATTGCAGGACACCGGCGGACATTGAGTCCTCGGGCACAGTCACGGAGACTTTATGATGTAACACTGAACATTTTATAATATATGAAATGATATAGTGTGATTGGCCACAGAATATCTGCATGATATTTTAGCACTGCATGTTGTATATACAAGATGGAATGGATGGCTGCACACCAGAGTAGTAGAAAGTATTTTATTGTAAAATCCATAAACATTAATGACACCACAGGACAATGAAGGCAGGTACAGGTAGACATGTTTCACACAGCTTATTCATTACTGTATTTTATATATATATAAAGAAAAAGTATGTAAAGATCTGCAATACAATTTTGGTAAAATCCTTGCCTATGTATATAGGTCTTGCACAGAGGATTGGTTTTTACTTTCTTATTAAAATCAGCCCCATCATACCATATTGTTATGGTATTGTATGTTTTAAAAAACATAAAAAATAAAACCTTTGCTGCAGCAAATGTTAAAGCACCAAGCACAGTGGCATGTGTTGGGGTACCATTTACTTTAAATACCACCCCAATGCCTCTACAGAGCCCCCTTATGCTACAGAGTACAGCAGAACCCCACAACATGCACATTGTAATTTGTAAAAAAAAAGAGCAGGAACAATTTATCCTGCTTGGTGGCCCACTCAAAATGAATGAGCTGCTGTAACATACAAATAAAGGGGCAGATTCACAAAGACGTAATATTCCGCTGCGTAATCGAAATACGGTACGCTGCCGTATTTCACCAGACTCTACACCGAATTCAGGTAGTTTTTTTGCGCGTACGCTATTGTGTCGTATTTTTTTTCCGCCGCGCAATCGAAATACGTGATTAGGGGGCGTGAAGCATTTAAATTAAGCGCGTCCCCGCGACGATCGAACTGCGCATGCTCTGTTCAGGAATTTCCCGCCGTGCATTGCGCGAAATCCGTCGTGACGTCATTCGTTGTTTGAGTAGCGGCGTTTCGAACATTCCTATTCCCGGACGACTTACGTTAAAAATAATAAAAGACATCGGAAAACGTTGAAATTCGACGCGGGAACGACGGCCATACTTAACATGGGCTGTCTAATATTAGACCAGCAAAAAGCAGGTATAGTGAAACGGAAAAAAAAGATGACTAAAGGTGCCGTAAGAGATTGCGTGAAAGTGCGAAATTTTGTGGATTGCAGGCAAAAGCTCATTAGCATACCCTGACGGTGAAAAACAACAGGAAGTCCGCCCAGTGGCCGCAATTTTCTGGCAGCTAGATCTAAGGCGTACTAACACGTAATACAGTCGAAATGAAGCCCGCAGGTGTCTTTTCATGGTTTGAGGATTTCGACTAGCGTAAAAACGCCCGTAAGTCGAAATTACTCCAGTCTAACAACATTTACACAGGCGTAATCGCTTTGTGAATCTAGGCCAAAGTGCCTTGCTCTGAGTGCATTAACACAATGCACTGTTGTGAGAATAGACCTTCATCCTTTCCCTAGCTTTTCCTCCTTACATTGTGTCAGCATTGACTGTAATTTAGTTCTGAATCCCAATTACTCTACAACACCAGAAAATTGTAGCAGCCTTGTTTTTCCATTATTTCTAAAAATCTATATCCTTTTCCTTTTCATCACATTAGTGGCCTTGTGCCCAGCATCTTTCAGCGTTGCTACAAATCTAAAACAAAGGCGAGTTCTCGGTGGGTGAAAGTGCCATAAAAATGCCAATTATTATTGCTGTAACTGACAAAGGCTGCACGTGAACAAAGTGAAAATAAATAAGGAAGAAAACATCATATCCAAATTTATCATTTGTAGTGTCTTCCCAGTTTAATTGAAGGGTATTGATACTTCTAATGCCGCGCACACACGACCGTTTTTCGGGTTGTAAAAAATTAAGTTTTTAACCACTTAACCCCCGGACCATTTTGCTGCCCAAAGACCAGAGCACTTTTTGCGATTTGGCACTGCGTCGCTTTAACTGACAATTGCGGGGTTGTGCGACGTGGCTCCCAAACAAAATTGGCGTCCTTTTTTCCCCACAAATAGAGCTTTCTTTTGGTGGTATTTGATCACCTCTGCGATTTTTATTTTTTGCGCTATAAACAAAAATAGAGCGACAATTTTGAAAAAAAATTGTATATTTTACTTTTTGCTGTAATAAATATCCCCCAAAAATATATAAAAAAAACTTTTTTTTCCTCAGTTTAGGCCGATACGTATTCTTCTACATATTTTTCATTAAAAAAAATCGCAATAAGCATTTATTGATTGGTTTGCGCTAGGGCTGTGCAAATTAACTTTTAATTAATCTTAAATTTTTTTAATCGATCAAAATCTTTTTGATCGATTAAAATTCTTTTGATTGGTACTCACCTCTCCGCCGGCTTCGGGCCTTCAGGGAGTTCAGTCGGAGATCCGGTAACGTCACGGACACCGGCGGGGCTTGCTGTGTCCATCTGAAGGGTTCCTTTGCTGTGCCTTCATATCTGCATGCCGGCGGGACCTTACTATCTGCCACACGCAAGGGCTGTTACACTTCCCTCTATCACTTCCCTCTATCAACCTGGGATTCTACAGCCATCCACTGGGAGTTGTGATAGTTCCCTTCACGGGACATCTACATGGCGACGGACTGATGTTAAACTCTCCTCATCTGGATTCAGCAGTGGTATCGTTGTACACATTGTTATACCAGTATCATACTTAGCTACATGTTTTTATGAGTGCTTTTGGTACCGTTTTTGGTATTATTCGCACCATTTTTACAGTTTATGTAGCTACGTCGATTTTATCTCCAGTGCAATATTTATTTTGTTACCTACTTGAAGACTAAAAAAGTTTTAATGCTATTCCCATCGAGCGCTGCCTTTGTGGTTTTTTTTTCGTATCCTGCTATCCATTTTCCTAGTTGTTGGTAGCTGCACTGGGAATCAGCCTGCAAGGAGATCAGCTAAAAGTAGTTGGATCTGTATGCGCGTTATAATTAATCGAAATTAGTCGATTAATCGATTAAAAAAACAAACGATTAATAGAACACAAAAAATTTGATCAGTAACAGCCCTAGTTTGCGCAAAAGTTATAGCGTTTAAAAAATAGGGGGTATTTTTATGGCATTTTTATTAATATATTTTTTTTACTAGTAATGGTGCCGATCATCGATTTTTTTCGGTACAGTGACATTGTGGCGGACACTTCGGACACTTTTGACACATTTTTGGGACCATTGGCATTTTTATAGCGATCAATACTATAAAAATTTATTGGACTACTATAAAAATGCCACTGGCAGTGAAGGGGTTAACACTAGGGGGCGGGGAAGGGGTTAAGTATGTTCCTGGGTGTGTTCTAACTGTATGGGGGGTAGACAGACTGAGGGAAATCACATTGTATGAACAGAAGATCAGCTTTTCTCTCCCTGACAGGACCGGGAGCTGTGTGTTTACACACACAGCTCCCGGTCCCCGCTCTGTAACGAGCAATCGTGAGTGCCCAGTGGTGATCCCGCCCACCGGGCACATGCACAGGACTTGGGGGTGAGCGGGGGGTCGAGCACGCCTCTGGCGGCGTGCACACGCAACCTGGTGGCCTGCGAGAGAGCCAACGTAGAGCTACGGGCTCTCACGCAGGGGAGCCAACCTGCCGCCGTAAAACGACAGTGGCAGGTCAGCAAGTAGTTAATGGTCTAGAAAAAACTTTTTTTTCAACCCGATCATTAAAACCGCCTTGCCTACCCATGATCGTGAAAAAAAAATGCTCTAGCAAAGCGTGGTGACGTACAACACGTACGACGGCACTATAAAGGGGAAGTTCCATTTGGATGGCGCCACCCTTGGGGCTCCTTTTGCTGATTTTGTGTTAGTAAGAGACGATTCACGCTTTTCAGTCTGTTACAGCGGGATGAATGTGCTTACTCCATTATGAATGGTAGTTTTACCAGAACAAGTGCTCCCATCTCATAACTTGCTTCTGAGCATGCGCGGTTTATTTCACATTGTTAAAGCCCACAAACGACCATTTTTTACGACATTAAAAATTACAACATTAAAAACTAAGTGAAACATTAGAGCATGTTCGAAATTTTTAATGCCCTTTTTTTACATCTTGAAAAATGCTCTAAACCAAACACACGATCGTTTTTAACCACTTTAATACCGGGCTTTAAATACCACCTCCTTCCCGGGCCTATTCTGGCACTTCTCTCCTACATGTACAAATCATTATTCTTTTGCTAGAAAATTACTCAGAGCCCCCAAACATTATATATGTTTTTTTAGCAGACACCCTAGGCAATAAAATGGAGGTCATTGCAACTTTTTATCTTGCACCGTATTTGCGCAATAATTTTTCAAACGGCTTTTTTTTGTAAAAAAAAATGGTTTCATAAATAGAAAAATAACAAAACAGTAACGTTAGCCCAATTTTTTGGTAAAATATGAAAGACGATGTTACGCCTAGTAACTAGATATCTAACATGTCATGCTTTAAATTTGCATACACTCATGGAATGGCGCCAAACTTCGTCTCCATTGGCGACACTTTAACATTTTTACAGGTTACAAGTTTCGAGTTACAGAGGAGGTCTAGTGCAAGAATTGTTTTACACGCTCTAACGCACGCGGCGACACCTCACATGTGTGGTTTGAATGACGTTTACATACGTGGGTGGGACTTACGTGTGCGTACGCTTCTGAGCGCGAGCTACCAGGGACAGGGGCATTATAATTTTTTTATTAATATTATTTATGTTTTATTTTACTTATTTATTTATTTTTTACATTTTTTTACATTTTTTTTCAATCGCTTTTATTCCTATTACAAGGAATGTAAACATCCCTTGTAATAGGAATGTGTGTGACAGGTCCTCTTTAAGGAGAAATGCGGGTCAATAAGACCTCACATCTCTCCTCCAGGCTGGAAAGAATGAGATTGTGAAAAAAAATTCACAGATCTCATTCAAACTAGATGCAATTGCGGTTTGTTTACTTACGGGACCTGGACGTGACGTCATCACATTGCGCTCGGGCCTCCGACGGTCATAGAGATGACTGGTCAGTCATCTCTATGGCAAACATCCGGCGGACGGCGATCATCTCTCCGGGCCCCCGATGGGACGGGTGAGCGTGGAGAAGCACCGGATGGCGTGGGAGGGGGGATGTCCCCTCCCACCGCCTGTAAGAACGATCTAGCGGCGCCGCTATGATCGTTCTTATGGTGCGCACAATCGCCGCCGCTAAAAAATGATATCTCAATGATGCCTCTGGGTGCAGGCATCATTGGGATATCCCCCCACAAAGCCCAGGCCGTCATATGACGTCCACCCGGGATAACAGGTCCCCGGTTTGGACGTCATATGACGGTGTGCAGGTATCAAGTGGTTAATGACATTAAAAAAAACGACATTTTTTACAACCCGAAAAATGGTTGTGTGTACGCGGCATAACTCTGAACTTCAATAAAACAGAAATCGCAAAAGAAGTAACCCAGTTCGATGCATATTAGGATAAGATTTGGGTTTGCATTTACCATGGGTTTGCATCAAATTCCCGATACTCAGAATGTTCATAAATGTTTTGATAAAAAGTCTATAGGTTTGTCAACCGAAATAAGGTGCTATGTATAATTCAGTTTATAGTCTTCTGTATGGTCAGCTGTGTCACAAGAGCCAATAATTTGTAGGAATAGATAACTTATGTTTATATTTCTATAAAAAGGGTGGGCTCACAGCAGCCATATTGTCAGTATGTGATAGAGCTGTTAGGAAAGCTGACAATTCTTTGTAGGGAGGGATACTGTTTTAGACATGAGCTACCAAACTGCAGATGCAGCCATATTTTTTGTTCTCTGAAGAGGGTGTATACAGAAATGACATAACCAATCCAAGAGCCCGAGGGTGTGGTAAGGGGGCTAAATAGATGTTGACATGTTTATGGTGACCCCTCAAAGCCAATTTATCAGTATTTCCAGAGGACAGTTTTTTACAGTCCAACATCAACATATTATTGCACAGAATGAAATTACAATTTGTTACACACCAAACATGATATAAATCCAATGTATGTCTTCCTAAAAAGGGGTATTGTTTCCAATCAGCTTTCTGCTCCTCCTAATATAGGCAGTGTTGTAAGTAATGGAGTTACAATAAACGCAGTTACCTAACGCAGCCTCTTTTGAGGGTAACGAGTAATCTACCTGATTACTCTTCCCCTCACAGTAACGCAGTTCCCATTACTTGGGCGGCATTACCTCAATTACATCTACCGCCACTAGATGGCAGCAGAGTAATTGCTTCTGCCAGCGCTGTGAACATAAATATGGGTGGAACTCCACTTTAGAATCATGTAACAGCTGTGATGGCCTGTCACAGCAGTCTGAAAACTCCCAATCGCAAGGAGCCCTGGATACAATGAGCCCCACCCGCCTCACACTGACCTATCACCGGGGAACAACTCACATCGATCACACACACTGTGTGCGCAACCTGATCAATGACCTGGGGAACACATGGCCGGAACAAAATGTTCCACAGAACAAACGTTCCCTATACAACACAGTGACATCTAGTGGTCAACATGGTAAGTGCAGGACACCTATACAGACCAATGATCAGAAGGTTATTTTTGGTCAGTGATTTCATCTCTTCATCAGACAACAAAGAAAAATCTGACACCCCCATTCCAGATCCCTTGCATCTAATAAAGCTTATATAAGATAAATAAAATAATAAACAATAAACTATAGAAAATTCTAATAAAGCCTAATATAAGATTTTAAATTACAGACTCTAAACGTCAAGGGAATGTATATTATAAACATACATTTTAATCCAGTTTATAATTTGGATGTAATATGTAGCAGGTGGATAAGGGTTTAAGTCCTATTAGCTGCACATACATGGTGGGACGGATGCACCTAGGCTGGGATATACACGAGATCACCATTTGTTTCCGGTTTTCTTCTCTCAAGGATCTGGCATTCTTTTGTCTTGGAGTATTAACTCACTGCTCCCTGGCAAGCGCCCGTCATCTGCTTCTCAACAAAGCATTGTAGAATATTAAAAAAAAATTCAGTTACTTTGCTGTGTAACTAATTACTTTTTCAATGTAGTAACTGAGTCACTAACGCAATTACTTTTTCAGAGAAGTAATTTGTAACTGTAACTAATTACTTTTTTAAAGTAAGATGAGCAACACTGAATATAGGTATGCAGTGTCTACTGGATTATCAATTTCTACATGTGTCTAAACACTTGAAATAGATGTGTTTTTTTTTATCATAGCGGGGATTATGGATTATTTGTAGTGTTTGGCTCTTAGCAGTTTGATTTAAGGTCAAAAAACAGACTTATGCCGCATACACACACGATCGGAATTTAAGATGAAAAAAGTCAGATGGACTTTTTTTCATCGGAAATTCTGATCGTGTGTGGGCCCCATCTGACTTTTTTCCGTCTGTGTTTAACCACTTAAGACCCGGACCAATACGCTGGTAAATGACCCAAGGTGTTTTTGCGATTCGGCACTGCGTCGCTTTAACAGACAATTGCGCGGTCGTGCGACGTGGCTCCCAAACAAAATTTGCGTCCTTTTCTTCCCACAAATAGAGCTTTCTTTTGGTGGTATTTGATCACCTCTGCGATTTTTATTTTTTGCGCTATATACAAAAATAGAGCGACATTTTTGAAAAAAAAACACAATTTTTTACTTTTTGTTAAAAAAAAATCAAATAAACTAAATTTTAGTCAAACATTTAGGCCAAAATTTATTTAGCCACATGTCTTTAGTAAAAAAAAAAATCGCAATAAAAAAAAAATAGCTACCTAGCGGGAACAGCGACACTAATACAGCGATCAGAAAAATGATCGCTTAGTGACGCTGGCAATAGGGAGTGAAAGAGTTAACTAGGGCGGTGATCAGGGGGTTAAAACTTTATTGGGGGGGTGGGGGGGCTATCCTGAACCTAACACTAACTGATTTTACACTGCCTGTCACACTGACACTAAATGCAGTGATTAGATCACTGCATTCAGTGACACTGTGACAGGGGGGGTGGGGGGTTAGATCGCAAGGGGTTAAGTGTGCCTATGTGTGTGTATGTCAGTGTAGTGTTGGTGCAGGACTTACTGTGAGGTGTTTCTCCCATCGCAGCGGTTGGAAATACCGCTGCGATGGGAGATTACATCACTTCCCCCTTCCTGTGTTTACACAGGAGGAGGAAGTGACAGAACCTGGAGCGCGCGCATTGGCTGGGAGCGATCGCGGGGGGGCGGGTAAACGCCGACATCCGCCCGCTCGTCCCGGATCGCTCCCGGAGCCAGGGGGACCCCCGCACGCCGCGGAGGGGGTCCCGATGGGACCCCCGAACCGCACTTAGGCGGGGACGTAAATGTACGCCCTTGTGCCTGTACGAGCCATTCTGTGGCCGTATATGTGCGTGCGGGGGTCCTTAAGTGGTTAAAAATAGAACATGTTTTATTTTTTTTCCGTTGGAAAAAACAATAGGAAATTCCTATTGTCTGTGTGCAACTCCGACGGAGAAAAAACACAGGCATGCTCAGAATCAAGTCAACGCATGCTCGGATGCATTAAACTTAATTTTTCTTGGCTCGTCGTAGTGTTTTACATCACCGCATTTTGGATGGTCGGAATTTGGTCTGACAGTGTGTATGCAAGACAGCTTGAACGGAATTCAGACGAAAAATTCCATCGGATTTTAGGCCATCGGAAATTCCGATCGTGTGTATGGGGCATTAGTTTATATATTGTTTTTAGCTGCTCTGGCACACTTTTTACAACAGGTCCACAACAGGTACAAACAATTTGTCGCCTGTACTGACATTGTCAGGCACATGGGGATTCTAAAAAGTGTCTTAGACACAATTTATGAATTCCCTTCACTGTTTCTATGTACTTTTTGGTTTATTGCTATGCTTTTTTAAGCCTAAAATTGGGCCTTAATATTTTGCAGTTTTAATTTACAAATCTTTATTATGAACTTAAAAAATAGATGAGGCAACTACTAATGACGTATGTGGGCCTAATTCATTGGTGAGTCTTGTTCATTTAGGCCTTCTCCACACCATGCATGCATAAAAAACGAAAGGAAAAAAATATATAGATTTGACATGCGTAGAAATGTACAGAGATGTGCATTTTTCTTCTCCACACCATGCATGCATAAAAAACAAAAGGAAAAAAAATTATAGATTTGACATGCGTAGAAATGTACAGAGATGTGCATTTTTCTAACATTGGTCTTTGCAAGGAACAAAAAGTTCTCAGCAAGGACACAAACATAGCAATTGTTTTAAATGTGCCCTTCTCACACCACAATGTTGAGGTCATGCAGTTTTTTTTGTGTGCACAAAAATGTTGAAGATTTCTGCACAGAAACAGTATGTCCATGATAACAATGTTGTGGTGTGAACAGGGCACATAGAAAACAATTGTTTTATTTGTGCCTTTGCAGAGACAAACTTACAGGGCCTTTTTTCTCATAGAATGGGTGCTGGAACTCCCCCCTTCTGAGTCACCTCTTGTCTCTGCCCCCTAACCACCTCTGAGCACTGTTACTTGGTTCCACTCCCTACCCACCTCCCAGTACCGCCTCAATTAGAGAATACAGAGCCAAGTATCATTGTCATGTCATGCTAAGTAATTTGTATGGAATTTGCTAATAAATAACAAGAAAATAAGTAAAATAGACCACCTGTAGCCCCGGCAACAATTGACACAGCAAGAACAGAACTTCCAGCAGCCAGCATCAATAGACCCTCAACAGTAGATCCCTTTCAGCAACAATTGACCCTTCTAACAACATAAGCTCCCCTAGTAACGATAGATCCCCAACCAGCAAAAATAGACCTCCAGCAACAATAGGCCACCACACAAAAATAGGTTCCCTCCAGCAACAATAGATCCCCCAGGAGCCAGCATCAGTAGACCCTCATCACACCCAAGCACCCCTTTCCATTACATACATTTAGTGCTGTAGGTGCCGAAACTGTGTCTCCCGGCGTTCCCGCTGAAAAAATGCCCTGGGATAAAATATCTATAGCTTTTAGTAACCAAGCGATCAGAATTGGATTTAAAACTGTCTTTTGGCTCTGTAGTCGTTTTGATTGAAACTTGCACGTTTATAGAATTATGGGTGGCAACCACTGTGGCTAATACCCAATGGAAAGATTCAAAATTATCAGCAAAACTGAAAAGTGTATTGCCAGCAGTGCTGTTACTGGTTTGAATGGCTTTTTCAACCGCAACAACCCTTGTATTCTGGAAAAAATTGGGGGAATCTCGCGCCAAAATACAATGAGGGGTGGGGTTGGGAATAATACACATGTGGACTAAGAGCTGCTCCCTAAATAATACAGAATGCTGGATTATACGTGTGGACAAGTGAAGAAAAAAGGGGCGCTATCTGCTAATATATTGAACATTAAGTATACAACATATAAGTGAGCAATATAAGTGAAAATCGTGACACAACAATATGAACATATGAATAACAAAAAAGTGGGTAAAATATTGGTGCAAATAACAATAGACAATTGATGTCTAAACAAAGTCCATCAAAAATTAAGATGTGCAATGATGTGCTGAGAAACTATTGTGATCTTAAAAGATGCTCTGTGTTAGATCTTCCAAGTATAGTATTCCACCTTCACCAAAATGCCACCGCAAGTGAGGATAGATGGCTCCTTACCCGATGGTGTTGACCTATTAATTAAAATAAGGTCAAATGAGCTTGAGTGTCAGCTACTATCTGTGGGGGACTCGATACCAGACCCAGTTGGTAATATATTTCATAGAAGGAGAGAAACAGCTTCCATAGTATAAAACCTTTTATTGTGATAAAATGCTATAAATAACACAGCCAATTGGCCTCTTACTTGGAGTGGTGCCCGTGTTCCCGGCACTGAGGCTGTGAAGCTTCCTGATGACGACACTAACGAAACGTACGTCGAGGCGGTACCTGGGCACGCACTACTAGCCACTTCCGGTTTCCTGGTTCTCAAGCTGACGGCGGTGGAACGCACGCCGGCTTCACCAGCTCACCTTACCTCTCTCTCCATATCCCTTCATATCTACAGCCTCAGTGCCGGGAACACGGGCACCACTCCAAGTAAGAGGCCAATTGGCTGTGTTATTTATAGCATTTTATCACAATAAAAGGTTTTATACTATGGAAGCTGTTTCTCTCCTTCTATGAAATATATTACCAACTGGGTCTGGTATCGAGTCCCCCACGGATAGTAGCTGACACTCAAGCTCATTTGACCTTATTTTAATTAATAGGTCAACACCATCGGGTAAGGAGCCATCTATCCTCACTTGCGGTGGCATTTTGGTGAAGGTGGAATACTATACTTTGAAGATCTAACACAGAGCATCTTTTAAGATCACAATAGTTTCTCAGCACATCATTGCACATCTTAATTTTTGATGGACTTTGTTTAGACATCAATTGTCTATTGTTATTTGCACCAATATTTTACCCACTTTTTTGTTATTCATATGTTCATATTGTTGTGTCACGATTTTCACTTATATTGCTCACTTATATGTTGTATACTTAATGTTCAATATATTAGCAGATAGCGCCCCTTTTTTCTTCACTTGTCCAACCCTTGTATTCTGCCATGTAATTTGCCTTTATGCGATCATTTAACAAAATCCAGCCTCCCAATTATTAGTCATTAATTTTTCCACCATAAAAAAGCTGTACACTTTTTCTAATTAGAAAATAATACTGGATCTCGAACAAGTGACAGTTAAAGCATAACAGACCTATAACCACAAATATGAAATACGAATTAGTGCTTCGGTAAATGGAATCATAAAAACAAATTTAATTTTTTTTTTACTCCAAGCTATAAATATAATTAACTGCAATCCTGAAAAGACCAGTGGCACACTTTAAAGGAAGCTCTACCAGTACTAATTACATATGTCCTGTATGTTTCATAATAATCATTTTTATTTTCTTCAGAAATTCATACTTAGCCTAGTCATCTTATTTTTAATGTAATGCAATAACTTTATTCAGTAAGGCAAGTTAAAGAGTACTAATTATATGGAAAGTTCAGTAAACCATAGCAGCCAATTTGACTTAATTTCTTAAAGCCTCATCCTGCATCAAGTACCCTCTGGTGTCTACAGCATTTGTCACCAAAATCCTACCAATTGGGGATGAGCCAAACATCCCCCCAGTTTGGTTTGCACCAGAACATGCGAACAGGCAAACAATGTGTTCGAACACGCAAACACTGTTAAAGTCTATGGGACACAAACATGAAAAATCAAAAGTGCTAATTTTAAAGGTTAAAATGCAAGTTATTGTCATAAAAAGTGTTTGGGGGCCCGGGTTCTGCCCCGGGACATGTATCAATGCAAAACAACGTTTTTTGGGGAGCAGTGATTTTAATAATGCTTTAAGTGAAACGATAAAAGTGAAATATTCCTTTAAATTTCGTACCTGGGGGGTGTTTAAAGTATGCATGTAAAGTAGCGCAAATTTCCTGTGCTTAGAATTGTCCCTGCACAAAGTGTCATTGAAGGAATAAAAGTAATTAAAAATTACTAGCGACTATTCATGAATTGTCGGTCCCGGCAATACAGAAAAAAATAATTGAAAAAAAGTCCATTATCAGGCCCTTTGAGTCTGGTATGAATATTAAGGGGAACCCCTGTCATTTTTTCAATGTTTTTTATCTGTATTTATTGATAGTGCAAGTAGTTTTAAATTACTTTTTTTTCCTTCAAAAATTACATTTTGTGCAGGGAACCAATTTTTTTTTTTTAAATGTGTGGGGTCCCCCCAAATTCCATATAAGGCCCTTCAGGTCTGGTATGAATTTTAAGGGGAACTCGAACGCCAAAATAAAAAAAAAATGACGTGGGGTCCCCCCAAAAATCCACACCAGACCCTTTATCTGAGCATGCAACCTGGCAGGCCGCAGGAAAAGAGGGGGGACGAGAGAGCCTGTGACCCCTCAAAGCACCTTATACCCATGTTGATGGGGACAAGGGCCCCATCCCCACAACCCTTGCCCGGTGTTTGTGGGGGTCTGCGGGCAGGGGGCTTATCGGAATCTGAAAGCCCCTTTAACAAAGGGGACCCCCAGATCCCACCCCCCATGTTAATTGATAAGGGGTACATTGTACCCCTATCATTTCACACAAAACAAAATAGTCAAATTGTTAAAACCCACACAGACAAAGCTTTATTAATCCTTTATTAAGAAGAAAAAAAAGATTCCAGTGATGTCTCGATCTCCACTCCAGCGATGGTCAGTGGTCGCTCAAAAAGCATGAGGGCCAACCACTTAGCCAATGCTGATTATGTCTACTTATCTCCTTGGTCTTTTTGAAAGCAGCAGTTTATAAAGTGTACAAAATAACTGTTTAGATACCATATACAAAAGATGACCATTATCCAGTCTATTTGAATCAGGTGACAGTCTCCATGGCTTTTACAACCAGAAGGCCTCTGAACACACCAGTTGTCATATAACAAAACAAAAAAAAAAAAAATATATATATATATATATATATATATATATATTTTTTTTTATTATTATTACTATATTATACAGTATGTACAATTAAATTGTTACAGATTTTAAAGATTTCCCTTTAATCCATTCTGCTGAATGAAGATAATGTTTCTCAATTTGAAATCTAAGTAGAAAAAATGTAGCAGACTGACTTTTAAGGCACCAAACACAAAAATGTAAAAAAATATATTTGTTGGTATGCATTAAAATACAAATAATTCATAAAAACAGGCAACCAATGACGCATAGTACATAATGATTAATCCTCATCTGAGAGGGTTATGTCGCACTCCCAGTCTCAATATATGCATGTTACATTAGTATGATAAATCTGAAAAAAACACAAATAGTTTTGTCATTTCCAAAAACTCTGGTCTATAGAAGCCTGTATTGTCTGTGTCCCCATTAAGCACTGATGCTATTATAGTGTGCAGTATTACCAACACCTATAGATTTGGCTCTTCTGAGATCTATTTATGAATCATTTGATGATTTTATACTCTTCCCCCAATTAAGTGGCCTCAGGGCATGCCGGGGAGACCCATCAGTGTTTTGTACACTGCTCATCCAACCTCCTAAAGAAGTGGACTATTGTTCCGTGAAATGCATTAAGAATTTAGGCTCTGTCTCACCCCCAGCCTTCAGACTTTAGATACAACAAAACTATTTGTGTGCCTTTATCAGCTACTAGATTTGAACATTCGAGTCATCCTTATAAATGCTTGTATCATGGATTTTTTTTTTACATTCCTCATTTGATCTCCTGAAGAAGCAGACTTTTGTTTTAAGAAACATGTTGAAAATTTGGGATCTGTCTCACCCCCAGCCTTCAGACTTTGTGTACAACAAAACTATTTGTGTTTGTTCAGACTTATTATATTAATGTAACATGAACATATTCAGGCTGGGAGTGTGACATAACTTTCTCAGAGGAGTTGTATTCATTATGTACAGTGGACCATGGTTGCCTGATCTTATGAACTACTAGTAATTTAAAATGATACTAAACCTTCATATGTTTTATATTAAAATAATAAACACATCATACTTACCTGCTCTGTGCAATGGTTTTGCACAGAGTACCCTCGATCATCCTCTTCTCAGGTCCCCCGCCAGGACTCCTGGCTCCTCCTCTTCTGCGAGTGCCCCTATAGAAAGCGACCTCTATTAATATGCTCAGTAAGTAGGCACATAGCTGGATCGAGATTGGGCTGAGCTACGTATAAGAACAGGGAGGAGGTTAAGTCTGCAGGAATTTTGCAGCACAGAAAGTAACGTTTCACTCATTAAGCACACAGGTAACCCCTTGATTGTCCTTAGATGTTAACCCCTTCCCAGACAGTGCCATGGGTGCAGTGTAACATATTATCACTGATCACTGTAGTGTCACTAATGATGTCAAGGTCAGTCAGTTAGTGACCTTCCCAGTCAGTGTCTGATTGCCCACCACACTATCACAGTCTCACCATAAATCGTTGATTAGCGCCATTACAGTATAGCGTCTATAGCTGCATACATTCCTATATATATCATAGTTTGTAGATGCTATACTTTTCATTGAAACCAATTAATCTACATTTCTTGGGATATTTGTTTTTTTATCACAAACATGTAGCAGAATACATACATACATACAATTTGGCCTAAATTTATAAAGAAATTATATTTATTTTTTAAATATATATTTTTTCCTGATCTTTTTTCATTTATATAATAGAAAAAAAAAAACAGAGGTGATACCACCAAAAAGAAAGCTCTATTTGTGTGAAAAAAAGTGATATTAATTTCACTTGGGTACAGCATTGCAAGGCCACACAATTGCTAGTTAAAGTAGCACAGTGCTAAATAGCAAAAAAAGGTCATGAAGGGAGTAAAACCTTTCAGCGGTCAAATGGTTAATGCACACCAATAAATATTATTTTAGATTTTTAAACAATTGTGTTGGATGCCTTAAAAGTCTGTTGCTACTTTTTTCCTATTTTGTTGTCTGTTCATATACAAGATGTGGCGCTTGGTTTAAATCCCTGCCCTGTATTTTAACTCCCAATTTAAAATGTATGTACAATATCTCCAGAGCACAATTACTGAACTTAAAGTGTTCCTAAACCCACAACAATAAAATCAGTGTGTTAAAGCAGTAAAGCATGCTTGTTATACTCACTGTGGAACCTAAGGTGCATTGTGTAAAAATGCTGTTTGATCTTGTCTTCTTTGATCCTCCCCTTCTTCCACAGTCCCCAATATATCTGCTGATAGAACAGAGCCTTGGGGGAAAGCTGCACATGCTCAGTTTGGTGTGTATTGTTATTTTCATTTTCTTGGGAGAGGGCATGTGATCAGCACAGGGACAATCAGGGGTCCTGCAGCCTCAGAGGACAATTAGGGGAGCATGAAAACTCCTTAACCAGACACTGATATAAAATATAACACTGTTCTAACTGTTGATGAGAAAAGGGTATTTAGCAGTTTATATTTGCTAAAATAAATGCATTCCCATGTTCTGTGTACTGTGGGAGACCAGATATAGTGAATGCAAGGTCCTGGATAGTAAACCTATTCTAAACCTAGGAACAGCTTACTAGCCCTTAGATGTGATGGGTGCATTTGTTTTATTTCTCCTTTATTATTAATTGGCGGTCCTACCACTAATATACTTTCTGTCCAATGTTGACAATTTTGACTCACTGTACTTGTAACTGTGGAGGAACAGCATTGGAGAAAGTGTGTTAAGACTACACAAAACCTCCCCCTCTTCTCCTCTGTATAGCACGTCTTAGTGACCTTTAGTTCAGAGGAGAACTGTACAGAGCAGATAAAAAAAAGGTAATTTGTCTTTATTTCTGGTAATATCAAAAGGTATTTTTTTACATTTATGAAGCTGGTGTAACAAAAATTAATTTCATGTTATATTTAATGAACCAAAGTGAAAAAAATAGGAGTGCATTGTTAAAGTTGTTCTAAAAGCATTCTATGCATTAAGATAAAAACCTTCAGTGTGCAGCAGCCCCCTTACCCCCCCCCCCCCAATACTTACCTGAGTCCTATATAGGTTCAGAAATGTTGCACATGAGTCTCAGCTATCCGGCACTCTCCCTCCTGATTGGCTGAGACACAGCAAGGGGTGCCATTGGCTCGAGCTGTCAATCAAAGTCAATGAGAAAATGAGGAGAGAGAGGGGAAAGGGCCAAGCCATGGCTCCCTGTCTGAATGGACACACAGAGAAGCAGCTCAGCTTGAGTGCCACCCACAGCAAGCTGCTTGCTATAGGGGCACCCAGCAGGAGGGTTGGGCCAGGACTGCCAGTGGGGTACCCAAGAAGAGGAGGATGTGGACTGTTCTGTGCAAAACCACTGCTTAGAGCAGGTAAGTATAACATGTGTTATTTAAAATAAAAAATAAAAAGCCTTTAATATCACTTTACGGTTTACATTAATTCTAAACAGTGAGTTTTTTCACAAAGACAGATGTAGTTTTATAGATATTACGTTGAAGTTACTAGGAGGTGCTGGATAGATATCTTCTTACATGGGCAATCATTTATTTTTCTTCAAAATATGATCAAGTGAGAAAGATTAATAGAGTGCTCTGCTTGTAGCTAAGCAGATATGATCCCATGGGCACATGTGTCTGTATTAACGTGCCCTGGCATGCTGAGATAAATAATATATGACTCAGTTACTCACCTCATAATAACCTAAGTGTTACATGCGTGCCTTGCGGATGGTTCCCTACTGTTTTCTGAATGCCATACCCATTATTATCCTGTTTGTATGCAAATGCTGTTATTTATATCCTCCCACCCTTTATCCTTCTTCTAAGTTGACATTCTTTGTTGCTCCCCAGTCTTAGGATGGAATTCTTTGCTTACTCAGTATGAGTCCCCTTGGTGCAATTTCACATGTCTGTAGTAATTATACAATAGGATACAATCGTCGTACTCTTCCTTAGGGAGAAATCTGTTTACTTGTGCATGGCTTTAATAGCAGTTACACTGTGTGCCTTTTCCACCTCATTACCAGATGAACACAATATTCAGGCTAGTATGGTTAATCTTTTATTTTTTACCTTTGCTTCAAGCTGTGGATAAGAACCCAACAGCCTTTTATGCACCCGAAGCTTTTGGTTATATGACCTATTGGTCATTTAAAATGTTGAAAATAATAACATTTAATTCCAAGGTGTATTTGGGATTAAAATTATAAACTGAGCTGCGGGGAAGAAACAATTTTGAAGAATATAACATACTGCACATTAGGTAAGTAGCAAGTCTTGCATTATTTTCTATGCAAGTAATGCTAGTAAAGTTAAATCAAAAACACGTGCAAGGGTTAAAAAAAGGAAGAATTAATACAGCACTCCTCTTCCCCTTCCACCATAAAAAAAAAAACGTTTTTAATGAGGAGTCCTTGTAGTAACAGAAATGTGGGACTCTGGGTAGTTCCCACACTCCATTTCCCACAATTTTAATCATTCAATAGTAATTATTTTGGTTACATTGTACTGTATTAAGAGAAGCAATTAACCAATCACAAAGTGGGAACTGGACTGTGGAAATCTCTCAAAATTCCACAGTCCAGTTATTACAATTATTCTCTATTATAATCAGTCATTCGTTGCTGGAGCAGCTGTACTTCCACTAACACAAATCCACTGAACATAATAGATTGAGCTGCGTGAAGAAAAAGTAAAATAATGATCTGCAATGTGCAACAACTTACAGGAGAAAAATGAAAAACCATTGATTTTTTTTGAATAAATATGCTTCTAAGTACCTTTTTCTGTAAATGCTTAGGATTATAAAAGGCCATTAGTGTAATGTTGCAGTTCTCACATTCAGCATTATTGAATAAACAATGCACTGCTATTTAAAGTGAAGCTCCAATTCCCTTTAAAACACACACTCTAGTCCAGCTATACTAGATCATTTGACATTTCAGCAAATTGTGTCATATACAATTGTTTTGGTGCAAGGAGCTGATCCAAGGCTGTTTCTCCCATTACTTTTTCGGCAACACGTCCAAAAATTGCACAGTGTACCAGAGCTGCACAGGAAAGCTAAAAGGCGCACTGCGCTGCACTGAAATCAGGTCACATGACTAAGTGCAGGAGATACACAGGAAAGCATCCTCTACTAACCTTCTACCTTAACGAACAACAAAAAGAACAAACATATAGTGCCTTATCCAAAAAGCACTTTATTAGACCATAAAAAAATACAAGATATATTCACAGTACTTATGGTGATGATGACCACTGTGCAACACAGACTGGATGATCTGACATTGCAGCCTCTCAAGACTGGGGAACCATGTAACTGCACAAACAACAATAATAATAATGATAAAAAAAAACAAGGGTGCAAATGTCTAGTGCAATATCTTGTATATTTTATCCTCAATAAAGTGCTTGGGATAATGCACTAGGCGTTTGCGCCCTATGTTTTTTGTTGTTGTTGTTGTTGTTGTTTGTGAAGTTACAAGATTCCTCAATCTTGAGGGGGTTGCAATGCCAGGGTCATCCAGTCTGTGTTGCACAGTGGTCATCATCACATTCTATGGTGTAAAGTTTTCACTGTCTTTAGGCAAGTAACTCTTTAACTTTCCTGTCAAGTGCTGCCATCAAGCACATCCGATTAGAGTGTTCTGCGTTAAACTAGATTCACCACATAGTAGCAGTAAGGTGAGTAAGAGGTTCATGACAAAAGGGAAATCCCAACATCAGGCACTTTACTCTGATCATGGCTTAGTTTGAGGTTAAAATCCCTTTGATGTTTTCCACGTTTATATATATATATATATATATATATATATATATATATATATATATATATATATATATATATATATATATATATATCATCTTTTTTTGGAAAACTTCAGTTGAGTTTTATGGGTTTGGTTATGGGTCAGATTAAGGTTAGAGGCAGATGCCATGACAGTTTTACAGGCTTGATAAATTCATTGTTGGATGTGAGCTACAAGAGTACCACTAAGTACCACTAAGTACAGTACAGACCACCAAACTCCATCTGCATAACTTGAAAATCCTTTTAACAGTGCATTTAACTACTTCAATACTGGGCACTTTCGCCCCCTTCCTTACCAGACCAATTTTCAGCTTTCAGTGCTCTAGCAATTTGAATGAGAATTGCGCGGTCATGCTATGCTGTACCCAAATGATATTTTTATCATTTTGTTCACACAAATAAAGCTTTCTTTTGGTGGAATTTATTCATCACTCCGGTTTTAATTTTTTTGCGATACAAGTGAAAAATGGGCGGAAATTTTTAGAAAAAGCAATATTTTCTTCTTTCTATTTTAAAAGAAATCCAAAAAAAATCGAATTTTGTCATAAATTTAAGTCAAAATGTATTCTGCTACATGTCTTTGGTAAAAAAAAAAAAAAACTTTAAGCGTATAATAAGTTTGTGTGATCACGGATAGATGTACTCAGATGATCATGTACAGATGTGCGCAGGCGATCACGGACATATGTATGCAGATAATCATTGGGACATGTGATTTTACTGTTACATATGTGGGGGACAGGTGTTTTTACTGTATGGGGACGTGTCTTGGGGACTTTTTTTTTTTTGGGGGGGATTTGTGTGTTTACATTGTGTGGGGACATGTGTGGGGACACTGGGCCTGGTGATCAGTGAGTATGAACTGTATTTTAGAGCTTTTTAAACACTGATCACTGGCCGGCTGCAGCGATCTGCTCTCCTCTCCTCACTGACAACTTCTGTGTGAGGAGAGCCGATCGCCTAGCAACTGGCCTCTATTTACATCACATTATGGCTGTGATTGGACACAGCCGTCATATGATCAGGAGGGCGTGTGTGCGATCCCCCTCCTTCTGAGGGACTTTCCTGAATGTCCACTCAGAAGGAGGAAGCGCCCACCCGGCCGTATATGTACAGTGGCCGGGTAAGAAGTAGTTAAAGGGTTAGTAAAGGATTTTTTTTTGTTCCTTTAAAATAACAAACATGTTATACTAACCTTCACTGTGCAGTTCGTTTTGCACAGAGTGGCCCCGATCCACATCTTCTGGGGTCCCTTGGCGGCTGTCTCTGGTCCTCCCGCAAGTACTGACCACAGTCATGCGAGAGAGCTTGCATGGTGGTGAGTAATTGCGGGCGCGCTCCCGTGATACAGCGATCGGTCATAGCCGCTCACTGTATCACTCGGCCCCGCCCCTAGGTGCGTCGAGTCACTGGATGTGATTGACAGCAGTGCACTGCTCTCAATCCATCTGCTCTAGCCAATCAGCATAGATCACATTAAGGTGACATTTTGTTTTACTTTACAACTCCTTTAACAAATGAAGGATGGTTCTAAAATGTGGCAGAATCCCTTTACATAAACTATTCTACTATTGTATTTTCAGTACAACTGAAACTGTAATAATGTCTCCTGCTAACTAGATATAGAGACTTTGCTGCCCAAAAAAAAAATCACGCAGCCAAGCAATTTAAATGGACTAGTATTGTTGTCACTCAGCCCATGTTGTTACAGATTTAATAGTTTGTCAAACCTTTTCTTTGAGCGTAAGGGTTGAAAGGTGAATTTAATATCCCTGTGTTTCCAGACAACCTCTATTTCCCTATAGGTTTATCTAGCAAGGCTTGAATTTTTTCTTTCTGTTGTACAGCAATACATAATTATAGTTACTGTCACTCAGATTTATATATTGTTTTTTTTTTTTTCTTTAACCTGTGAATAACTCTTCTGGCAAGTATGTATAAATGTTTTGAGCTTGTTTACAATATATGTGTACTTAAAGGTTTGTACTGCAAAGATCTAACTTACACAAATGTACTTTAAAAGAAAATACATATTGCATGTAGATTATAATGTTTGCTTTCTTTTCCCTAAGGTTTTTCTTTTGTTTACAGTTATTATCCACTAGGGATGGGCAGAACACCCCCCTGTTCTAGTTTGCAGCAGAACTCCGAACAGGTGAAAAGTTCTAACATGAATGGCGAACCCTATTGAAGTCTATGGGAGCCAAAACAGGAAAAATCAAAAGTTACCATTTTAAAGGCTTATATACAAATAATTGGCCATAAAATGTGTATGGAGGTCTGGGTACTGCCCTGGGGGACAAGTACATTTTTTTTTGCATTATAGTTTTTGCAGGAGCAGTGATTTTAATTGTGCTTAATAATAATAATAATAATAATAAAAAAAATCCTTTAAATATAGTGCCTGGGGGGGGGGGTCCCCTAAATGTGCCTGTAAAGTAGTGCATCTGTAGCATGCATAAAACAAGAACGTTTAAAATACTTGCGGTTGCAATCGCTGACAATCAGCTATGATTAAGCACTAAGCAATAGTGTGAAATTCGTCAGCTGGCATCATGTCTGTTGTGGCATGTATTTTGTGATCCTGTTTTATTAATAAAGGCAACATTTTCAGAGTGTGAATGTCCAGACATTCCCGCTCATTCAGCTGGCTATAAAAAAATAAAGAAAAAGGCGTCTCATAAAGGGGGTTTACAACCACGTTAACTCCTTCAGCCCCAGAAGGATTTACCCCCCTTAATGACCAGGCCATTTTTTGCGATACAACACTGCTTCAGTTGCTGAAGCTATACCCAGTGTAACCCGCTTGATTGGTTGGAGGGGACTGTCTTGGTACTGATAAAATAACAATAAGCAAAGTAGTGTAAAAGGTTTATTGAAATATAAAATTGCAAAACAATTGTACAAATCCAGGATTGGTCGAAGTCTACTAGTTTCGTGGGATTGCCGCTTCATCAGGACAGCCAATCTATACAAAAAATTATGCAATAAAAACATGTAACATACATCAGCAATGCACTAAACAATAAAATAAATAATAATATATATATAAACTTACCCAGTGGATCAATTGTTAGTGTGCGGAACCAGGCAACCAAAGGGGGATTCCCCCGGCGGCGGACAGGGGGATAATAAGCTGTGGATTTCTAAGTGTAAACAAAGAAATGTGTGTAGTACTAACAGTGTGTATAAATATATTGTGTATACTATATAGCAAATATACTTGACTCCGAAGCAGCATGTCATGGCAGGGTAAGGGAGGGGGGGGGAGAGAAAAAGGAGAAGGAGGAGTGGGGGAGGAAGGGGAAGGGAAAAGCGAGGATGAAAAGAAGGATGAAAAGAAAAGAAGTGGAGAGAGAGCAAGGGAAGGGGGGGGGAGAGGGAGGAAGGGGAAGGGGAAAGGAGAGGGAGAAGAAGGGGAAGGAAAAAAGGGGGAGGGGGGTTTTTGGAGGAGGGGAAAGGGGGGGAAGAGGGTGGCCAGGAATGGTGTCAGGGAAGGGGGGGAGGTTTGAAAGAGGTTAGTAAGCTTACCATGGTATGGTTCTTGGGAGATGAGGTCAGGTCATGGTGGAGGATAATCCGGGTGGCGTGGGCAGATAAAAAGGAGACCGTGGAATGGAGCATAATTGTGAGGAAGGACAACGATGTATAACTGGGGGTGTCCAACAATGCTGCTGAAACCAGCGATGTGTCATCAGACGGAGGTACCCGTGTGTCTGACAATTGCAGGGTAATGCAAGGACTGAGGGTAGGGAAAAGTGCACCGGTAGGGACCCCAAATTGCTGCCAAAACATGTCCCGATCTGATACCAACCCAACCACCAGACCACCAAGAGACAGGTCCACGCTGCTGAACAAAGGACCGGAAGGCCCTTAATTGAGCTATCCCAACCCGGAAGTGCCGTAGACGCCGCGGGGTGGCCGTGTCATGACGTCACCGGGTCAGTCTCCCCGCACAACACAAGTGCGAGAGCCGCACTGCTCTGCGTGTGCGATCAGTCCCAGCCAAGGGGCGGGGAGCCCCAAGCCGAGGAAGAACAAGGGGGGTGTGGCTCGGTTGAGGCACCCCCACCAGGGGAGACACAAGTCCGCCGCAAATGGGAGTAGAAGTTGCCGGGACCGCACCAATTGACTCACAGGGTACCTAATTAAAGGGGAAATAGAAATCGGTCAACATAAAGTAAAATACATAGAAGATAAATGATAATAAGTGGGGGAATAGATCCCACTAGGTTGATTGCTAGTAAATGGTGACATAGAATACCGTTACCTCACTAATGACTGCAAAACAAACAGTAAGGAAAAAGAAGGACATATCGGTAAGGGATGAATTGAACCCTTGAGAGAACTCATGCCTATGATCAGGTGATCGTGAGATTGGTGAGGTTGAGATGATGGAAAGTGAGAGGAAATTGGTGATACTAGAGAGCTAGGGAAATAAGTCAACAGGGGACCCCAAATAAGGTGTACCCCATAACACCAAAACCCGCGCTCAGCTAAAATAATTAAGAAAGAAGGTGGAAAGGATGAAAAAGGGCTGCACTTCAAACAACCAATGGGTGCAGGAAGGTGAAGAGGTGATGAGGTGAAGGAATAAAAATAAAAATGTAAAGGGGTGCGTGACTAGGGCGTGTGGTCTTAAGTGAAAACGAACCCAGAATTGGGACAAAATAGTGCCGATACATAATTACACGGTGCCCAAAAGTAAAAAGAAAAGGACAATAAAGGATTATTAGAATAGAGTACATAGGTAGTACATAAGTAGATGGATTGCCCTAGTGGTATACCCCTATATGATATAATCAATTGTTTACAAAGCAATGAAGCGTGGAGGAACCTAGATTGATCTACCATAGCAGGATTAAATGTGAGGATAAAACATAATAATACCAATATGGCTGGGGGTATCCAGTCCATATAGGCACCAAAGACCCCAATTAGAGGTCAATGGGTCTCAGATCAATCAACCCTAGACGGGGAATGGTTAATCTAATTGTGGCATACCACATAAAGGGGCCATATTTATAATTATACATAAGTACATAAAATGAGAATGTAATAAGTTGCATGACATAGATACGGTATAGCCATTCAATGCCAAGACAGTCCATTATCCAGTCGGTCATAAGGGAATATCAATGCTAGGGTCACCAAGCAATCAAGGATGTAGTTAATAATGAGAAAAAAGTTTACAAGTTAGAGGCACTCAGGGAAAGAGAGAAACGGGTGTGTTATCCACCCAATAATGATGTAAAAAGGGCAAGTATAGCCTCATTTAAGGGGGAGTAGTAGAATTAAAAATGTACCATCATCCCAGTTACAGTAGAAAAAGGAGGGAGTGGGAGTAAGGGAATAGTTGCTGAAGCTATACCCAGTGTAACCCGCTTGATTGGTTGGAGGGGACTGTCTTGGTACTGATAAAATAACAATAAGCAAAGTAGTGTAAAAGGTTTATTGAAATATAAAATTGCAAAACAATTGTACAAATCCAGGATTGGTCGAAGTCTACTAGTTTTGTGGGATTGCCGCTTCATCAGGACAGCCAATCTATACAAAGAATTATGCAATAAAAACATGTAATATACATCAGCAATGCACTAAGCAATAAAATAAATAATTATATATATATATAAACTTACCCAGTGGATCAATTGTTAGTGTGCGGAACCAGGCAACCAAAGGGGGATTCCCCCGGCGGCAGACAGGGGGATAATAAGCTGTGGATTTCTAAGTGTAAACAAAGAAATGTGTGTAGTACTAACAGTGTGTATAAATATATTGTGTGTACCATATAGCAAATATACTTGACTCCGAAGCAGCATGTCATGGCAGGGTAAGGGAGGGGGGGGGAGAGAAAAAGGAGAAGGAGTAGTGGGGGAGGAAGGGGAAGGGAAAAGCGAGGATGAAAAGAAGGATGAAAAGAAAAGAAGTGGAGAGAGAGCAAGGGAAGGGGGGGGGAAAGAGGGAGGAAGGGGAAGGGGAAAGGAGAGGGAGAAGAAGGGGAAGGAATAAAGGGGGCGGGGGTTTTTTGGAGGAGGGGAAAGGGGGGGGAAGAGGGTGGCCAGGAATGGTGTCAGGGAAGGGGGGGAGGTTTGAAAGAGGTTAGTAAGCTTACCATGGTATGGTTCTTGGGAGATGAGGTCAGGTCATGGTGGAGGATAATCCGGGTGGCGTGGGCAGATAAAAAGGAGACCGTGGAATGGAGCATAATTGTGAGGAAGGACAACGATGTATAACTGGGGGTGTCCAACAATGCTGGTGAAACCAGCGATGTGTCATCAGACGGAGGTACCCGTGTGTCTGACAATTGCAGGGTAATGCAAGGACTGAGGGTAGGGAAAAGTGCACCGGTAGGGACCCCAAATTGCTGCCAAAACATGTCCCGATCTGATACCAACCCAACCACCAGACCACCAAGAGACAGGTCCACGCTGCTGAACAAAGGGCCGGAAGGCCCTTAATTGAGCTATCCCAACCCGGAAGTGTCGTAGATGCCGTGGGGTGGCCGCGTCATGACGTCACCGGGTCAGTCTCCCAGCACAACACAAGTGCTAAAGCCGCACTGCTCTGCATGTGCGATCAGTCCCAGCCAAGGGGCGGGGAGCCCCAAGCCGAGGAAGAACAAGGGGGGTGTGGCTCGGTTGAGGCACCCCCACCAGGGGAGACACAAGTCCGCCGCAAATGGGAGTAGAGGTCGCCGGGACCGCACCAATTGACTCACAGGGTACCTAATTAAAGGGGAAATAGAAATCGGTCAACATAAAGTAAAATACATAGAAGATAAATGATAATAAGTAGGGGAATAGATTTGTGGCGGACTTGTGTCTCCCCTGGTGGGGGTGCCTCAACCGAGCCACACCCCCCTTGTTCTTCCTCGGCTTAGGGCTCCCCGCCCCTTGGCTGGGACTGATCGCACACGCAGAGCAGTGCGGCTCTCGCACTTGTGTTGTGCGGGGAGACTGACCCGGTGACGTCATGGCGCGGCCACCCCGCGGCGTCTACGGCACTTCCGGGTTGGGATAGCTCAATTAAGGGCCTTCCGGCCCTTTGTTCAGCAGCGTGGACCTGTCTCTTGGTGGTCTGGTGGTTGGGTTGGTATCAGATCGGGACATGTTTTGGCAGCAATTTGGGGTCCCTACCGGTGCACTTTTCCCTACCCTCAGTCCTTGCATTACCCTGCAATTGTCAGACACACGGATACCTCCGTCTGATGACACATCGCTGGTTTCACCAGCATTGTTGGACACCCCCAGTTATGCATCGTTGTCCTTCCTCATAATTATGCTCCATTCCACGGTCTCCTTTTTATCTGCCCACGCCACCCGGATTATCCTCCACCATGACCTGACCTCATCTCCCAAGAACCATACCATGGTAAGCTTACTAACCTCTTTCAAACCTCCCCCCCTTCCCTGACACCATTCCTGGCCACCCTCTTCCAGCAACTATTCCCTTACTCCCACTCCCTCCTTTTTCTACTGTAACTGGGATGATGGTACATTTTTAATTCTACTACTCCCCCTTAAATGAGGCTATACTCGCCCTTTTTACACAACACTGCTTTACTTTAACTGACAATTGCGGGGTCGTGAAGCGGTGTACCCAAACAAAATTGATGTCATTTTTTTCCTACAAATAGAGCTTACTCTTGGTGATATTATTTGATCACCTCTGCAGTTTTTATTTTGTGCGCTGTTCTGCTGTAATACATATGAAAAAAATGTATATAAAAAAGGAATTTATTCATCAGTTTAGGTCAATATGCATTCTGCTACATATTGTGGTAAAAAATGCAATAAGCATATATTGATTAGTTTGCGCAAAAGTTATAGGGCCAGATTCAGGTAGATGGGAGCATCTTTAATCTGGAGTAACGTTTCTCATTTACTCTGGCAAAATTTTAGGAGCAAGTGCTGTTATTCATGAAGCACTTGCTCCTAAAGTTGCGGCAGCGTATCGTAAATGAGCCGGCGGAATTCAAATTGGGCGGGTACGGGGCGTGTATTATCTAAACTAAGCGCGATCCCGCGGCGAACGTACTGCGCATGCTCCAAATTCTGTCAGTGAACGTCAATGATGTCAAATCCCCATTCATGGACGTTTTACGCAAGCGACGCAATTTTTTTTTTTTTCGACGCGATGACGACGGCTATACTTAACATAGGATACTCCACTAGGGGGCTGCTTTATCTTTACGCCGCGTATCGCTTACGGAAACGTCGGAAAGTCACTGCGTCGCGCCCGAATACGACCGTGAATTGCCGATTCCCGCTGATTAACATATTTTTTCGGCGTTAATCAGCGGGAACGCCCCCGGCGCCATTTTTAAATTAAAGTTGCGATTCGATGGCGAAATTCAATTACGCCGATCGCATCGGAACTCCAACCCGGCGTTTCTTGTTTTCTGGTTACAGAAAACAGAAACGCCGGCTTAAAGTGACAGTTAGGCTGGAGTATCACTGATACTCCAGCCTAACTCTACCTGAATCTGGCCCATAGTGTCTACACAATAGGGGAAAGATTTAGGAACTTTTTATATTTTTTATTGCTTTTACTAGTAATGGCGGGGATCAGCGATTTTTAGGTTCAATAAAGGTTTATTGAGTTTTTAAGACAGCAAAAACGAAAGAATAAAAATTTTCAACCGAGCGTCCAAAGATCAGCGTTTTTTATCAGGACTGCAAAATTGCGGCGGACACCAATACATTGATCAGTGTATAAAAATGCACTGCTCACTGTATAAATGGCACTGGTAGGGAAGGGGTCAACACTAGGGAGGTGCTTTCTAACTGTCAGTGGGACGGACTGACTGGGAGTAGAGAGAGATCGCTGTCCCTGATCACTAGGAACAGCTGATCTTTCTCTCCTCCCATGTCAGAACAGGGATCTGCCATGTTCATATAGACAGATCCCCGTTCTGCCTTCCTTTAACATGATCTCCCACAATACCACATGCACAGATCAACACACAGATACTGTATGTCAGTTTGCGCAGCCGAGCCGCCTTGCCGCAGTATACATGCGGAAGGCAGTCGGCAAGTGGTTAAGGAAGGTGATGATACTGAAGTGGAAGGAAAATGATAAATGGGTTTCCAATTGTTTTACAAATAAATATATGAAAAGTGTGGCGTGCATTTGTAGTCAGCCTCCTTTACTCTGATACCCCTAACTAAATCTAAGCCCTGGTTCACACTGGGCTGCAGGAGTGAAGCCGTGCGAGTTCAGCTGAACTCGCACAATTTCACTCCCGCTGGAAGTCCAGATTTCAGCCGTGATTTAAAAGACATCTGTGCAGGTTTCTGCACAGATGTCAATGTAAATCGCGTCCTGAAATCGCAAAAAGTAGTACAGGAACTACTTTTTGAAATCGGTGCAGCGCCGCAGATGCGGCGTCGCACCGATTAGGAAGGTGTTATTTCCGGCAATTGCTGGCAACTGCCACCGATTTGAGATGCGATTTCACATGTGAAATCGCTTCTCAAATCGAACTAAATCATGCCCAGTGTGAACCAGGGCTAAATCAGAAGTTACCTAATTAGTAAATAATATCCACCTGTGTACAATTTAATCTCAGTATAAATAAAGATGTTCTGTGATTCATTCAGAGGTTTGTTAGAGAACCTTAATGAACAAACAGCATCATGAAGGCAAAGGAACAAAACAGACAGGTCAGGGATAAAATTGTGGAGAAGATTAAAGCAGAGTTAGTTTTGAATATAATGAGGGACCCCAAAGGCCCAAAAGACCAAGGACAAATAGGGGCATGGGACTATATCGGTACTAGATAAGAAAAAGTGAAATGAAAATGTAGTAAGGATAAAAGATATAAATCAGTTTATTTAACATAGTATCAAAAAACAGGAGACACACATAATTGTAAAATACATAAAAAAACAGCAATATATAATGGTGAGCATATTGTACGACCAACCGTCCAGATCACCGAGATGGAATAAACCCTAGACAAAGGGTGGCGGTGAAACGAAGGGGGTCATACAAGTCAAAATCTCTACTAGTTTTGCAATGATATTTGCTTCGTCAGGAGAATTTCTGTACAGAGAACAACCACTCGCTAGGGAGCCAAGGGCCAACCACTGAGGAATATCTCACACGGCAGACATGATGAAAGAGGGGCCCAGCTGCAGAGGAGGACCAGTTATGGCTGAATAGAGATATTAAAATAAGAGGGCCCTGGGACCCATGTGAAAAAACAATGGCAGATAATCAAGAGCCACACAAAGAGCTATGTATTAAGGGTTCAGGTATACCGTCGACAGGGAAATTCGTTGGTAAATATATAGCTTAGTGTTGGGTAGAACAAGAAGCGTGTCCCAGGGCCAGGTGTGTAAAGCAGAGTTAGGTTATAAAAAAAATATCCCAAGCTTTGAACATTTCACAGAGCACTGTCCAATCCATCATCTGAAAATGGAAAGAGTATTGCACGACTGAAAACCTACCAGACATAGCCGCCCACCTAAACTGACAGGCCAGGCAAGGAGAGTATTAATCAGAGAAGCATGGTAACTCTGGAAGAGCTGCAGAGATCCACAGCTCATGTGGGAAAATCTGTTCACAGGACAACTAATAGTTATGCACGCCACAAATCTGGCCTTAATGGAAGAGTAGCAAGAAGAAAGCCATTGTTGAAAGAAAGCCATAAAAAGTCCCATTTGTAGTTTGTGAGAAGGGAAACACAGAAATCATGTGGAAGAATGTGCCCTGGTCAGATGAGACCAAAATTTAACTTTTTGGCCTAAAAAAACACTATGTGTGGTGGAAAACTAACAATGTACATTACTCTGAACACACCGTGAAACATGGTGATGGCAGCTTTACATAGTTACATAGTTAGTCAGGTTGAAAAAAAGACACAAGTCCATCTAATTCAACCATAAAAAAAATTGCACAATCCCATATACCAAATTTTATACCCACAGTTGATCCAGAGGGAGGAAAAAAAAAAAAAAACAGCAGAGCATGCTCCAATTTGCTACAGCAGAGAAAATAATACCTTCCTGATCCCTCGAGAGGCCGTCAGATTTTGCCTGGATCAAATTTACCTATAAATGTTAGTACCCAGTTATGTTATGTACATTTAGGAAAGTATCCAGGATCTACTGATCTGGCCACAACCAACTCTGGAGGGAGTCTACTCCATATTTTCACAGCTCTTAGGCAGTGTACAGACGAGGAGTCTGTCAGACCGTTTTCATCGGACATATCTCCTGGGATGTTTTGGTTTGATATGTGTACACACGATCAAACCAAAATCCCTGCGGACAGACATCGCGGTGATGTGGCGGTGACGTTGATGCCGCCACTTCACCAAACCAGGAAGTAAAATACTTCCATGCATGCGTCGAATCCATTCGGCAGATGCAGGAGATTTCGATCCGCTGGTTAGGCATACTAACCAGCAGACATATCCGACAGACAGCTTTCCAGCAGACAAGTTTTAAAGCATGCTTTAAAACTTTTCTTTGCTGGAAACCTGTCTGCTAGCCCGTACACACAATCGGATATGTCCGCTGGAACTGGTCTGCGGACCAGTTTCAGCAGATATGTTTGATCGTGTGTACGCGGCCTCAGTGTGAAGAAACCTTTCTTTATTTGGAGATTAAATCTTATTTGCTCTAGATGTAAAGAGTGCCCCTGTGTCCTCTGTGTTGACCGTAAAGTGAATAACTCAACACCAAGTTCACTATATGGACCCCTTATATATTTGAACATGTTGATCATATCCCCCCTATTTCTCCTCTTCTCAAGAGTGAATAAATTCAGGTCCTACACAAACTTCTCCTCACCGTTCCCGTTTCCTCGTTCTGAGTGGACATTCAGGAACGTCCCTCAGAGCGAGTGCTCGCAGCGTGGCCATAATCCTGTGATTATTATGATCACAGAATCTAGCTGAGCAGAGATTGGGATATGGGAGCTGTGATTGGCCCTCCCGATCACGTGACACTGTGTCCAGTCACAGGCATCACAATGTAAACAGAGATGAGTGTGACAGTTCTTCCTGCCGAGCTCAGTGAGAGCTCAGTGCAGGAGGACGAGGGGGATCTGCAGATCCTCACACAGCTCTCTGTGTGAGGATGATTTTACACATAGACCTGTTACATATCACCCCACAAACAGTACATCAAGCACCACTGATACTCCTGTTCCCATACACATTTCAGTGTCCCCATAATACATAAGTCTGTCCCCCATCAAACACTGATTTGGGTAATTTTTACCAAAGAAATGTAGCAGCGCAATTTTTGGTCAAAATTTATCAAGAGAAATTACTTATTTGCTAAATCTTATTACATAAATTAGCTTTAAAACTAGCTTTAAATTGTAAGTACATGGTAAAAGATAACTCTCCCCCTCCCCAGTGTGCACATGTACCACATCCTCCCCCTTTTCATTCTGCCACAATGATTTTTTTTTTTAAAGTGTATTTTTGTGCGTGAACTCGAGAGAGAGGAGCCAGACTGCAGGAGTTGGGAGTAGGCAGACCCTCCCCCCAGAGGCAATCGGCCATCCTTCTCCATGCCCCCGGGTGGCAATGGCGGGTGAGAGGGGGGCCTCCCACTAACCCCGCCCTACCTGCTCCACTTGGGAGCCCAACTGGGGCCCAACGGGACCCCAACGGGGCAGAGGGACTCCCCCTATGAGGGAGTGAGGAGGTCTTGCCCACCCAGCCAGCCCCCTAGGTCCTTCGCCTTTTTTTAGGAGACCGCGTGGCCAAAGTGCGTGCGTGTTAAAACTATTTTGTGTGCGTGCAAGTGTGGTGGTTTTTGTGGGGGGGGGGTGGGCATACTAAGCACAGGCGTACCTTGCATAGCACACCCACCGGGAGTCGGGCTGAGACCACCAAACTCAATTCACATGTAGCCGAGGCCAGGATCCGAACCCTTGGCTGCAGAGGTGAATGGCTTGTCAGCGCAGTGCCAATCGCGTTGAGCCACGACAGCTCCCGTATTCTGCCACAATGTTTACATGTGACCAGTCCATCCTCTTCTTATGGCTGCCTGTGCATAAGAAGATGGGAAAACGGGATCCGGTAAACATCGTGGTAAAATGCTAAGAGACTTAAATCCAGAACACAATAAGTATGCTGCTAAAATGGGGGAGGGCAGTTTACAGTTTTTGAAAGTTTCCTTACATATTAATGCCTTAGTTACCAGCCACACATACTCACCTTCCCTCTGCTCCTTTGCTGTTATGATCTGCAACCAGATATGAAAAAAGATGGACTCAGTCCCTTTTCTTCACCTTAGGAGAGTCGCCAGCCCTATATAAGCCACGGCTAAAGTAAATCAGCGCATACACTGAGCTTTATTTTCTCTCACTTGTTGACAGAATGAAGCAGTGGCGTGGCAGTGGAAGAAAGGCACATGCTGCTGGGATAGAGGTTATTAAGGTGCACCTAATGCTTGCCTTGCAATCAGAGCAAGGTGACAGGTTCTCTTGTAAGATACGCAGAGATCTGCCCTGGCAAAGCAGACTTCCTGGTAGTGTGAGAGCACCCCACACAGCATTCTACAAGCAATACTGTCACCTCTGCCACTAAAAAGTCAGTGGCTTTGGCAGGCTCTCTGCAGGCTCTCTGCAGGAATGGACAATAAATCTAAAGGTAAGTCAGAGCATCTTACAGGGCCTGTCATAATGAAGAACTGCGGTCCATACTTTGATTGATTACAGGTCCACTGTAAGTGAAGCAATGAATATTCAGAACAAAATCAGCCAGTGAGGATCTTCTGTCCTAATAGACTTTTCATGTGACATTTACAATCAGGGAGGTAAGCTTGTGCTGCGCTTTTCCTGCATCATCTCAGAAAGTATTGCAGCTGTACCAGCAAAATAGAAACTGTCAAAACACAGAGAGCCTAATTTATATTCCTAGGCTTAGTTTTAACTCACCAATGTGTCTTAATGATAACATACCTCCTCTGACAAAATATAACTTTTTTTGATACATGTTTTTCTTCCAATGAATGTATAATTTCACTGGATAAAAAAGATGCTTGCAGAATGATATATAAAAAAAAGAAACAACAACACATAAGCCATAAGATAACATAATGTCTAACAAAAGCACTCTAGCAGCATTACTAAGTACTTTGCTTCATTTTCCAGTGTATACAAATTGCTTGACAAAGTTTTGTTTTGTTTTTGAGAGGCTATTCCAGTATTATGCTTAGGATAATTGAAAAAATTCTGCATGCAGCATAACATACCATTCTCCTCTACAGTTCAAGATGCAAATGCTTGCTAACACTTTTTACTGAGCAACGATGCCATAGAAAATGGCATACAAAATGCTGAGCAAAAATTCTATAAAAAGCTTAAACAAAAAGGCTTAGCAACACACCACATGTTGACGTCTGTGAAAATGCATGATAATTTGCATTACTAAGCGTAAAAGCCCTATTTTTATTTTATTTGGATAGAGTAGGAAAGAGTCAAAACCCTATCAGTGTATTTTTTCAGAATGAGACTGAGGCCTGCTACAGAAATTTTCGATCACTTCTTGTCTTGGAGTCTCAACGGGAATTAAGAGGAAATCTCTTCAAAGTTAATAGAATTCCCTCTTGGAAAACTTCCTCATGCTTTTTATAATTATGACAAATCCCAAATGTATGCTTGTCGTTTGGAGAGGAATCCTATGATTTTATAGTTTGGTGTGCTGGAAGCACCTAAAATGTGTGAGTACCCTAATGCACTATCCAGCCTCTTTCTTGTTTTAAAATTGAGGATAACTTCTTTGAATTTTCCTGAGGGATCCTGCTGAGTTTCAACTGCTTATGTGGACCAAACTTAAGTGTGCGGTCACACTGTTGGAGGTGAGCATTCACATGGGGGAGGGGGGGTAGCACATGTGTGAAGTCACGCTCTTCTGATCAGGAATATCATCACTAGAGTCACTATTTGGACAGTAATACATATAATACCTCAATTTGAACTGTTGTCTCTGTGGATTGAGAAAAATTCAATTTTTTTTGGACACAATGGGCTATAATTAATTGTCAGGTCCCAGCAATACAGATAAAAGTCATTGCAAATACGCAGTATGGGTTCCCCCTTAGTTCAATACCTTACCAGGCCCTTTGGGTCAATGACTTTTATCTGTAATTGGCAGGACCCAACAATTCATTATAGCCACGAGTAGTTTTAAATGACTTTTTCCTAAGCACGGGAAACATGAGCCAATTTACAGGCATACTATAGACAACTCCCAGGTACGAAATTTAAAGGAATATTTTGCTTTTATTGTTTCACTTAAATTAGCATTATTAAAATCACTGATCCCAAAAAAATGGCCGTTTTTAAAACTTTTTATTTTGCATTGATACATGTCCCCTGGGGCAGGACACAGGTCCCCAGCCACTTTTTATGACAATAACTTGAATATTAGCCTTCAAAACTAGCACTTTTGATTTCTCCCATAGACTTTTAAAGGGTGTTACGCAGCTTTTCAAATTTGCTGCGAACACCCCAAATTGTTCGCTGTTCGGCGAACGGGCGAACAGGCAATGTTCGAGTCGAACTCATGTTCGACTCAAACAGATAGCCCATCCCTTTTGGATGCCACCAATCTTTCTCAAGGAAGGCTGGTCAAGAGACAAAGCTCTCTTTATATACTCTCCTCTTCTGCTCCACCCACTAATTAACCCATCGTTGTCAAAATGACTGCAACAGGCAAACAAGTCATCAATGGAAGCCCCATATAATAATGTATCATATATCATAATACCATAAGTAGACTAATAGCAATTAGGTGAGAAACAACATTTAAAAAAATGTTTATTTCTAAAATGAATGCATGTACACATACACACATACAATATATTTTATTCATATCAATATATTAAAAAGGTGCAACAAAATAATAATTTGTATCTTTAAAAATGTAAATGATAAAATCTTCCATGTGTGTAAAAACAGGGATTTGAACAGATGACTCCAGTGTTTCTAGGCAGAAGTGCTAACCACTTGGCCACTGTACTGTTTATATAAATACAAATAGCTTAAAACATATATTGAAATTTTGAAGTCTAATAAGCATCAATGTTGGTCTACTGTCAATAGGGATATCAGTGATGGTTTACTGTCAATAGGAATCTACTCATTAATTAAAAGCAAACAATTCAATGTCCAGATTCAGACCCTTTGAGGCAATAGTGTTCAACTCAAAAATCCACTTTAACTCATATCTGGAAATCATATCTCTCCAGTCAGGCTTTACTACCTCTGGACTCACTGTTGTGCCTGGAGAGGGAATGTTTGTAATTTCCTTGTAATATTTTAAAAAAATGCTCATAAAATGCCTATAAACCCTTCAGCCTTTACAAGCACTGTTTTTCTGTTCATATTTTCAGTCACATATTCAATTGTTCATATGAACATGTGACTGAAAATATGAACAGAAAAAGGATTTTCGTCATTTTGTACTTTACTAAATATATCGCCGGATCAACACGTGGCTCATCCATATTAACTATTGTTAAGCCCCATACACTTGGTCAGACTGTTTTAACAACAAACATAAAAACGATAGTTTTCTGATCGTTCTCAGAAAATTAGTTTGTTTTTAAACTGCATCAGAAAACCATTTTTGGGTTCAAAAGTCTTGCCAACTGATCTCCCTTCAGATGAAAATCCACAGAAAAGTTTATTTGGCTTTACTGTACTACTCTCACTGTACTAGTGTACTCAGCACAAAAGAGAAGCTCCTTCACTCACTAACTCACTGGCCATTCAAAAAAACGATAATTACATCTATAACAAAAGATTTGCATTTGAATCCGTTTTCTTTTGTTATTTTCGTATGTTGATATGACACCTATAACAAAAGATGTGCATTCAGTATTTTGAATACACAATACGAACAGAAAAAAAGGAATTCAATACAATATACATAATGAAATTCTTTTGTTATAGATGTCATTGAACAATGAACATACGACTGAAAATGAACACAAAACGGATTCAAGCAAAATACAGAATGCAAATCTTTTGTTATAGATTTAATTTTCGTTCTTTTTCCGTTTTCGTTTTGTCGTTTATTTCCGTTGGATCGTTCGTTCGTATTTGCGGTCGTTCGTTATGCGGCTCATCCGTAATCCCGTCATTTTCGTATTTTGGTTCTTTAACGTTTTCGTATGTACACATTATCCCGCGGGTACGAAAATGAACATTTTCGTACGAAAATAACATTCGTACGAACGGGAATGCACATATCTACCTGATATGGTGTGAACATTGCGTTACTGTATCAGGGATAGATATATTGATTTTAAAGCCTGTCTGTCTACACAAAATTTGCTAAAAAATGCAAGAAGGACCAAATTGATTTAAACAACAGGTTTTACTTTGAAGCCAGCCCTGGATAACTCTTTCTTTTTGCTCCCATTGCGCTCTGTGTTGTTACCAGTATTAAAACAGGACTACTGTGTGTGTGTGTGTTTGCTTGGTTTTTGTATATGACGCTTATGCCTGCAATCCTTCACTGCTATCTGTGACAGTTTTACAAGCATAATCAGCAACTTTATCATTGTGCTTGTAGTAATTTTTCACTTAAAAGACATGTACAGTTAAAACAATGGTCAAGATTATGTTATTTATATTTATACAACAAGCTGTGATCTCACAGAAAACCTATTTATGAAATATATTACTGCCCCTATTTTACAGTCTAGTATGACAAAGTTGATAAATCATCTTATCTACAAGGACCACCAAAAACTTCATAGATTATAAAAACACAATAATGACATCCTAAATCTACTTTTCATATGAAATGTTACTTTCGAAGCAAAGTTATTGTAAATAATAATTCTGTTTACATAGTAGTACTTTGTAAGTGCATGAGGTTCAAGGCAATGTTGTAACTTCACATAATAATTTGTTAAAAGGATGTACATTTATTATGATGTAATATTAGGACATACAGTAGCTATCAGAAAATAACCTGTTATTATTGAACACTGAGCGACAAGTCAGCTAAAAATGTCTAGCCTTATAGAAAATCCACCTTCGAGGGTTTTATATTTATCTGCTAGAAAAAAAAGTAAAAAATAAATGGATTCCTGCCAGTGTACTCTCTGTATTTATCACCTCTGATCTTATTGTTGCCCTCCTAACAAATCTTCTCTGGCTTTAGCTTGGAGTGTGCAAATTCCCAGCTTCACATGTCTGATTGTTATCCAGCACAATCGTATTGCAGAACTCACTCTAGAAACGTCCTGGCTAGAGAATTTCATAACTGGACAGACACTTACTGCAGCAAGCTAAAGCAGGATTTCTATCATCAGCTACAAATCACCATAAGATATGACAGGCTACTAGCTCATCAGCTTGATATGCACATATTACATTTACCTGACATATAGTCTGAAAAATAGAAATAGTGTTACTTAAGGCCTAGCTTACACTTGTGGTTGTGGTGGTGGTGGTGGTGGGAACAGTTGGCGGTAAAAACAGGTGGTTGAGTCTTGTTTTAAAGCCCCCCCAAAGCTGTAAAGACAGCCGGGGGGGGTATATGCATGTCATGACCTCTATTCCTTGTGCAGCTAAAATGATCCCCTGTTTTTAACTACATGCCGACCGCCCGCCATCATATTACTGCGGAGCGGTGGCTCTGTCTCGCGGGAGCACGTAGCTCTACGTCCTCCCTTTAGAGACTTGTAGGGCGCGCGCGCGCCCCCCGAGTCCCGCACGCGTGTCCGGCGGGTGCGATCGCCGCTGGGCACCCGCGATTGCTCGTTACAGAGCGGGGAACAGGAGCTGTGTGTGTAAACACACAGCTCTCGTTCCTGTCAGCGGGGGAAACGCTGATTTTCTGTTCATACAATGTATGAACAGAAGATCAGTGATTTCCCCTAGTGAGGCCACCCCCCCATACAGTTAGAACACACCCAGCAACACACTTAACCCCTTCCCTGCCCCCTAGTGTTAACCCCTTCACTGCCAATGGCATTTTTATAGAAATTCAATGCATTTTTATAGCATTGATCGCTATAAAAATGCCAATGGTCCCAAAAATATGTCAAAAGTGTCCGATGTGTCCGCCATAATATCGCAGTACCGAAAAAAACGCTGATCGCCGCCATTACTAGTAAAAAAATAATAATAATAAAAATGCCATAAAACGACCCCCTTTTTTGTAAACGCTATAAATTTTGCGCAAACCAATCAATAAACGCTAATTGCGATTTTTTTTAACGAAAAATATGTAGAAGAATACGTATCGGCCTAAACTGAGGAAAAAACATTTTTTTTATATCTTTTTTGGGGGATATTTATTATAGCAAAATGTAAAAAATATTGAATTTTTTTCAAAATAGTCGCTCTATTTTTGTTTATAGCGCAAAAAATAAAAACCGCAGAGATGATCAAATACCACCAAAAGAAAGCTCTATTTGTGGGAAAAAAAGGACGCCAATTTTGTTTGGGAGCCACGTCGCACGACCGCGCAATTGTCAGTTAAAGCGACGCAGTGCCAAATCACAAAAAGTGCTCTGGTCTTTGGACAGCAATATGGTCCGGGGCTAAAGTGGTTAAAGTGTTCCACCACAAATCAATTTTCAGAGGGCTACCACTAGTGTAAATGAGTCCTTAGTTTTTCATTTAAGCTGAGAGTGGACAGCTGCGGGAGCATAATATCGAAGATCCAGGATAGATAGCCTAAAGCTTAGAGGGGGTATAATACCAACTGGGTAGAAATTTAAGGGTAGTCTCCCTAATCGCAAGTGATTTGTGCAAATTATCCAGCATAACATCCCATTCCTCAGGAGTAAATTGCATGTTGCAATCAGTCTCCCATTTACTCAAATACAACTGCAACTGAACGATAAAGGTCTGAAATTAGAACCCTACCTCTATGAGATTCATGGCAAATTTGGATAATAATTTAAATCATTAACATTGATTTCCCATTGTGGATAGCTGCCCGAGACAGGTGGAATAGTGTTATAAGAGAAATCATGGGTCGAAGGATAAGAACAGTACATACAGTGACAAACCAGTCTTATCAGAATTTTATGTTGCCTGTCATATCCCCTTGAGTGAATGAATATTGATTTGTTTTATTTGTGTATTTCATCTTTCCACATTGTTTATCATTAGGTTTTGCCAGGGCCATAGCAAGGGTGGATTCCACCTGAGTAAGCAGTGTGCAAGAAGTTTATCATATTCTTGTGTTTCCCTAAAGATTGTTTCTAGCATCTCAGTGTAGACCGTGCAAGATCTTTGGAGTATGTGAATCAGGTCAAGAAAAGGCTACAACTGTGGTTTGAAGATAGCTGTTTACTATTTTTTTTTTAAAAGGATCAGATTATTAAGAAGGCCCTGGCTCGCCTCCATGGTAAATTGTCAAAATAAGAAACGGCTGCACCTTACGTGGGCTCCAATCAAAGTTTATTGGAATATTACAATTTCCTAAATGACACAAGAGGACACCAGCAGTGGTTAAGGTAGATGCGTTTCACACAACAGAAATGTGTCTAACCATTACCAGTACATTTAAATGTAGGCATGATTCGTATCTCCACCAAATCTAAAGTATAGTCCATAAATTGTTTCCATCGCTTATAAAAATTATTACCTTGTTATGATTTATAAGAGTTCAACACTTCGTTTTTCTGCTGCTGTTTCTGCTTCCTGTTGAACCGGACACATTTTGATCCGTGTATGATCAGCTTTAGGCTTGTTTTTGGGTTGGACGCACATCCTACCTTCAGGGATACATGTTGAAAGGTGCATGTGTTTGCAGTTTAACCACTTGCTGAACATATAGGCCCGGATTCACATACATCGGCACATATTTATGCCGCCGTAGTGTATCTCTTTTACGCTACGCCGGTGCAGCTCAGAGAGGCAAGCATGGAATTCACAAAGCAAATGCTCCCAACTCCGAGCCGGCGTAGCGTATATTTCGTTGGCGTAAACCGGCGTAAGTGGAAGAGGGCTGGAAGTGGGCGTGATCCATGTTAATGAAACATGACCCCATGCAAATGATGGGCCGGGCGCCAGACAAGTACTTAAAATTAACTGCGCATGTGTCGGGACATGGATGTATCCCTGTGCGCATGCGTACAGCCACGTCGGAACAACTGCCTAAGATATGCCGGATCACTGTGCACGCCGTGAACGTAACCTATGCCCAGCCAGACCCACTTTGGCCCATATTCACAGACGTCCAACGAAAAATACGTAGGCTTGTGTTCCCTGGTCCATACCTTTGCATGGGTTGCGCCTCATCTATGGGGAGTAACTTTACGCCAAATGTTAAACTTACGCAAACCGCTTAAATCATGCGCCGGGCGCAAGGACGTATGTGAATCGGCATATCTCCCTCATTTGCATATTTGAATAGAAAATCAATGGGAAAGCCACATGAGTCCAGCGTAAATATGTGCCCACTCTACGCCGGCGTAGGCAAGTTACGTCAGTAGCATGAAGTCTGTTTTTAGGCGTATCTTGGTTTGTGGGTCCGGCGCACAGATACGACGGCGGATATTTGTACTTATGCGGCGTATCTGGAGATGCGTTGGCGCAAGTGCTTTGTGAATCCGGGCCATACTGTATATATAAGGCAGAAAGGTGGCTCTCCTGCACTGGATCTCGTACGACATTACTAGTAAAAACAATAAATAAATACAAATTCCATAAAATTATCCCATAGTTTTCAGACGCTATTACTTTTGCATAAGCCAATCAGTATACGCTTATTGGGATTTTTTACCAAAAATATATAGCAGAATACATATTGGCCTAAATTGATGATTGTTTATTGGATATGTTTTATAGCAGTAAGTAAAACATTTTTATTTTTTCAAAATTGTCAATCTGTTTTTGTTTATAGCACAAAAAAGAAAAAAGATCAGAGGTGAGAAAATACAACCAAAAGAAAGCTCTATTTGTGGAAAAAAAGACATACATTTTATTTGGGTACAGCTTCGCACAACTGTGCATTTTTCAGTTAAAGTAACGCAGTGCAGTGTTGCAAAAAATGGCTTGGTCAGGAAGGGGGGGAAATCTCCCGGAGCTGAAGTGGTTAACATCAGAGTTTTGAGATATGTTTGCACTTTTTGGGATGAGTTTTTGAAGGAGAGTTGTTTCCTCATTTGCAACAAGATCATTAAGCTTTCCGGTATGGATTTATACTTCAAAAGAGGAAACAGTGCCTTAAGTGATAGACCATAGATGTAAAAGAAGACAAGATTATTTTCTGTTTCTAAATAAAGAAACAGATCAAGTATAAAAAATCTACATCCCTGCACTGCTCCTTCAATTTCTTCAGAACCAGAAAGTGACCATAGGTCACAGGCAAAATTCAGTACTGTCTCAGTCAGCCCAGTCATTTTTAGGCATAGGTGAGCATAGCTCCAGAATGCCCAAGATAAGTTAGATCACGGTATAACAGTGTATATTGTGGCCTGTGTTTCTACACAAGCCTTGCAAAAAGGCAAGAAGGACTATCAAAGAATATGTGAAAACCTAATGCCCTGTACACACGATCGGTTCGTCTGATGAAAACTAACCAATGTATTATTTTATCAGATATCCGATGAAGCTGACTTTCAACAGTCTTGCCTTCACACCATCGGTTAAAAATCCGATCGTGTCCAACGTGGTGACTTAAAACACGACGACGTGCAGAGAAAAATTAAGTTCAATGCTTCTGAGCATGCGTCGACTTGATTCTGAGCATGCTTGGATTTTTGACCGATGGATTTCCCCACAGATGATCGTTTTTTTCTATTGTTTTTTTAACCATACGAAAAAATTAAAACAGGTTCTATTTTTTTTCACCGATGGGAAAAAACTGATGGGGCCCACACACGATCAGTTTGTACGATAAAAACAGTCCATTGGTCCGTTTTCATCAGATAAACCGACCGTGTGTACAGGGCATAAGTGTTCAGAGTTGGAAGGGCATTGCAGAGTAACCAAAGCTTTATAAGGGCATCAAACTGTTCAAGTGGCACATGAAAAAGTCTATCAGTATTGTAAATTACACTATAAAATCAGTGACCTCAGCCAGGATATAGCTTGCATATACACAATGTTGTAATGAGAGATGGGACATGGCAAGGAGAAAAAGCAGTGCCATATACTGTAACAAGATGTGACTTATTTGTAGCATGATGTTCTAAGGCAAAGAATTGAGAATAAGGCCAATCCATTATTCTGTACAGTAGCCACCTGCAGTTTATGTCCACTGCATTCACTGATAACTGCTTGTCAACAATCTTGGAAAGTTTCTAATGCTAACGTGTATTTTACATTTCCTGCTGTTTTAAAGAAATTTGTTACAGGCCCTTTTTTGAGGCCTGTAACAAATCAAAGTGACAGTTTCTTGCTTTCCTGTTTTGATGGCTTTAGCAATAAATGTAATATATTGCGCATAAATAGATCAAAACAAGCCTCCAAGAAAACCTCCCAGTTATATTTGTGGAAGTCAAATTAATTACCATAATTTTAAGCAGAAGTGGTGGTATCTTTTCAATTTATTTTTTATTTTTCTTGGGTGTTCAGCTATACCATAGTGTTGATTTGTCTAATTGATCATCATTTATTACTGGCGATTGTATAAACTTATTTAGAACCAAAGCAACCCTGTAATTAAAATTCTGTTATGGACAACCATAAAACACCAGCTGTCACATAGATGGATTCTGACAAAGCATTTGACAGCATCATTTATGTTGAGTCCACATTCTGCTTTCTAGGGAAATTATAAATTACGTTTGGTTCATCCTGTGCTGTCTTGTTTACTGTTAAAGAGAACCATTTACAAAAGAAGAGCAATGTTCTTTAACACATTTGGGCTTAACTGACAACATATATCAAAGATGGTGTATGCTGAGCAAAGATTGATGGGCTTTTAAATATTGTTTCCCAGTCAGTTGGCTCATTGTCCAGCATACTTTTTTGTTGCCTAAAAACTGTCTTTAGGATCTTCAATCCTGTTTTTTTTTTTGTATATTTTGTGTGTGAACTCAAGAGAGAGGAGCCGGATTGCAGGAGTTGGGAGTAGGCAGACCCTCCCCCCAGAGGCAATCTGCCATCCTTCTCCATGCCCCCGGGTGGCAATTGCGGGTGTGAGGGAGGGACTCCCACTCACCCCACCCTACCTGCTCCGCTTGGAAGCCCAACGGGAACACAACAGGGCAGAGGGACTCCCCCTTTGAGGAAGTGAGGGGGTCTAGCCCGCTCAGCCAGCCCCGCAGGTCCTTCGCCTCTCTTTTCCCTGTTTTAATTTAGCCCAGTCTATAGTCTTCCATTATAACATACGATTAGACTGCAATGTGATGCACTACGGTAGCACTTATCACCTGTCCCACTTTTCAACCTTAAAATTGAAATACTAAGGGGTTCATCCCTAGAAGCTATGCAATTATCTTATCTGCTTTTCTTAACAATCACTCCTTTTTAACAAGGAGCTTATGGGAAAAAGATATCAATGTCTTTGAGGAGGTCCCATGGTATGAAGCTACTCAAGCTGTGCCATTCACCTATCACAAAAATCACACAATTATACATTCTGTTTATATATTCTATTGTGGCTATGTCCCAAACTGCATATTTACTAAGAGCAGTGTATGGAAGAAATAGCTTGAGCTTTGTCCCAAGCCCGCATATTAATTTAAATACGTTGGAAATCTAAAGAACCACCAACTCTAGAAGAATGGATAACTCAAATGGGAGAGACACCTGGGCTGAGCCCCCTTAACTTAGTAGATAAAATCCTTCTGTAAGGGGAGAAAAACATTTTAGAGCTGCTGGTATGGATATCCTACTGTACCTTCTGTAGAAAGCAATATGCCATGTCTAATGGGCTGCCCTCATTGACCTGGGGTTATGCTTATTTATCATGAATGTTGTAATGCCTTGTAAACACTGTTTTGCTGATATAGGCATTGTCATTGAACCACTCTGAAAAACTGTAAAACAATTTCTTTAATTTGAATAAACCAATAAAAAAAAAAAAAACTGTCTTTAGATCTCAAAATAAATAAATATATAATCCCAAACTGCAACACCCCACTGGACTCCTACTTTTTGTAACCTTTCTGTTAATCTGTATTATATTCATACATGAACAATATATTTTAATGAGGACTCCCTATAAAGTGCCACTTGCATTCCAGCAGCTCGGGAAGATCTGCCCAGACCCTGACGTTTCATTTGTTGTTGCTCCTAGTGACCATATAGCTGGGGGCTGGGGAAATTCAGAGAAAATATTTTTTCGAGGAGGATGCTGCTTATTACCCTGAGATGTGCAGATCTTCTGTAGAAAGCAGTGTACTCTGAAGAAAATGTTTCTAAGGTGGTCCTTTTAAAGGTGAAAACAGGCAATATGTGTGGCATGTTTGGTGTTCCCCCACATTGGAGAGCAAAGTGGGCTTGAATCTCTCTATATCGGCCCATAGTAATTAAGAAAATACATCTTTCATCCGTTTAAAGGTGTTAAATTGATGAAATATAATGGCTTTGTTGCTGTCCCTCATTGCGTATTATGCCCCCCTCTCACGAAGGATCTGTCCAGCCATCTGTATCCGTTCCACTTTTGCAGAGTGGGCACAGACACAGCCTGTACACGAGACTCTCAGCTGTTATTGGACCAATGCTTGGGCTACATTTTAGCAGGAATATACTGTATACCTTTTGTTTCAATGTATTGCATATTAATCTAAAGTACTGAAAAGCTTTTGGAGGCTGATTAATTATTATACTTGTATAGGATTCAAGAACAGTAGAAAAGAAAACCTAAAGCTTAACATGGTAATATATTGTTAGAGTTTAAAATGATTAGATTATGATTTACCCTCAGCAAGCTATCTTCAGTTTATAAATAAAATAAATAAGTGCAGTGTCTGGTGTTGTGTTTTATGAAATGCTCTATTATATCCTAGGTACTATTATTTTTTGAAGAATATATATCCTACAAATACAGCTGTCATAATAGGCCTTCAAAGGCTTTGGCTTAGTACTCCTGTTTCTGACAGTGCATCCATTCCGTCATCATGTGATGGAGATGCCACAATTGTAGTTCAATGTAAAATATTTTAGTTTTTATTTTAGATAAACTGGGTATAAGTAAGTTCTGTCTCTCACCTTCTGTTCCAGGTACAACTAGCTAAAAGAAAACCTTCCAAACAAGAACAGATTAAGCATTACAAACTTGACAGGAAGAAAAAGTAAAACTATGTTTTGTTTGCAGGTCTACCTAGTAGTAATTGGTAACATCCAACTGGACTTGTTATGTAATGCTGAAAACAATTCACCTCTCCAAAAAGCTTCCTCTAAACAGTGTCAGGAACATATTCCATCATTTACAGCCAGGCAGGTAACTTATTTACTCAATCCAGTCACTATGGAAATGTGTCACTGTAGATGTTGATTGTTCAAAAACAAATTTGCAGCTGCCTTAACACATTCCATGGAAAATTAATTAGGGCAATGTTACTGGTATGACTTCAAATGATGGGGTATGTTCCTGGCACTCATTAGAAATACGGGAGCTGCTTAAATAGTGACAGCAACTCATCAACATTACAGAGAAAGTCAAGTTAAATTGGTTGTAAACCTCAGTTATGAAATGTGAACAAAGCATTAACTTGTCTATCTCCAAGTGTCATTTCTCTCTGGTGCTGTGCTCCACTGTTGTTGTCCACTGTTGTGCCACTGTTATCAGCATGTGTCACTTCCGAGAAGTTTCCTCAACACTTGAGATAAATTTGTGATATGGAGGAGAGCTCATCCTTCCTTCATATCTGAAACCCTCACACAATGTACAAGAGCTCTAACTGCAGCTCTCCACTCCCTCCTCTGTGCTCCTGACAGATAGAGGGGTTTTATCACAATTCTGCACCCTTGAAAGAATGTATAAAGGAGAAGACAGTACATATACAATGACTTGGTAAATTATAACCTTTACAGACACATTGCTTGCACATCTATTTTAAAGAGAACCAGTCAAGAGTAGACATTTGAAAGAATTGGTATGCCTACTGTATATCCCTCTCTGGGCAGAAAATCTTAGCTCAGTTTCAGTCTGCAAGATCTACATGAAGGGCAATGCACTTAGCAGGCTGATTAAAGGAAGTAAAACAGTAATTTAACCACTTAAGGACCGCCTCCTGCACATTTACGTCAGCAGAATGGCACGGCTGGGCACAAGCATGTACAGGTACGACCTCTTCAACCACTTAAGACCCGTACCAAAATGTAGCTAAAGGACCTTGCCCCTTTTTGCGATTCGTCACTCTGTCGCTTTAACTGACAATTGCGCGGTCGTGCGAAGTGCCTCCCAAACAAAATTGGCGTCCTTACTTTCCCACAAATAGAGATTTCTTTTGGTGGTATTTGATCACCTCTTCGGTTTTTATTTTTTGCGCTATAAATAAAAATAGAGCGACAATTTTGAAAAAAATTCAATATTTTTTACTTTTGGCTATAATAAATATCCCCCAAAAATATATAAAACATTTTTTTTCCCTCAGTTTAGGCCAAAACGTATTCTTCTACCTATTTTTGGTAAAAAAAAAATTGCAATAAGCGTTTATTGGTTGGTTTGCGCACCATTTATAGTGTTTACAAAATAGGGGATAGTTTTATTGCATTTTTATAAAAAAAATGTTTTACTACTAATGGCGGCGATCAGCAATTTTTTTCATGGCTGCGACATTATGGCGGACACTTCGGACAATTTTGACACATTTTTGGGACCATTGTCATTTTCACAGCATAAAAATGCATTTAAAATGCATTGTTTACTGTGGAAGTGACAGTTGCAGTTTGGGAGTTAACCACAGGGGGCGCTGGGTACTAGCACAGCACATACCTGTACGTGCATGTGCCCAGCCATGCCATTCTGCCAACGTATATGTGCACGAGGCGGTCCTTAAGTGGTTAAGTGCCCAGCCGCGGGTCGCGGGCGCGCACCCGCGACCCGGTCCGAAGCTCCGTGACCGTGACCGCGGGACCCGTGGACCCGTTCGCCGATGGAGTCCTGTGATTGGTCCCTGGAGCTGAAGAACGGGGAGAGCTGTGTGTAAACACAACTTTCACCGTTCTTCACTGTGGCGCTGTGATCGATCGTGTGTTCCCTTTTATAGGGAAACAAAATCGATTACGTCACACCTAAAGGCACACCCCACTACAGTTAGAAACAGACATGAGGTCACACATAACCCCTTCAGCGCCCCCTTGTGGTTAACTCACAAACTGCAATTGTCATTTTCACAGTAAACAATGCATTTTTAATGCATTTTTTGCTGTGAAAATGACAAGGGTCCCAAAAATGTGTCAAAATTGTCTGAAGTGTCCTCTATAATGTCGCAGTCATGAAAAAAATCGATGATCGCTGCCATTAGTAGTAAACATTTTTTTTATAAAAATGCAATAAAACTATCCCCTATTTTGTAAATGCTAGAAATTTTGCGCAAACCAACCGATAAACGCTTATTGCGATTTTACCAAAAATAGGTAGAAGAATTCGTATCAGCCTAAACTGAGGAAAAACAATGTTTTATATATTTTTGGGGGATATTTATTATAGCAAAAATTAAAATAATTGAATTTTTTTCAAAATTGTTGCTCTATTTTAGTTTATAGCGCAAAAAATAAAAACCACAGAGGTGATCAAATACCACCAAAAGAAAGCTCTATTTGTGGGGTAAAAAGGACGCCAATTTTGTTTGGGAGTCACGTCGCATGCCCGTGCAATTGTCCAGTTAAAGCGACGCAGTGCCGAATCGCAAAAAATTTGCCGGGTCCTTTAGCTGCCTAAAGGTCCGGGTCTTAAGTGGTTAAAAAAGCCTCTGGTTTTCTTTTCAGTAATCACAAATTAACAGAACCTTTGTTTTATACTTTTTTGAGTTTCTGTTATTAACACTTTGCTTAGGCAGAAGTCATAGGCCAACAAATGACTGGATCTGTTTAAGCTGTGTAAGTAGTTTTGAAGGGCACAGTAAGCCATAGTAAGCATGCTGTTTGTAGCTAGTTTTTTAGTTCTGTACAGGCCAGATTTTCTTTTGATGTATTATTGAAAAAAAAAATTAAAACCTGTGAGGCTGCATTTACATCACAAACAAACAAAAGATTTCCCAGCACACCAACCAGCCCACAAAACAACCAAATTAACCCTGTATGACAATTTACGTTAAAAACAGGGGGCCAACACCAAGACTCTTATGAATACTGCTGCCCTAACTCTATAATTTTCAGAGGGGTCCATTCACAAAGAGAAATGTTATTGGTTTCCTTCAGTTGTTAAATTACCGCCCCTTATTTAACGCTAGCAAACATGGTATTAATGAAAGCTATAATCGTTATTCAACATAGTCGTTATGGTTTTCAACTGACTCGTTATCCAATCGTTATGCTAACTACTCAAGAGTTATTTTAACGTCCCAAAGCGTAATAATAACGTCTAAGATCGATACATAATGCTGGAGTGATGCATTCTGGGAGCGGAAGGGGAGGAGAACAGCTGCATGTGGAAAAGAGCAGATGCAGAGGAAGAGAGAGAGAGACACAAGCACGACACACGTAGAGATTGAGCATGTGATGTGCATAACTTCTCTGTGTGTGTTTTTCTAAAGCCATGTGTATTTCCTCATACAGAGAATAAATCATGGCAGATGATAATTGGAATTTAGCTATCACCTGGGTTTCAGAAAAGTCATCCAAAATAGTACGTGAACGAAATACACGTTTAAATAAATCTGAACAACATGCTAACGTGTTTTTCTTCGCCTATGAATAATTTTAAGTTTAAATAGGGCATGGTTCCATCTTGCCCAAAACTACTAAAAACTTCACTACACTACAAAAATCGTCAAAAGCTTCCTCTAACAATGAAATATTGCCAGGGAAATGTCATAACGACGCCCTGAGGGAGGTGCTATGTAACGATTGCTTAACGATCGATAACTGTCAAAAAAATCTTTGTGAATTGCACTTCTGTACATATTTAACGATTTGACTCGTTAAAACAACGATCGAATCATTAAATAACGATCCACACCTTAAAATATCGGTTCCGTGTAGTAAAACGTTATTTAATGATTTTTCAAAGCGTTAAATCGTTTAGTGAATTGAACTAGCTTCAATAACGTGCAAAATCGTTAAAATAACGACCGGAATCTGGAAATAAAGCTTTGTGAATTGACCCCAGAGTCTCCTAAATAGGAGCACATATAGCAGTGGAAAGATTAGGGACAGGTGTGCCTGGAGTGAGCCCACCCTCCCTAATTAACCACTTCAGCCCCAGAGGATTTGGCTGGCCAATGACCAGGCCATTTTTTGCGATTCTGCACTGCGTCGCTTTAACTAATTGCATGGTCGTGCAACGTGGCTCCCAAACAAAATTTACATCCTTTTTTCCCCACAAATACAGCTTTCTTTTGGTGGTATTTGATCATGTTTTGCCCTATAAACTAAAAAAGTGGGAAAATTTGAAAAAAAAGCTATATTTTTTTAAAATATTTTCTATAATATATATATATATATATATATATATATATATATATATATATATATATATATATATATATATATATATATATATATATATATATATATATAAAAACATTTCTTTCTCAGATTAGGCCGATATGTATTCTTCTACATATTTTTAGTAAAAAAAAATATTGCAAAAAGCGTATATTTATTGGTTTGCACAAAAGTTATAGGGCCAGATTCAGGTACAATTGCCCTGGCACAGAGTATCAGAGATACACTACGCCGCTGTATTTTACCTGGCTCTAAGACGAATTCAGGTAGATTTCGGCCCGTAAGGTACGGTGGCGTAGTGTATTTCTTACGGCGGAATCGAAATACGCGATTAGGGGGCGTGAAGCATTTAAATTAGGCGCGTCCCCACGGCGATCAAACTGCGCATTCTCCATTCAGAAATTTCCCGCCGTGCATTGCGCAAAATAATGTCGTTACGTCATTTTTTTTGAGTAGCATAGTTTACGTACATTCCTATTCCCGGACGACTTATGCAAAAAAAATAAAAAAAAATTAATTTGACGTGGGAACGACGGCCATACTTAACATGGGCTGTCTAACTATAGACCAGCTAATAGCTGGTATAACTTTATGCAGCAAAAGGATGACTACAGATGCCGTAAGAGATTGCGAAGGACGATCGTAACTTCCTGGATCGCCGGAAAAAGCTAATTTGCATACCCCGACAGGGAAAAGGACCCGAACTCCACCCAGCGGCCACAAAAAGATTGCAGCGTAGATTCGAAGGCGTACGAAGACGTAAGCCTCTCGGATCGAAGCCCGAAGCCGTCAAATCAAGGTTTGAGGATTCAAACTAATGATACGACGCGCTTAATTTGAAAGTACTCCGCTCTAACAGGAGATAGACCGTAGTAATGGCTCTGTGAATCTGGCCCATAGTGTCTACACGCCCGCACAATGGTAATTTCAAAGCAACGTACCTGTACGTTGCTTTGCCCACAGGAGCTATTATGCCAACGTATATCTACTGGCAGCAGTCGGCAAGTGGTTAAAGGCACAATGATGCTCTAGCCAAACAAGAGCACAATGGCAGTGAAGGCATCCAGTACATTCCCACATCCAATTCAACCAACTGTGCAAAAAAGTGGTACCCACCCTAATCTATAACTAGCCTTTTGAAAAAGGATCACATGTAAAGGCAACGCATATCATAGTCAAAAGATTTACCAGCACACTTGCCAGCAAAACAACCAAACAACTAAATTGACATTTGAAGCCTGTGAGGCGGAATTTACCCCTTCCCGTTCAACAAATGCACAAAAATGCTCTTAAATGCATGGCAAATGCAATAAAATGCCTGGAACACAAACGGGCCAGGGTCTGCCCCTAAAAAGGTACAAGAGCTACTTTGGTGTATTTGCTGCATGTAAGGAAGCCCATTCAACTGTCATGTGAAAAACACGCCAAAAAAATGCTCAAAAAAACATTTTAATGCTGGTCGCACAAGCTGCTGTTTTGCATGTTAAGTTGCAAGGGGGGATTTCCCGCACATTGGAAAACTATCCCCTCACCTTCTGTTGAGTCTATGGAAATTGAGTCTATAGAAAAAAAAAAAAAACTGACTGGGTTTTTTAAACCTCCCCTACTTTATCAAAGATTAAAAAAGTATTAGCTTAAAGCGGTGTTCCGGCCATATTTTTTACAATCTCAACATTTTTTTAATATATATGCAGTAACAGATATCAATAGTTCCCGATTCAAAAACTTACATGATATGTTGTCTCCGATCTTGTGGCCGTTTCCATGTTAGCTATGGGCATGTGAGGCCCAGTTAATTTCTCTTCCTGGTTTTCCTGGGAGAGGTGCATGCTGGGTAACCAGCATGCACCTCTCAATCTCGCAAGTCAGGAAGAGAAGTAGGCCCACTGTGGATTAGGAACTAGGAAGATTAGGAAGTCTCCCTTGTAACAGGCATTTTCAGACAAGTAAAAAAAAAAAATTTTTACAAATGTTTTTTTTTTTTTAGATTAAAAGGAACCTACTAATGTGAAGTTTATTTTCAGGGTGGACCTTCACTTTAAGATAACCTTTAACATAGTAATAAACCCTGAGCATTTTTAGTTTAACACATGAGTGCAACAAAATAAAAAAACAGTGTTTACAGTAAATAGTTAAATTGTTACTAAACCCAGTACCATGCATTCACTATATCTGGTGTCCCACAGTACGCAGAGCATAGAAATGCAATTATATTAGTAACAGTAAACTGTTAGATACCTTTTCTTATCAGCAGTATACAGCAGTCTTATGACTTCTATGAGTGTCTGGTTAGAATTGTAGGAGTAGTTTTCATTCTACTCTTTCTGTCCTATGAGGATACAGGACCCCTGACCCTCTGCCTGTAGAGTGCTGGATCACATGCACTCTCCCAAAAAACTAACTCTAGCAATACACACCAAACAAAGCATGTGCAGAGTGCCCCAAAGCTTGGTTATATCGGGAGATGGATTGGGGATAGTGGAAAAAGAGGAGGATCAGAGAAGCCAGGATCAAACAGACTTTTTTTTATAAAATGGAGGTGGAGGATTGAACCCTTAGATTCCACAGTGAGTATAACAAGCATGCCTTGCTGCATATACAGACTGATTTTACTGTTATGGGTTTAGTAATACTTTTACAGTGAACAGTGCAGTCTCCAGTCAATCTGTTAGCTTGGAGAGGGTAGTGCCCTGCAATTCTAGATTATGGGACTGCATATATCTTCTCTTTTCCATGACACACATTGGCCGCTGAGAGATGCTTCAAGAGAAAGAACCACCCTAAAACAGAAAACATGGGGCAGCAGTCATGACACCATCTTAAATTGCAACATAGTAAAGGAATAACCCTTTCACTGCCAGTCCCTACTCTCCACTTTTAAACCCAGGTGGCCACACCATTTTTTAAATGTTTTTATTTTATTTTTTTCCCCACCTCCTGCTGATTAATTTTTGTTAGACTCTGTGATATTTGCGAAAATGTTTATCAAAATTATTTTCTTGCTACAAATTTCCTAAAATGCTACATTCCCTTTTTTTTTTACTAAATATAATTAACATTGTATTGAGATAATAATTAATAAAATGTAAAATAAACTTAAAATGTTGCCTTCTTGCATTATGCCCCTTTTACATAGGGGGGAATCTGTCAAGCAAATCCACCTGCTTAGCGGGGCATCTGTCTTCTGAGCAGGTGGCTGACAGGTGTTATCCATTGTTCTCTATGGAGTGAATGAATGGAAATGGACTGCCTGTCCATTTCCAACCATCACCCCGACCGTCCACTTATACAGGCGGGTATAAGTGAACATATGTCCATTTATATTCACCCCAAATAGAGAACAATGGTTGGTCCACCTGAAAAACAGACAGGTGGACCTGATCGATCCACTGGTGTGAAAGCACATGACCTGAAGAATAAAAATAATAATAATAATAGTGTGTAATAGTGTGACACTTTTACTCTACCCACTATGGTCTCTCCCCACTTCACCAATCACACACTTTGAAAGGCTTTGCAGTAACTCTCCCAGAGGAAAAGGACTTATTTCAGAGCTCTATGAGTCGGCTGTTAGTACTTCATGTCCCAACTTCCTTTCTTGTATGTCTAAGTGGGAGACTGATTGTGTCACCCAATTTTCACCCAAAGACTAGGAAGCTATGTTGGAAAATTTGCGCAAATGTACAAAATCACTTTTGGCCAGGGAGACTGCCTTTAAGTTACCTACCAAATAGTAATATACCTCCTTTACATTATCTACCCAGGAGTCTTGGACTTAGGCTTTTGGAGATGTCCACTAGGGGTAAGCTTAACACCCCCTGGTTCGGTTCGCAGCAGAACATGCAAATAGGCAAAAAATTAGTTTGACACGCAAGCACCGTTAAAGCCACATGGGACACAAACACGAAAAATCAAAACACGGGACATGAACACTGAAAACTTGCATTGCAGTGAAGGGGGCGGGGGTCACCCGTAAACGTCACTGGGTATCCCCGGCATTTTCCCTTGCGTCGGATGGGGGCAGGGTGGCCCTGCCCTCAGCTATACTAGAGCTGTCAGGCTGGAGCACGTCATTCGTCGGGTGCCTCCCGTGGAGGGAGGATCATGTGCGTTGTATCCTCACTGGAGATAGAGAATTGATTACATCACTGGAGATTGTGAATGGATTACATCGGTGAAATCTTTTTCTTTTTTTCTTTTTAATAAAGGACTTGTCCCAAGCTGTCTTCTGTGTTTTTTAACATTTTAGCACTTTTTTTGTGAAGTGGTAGGGGTACAATGTACCCTTTACCAATTCAAATAGGGGAGGCAGGATCTGGAGCTCCCTTTTGTTAAAGGGGGCTTCCAGATTCCGATAAGCCCCCTCGCCTGTCGACCCCCACAACCACCGGGCAAGGGTTGTAGGGATGAGGCCCTTGTCCCCATCAACATGGGGATATCCTCCCCACGTTGAGGGCAAGTGGCATGGTATGGTTCAGGAGGGGGGCACTCTCTCGCCCCCCCTCTTTTCCTGCAGCTTGCCAGGTTGCGTGCTCGATTAAGAGTCTGGTATGGATTTTTTGTAATTTTGGCATAAGGTTGCCTTAAATCCATACCAGACCTGAAGGGGACCCCCACGCCATTTAAAAAAAAGATTAGCGCAGGGTTCCTCTTAATATCCATACCAGACATGTAGGGCCTGATATAGAATTTGGGGGGGACCCCACGCATTTTTTTTTGTTTTGGGGTTCCCCTTAATATTCATACCAGACCCAAAGAGCCTGGTAATGGACTAAGGTGGGACTAAGGGGGGAACCCATGCGTTTTTTTTTCAAGTATTTTTATCTGTATTACCGGGAACCGACAATTCATTATAGCCGAGAGTAGTTTTAAATTACTTTTTTTCCTTTAGAAATGTCATTTGGTGCAGAGACTGTTATAAACACGGGAAACATGCGCTACTTTACAGGCATACTATAGACACCCCCAGGTACAAAATGTTAAAATTAAAGCAATATATCACTTTTATTTTTTCAATTTAAGCATTACTAAAATCACTGCTCCCGAAAAAATGACAGTTTTAAAAAAAAAATATATTGTATTGATACATGTCCCCTGGTGCAGGACCCAGGTCCCCAAACACTTTTTATGACAATAACTTGCATATTAACCTTTAAAATTAGCACTTGATTTCTCCCATAGACTTTTAAAGGGTGTTCCACGGCTTTCGAATTTGCCCGGAACACCCCAAATTGTTTGAGTCAAACTCATGTTCAACACTAAGATAAAGCTCATCCCTAACATCCAGTTAGTGGATCTTTAAAACATATATTTTGGGATTGTGAGAAATGATCACTAGTTTGCCGTAAAATCTCTGCTATAACTTCTGCAATTTCTAGCCATCCTTTTAGCCTAACAATACCTCCTAAGTGTTTTTAACCCAGGGAGAGACTTATCCATACCATGTGTGTTGCAACAATATGGGCTATCGCCCTGCAGTGGAAATCATCCATTGTCCCCCTGTCCTTGGTAATAAATAGAATTGATGCTGTTATGCTAATAGAAAGGATTCTCTATACTCTACAATATAGAATGCACCTGTTCTCTTAAATTGGATGCTTGGACTACCTACCATCATATGTTTATATCCTGATTTCAGGATTTGCCTTTGTATATATATTTTCTATTATGTGGTTATGTGGAGTGGAGTTTTTTTGACTTGTCTACCTGTTGCTCCCTAATTTTCTGACTTCTTGATATAACCTTGTATTATATGGTAATTTTGCTGCTCCCACTGTGCTTCTTGGTTGTTTTTTTAATGGATTAAGTATACATTTTATAATCTTCTTTTCTTTTGTATATGCCTTGTCATGATGCTATGTATTGCATGTGTATGCTTTCCCAATTAACAGTTTGTAAACACAAAAAATGCAAAATACTAAAACTAATTTATGTGTGTTTTTAGGTACAGGAGGTTCAAAGTTCACTATTGGCAAGTCCATCTGGCTACTCTGGGCTCTGGTTTTTAACAATTCTGTGCCAGTGGAAAACCCAAAAGGTACCACAAGTAAAATAATGGTTCTCATCTGGGCATTTTTCGCAGTAATATTTCTGGCCAGCTACACTGCCAATCTGGCTGCTTTTATGATCCAGGAGGAGTATGTGGATACCGTGTCAGGACTCAGCGATAAAAAAGTAAGGGCTTAACAAATTGTGTTGTTGATTTTCATTAAATGTACAAAACAAAGTAGGGAACTAGGTAGTCTATGCTGATTGTATATGAGAAAAAGATGTTTTAAAGTAGCAGTTGTCAAGAGGATAGTCTTCGAAACATTCTGATAACTGATTGCTGAACAAATAAAAGAACCATCAAAAATTCACAGACAAGAAAGATCTTTCAGCTGTCCAGGCAGAAAATAAAAGTTTGATACAGACAAAGTATAGTATACCATGTTATCAGTAACAAGAAGGAGAAGATTATATTCATATTCTATTCAAATTTGGATTTTAGTTATTCTTTCAATAACTCAACACATCATCTTAAGGGGAAATTGTAATAGTATTTTCATATTTTATTACTTGTTTAATGTTTACAAATTTCAAAAAGTATTTTTTTATTTGTCATTTGATACGTATTACAGGTTGCATTCATTACCCTCAGTTTAAAATGCCCAGCTCTACCTGTATGCTGTCTGACCAACTCTCTTAACCTGCAAGAAACCATACATGTTTTGGAATACATTTAATTATACAAATTTTAAAACTGATGTATAATTTACTATTTGTTATTTATGTAAAATCTTAATTCTATAAGTAAACATTTAAAAGTTTTCTAAATTCAATAGCAACATGTTCATAATTTGCAGCTTATCAATCTATAGATGTATTAGCTGCATTTGTTTTCCTAAACTAAAATGTTTTAACAAGAACTGAAAATACCAGTTAATCTTGCAAGAAATGTCACTTGCTGTGAGTTGAACAGGAATCAAAATTAATATATTTTTTAGTGTAAACTACTAATGTCACCACCCCTCTTATAATAGAAAACAACAAAAGTAGACACCCTTGATATTTAGCCTATGTGACAATCATAGTTTCTCCAATAGATACAGTGAAGTAGTGAACATAACTAACCAGGGACAGGAAGTGTTTTTTACCAGGTGAAAATATAGAGAAAGAAGCTTAAAAAAAAGAAAACAAATGCAGCCACTAGGGATGAGCTTTTACCTAAGCTTGTCCAGATCTGGTCAGCTCATCAGCACAAATCCTCAACAAACAGGCCAGGAATCTGTCTTTTAGTGATGGCCAATCCATCATGAATTATGTTGTCTAACAATGTAAATACAGCATCACTTATCATGACCCACCACCACAATGACCCACTGCTTGTGATTTTGCCCCACCTCTACAGTCACCTGCCACATGACAATGTTGCTGTGGTACACTACTGCCACAAAATGACAGATTCCCAACTGGTTTCTGCTTGTAAACAAAGCAGCCTGGGATCCTGGATGATGTCATTGACATAATTTTATTAAACATTGCATTAAAAAGGTATGTGATGTACCCCACTATGAATCCAGCATTAATCATGTCATCCAACACTGTAGATCTGGTGTCAATCATGATGATTTGCCACCATGACAACCTGCTGGCCTGATGATCTTCACCCACTAAAATGAAAGATCTCCAATTGACTGCTGTTTGAGAGCAAACCAGTTGGGGATCCTGAATGATATGATTAACCAAATATGGTTATGGCCATATTTGATAAATGGGGTCATCCAGAATCTCTGGTTTGTTTGTTTACAAATATAAACAAGCTAAATATCTGTCTGTTAGTAAAGGTAGCACTACTGCCTCAATATAACAGGTCCCTTGTTAACTGCTGTTTGCAAACAAACCATATAGGGATCTGTCATTTAGTGCTCGTAGTGCTATGATGATCTGCTGCCTGACAATGTTGTCCCACTTACGTGACAACCCGTAATTCTGGGTGATGCCAATAATTAGGGCCTTCAGCTGGTAAGTTTGCAAACACCAGCTCGTCCTCAAGCTTGAGTTGAAAACAGGAGATTTTAACAGGAGTCATCAAACCTGTAAGTAACATCTGAAATTTCATGTTAGTAATATTACTTTTTGTAACTGGGAAAATGTGTGATAGCAAGATTGAAGGTTGTGTGCAGTGCACAGTGTCCTGCACATATAAAACAATGGAGCAACAGCTCCAGGATGGATACCACTGCAACAGATGTGAGCAAGTTGCCCTTCTGGAAACTCGCATCAGAAATCTGGAAGAGCAAATTGCAACACTGGGCACAACTGACAACCTTGAAAGGGGTCTGAGCAGGTGGCTAGTAGGGTTAATGGGGAGGGAGGAGGGGTAAATCAGGATTATCAGGTAGGAAGATGGGTTAATGTAGTAAGAGGGAGTGTTAGGGGCTCACAGAAAAGAAAGGCCAGCCCTGGGTTTGAGCACCCTAACAGACTGTATGCAAACTCACTGCAAAGTATATTGCCATGGGCAATACTTTTAAAGTCTAAAAATAAAACTTACAGTATGTGGCTCATAGCCAAAGTATAAATAATAAGAAAATAACTTTAAAAAAATGAAGGAACGCTATCATCATTCAAATGCTACAAAGAATATAACAGAATATGTAAAAGGGAAATCAAAGATGCAAAAAGTCAAAAAGAAAGACAGATTACAAAAGATAGTAAGACAAACACAAAAAATGTAGAGATTTACCTATGAAGCTAAAGAGGAGACCTAGGTAGGTTAGGGGACGATGATGACAGGAATCTCAAACTACACCTGGAAGTAAACTGCCAAGGTTTCATTTGAGCAAGGTGTGCTGTAAATAGAATTATTTTTCTTATAGTTATCTTTATAATGTAAGAATAATACATAATAAATATGTGGGGCAACACATGGGAATCTATGTAGTTCACTTTGGGACTGCACATATTTCTAACCTTGCAAAACTGTTATAGCACATTCAAATCAACTACAACCCCACATATACTGTATAAATATGCATTATTTAGAGAGCAGAACAAATTTATAAGAGCTGCATTAAATATCAAATAAATGAATATAATTAGGAAAGGTTTCCAAGTGTTAAATTGCACTGAAATTCTCAGCACTAAAATATATATTTTTTTTTTGTTATCCTGGTTTCAAAAGTCTTGCTGTGCTCTCTTTATTTATGTATCCAAACTTATATAAAGTTAGTAAACAACAACACTTGAGTTATGTTAAAATAATTCCAAACTCAAAAGAAAATGAAAAAAAAAAATGTAAAAAAAGATATCTGTGAGACGTGCCCTAGTTTTCTACCTGATAGCCTGAAAAGAGGTGTTCTTTATTTTGTGTGCTTTGTGTTGTGTCTCTCCACTGTAATGAATGTTTGCAATTGGATCTGCTTCTGATGATCCTGGGAACGCTACTGTTTTGATGTGTCATTTCTGACATTATTCAAAGTGAAAACTCTGGAGGCACTTCCATTTTCCCCAGGTAAATCAATCTCAGTTTCGTTCTCATCAGAAAGCAACTGTTGGGTTCTGAGCAGTAAAAGAATTAGAAACAATTTAACAATTAGTATATAATTAAAATATAGTTAGCAAAAAGCCAAGAATAGTTTCAGGTTTCCTTGATTAAGCCAACTTAGATAGCAATGACATCATGCCTTAAACAGGCAGCTGGCGGATGATATTGTAAGCAGAACAATACAGCCTATCATTAAACATGGCACTAAGTGTCAACTACAGCAGTTGGTCTGTGACATTGTCCTCATTTGAACAGGTGCACGCAGACACCATAGAACAATCTTCAATGAAACCACATGGTACCAGGAAAAAATAATGTTGCAGCTTTTAAAGCCAAGGGTTAGTCATTAAAAATGTATATAGCCTTTAAAACCTTTAAAATAGTTATTTGAGAGAATTTGAGTCATAAATACTGAAATAAATTCAGTATAACAGATAACAGATTTAATTCTGAAAGTGTTTTTGAAATATATACCTTCCAGATCGATTTAAAAATAAGTCTAAATATAGACTAAGAAAAAGTGTAAAGAACTTAATTGATGCTGAAATCATACAATTTTTTTCTGAGATAATCATGGAGTAATCAGCTCTTTCAATCAACATTACTAGTTGTGTCAATCCTAAATAGGTGTCTTTACCTCTCTTAGTAGATGCTGTGATTTCTCTCTGATAACAGGTTCTGTTTTTGGAACCATCTAAATTTCCTCCAAGGAAATGTCAAAATATGTTATTAGACTTTTCAAAGTTTTATAAGAGATATACAAAAAGTTTGTAAATGTCAGTTTCTTAAAGAAATCTTAGCACAGAGACTTTTTATTTGGCATATTATAAATTGCAATGTGCATAATCCACTGGGACCATTGGCCCAGATTCACAGAGCAATTACGCCTGTCTAACTGGTGTTAGATAGGAGTAATTTCAAATTTTGCGCGCCGTATCACTAGTTTGAATCCTCAAACCATGATACGGCGGCTTCGGGCTTCGATCCGAGAGGCTTACGTCCTCGTAAGCCTTCGGATCTACACTGCGATATTTTTGCGGCCGCTGGGAGGAGTTTGCGTCGTTTTCATGCGTCGGGATATGCAAATGAGTTTTTACAGTGATCCACGAAGGTACGAGTGTCCCTCGCAATCGCATACGTCATTTTTTGGCTACGTAATGTTAGAGGAGCTTTTTGCTGGTCTAACAGTGCGTAACCCATGTAAAGTATGGCCGTCGTTCCCGCGTCGATTTGAAAATATATATATTTTTTTAACGTAACTCGTTCGGGAATAAGAATCTACGTAAACGACGCTACTACGACGTGACAACGTGTTTTCACGCAATGCACGGCGGGAAATTTGCGAACGGAGCATGCGCAGTTCGATCGCCGCGGGAACGCGCCTATTTTAAATGCTTCACGCCCCCTACTCGCGCAGATGGATTGCGACGGGAGAAATACACTACGCCGCCGTCGTTTACTGGACAAAATTTACCTGGATTCCACGTAGAGCCAGGTAAAAAACGGCGGCGTAGTGTATTTCTTTTTTTTTTTTTTAAATCGCGAAATCGAATATGGCATATTTTGCTCAACACTACTCACCATTAGAGGTCCCCCATCAGTGTCCCCATCATTTTTTTTTTTTGTTTTCACTTTATCACTGCATTACACATACATATATCCGTCAGGCAAGGGTACAAACGATTTGTTAACAGATTACATATATACAGAGCAAAGCGGCTAGTTACTGTACCCCTGTCGGTTTGACAACTCGTGTAGTAATACAAAGATGTTGTATTGCTGTGTTCCTCCCCCCCCCATATTCCCACCTCCCTTCCCCTTAGCACCCACCCTCCCCTGCCCCACCCTTGTGAGCATGCAGACCTGATTATAGGTAGGTTAAATTATAGATAGCCACCACCTATCCTGTTATTTAGTATTTGACGCAGCTGGGAGCAGGCACACGGGGGCCCGCTCGGGGGCGGGCCCCCGTGTGCCTAGACCCCAGCGTCAGGAATAGCTACCCTAGTTCCTCGCCCGTTAACTGCCATAAACTCCATATTTTTACAAACTTGTCATACTTCCCCTGAGTGATGTAATATACCCTTTCGTTGGAAATTGTTTGTTTCATAGCTGCTAGCCAGTTCTCTATAGATGGGGGCGCCTGGGCTTGCCATTTTTGTGCGATTATTTTGCGAGCCTGGAATAGGCATCTCAAAATAGATTCAAGGGTACCTTGAGGTACCTTGGTATCGTCCAAACATCCCAAGAGGCAAATCCTGGCTGCTGGAACCAGGGCAGATCTAAATTTAGCATTTATCTGTGTTATAATGCCCACCCAGAAGCTGTATAGTTTTGGGCACTTCCAGACCATGTGAAGAAGATCTCCTTTATTGTTACATCTTGGGCACTCATTATTGGGTCTCCAACCCAGCTTAAACATTTTATGGGGAGTGTGATAGACCCTATATATTAAGAATAAGTGGGACAATCTTTGGGCCGGGGCAATGGACGTCCAGGCTCCTTGCCGGAGAATCCTATCCCACTGGTCTGGGGAAATTGTGCCCAGATCTCTCTCCCAGGCCACTTTGCTCTTACGCAGGCCTTCTCTACTTAATGCCCTCGCTCCCAGGCTACCATATGTTGCAGAGATTAAGCCCTTGGCTTGTGTTGCCTCAATTACAGGGAACAGGACTGGCATCTGTGTCCACTCAACTGTTTTAGAGGCAAATTGTACTTGTATAGCGTGGCGAACCTGGAGATATTTAAAGAAAGATTTATTTGGGATTTTAAATTCGCTTACTAAATCTTGAAATGACTTCATAACATTGCCCTTAAAGATGTGTTTAAGGCGACATATACCTTTATTCACCCAGTCCCTCGAGACTTCTATACTTAATATCTCCTGAAAATTGTTGTTATTCCAGATGGGAGAGAATTCTGACGGGCCCACATACCCTAGGATTGTTTTTGTTGTATGCCATGTTTTGGTGATTAATTTTTATGGTTGCATGGTTATAGCAGAAATAATCTGCTTCTAGGGCTTCAGCTACTAATTTGTGTGGATTATTTGTCAATAGGAGTCGGTTATTGTTATCAATTCTTTCTGCGGTTCCACATCCGGCCAGGTGTTGCAGTTGTGCTGCCAGGAAATATAATTTTGGATGGGGAACCGCCATTCCCCCCTCCTTGACCGGCAATTGTAGAGTCTGTAGACTTATCCTGGGTTGCCCTCCCTTCCAAATTAGATCTCTAAATAAGGAGTTTATCTTTTTAAACCACTTATATCCTATCCATATTGGCGAGTTGTGTAAAAGATATAATAGTTGTGGCTGCCAAATCATTTTAATTAAGTTACAGCGTCCTGCAACGGACAGGGGCAGTCTCTTCCATATGTCACATTTACTTTTCCACTTTAGTAATAGTGGGTCTAGGTTTAAAGTGAGGAAATGGGTAACATCTTTTGAAATCCAGATCCCTAGATACTTAATTTTAGGGCTAATGGATATTTGGGAAAGGCTTGACATCAGTTGGGGGTCTACTGGGTCCACTGGTAACAGGGCTGATTTCGACCAATTAATCCTAAGACCTGAGAACTGTTCGAATCCCTCCATTAGTTGCATTACTTTATCTAGGGAGCCTTTAACATCCCCAAGAAAAAATAGGACATCATCTGCAAAAAGTGCAATTTTGTCTTCTCCCTGGTGTCTTCTGAACCCCATTATGTCCGACCTCGCCCTGGCCATGATTGCCAATGGTTCCATTGCGAGGGCGAACAGAAGGGGGGACAGCGGACACCCCTGTCTTGTCCCACGTTCCAATTGAAAGGTCTCAGATAGCTCGCCGTTGATTCTGACCTTGGCTCTTGGTCCGCGATATAGCAACTTGACCCATTTTACATAGAGCGGGCCAAATCCGAAGCTATCGAGTACCTTCCAAAGATATGCCCACTCGAGGCTATCAAAAGCCTTGGCAGCGTCGAGCGACAATATGGCTCTAGTCCCTTCGCTAACTATCGGGGTAAGTATGTTTAGAAAGGTTCTCCTGATATTTGTACTAGCTGCCCTGCCTGGTATGAAGCCAGACTGGTCTGGATGAATGAGTTTACTAATGCATCTGTTAAGCCTGGCTGCAAGGATTTTAGCTAAGATTTTTATATCTGAGGATAGTAGGGAGATTGGGCGGTACGATGAGGGATCCTTGTGGTCCTTCCCCTCCTTATGAATAACGATAATAGTAGCGTCGTTCATTGAGGGGGGGAGTATTCCCTCTCTCATCGCCCCCTCATAGGTCCTCAGTAGCTCTGGGAGAAAGATCTCACCAAATTTCTTATATATCTCTATGGGGAGCCCGTCCGGACCGGGAGATTTCTGATTTGGCATATCGCCTATTGCTTGTTGGAGTTCGTTTAGAGTAATTGGTGCGTCTAGTTCCTGCTTATCTTTGTCGGACAATGTGGGAACTTTTATTTTCTGGAAGAAAATTTCCATCCCAGCATTCGCCGGTTCCCTTTTGGACTTGTATAGTTCTTTATAGTATAGACAGAATGTTTTTAAAATTTCCTGGCAATCTGTTGTTATTTCGCCCGACGATGTCCTAATTACTGAGACATTTGAAGGGGGAGAATTTGTTCTACACAAAAGGGCTAGCATACGTCCTACCTTCTCACCCTCCCCAAACTGTTGTTGCCTTTGTAGTATTCTCTTGTTCTCAGCTATTCTTAAGGTATGTGTTCTATATTCTTCTTGCTTTGCTAGCCATACCACCCGGTTGGCAGGAGTTGGTTCCTCGATAAAACTTAATTCTGCTTGGGCAGTCTCATTAGTCAGCCTAAGCTCTTCCATCCTCCCTGTCTTTTTGACCCTAGCAACCTGTTGGATTAACAGGCTAATTGGGACATCAGGGTCTGCGGTTCTCCAAACAGCTCTAGCCAGCCTGGGTTGATCTTCCATTCTTTAAAAGGGGGCTTGACCCCTGTCCTTAATATTAGGACCAGTGGGGAGTGGTCTGAGACCCCTCTGGGGCCATAGCGTATCGCCTTGACCTGGGACATGACCCCTTCACTACAAAGGGCCATGTCTATTCGAGATAACGTCCCATGGGAGCTGGAGTAGCATGAGAACTGGCAATCCTGAGGAAAAGAAGATCTCCAAATGTCACTTAACCCAGCTTCCTGAATAAAACCGACCAGACGGCCCCCCTTTGGGCCAGTCCCCGGTGGGAATCTGTCAATACTGTTGTCAAGCACTTCATTGAAATCTCCAACCGCTAAGATGGGAACATCTGGGGCGTCCAGGGTGAATTTAATGAGGCTGTATAGAACATCTAGCTTAAAGGGAGGGGGGATGTACAGATTAGCTATGACATATGGCCTGTTCTCGATAGAGCAGAGCAAGAATATAAATCGGCCTTGATCGTCCATCCATGATTTGGAACAGGAGAAGATCACTCCCCTCCCGATCATTATGCTCACTCCTCTCGAATAGGAGGAGTGTACTAAATGAAATTGGGCTTGAAATTTACGGCTATTCAACTGCGGGACTGAATCCTTAGTTAGATGTGTCTCCTGGAGGCAAATTAACCCCGGCATTCCATCCTCCAGGAGTGACATAACTGCCACTCTTTTGGCTGGATCGCCCAGACCTCGCACATTCCAGGAGGTAATAGCCAGTAACTTATCCTGCATCAATAGTGATTGAGATAATAATCCGATTTACAGTAATTTTCGAACCATACAAATGTAGATCCCCCGCCCATTTGCCATAGTAGGCGCGATAATCGGGCAGCCGACCCACTCGTATGGCCCCCGACACCCCTGACTGTGTTGTCGCAGCCTGTAATATCCTGAATGCATGCTCGCTCATCCCTCCCTTTAGAACCACCCTCCCTCCCCTAGCCCACCCTCCCTTCCCCCTACCACCTTGCCCTCTTGGGCTTCCCTTCGGGGCTGGTCCAATGACCGCTGATCTCGCTTTCACATTCATCCCCCTAACCCATACGACAGGTGTACCTCCCACGCATGCCCTCTCCCCCTCCCAGGCCTCAAGGGTAATAACTTTATTTAACTGGGAAAAGAGAGAGAGGAAGAAAAATAAAAAATAAATAAATTGTTTTTGGGTATATGTATGGAGGCATTGTAGCCCTGCCGTTGAACCCTAAATAAGAGGTGCATCAACAACGCTGTGGTGCCCCCATAACTATACATGTTTTTGTAAGTACCATAAGAAACTCGAAGAAGTACTTGTGTACCAGAACCCTGTTACATAGTAACCATATACCGTGGACTTCAAGTACGGCTTAACCATACCCGAGGCCCATATTTGAGAAGAAGAAGAGAAAAGAAAAAAACAAAAAAACAAACAGTAGTTTCCCTCTCTTCTCTTTCCTCCTTTTCCTCCTTTTAGGATATAATTTGCATGCCACTTATATATATATATGTGTAAACATAATAACCTTAGTCTTGAACATAAAGTGAGAGCTCGCCCCCCCATCCTGGGGTGCCCCTTCGTGACTGTGCGTGTTTTTAAAAATACCATAATTATCTCTCAAAAATACATAAATGGAAAAAAACAACATTACATAATTTGATCAAAAAGTGACGTTGAAATAAAATACAAGTTAACAATGATTAAAACCAATTTTAGAGACCCTTAAATTTTTCTCCCCTCTTCCCCTCACAAAATTAATATTGGCAAATAAGAGTGAAGAGCGAAGGAAGGAAAAAAAAAAAAAAAAGGCATTAGCAGCGCTGTGGTGTCCTAAATAGATATACGTGTTTTTATAAATACCATAAGAAACTCTCAGGAGTACTTACGTACCAAAACCCTGTTGCATAGTAACATAGTAACCACATACCGTGGAATACAAAAACAGCTTGTCCATCCTTGAGGCCCCTATTTAAAAAAAAAAAAAAAAGGGGGCTCCTCAACTATGAGCCCTAGAGTTATGTGAGTCTGATCCTATATAATAGGCTAGGGTAATAATAGGAGAGAAGGGGGAAAAAAAAAAAAATTCATCCCTTTTCCCTTCCTTTCCCCTCTCTCCGTGATAAAGATTACATGCACCGTATATATGTGTATATGTGAACATAATAGCCTTAGTGTTGAGCCTTAAATAGGAGTACACCCCCAATCCTGGGGAGCCCCTTCATGACTATACGCGTTTTTTTCTTTTCTTTTTTTTCTCCTTCCTTCCTTTTTCAGATACTGTGAATAACTAACAAAGATACATAAGTGGAACAACAACATTGCGTGGTGTAAACATAAGTGACATTAAAATAAAATCCAAGCTGACATTGATTGAAACCAATTTTAGAACCCCTTAACCTTTTCTCTCTTCTTCCCCTACGCAAAATTAATATTAGCAAAAAATTAGGAAATAGCCTCAGTTATTAACCCAGGAACTGTATGTGAGTAGTCCTATAGGGTAAGAGAAGAGAGAAAAAAAAAAAAAAAAAAGGGGGCCAGATATACCTTGTGTGCACTAACAAAAGTGGTCCGGTTGGCACTAAACCTTTACCAAAGCAGTGCCGCCGACATACCTTTATGACTATACTTAGCGTGACATTCGTGCAGTAAAGATACCCCTTTTATGTTTTTACTAAGCTACATACCCTTTGGTTATCTATGTACCCTTGTTACCTCATAATCATTTGGATAGAGAAAAAAAAAAAAAAGGAACAAAAAACGGGGAGAGGGGGGTCGTTAATCTTGGCTGTGGGGAAAACCCCCTTAAATTGAGGGCCTGACGGCATAGTGCGATTTCTTTAATGCCTTCACCCCCAAGTCCAGCAACAGCAGACAAACAGCTTGTTATATTTAACGATCCTCCGAGAGGGCCTAGTCCCCACTCCCGTCCCTATGTGTCTCCAGGGCGGCTTTGTTCTGCTCCAACCAGTTGGCTACTTCAGTGGGATCATTAAAAAAAAGAGTCCTGTCCAAAGCTACCACTCTGAGACGAGCCGGGTACAGAAGAGCATAAGAAATTTTATATTTTTGTAGGGACTTCTTGACGGGCATAAACTCGGCTCTACGTTTCTGTAGGTCAGGTGAAAAGTCTGGATATATTGATATTCTTGTTCCTCTATATGTAATCACTCCCAACTCCCTGGCCTTTTGTAGCAAAGTTACCTTGTCAGTATAATTAAGGAATTTAAGAAGGAACGGTCTTGGATGTTTCCCCTGTTGGAATACTTTAAAGGGGACCCGATGTGCTCTTTCTATTGCATAGAATGCCGAGAAGGTATCAGGACCAAACGTCTCCCTACACCAGTGTTCCATGAAGGCTATAGGATCTGTCCCTTCACATCCTTCGGGTAGACCTACCACTCTCACATTGTTCCTGCGCAATCTGTTTTCCAACGCATCTAGTTTAACTACTTGGAGGGTTGTTAACTCTTGTAGGCCCGTTAATTCCCCTTGTAATGGAAAGAGGGCATCTTCCACTGCACTTAACCTTTCTTCTAGTGCATTGGTTCTGGAAGCTGTTCTATGGAGTTCCTGCCGCATGGATAACAATTCTTCTTTTAGCCCTATTAGCTGGATATCAAAGCTAGCCATATAGTCTCTGCATGCATTAACTGCGCTAAGTACTTCCCTAAGGGTAGGTTCCCCATCTGGGGTTGAGCCTACTGCTAAGGGCTCGGAGCCACTGGACATTCCAGGAGTTACAGGCATATTTATAGTACCAACAAAGTCTGGACCCGACCCTTTGGTACTCACGGTTTTGATGTTTGCCGGATTGGCCGTAGCAGGTGCCTTTGCAGTCACTTGTCCGTAACTCCTTCTTTCCTGGCATGAGCCCGTCGGCGCCTTGGTTTGTGATACTGCTGAAAGTAGGTGACCTTTAGATGGCGATATAACAGGGGTGTGAGCAAAACGCTCTAACTTAGCGGCAGCGGCCTGGTTGCTCTTGGTAGACCTGGTGTTAGACATCTCTTAGTAAGATAAAGTGGAGAAATTAAACAGAATAGGCCTTTAGTCCTTGGTTTTCGTAACGGTATTTAGGGCTTGAGTAGCTTGCTTCGGGTAAAGCTCACGTAAAAGCAATCAGACCTCGGGTCAAGGTAATGATGATCCTAGCTCAAGCTGGCAGATGCTGTGGCGAATCCAGTGCGTTGCTGTTTCTCCTCTGCACCAATACACCTAGAGACTGGTGGCTGTTATCCGGGAGGTAGAGGCTGTGTAACTTATAGGAGACCCTCTATGTATACTGTGCACAACTCCACTCACCTCCCCGCCCTATATTTTTAAATGCATGAAATATATAGGCAGGTGTGTGCCCCCCAACAGCTCAGCCCCAACAATCAAATAGAAATTGAGGTGCAACACAACACAGCACTAATAAGTCTCTAGTAGGGTAGTGCACTCAGGCACGCAATATATCCAGAGATATGGCCTCTGTATAGGCTGTGTATTATGTGTATTATGTGCGCTATATGAGCTGGCTATAGTGTGGGTATTGTACGTTATTTATGGTACATGGCCTGCTGTAGCTGCTTTGGAGTTAGGTGGAGGTCGCCTCTCTGCAAGTAAAAGGCCTTTAGCTGACAAGGTAATATGGGTGTAAATGTCGAGGCCGTAGGGTATCTTTGCCACGGGGGGCTCACGTCAGGTGGCCGGAAAGGGCTATCCACTAGTTGGGAGCACCCAAACAAAAGCACTTTGTGACTAGAGGTGGTGGAAAAAAAACAAAGCAAAGCACTTGGCAAAGCACTTTGCTAGGTGAAAGACTGCCTCTGCTAGCTCCCCCTCGCTGTGGTTCTTTTCCTTGCTGCCTGCGTTTTATTGGTTTAACACCAATAGCATCAGCGCTAGGTGGGGCAGTGGGGAACAAGCCGCAGCACCGTCCTAGCTATCGGCAAACTGGTGGCCCGATAGGACAGAAATAGGGCTAGTAAGGTTCCAGGTCAGTCTCCTGTTAATGTCCGTTTAGCGCTGATGTTATATGCGGGCATTCGCTGTACTCACGTCTCGCAGCACCCCTCAGTGTACAGGCTTGGGAGCGCGATAGTGCGTGGTTCTCGCGAGACTTGCGGCAGTTCCGTTACTACGGAGTTACAGTGAGCTCCGTGCCTCAATGATACAGGGGGGGATCCCCAAGTCCGTCTGCACTCCCCACACCCAGCACAAGACTTCAGGTCTCCACTCGCCCCCCGTGTCCGCACTCCCGGGCAATCCAGGTATAAAACAAAGTATGGGGAGAGAGGGGGGGAGGATGGTCAGCCGACAGCAAGGAGAAAAAACAAAAAAAAAGTTCCACTGCTTGTGCTGTTTAACAGGCTGTTTACCAGGCTGTAGTTCGTGGTGGTTTATGGTGGTCCTTCAGGGTTGATAAGGAAGCACCAGGGGTAATTTAAGCCGTTAAGCCATCAATCTGTCGGCGCATAGCTTCCAGGGAGAGGGAGAGCAGAGCAGAGGGACACGCACACCTGCTCACTCACTCACTGCACACACCTCTACATCCGGCCATGCCCCCCAGTGTCCCCGGCGTAGTGTATTTCTGATACTCTACGAGAATCTAATTCTCTGTGAATCTGCCCCATTGTTTTTAATATTTGACTAATTTCTGCAGCAATAAAAAAAAAAAAAAATCTGCACCATATTACATAGAACATTGATCCCTTTACATTGGTCCCAAACATTAGCAGAGCTTACAATCAAATGGTCTTACTAAAGTCTTAGGCCGCGTACACACGATCGGTTCAAACCGATGAGAATGGTCCGACGGACCGTTTTCATTGGTTCACCGCTGAAGTGGCCTGATGGTCTGATGTGCGTACACCATCAGTCCAAAATCCAATCGGGTCAGATTGCGGTGACGTAGAATACAACGATGTGCTGAAAAAACGAAGTTCAATGCTTCCAAGCATGCGTTGATTTGATTCTGAGCATGCGCGGGTTTTTGGACCGATGCTTTTGCGTACTAACCATCGTTGTGGACCGATGGTCAGGCGTCCATCGGTCAGATTTTAAAGAAAGTTTTAAAACTTTGGTCCGACGGATGACGGACCGATGGGCCGTACACACGGTTGGTTTGGACCGATGAAACTTGACTTAACCCCATCTCATCGGTTTGAACCGATCGTGTGTACGCGGCCTTATAGACTTGCTCAAAAAGAAAGGACAGTTTTGTTAGAACATTATTAAATTGACAAAGTGACTATGTATTTCTGGTTAACAAAACACAAGGGCCCGGATTCACAAAGAATTTACGTTGGCGTATCTCCAGATATGCCGCCGTAATTTTAAATGTGTGGCGTCGCATCTTTGCGCTGATTCACAAAGTGAGATACGCCGAAAAACATGGCTTCAGTCGCCCAGCGTACGCCGGCGTATCGTGGGAGCATAGTTACGCTGGACGCATTCGGCATCTTCATGTTAAATATGCAAATGAGCAAGATACGCCGATTCACAAACATAGATGCGCCCGGCCGCTTCATATACGCGCTTTGCGTAAGGCTTACGTCCGCCGTAAAGTTACCCCTGCTATAATGCAAACGTGCAGTTGCAGTGCAGTTGCAGTTGCAGGTGCAGTTAATGCAAACGTATGGGCCAGGGAATGACACCATCAAATTTTACGTAGTTTACGCTGTTTACGTAGTACGTGAATAGGGCTGGGCGTAGGTTAAGTTCACTCGTCGTAGGCATTCTATCCGACGTGCTTCTGAACATGCGCACTGGGATACGTCCACGGGCGGCGCATTCGCTGTTCGTTCGCCATATAATTTGCATGGGGTCACGGTTGATTTTAATAAAACACGCCCACTGCCTAGCTAGTTTGAATTACGTGGACTTACGCCGGCACATTTACGCTACGCCACCGTAAATTAGGGAGCAAGTGCTTTGTGAATACAGCACTTGCCTCTCTAAGTTGCGGCGGCGTAGCGTAAATTAGATACGCTACGCCCGCTCAAAGATACGCCGCGGTACGTGAATCGGAGCCAAGTTATTTATTTTTGGGGGGAATTTGAGGGTGCAGCATCAAAAGTGTCCCTGCTTGTGCTCAATGTATGTACCTTTCACCAACAGGCCCACGAATTTGACTGTGTCCCTCCTCAGCCCCTTGCGCCTGTTACACTGACAGACACTTGGCTAAGAAGTTTTATACTAGAGGTGAGTGGAGTCTGATAGGGGACAGAGATACTAGTTCCTGAGGTCCGAACTACTTTTGATTAACAGTGCACAGGAGTGGGTGGATCCATAGCAGCTATTCAGTAAAATAGTGGCTATCAAATCTTCCCACTGCTGAGCACTGTCATTTAAAAGGGCAGAGGACCTGATGGGGAACTAGTCCCTCAGTTCCTCATTAAGCTCCACCCACACATCAATTTCCAAATTTGTCACTGCCATAGCGATAGATTCCCTAAGGGGATGTAGTAAGGCCTACCTGAAGTTGTGGCATGTATTGATAATCCAACACTGATGTAAATGCTTGCTGAATTAGAAGCAGGTAGTTCTTAAAGCGGAGCTCCACCCTCAAATAAAACTATACATCAGTAGTTTAAAAATAGTCCATTAACAAAAAATAAAATAAACTGTTGTTGCTAGACAGATTAGTTAATCTTCCCTCTTCCTGCACCGCAGTGCTTGTGCTTTCTAACCTACACCGCGCAGACTCCTGGGAATGTAGTGTCATAATTTCCCAGGAGTCTGTGCGCTCCTAAGGACAGTACCGCTGCTGTTTACAGTGCCATGTTTAATAAGAGCACAAAGCCCTTACTTTTCATTCATGTGCAGGGTGAGAGAGAGAGAGAGAGAGAGAGAGAGAGCAGTGTGGGGGATTCTGTTATGTTCATTGTCATAACAATGGGGCGGGACGTTCCTCCACCGCCGCCCATTGTTATGACAACAGATAAACAGAGCGCCGCTCGTAGCGGCCATTAATGCGCACTCACAAGATTCAAAGCTTACCCAGCATGCACACGCCAGACAGAGTAAAAAAAAAAAAAAGGACTGGGCTTCAACTGCCCACACATGAGCTGGAAACAACCACATCGTTCTGCACAGCAGTAGAGGCAAGTTTTTTTTATTATTTTACACAGCGATGTGATATGTTTGATGCTCTTTAATGGGAACTTTATCAGCATAATATTTAAATGGGCAAAAAAAAACTGACTGGAACCCTGCTTTAAGGTAAGGGAACTACCACCAGAAAACTGTCACCAGGGCCCTTTGGAGTACCACCAACACCTTTTATTGTATTGCCATTTTTTTACATTTTAGAACAAAAAAAAAACAAAGCATGTACAAGTACAAAGAGCCTGTCAAGTCCAAAGGTTTTTTTTCCATGTTAAAATACAAAATTAAGTTCAGGGGACAATAAGCTATCTATAAGACTAAGTATAAGTATTAAACTATAACTAAAAACATAACTTTTTTTGTTTTAGTTGTGCATAGAGTGGAGAGGAATTAGATTACCTGTCAGGTTTTTAATGTTGTCTGTGCTCCTGTTAGGTAAATGTGTCCTCTCTATTTGTCCCTGTTGACTGTTATCACTGAGTGAAAAATCACACATTTCTGCCATCAGAACAGGTATAAAATAATCATCTAACAGAGTCACTAGTTCTGGCTTCCTCGCTTTGAAGGAATTTCCTCTCACTTCCTGTTTTTGCTATGAGACAGGAAGTGAAGGGAAATATCCCCAATTGGATTTAGGTAAGCTATTTTAATCTTTATCATAAAAAAAAAAAAAAAAAAAAGCGGACTAATGTTCTTGCACACTTCAAATGATATTGTATAAAGCTATGGTACCCAAAAAACTGTACATATAACCAAGGTAATGCAAAAAACAATATAGAATTAGTGGCTTCACGTTTGTGCTATGTAGGGATAGTAGAGTGGGATGCAGATTCCTGTGGGCTAGCCCCAAGAATACCCCGGCAGCAAAGCACTACCACAGCAATGATAAGAGAAAGGTTCTTGTGCAGAGAAAAGATAAATGCTAAACAGTGGCCTGGATGCAGGTCACTTATCTAGATAAGGCACCTACACTTTGTACATAAAGAAGTGACATTTAGTCCTTAGCCTAAAAAAACTGCAACCGAAAAAAACAAACATTAATGTGTACTTGTGTGTATCCTGGAACCTTATTACAGAATGCAGTAGAGAAGTCAGTAGGATCAAGAGTTATGTTTAACCTCACTTGGTAAAAATAATAGTACTTCATCAACTGCACTTTCAATTTTACACAAGGACCCATCACATTCAGAACTCACCAGAAATGTCAGATCCGCATAAATACAAAAATGCTTGTGTTACAACCTTACAAATCATTAGTTCAGCAGGTAATCATCCAGAGCAACAGCAACCACACAGAGATGCAGGTCTGACATTCTTGGTAAATTCTTAATTTGATGGATTTTTGTATGTAATTGAAAGAGTAATACTACTGTTATCTGGCAACACAGGAATGGGTGTATAAGTTGTGGCTAAACATCAATATATACAAGCATGGTACTAATATTTGTAAACTCATTTTACTCAGTATGGGATAGTGCTGAGGGTTATTGTGCCCATTGTTTGTTGCCTTTGTATGGAATGCCTTGTGATTGAGGAGGGAGCTGCACAGACAGTGAATTGTCCTTGCAGCAATCCAGAAACAGTTCCATTTCGGATGGTTGACTGAAGAAATTACACTGGTAATTTTGAGTCAAAGGGTGAAGATTAGCAGGGTAATATTATCATACAGCATTTACAGTATATAGGGCCAACAGTTTGCACAGTGATTAACAATATAAAAGGACAGTTACAATACAATACAAGAGGGTTACCTAATCTGCTTCTGATAGAGGGCTGAACAGAGTGCAGTCACCTCTGCAGAGTAATCAGTGAAAATTAGCAGTTTATGTCCATCTACTGTATTTCCAGAGATCTGGATAAGCAGAAATATTGTAATATGGCTGCTTTCTTAGTGTATTCTTAGTGTATTTCAGATATTTGACAATAACAGGCCTGGGAGCTGTTCTGGTCAGTTGTATTGCCTCTAAACGAAAAGGAAGGGACCAGGACCATCAGAATGATCATGAGGTCATGCTGCAGAGCTTGTAGTTTGTAGGAAGTCCAATAATTCTTCAGTTGCTTCACCTGTAGTGATTCTCTAGATTTTCTACATTGCTTTGTAGAATTGTGTCTTTTTCTAAATCTGTAATTTCCATTTGTGTGACCATTAGTTCACCCTCCAAGGTAGAAAACTGTTATTCTTCTTATTGGGGCTTATTAGCCCAATTGGACAGATCCTGCTCTAACAGATGCAGGCTGTTGGAGAGTTCATTCTCTATCACTTCACTGACTGTTGGACGCAGAAGGCTAGCCACAGCCTCTGCAATCTTTTCCTGCTCCCCGTGTAAGGCTTTCTCCAAAAGTAGTAGAGAGGGCATACTACATGAGTCTAGAGATCTTGTGATGGCCATGTTGGATTGCTCAGCATTTCTGTGCCTCTGAAAAGATGCAGTACAGAGTGAGTCTGGGTCCATGTTTTGGTCAGAAAATAGTTTATATTACACCTCAAACCTGGAGACTTTGCTCAGGGATGAAGCTCTACCTAAACCTCTATCCGCCATATATAAAACATTACTTCCTAACATTCACACAGGCCTTGAAAACCTTAAGGCGAAGTGGGTGGTCGATTTCCCTACACTAGATACAGAAGATTGGAAGGAAATGTGGGAGTGTCCCTTTTCACAGCTAATATCGGCTAGAGATAGATTAGTGCAATTCAAAATACTACATCAAGTGTATTACACGCCCATGCGCTTACACAAAATATATCCATCCATCCCAGCTTCTTGCTGGAGATGCGACTCGCCCTCAGCGGATTTCATTCATATTTTTTAGAACTGTACTCAGATTAAAGTCTTTTGGGCTGAGGTCACCACTTTTATTTTGACGGTCACCACCATTCCTGTGCCATTGTCAGTGAGGGTATGTCTGTTGGGACTTGTAGAACAGCTGGCCCCTCTCAAGGCAAGCAGAACCCTACTAGGATTATTAATTGATTATGCTCGTAAGTCTGTAGTTCACCGATGGAAGGCTTTGTCCGCTCCTCAACACATTTTTGGAAGAGGTTAGTGAACTTAACTCTGCCTGCCACTATACAATGCTACTTACCTGTCATGTGGCTGTGCTCAGAAATTCCATAAAATATGGGACATCTGGACGGAATCCCTGTCTACTAATGAAGACTCGATGGACGATTAGTAATGCTCTATTAATTACCTGTAACGGCTCAGCATCTCTGAACTTGTAGGCTTTCTTGGGTTGCTTGGTCAATAGTTATGGGGAGAGGGGGGAATGTGAATGTGTATATGTAATGTGTACTTCATTTCATTTCGTAAATAATTACAATAAGCTATGTGGAGTATTTGTGGAAATAGAAGAATACTCTAGATAACCTGCAAAGGTGGTTGAGCGTACAGTAGTTTAGTTGTTTATTATTATTTCAGTTTGTGTGTGACCGAGCCAGGGTATGCCCAATAGGCTCTGTATTGTATTGTTTTTTTTTTAACTTGAAAATTACAATAAAAACAACTTAAAAAAAAAAAGAAAATAGTCTATAGAGAGGCTGGAGTGTGTTCTCAACATTAGGACAGGGTCGGAGTGGTTTTATGTTTTTGTGTTTTTTTAAATTGGATGCTGTCAGGAATAGACATTCCTTCCCACTATTGCTACTGCATCGGTGCTGGAACTGGAAGTTTTTTCAATTACGTGATTTCAATTTAACCACTTAAGGACCCCCGCACGCACATATACGGCCACAGAATGGCACGTACAGGCACAAGGGCGTAAATTTACGTCCCCGCCTGAGTGCGGTTCGGGGGTCCCATCGGGACCCCCTCCGCGGCGTGCGGGGGTCCCCCTACCTCTGGGAGCGATCCGGGATCTGCGGGCGGATGTCCGTGATATCCGCCCCCCCCGCGATCGCTCCCAGCCAATGGGAGCGCGCTCCCAGCCTGTCACTTCCTCCTCCTGTGTTTACACAGGAAGGAGGAAATGATGTATTCTCTCATCGCAGCGCTGTTTCCCAGCGCTGCTGATGAGAGAAGACATCACAAGTAAGTGTGCACCAACACAACACTGACACACACTCACATAGGCATATTAACCCCTTGTGATCGCCCCCCCCCCCCACCCCCCTGTCACAGTGTCACTGAATGCAGTGATTTAATCACTGCATTTAGTGTCAGTGTGACAGGCACTGTAAAAAACAGTTAGTGTTAGGTTCAGGATAGCCCCCCCACCCCCCTAATAAAGTTTTAACCCCCTGATCACCGCCCTAGTTAACCCTTTCACTCCCTATTGCCAGCGTCACTAAGCGATCATTTTTCTGATCGCTGTATTAGTGCCGCTGTTCCCGCTAGGTAGCTATTTTTTTTTATTGCGATTTTTTTTTTACTAAAGACATGTGGCTAAATAAATTTTGGCCTAAATGTTTGACTAAAATTTAGTTTATTTGATTTTTTTTTAACAAAAAGTAAAAAATAGTGTTTTTTTTCAAAAATGTCGCTCTATTTTTGTATATAGCGCAAAAAATAAAAATCGCAGAGGTGATCAAATACCACCAAAAGAAAGCTCTATTTGTGGGAAGAAAAGGACGCAAATTTTGTTTGGGAGCCACGTCGCACGACCGCGCAATTGTCTGTTAAAGCGACGCAGTGCCGAATCGCAAAAACACCTTGGGTCATTTACCAGCGTATTGGTCCGGGTCTTAAGTGGTTAAAGAGCACTAATAATATGTTTTGTATACTAAAAGTATGTAATATTGTGGCTGTTTTTCACCAGAGAGGTTTTTTTTCACATTTTGAAAGGATAAGTTCACATTTTAAGAAAAAAATCTGAAAAATATGTTTGTAGAAAAATAATTATAACACAGTGGTGTAGTGGGTAGCACTTTTGCCTAGCAGCAAACGGGTCACTGGTTCGAATCCCGACCACGACACCATCTGCCTGGAGTTTGCATGTTCTCCCATGTCTGCGTGGGTTTCCTCCGGATACTCCGGTTTCCTCCCACACTCTAAAGACATGCTGGTAGGTAATTTGGATCTTGTCCAAATTGGCCCTGTATATATGTGTGTATGACTGTGTGTCCCAAGTGTGTCAAGATCCTACGGGGTAAAATGACCGCACCAACCAAGCAGACACTGGCTGGAAAAAGCGCCCAGAGGCGATTCAGTTCGCATGCGTTGCGCTATACAAGTCATTCATTCATTCGATTATTTTAAACCATTACACTCAATGTCAGGTTCCTGTAGACAAGAACTTCAGCTTTTTAGCCTGTACCTCTGTATGGGCTGTTCGTTTTAAAGCTGCAGGGCTTGTGAATAAACTACAAGGGGGCTCATCATTGCCCTTGCATTTCATTCAGAAATAAAAAAACATCTGCCATGTAGGGATAAGCTTCGAGTTCGAGTAGAACTCATGCTCGACTCGAACATTGCCTGTTCGCCGAACAGCGAACTATTTGGGGTGTTTGCGGCAAGTTCATGTGAACTTTAGAACCCTGTTAAAGTCTATGGGACTCGAACGTTTGAAATCTAAAGTGCTAATTTTAAAGGCTAATATGCAAGTTATTGTAATAAAAAGTGTTTGGGGACCTGGATCCTGCCCCAGGGGACATGTATCAATGCAAAAAAAAGTTTTAAAAACTGCAGTTTTTTTGGCAGCAATGATTTTAATAATTCCTTTAAGTGAAACAATAAAAGTGAAATATTCCTTTAAATTTCGTACCTGGGGGGGGCTGCATAGTATGCCTGTAAAGTAGCGCTTTTTTCCCATTTAAAATCTCACGGCTAAATCTCACGGCTATATCCATTCCAGACCTGAAGGGTCTGGAATGGATATTTGGGGGGAACCCCACATCATTTTTTTTTATTTGACGCAGGGTTCCCCTTAATATCCATACCAGACCCTAAGGTAAGTGACTTTTTTCCTTCAGAACTTACATTTTGTGCAGCGACAGTTCTAAGCACAGGAAACAAGCGCTAGTTTACAGACATACTATACACCCCCCTAGGTACGAAATTTAAAGGAATATTTAAATTTTATTGTTTCACTTTAACCATTATTAAAATCACTGCTCCTGAAAAAACTGCCGTTTTTTTCAAACTTTTTTTGCATTGATACATGTCCCCTGGGGCAGGGCCCGGGTCCCCAAACACTGTTTAGGACAATAACTTGCATATTAGCCTTTAAAATTAGTACTTTAGATTTCAAACGTTCGAGTCCCATAGACTTTAACAGGGTTCTAAAGTTCACACAAACTTTTGGTCTGTTCGCAGGTTCTGGTGCGAACCGAACCCAGGGGTGTTCGGCTCATCCCTACTGCCATGGTGGATGATGGTACTTGTATTTCTATGATGTGTCTGTGTGGGAGGACCCCCACATAGACACACCGTTTTTGAATTGTGATAGCGGGTCCCGGGAGAAAAACCCTGCCTACTGTCACATTGAGAGGGGAATTGGTGGGAGAGGTGGAAGGAGCTGGAACATGTTGTGTGTTTCACCCAAAATATGAGTGGAACATGTAACATATTCCAAAAATAAGATGTAAGTGCATGCAGGCTGAAAAATATGCAATGCCTTTTAATGCTTTTCTTTATATAAGGAAGAATCCGCTTTTGTTTAGGCATTCAAAAGGGTTAGCTTAGCAACACAAGTATTCTGCAATCATGCTTTATCATTTGCAAGTCTCCTCCTCACAGTGTACACAATGCAATAAAGGGGTTACCTCTTGAAAAGAGAGCTGTGCTGTAATCTACAAAATTACTGGCTTGTCTTAGCATTGATCTGCAATGAACTGCAGTTAATACCCAATACATTCTCAGGCATCATATTGGAAGATCTGATGTGTGTTTTATATCTCCTAAATTGTTCTCCAAATGCTGAGCTAAAATGATACATTGAACCATATTGCACAACACAAAAAGCATGCTTGCAGATGTTGAAAAGTGTGTGCAGTGTTTAGTATGCATTAATGTGCAGTAGCAGTCTTTTCAATGAATCCTGCAAATGGCCCCCTGCTAAGACGATTACCACAAACAATGGTAGTGTTCTCATTTTAAAGGAATAGTTCATCTTTAAACAAACACTGCCTATACAGAGAAGGGGTGCCTGATGATAAAAACAAATCGTGTAGCTTTGACCAAAGTTCAATGATACCCTTGGTAAAGGTGTAGGCAATTTATGTACAGTACCTCATGCAGCCTGGCTGATAAACTCCCATAGATGACACCCTGCCTTTTTGCTAGGATGTCGCAAAGAGATTCACAGCTGTTACTGTGCACTTCCACCATCATAGATATGAGCTCTATTATTCAAACCTCCTTACATGCTCTTTCTCTTCACTGTGATGGTGGGGGTGAAGAAAAAACAGCTGTGACTCTCTTAGCAACATCATAGCAACAAGGTAATATTGGGTTATGTCATCTCTGGGGATTTATCAGTCAGGCTTCATGACGTACGCAAATAACCTACACCAATAGTGAGGGCATTATTCAACTTTGATGAATGCTGCACATGTTGCTCTTATTTTTGTTTTGTTTTTATTTTTTTGTAAATGTGAACTATGCCTTTAAAACCATGATTGTTGGTCTGGTGGACATGTGTATGAGCCCTGGCGTTCTACTGATCCCCTGCAATATTTTGTTAGGATTTCTAGCTTTAGATGAAAAATTAAGTTACCACTCTTGCTACACCTCTGTAGTCTCCAGACTTTCTTTTGTCTTAGGAAAGCTGGATTTTATTTATTCTAGTAAAGAATTTATACAAAAAGGAAAAAAAAAAACAATTGCTGAAACTGCTTAAAAAGTGTTAGCTGGAGCTCAGTTATAATTTGTTGGCCAGGTGTATCTATATCTGCTAATGCACCCATTCTACCCTCTCAACAGGTTGACAATGCTGTCCAAGGGTAGCTCTGCCACTCCTCCATCCAGAGCAGAGCCACCCTGAGACAGGAAATGTTTTACTGGTCTGATCATTAAGTAAAAAAAGGGAAAAGAAGCTTCGGGTGCACTCACCAGCATCTGTAGTAAGGGAAGCAGGATGTGAAGCCTTCACAGCCTGTTTCCTACTGCGCATTCACGAGTCACATTGCATGTTCTGAATGATCCCACCTTCTTCTGGGACCTCTGTGTGCCCCAGAAGGCAGCGGCGGGAAGGAAGAGGGTGCAGAAATGTCATAGATCGCCATGTGGCAATCTTACCCGGGAGTGGGTACCTGTCAAAACCAGGTACCCGCCCCCCTAAAAAGTGCTTAATGTGGCAGTAGAGTGGGGAGGGTGCAAACAAGCGGAGCTTTCTCTTTTGGGTGGAGCTCCACTTTAAGCTTCATGCATCAATGTCAGCATTACCTTTAGCCCCCTGAGATTCAGAATTTAAAATTACATTGTCCATGGAACTTTTAGGCCTGATTGATGGTTGGGAAGCAGTAAAGAGCTTTTACTACTGAGATGAGAGAGCTCCAAATAGGGAAGGTCTGCTTATGTGCACCCTCCCCCTTCTGGTGTCACATTTGGTTTTGACAGGTACCAATCCCCACTTCTGGGAGGCCTGGCTGCAGTGAGATGCGTCAAGGTTCCCCGGAAGTTTGGCACTCCTTCTCCTGCAGCAGGCAATGGTGGCGGTAGCACCCGAGAGCCAATGGAAACATCAGCTAGGGTGCCAACATCACTCGATTCCAGGACAGGTAACTGTCCCAATATTAAAAGTCAGCAGCTACAATATTTGTAGCTGCTGGCTTTTAATTTTTTAAAGCTGGAGTAAATCCATTGATTTATCAGTTTCAAAAAACAGTTACATTTATGGCACGTGTCGGGAATGTAACTGTCACATTGGATTGGCTCTTAACCAAATTGTCCATCCATCCAATGGCTGGTGTCAAAGCTGATCACATGTGCAGCATCATGGCAGTTGAAGATTAAACAGAGGCCAAAATGGCAGCTTACTTGTCTGAAAATGATGGGAGGGTTTATTTCCACTTTAATAGGTGACGTTCCTTTTGCATTATGGGAACAGAATATGGTATGTTAACATAATGCATATGTCTATTAATGTGTTAACCACATGGCTACCACCGCACGCAGATATACGTCTGCACAATGGCATTGCATACCTGTATGTCCCTTTAAATTTCCCGCCCAGCGGGCGCGCACATGCCTCGTGAGTGTGCTCGTGGGTCCTGGGAACTCTATGTTCTATGTGACCAGGAACAGTGATCAGTTACATGTCACTGGTAGCTCCTCCCTCTAACAGTTAGAATCATGCCCTAGGACACACTTAACCCCTTCAGCACCACCTAGTGGTTAATCCCTTCACTGCCAGTGTCATTTTCACCGTAATCACTGCATTTTTTTTAGCACTGATCGCTGTTAAAATGACAATGGTAGCAAAAATGTGTCAAAAGTGTCCGATGCGTCGCAGTCATGATAAAAATCACAGATCACCGCCATTACTAATAAAATGGATGAATAATAAAAATTCCATAGAACTATCCCCTATTATGTAGACACTATGGGCCAGATCCACAAAGAATTACGCCAGCGTATCTACAGCTACGCCGACATAATTCCAATTTCCCGCCGGCGTATCTTTGTTTTGTATCCACAAAACAAGATACGCCGGAATTACGCTAAGAAACGGCTGGTGTAACATTATTACACCGTCGTAACTTAGTTGTAATTTTACGCTGGACGATAGGGGGGCTTCCGTCGGATTTCCGTGTCAAATATGCAAATGAGCGAGTTACGACAATCCACAAACGTACGAGCGTCCGGCGCATTCCCTTTACATCATTTGCGTAAGCGTATCTCCAGCGTAAAGCTACCCCTGCTATATGGAGGCGCAGCCAGTGTTAAGTATGGACGTCGGGCCAGCGTCGAATTTTCCGTCGTTCACGTCGTTTGCGTAACCCGTTACATACACGTCATTTTCATTGACTATTTGCAAGGTGATTTCACGCATGCGCACTGGGATACGTCAACGGCCGGCGCATGCGCAGTTAAGAAAATATGTTGTTTGCTTCGGGTCATTGATAATTTTAATAAAACACGCCCACCAGCAACCAATTTGAATTACACCCGCGAACGCCGGCCTATTTACTCTACGCCGCCGTAAGTAACAGCGCTATTTTTTTGAGGATAAGTAATACGCCGCTGTAACTTACAAGGCGTAGAGTAAATGGGTTAGGCTCACAAAGCGCAGCAGCTTTGTGGATCTGGCCCTATAACTTTTGCGCAAACCAATCAATTTACGCTTATTGCATTTTTTTTACCAAAAATATGTAGAAGAATACATATAAGCCTAAACTGAGAAAAAAATGCTTTTAAAAATAAAAAATGGGGATATTTAATATATCAAAAAGTGCAAAATATATATATTTTTTTCAAAATTGTCGCTCTATTTTTGTTTATAGCGCAAAAAAACAAAAACCACAGAGGTGATCAAATACCACCAAAGTAAAGCTCTATTTGTGGGAAAAAAGGATGTAAATTTTGTTTGGAAGCCACGTCGCAGGACAGCGCAATTGTCAGTTAAAGAGATACGGTGCCGAATTACAAAAAGTCGCCTTGTCTTTGGCCATCCAAATGGTCCCGGGCTTAAGTGGTTAACAGGAGTATGTTAAAAGAAAGACTACAAACAGGTTCATATGTTTTATGCTGGACTTTTTAAAACATTTAGAACAAAAAGCACAGTTATTCTGAGTCCACTGGATGCAGAAGCAGGACAATCAGTGGTTATGTCTGAGTGTCTTTCCATCCGCTCTCTGAACTCTTGAGAAGCAGTGTAAATCCTGGCAATGTATTAAATGAATATTTTATTTACATGCCCACCAGCTCTCGAGTGCTCCCAATGTCAATCCCCAGCAGCTGATCAAAACACCAAAGCGCCTTGGCATATCAAAGTTTAATAAAAGTCCAACTGTTGAGTGCCTCAGGAAAACGCTAACTGCTAAACGTGTGTACTCTCCTACCACTCACTTCCCCAGACTTTTACTGGATTTTATGACACACATGTATCAAAATGGGTTTAATAAAGCTTTGCAAAACCCCTGTCCCTGAGGACACGGGGACAAGGGTGTTGTAAAGATGTATTAGACCAATTTTGATACAGACAGTTAACGTATTCCTGTGGCGCTGGACAGTTGGACTTTTATTAATTGAATGTTGCATGTAAGGTGAGTCGGAGGTAACACCACCCTCAGTGATGTAAAAGTGATTAGTAAACTTGTCAGCCTTGGTGCATATTCGTTGACCCTGCAGTCAGAAAAGGGGTATAACATAGTTGAAAATGTGCAAAGAATGACTCCTTTAACGGGGATCTATAATGGATTTGTGTGAATTTTATAATGTATTTTTCCAGTTGAATACATGTCCACCTACCCCCTGACTCCCACAATACAACTGCTCAGCCAATCTTTAATGACATGTCATGTGAGAACAAGTGTATGTGTCTGTGTGTGTGGCAGAGGGTACATAATATATATAAGTTTTGACTTGACCGGGAAGTTGAAATTGACAACAGTGTTTCTGGGGATACTTGTAGAATATCAGGGCACCAGGGGAGTGTGGAATGTAGCATCATGCTTTTTGTGCCTTCCACAAAGAGAACCTGTGACCTTGCTTTCTACAGGCAATGTGAAGTTCACTTTAAGAAAATGAACAGCATTTAAACACTTTCAGTAGTATTTCTATATTATCAGATTTGTTTTGGTTCAAAGCCATTTGATTCACGATCTACAAACCTGCTTGCTGAAAATGTGAGACGTGACAAGCAAATTGCTGGAGAATGAGTCTTTGTCAGGTGTGTCCTGTGAACTGTGTCCTTTCCTGGAAGACATTATTTCTCATTAAGATCATTGGAGTGGAGAACCAGCCCCAAAAGTGACACCATCAAAGTGCAGGTGGCATCTTAATAAATCTAATCTTGCCATTCATCCCCAATCTATTCTGGGACGGATATTTAATTATGAAGGGAAGATGTACGTAGAGATTAACTGCACAATACTAAATGAGATTCAGCCTATTGCAGAAAAGGAGAAACTATTGGATCAATTTTATAAGGTTCTCATAATTTCTCTGTAGTTCGGGGGGATCAATAGCAGTGACAGTCAAGGGGAAAGAATGTCCTTGATTTAAATTGTTTTTTATTCCATGCAGTATCCAGATATTTTCTCTGAAATTAAAGACCATTTACAGGTAGAAATATGAAAACATTTCATTTAGCTTACTTTTTCATTATTTTAAATGTAATACGTTGTCTGAAATCTGCATTTATGCCCCATGTCAGCTAAAAGGCAAAGTGTATGTTACAGGGTTTTTAAAGCGGTTGTATGCCCTGACCAAAAAAAAAAGTATCACATACAGTACTCAATTTTCTCTGTCACAATTGCACTAATACGGCTACAATCATGTCAAGCTTTTAACTGGGCAAATATACAATTTGGCCACTAGATGGAGCTAAATATCATAAGAACTTTAGCAGCCAATTGGACTAAGCTGAAAAGAAAGTTGTACCATATGTTGCCAGCTTTAGATCAGGATAAGATGAATGAGAAAGCATTACTAAGTTCCTCCCCACCCCAAGTTGTATCTGACTTGCATTGTTCAGTATAAAGTTCTTCTTTAGTATCAGGTTTTTCTTGACAGCTCAAAGGAAGCTACATGTGAGCTGTACAATGAGCAGATTAAAGGAGTTGTCTCTGTGTGCAGGGTAAGGAGGGGTCAGCTGGTGTGATGATCATAGTTCCTTAGGTCTAAACAGGGGAACATTATTGTGAAGATCTTTTACACTTACCGTATCTATCAGCGTATAACACGCACAGGCGTATAATATGCACCCTAACTGTGAGGCCCCATACACACGATCGGACATATCCGATGAAAACGGTCCGCGGACCATTTCCATCGGATATGTCCGATCGGGAGTTTGATCCGATGGCGTGTACACACCATCGGATCAAATTCCCCGCCGCCGGACGGCGGAAGTGCGGCGGCGGTGGGGGACGACATGTCTGCTGGTAAGTGTACTAACCAGCAGACATGTCGGGCGGACAGATTCCACCGGATAGATTTCAAAGCTTGCTTTGAAATCTGTCGGGTGGAGAAATCTGTCCGCTAGCCCATACACACGAGCGGAGATGTCTGCTGAAACGGTCCATCGGACCGTTTTCAGCGGACATATCCCCTCGTGTGTACGAGGCCTAAGGCCCCATACACACGATCGGACATATCCGATGAAAACGGTCCGCGGACCATTTCCATCGGATATGTCCGATCGGGAGTTTGATCCGATGGCGCGTACACACCATCGGATCAAATTCCCCGCCGCCGGACGGCGCGGTGACGTGGCGGTGACGCGGCGGTGACGTTGACGCCGCCGCGTCACCGCCACGTCACCGCACCAGGAAGTAAAACACTTCCGCGCATGCGCCGAATCCATTCGGCAGCGGCGCGGCGGTGGTGGGGGCCGACATGTCTGCTGGTAAGTGTACTAACCAGCAGACATGTCGGGCGGACAGATTCCCACCGGATAGATTTCAAAGCTTGCTTTGAAATCTGTCGGGTGGAGAAATCTGTCCGCTAGCCCATACACACGAGCGGAGATGTCTGCTGAAACGGTCCATCGGACCGTTTTCAGCGGACATATCCCCTCGTGTGTACGCGGCCTAAGAGGGAAGTTTCAGGAAAAAAAACTTTCCACAGCCCCCTGCATATAACACGCAGGGACAGTTTACCTTCTATTTTCAGGGTAAAAAACTGAGTGTTATACGCCAATAAATACAGTAGTTATTTTAATTGCACCATATTTTAAAACAATATGCTGGTTAAAGAAGTGTGATCCAATATGAGCAAATATGGATTGTAATTTGCTCATTGTCACTATTCACAGGCATTTCTGCATTATTATACAGTTTTTCTTAATGCAAGTTTGTCAGGCTACTCAGACTGGCTAAGAAATAGTCCCAGATAGCAAGCAATGAGCTGCAAGTTTTAAAATAACTTGCTAAGCTATTAGTAGACCTGCCAGGCTTCACAAGTTTGTTGCACAATTCCAGCAAGTCCACATTGCATGACTCCAGATCAACATTCTTTGCATACATTCTGCAAATCTTCTGCAAGTTCAGGTTCAGCCATTGTGTGCAATAGTCATCCCAACCACAGGGAACACTTATGTTGAATGTTCATGCTGTAGACTTGCAAAGCTCCTGCTGTAGACTCACCACTGCAACTTTTGCTCTTGCTCTTGCAAATTTGCTACAGATTGGAAAAGTGTCAACTAGAACTTGTGCTTCAAGTGCTCTGCAAGTGTACGACTTGCCAGTGAAAATTCAACAATTCTGCAAATTTGTGGCAAGTTATCCTTGTTATCTAGGGTACCATGTCTTAGGCTACAATAATTTCTGTGTGTTTTATGTGCAGTATGGGTGTAGTGCATAAAAAAAGTTTTGTATGTTGCATTATTGGTGTTCTTTCATCAAAACATGCATTTTAGAGCTCAGTGATAGTGCACCTAAAATGCATGTAAAACACCTAAAATGTAAAGCATTAAAAATGCAGCACTCAGAAGTGAACTAGACATCAATCATCCATCTTAGCTGTTCTTTGGCAAGGTAACTATCTGCATTTGTCTGACATACAAATATGCACTTGAGAGTGAACCAATGTAATCTCCCTAGAATGTACATCTAAGGTTACTGTCAGGTAAACTTGGCAGTAGTGAGCCAGAAAGTGTACTTACTGAAAATACACTATATAGTTTCTCATATAAAATTACATTGCAAAACAAACCTGGACCTAATATAAATGTTATAGTATGTGGTTTTAATTCCATGTATTTCTACATCAGTTTCAGAGACCCCATGATCAGTACCCACCTTTGAAGTTTGGTACAGTACCCAATGGGAGCACAGAGAAGAACATTCGGAGTAACTACCCAGACATGCACGCCTACATGATTAAGTACAACCAACGACATGTAGAAGATGCTCTACAGAACTTGAAAACAGGGTATGTTTTAAACTGTGTTGAAACTTTCTACATCTACAGGCAATTAACATGCTGCTTAGCTATTAAGTATGCAGTATCATTACGTACGTTATACTCCTTTAATGACATCTCCTTAAATCTGGTGTTCTTCTACCTCCAAGACAGGCAGCATCTAACCAAAACGAAAGTTGTTTCTAAAATGGGCACTGCATCATTAGAAAAAGACAAATTTCATTTAAATTAGATTTTTACTTGTGGTCTTAGACTTGTATGGGGAAAATAAAAACACTGTTTTACAACACGAGACAATGGCCTGTGTGGACTGCTCAGTTCTTGAAGCCTATATCTAAAGACAAAACCTTTTTTTTTCCTTTAACGTTTTGGATTGCACATAGACATGGTAAAATGCTTTCCTCCTCTACATTTGTCAGCACAGAAAGTGATAGGAAATCAAATGTGTTATGGTAGTTTCTGGCATAGAGGAGGAATGTTCTATGGGTACACGTGTTCCAAGAGGGAAGGGATCTACCTTCATTTTGGAGAGATTTTTTTTTATTATTTTCTTCGTACACGGTTGGGTATTCTTTGCAAAGTAAAATTTCACGACAATCCACAGGACCCAACCCCCATGTCCCCAGAGCAGAACTGGTTCTAACTATTCAGTACATTCCATACATAAAAGGTTTGGCTTTATACATACTTGCTGTCGCTGGGTGGAAAAATTCCTCCGATGGAGGAAGAAGAGAAATACCCCCTTGGTGGAAAGTGTACTCACATGTTACTTGTATTAAAAAAGCCAGCTTTCAACAAACAAGAAGAGACAATACTGGGCAGGACTGGAAATTCATAGTGTAGTGATGGTATATACCCCTTATACAAATATACAGTGCCATAAAAAAATGATTCATACCCCTTGAAATTTTTCCATATTGTCATGTTATAGCCAAAAAACTAACTGTATTTTTTGGGGATTGTATATCATAGACCAACACATAATTCTGAAGTGGAAGGAAAATTATAAATGGTTTTCAAAATCTTTTACAAATAAATATGTGAAAAGTGTGGCGTGCATTTGTGTTCAGCCCCCTTTACTCTGATAACCCTAACTAAAATCTAGTGAAACCAATTGTCTTTAGAAGTCACCTAATTACTAAATAGAGTCCATCTGTGTGTAATTTAATCTCAGTATAAATATAGCTGTTCTGTGAAGCCCTCAGAGGTTTGTTATAGAAGCTTAGTGAACAAAGAGCATAACGGAGGCCAAGGAACACACCAAACGGGTCAGGGATAATGTTGTGGAGAAGTTTAAAGCAGGGTTAGGTTATAAAAAAAAATCCCAAGTTTTGAACATCTCACAGAGTGCTATTCAATTCATCACCCAAAAATGGAAAGAGTGTGGCACAACTGAAAACCTACCAAGACATGACCGTCCACCTAAAATGACAGGCCGGGCAAGGAGAGCATTAATCAGAGACACAGCCAAGAGGCCCATGGTAACTCTTGAGGAGCTGCAGAGAGCTACAGCTCAGGTGGGAGTCTCTGCCCACAGGGCAACTATTAGTCATGCACTCCACTAATCTGGCCTTTATGGAAGAGTGGCAAGAAGAAAGCCATTGTTGAAAGAAAGCCATAAGAAGTCCCGTTTGCAAGGAATCACGTGGGGGTACACAGCAAACATGTGGAAGACGGTGCTCTGGTCAGATGAGACCAAAATTTTACTTTTTGGCCTACAAGCAAAATGCTACGTGTGGTGGAAAACTAACACTGCACATCATTCTGTACACACTTTCACCACTGTTAAACGTGGTGGTGGCAGCATCATGTTGTGGAGATGCTTTTCTTCAGCAGGGACAGGGAAGCTGGTCAGAGTTGATGCATGGAGCCAAATACAGGGCAATCTTAGAAGAAAACCTGTTAGAGTCTGCCAAAGACTTGAGATTAGGGCGGAGGTTCACCTTCCAGCAGGACAACGACCCTAAACATACAGCCAGAGCTATGATGGAATGGTTTTGATCAAAGCAAATACATGTGTTTGATTGGCCCAGTCAAAGTCCAGATCTAAATCCAATTGAGAATATGTGGCAGGACTTAAAAATTGCTGTTTACAGACACTCTCCATCCAATGTGACAGAGCTTGAGCTATTTTGTAAAGAAAAACAGGCAAAAATGTCACTCTCTAGACATGCAAAGCTGGTAGAGACATCCCAAAAAGACTTGCAGCTGTAATTGCAGTGAAAGATGGTTCTACAAAAGTATTAATTCAGGGGGCTGAATACAAATGCACATCATTTTCACATATTTATGTGTAAAAAAATTGGAAAACCATTTATCATTTTCCTTTCACTTCACAATTATGTGCCATTTTTTGTTGGTCTATCACATCAAATACCAATAAAATAATCTTACGTTTCTGGTTGTAACATGACAAAATGTCGAAAAGTTCAAGAAATATGAATACTTTTTCAAGGCACTGTAGGAGTATAATTTATGCTAAAAGAGAGCTTTGGAAATCCTATGACCTCTGAGCATTTTTACCCGATCCTGCACCCTCTGTAAAAGTCAGAATACAAATAGTTTTGCAGTTGTGCATGCATATACTATTATTCAGAGTGTTTGCATTAACAAAACAAAAAAATACTACACTGACTGTACTATATATTCTTTATTATTGGACAATCAGCAGCCGTCAATGCACTGCGATCTCGCAGTGCATAATCGGGTGCTCCATGTGGGTGAATGTCCCGCAAACACTCCATGTCCGGGACGGAAACCCAATTGAAATGGATCAAGTAGCTTGTGGGTATCTAGATGCTGTTGCAGCTGCTGTACCACTACTTTTTTCATTATCTGTGAGAGTACATTTAGGCCTGTTATGGGACAAAGGTGGAGTGGGTCTTTGGGGTCTAGGGTGGGTTTCTTCAGGTTTGTGGGATGGATTACGCCCTCTTTCAACAGGGGGGTCACTATGCCTTCCTTAAAAGACTGGTTTATAAGCTGCGTGATAGAAGGAGCCAGGATGTCGGGGCATTCCTTCAGCAGTTTAGTGGGGATGATATCATTTGGCGCTGTGCCGTTACGCAAAGTACCAATGATATTTTTTGCGGCATCGACAGAGATGGGTTCCAGGGTGAACTTACTTGATTGTGGTGACTTACTGTCGATATTGTGTGAAAAATTGGGAGGGGGGCTGATTGGGGTATTGTTTTGCTTAATGCTTTCCCGGATTCCCTTAATTTTGTTAATGAAGTAATCCGATAATTCATTGCAAAATTCTTGGGTGTCCGAAGTGGGGACTTCAAGACAGCCTGGGTTCATGGTCTGAGTGACCAGCTTGAAGAGTTTGCGGGGGCGGTTTAGGGTGCTGTTGATAGCCTTGGAGAAATAATTTTTCTTGGCTTTGAATATTTCTTTGTGGTATATATTATTGTATAACATCATTGTATAACAGGCACAAAACAATGGAAACTAAAACAGCCATACAGGTAAATGAATTTCAGTAAACAGTGACCAAGTACAGTAAGTGACATTCCAAACTCTTATCAAAGCTGGACTTCAGGCATATATAAAAATACTATTTAATCCAGTTATGCATTATTAATATAGAGTTGATCAAATGTAATATACATGCTAATAATATAAGTACCTGAATCTGTCTTAATATCAGTCTCTTGTAATATGCTGTATGGCAGAACCCAGAATAGGAGAGGGAGGGCCAGTACTATTAATCTGACCCTACTGTTTGCACGTATACTTAAATGAAACTTTATTCAGTGTATTGTACACCTTTTCTTGACAAAAATGTGCTGATGGTGTGTTAACCTGTTTTTATGATTAATACAGACCTTCTTAAGGAATCTACTTGGAAGCACCTTTTTATTGAATGGGTGCTTCTGTTAACAGCAAACTGGTTCGATTTGGGGCCTTTTTAACAATGTACTGAAAAATAAAAAGCTGATGGAATAAGGGAGAGGTGACCCCATCTTTGGGTTGCTGCTGCTCCTTAAAGCCGTTCTTCAATATTAAAAAAAGTTACATTTTGTACTTTTGGCTGCTAAAAAAAGTACACTTATCTATCCAATGATCCAGCCCTGTCCTCACCTGGTCTGTTTTCTTGATCGTACATCACGGGACACAGAGCGCATAGTCATTACATATGGGTTATATGGGTACCTTCAGGTGTGGACACTGGTGTAATCAACTTCACAGGAAGTTCCTCCCTATATAACCCCCTCCCACTGAGATTGCTCTATTTTTTTCGCCAGTGTCTTAGGTGTTGGTCACGTCTAGCTGTCCCTCGGAGGTCTCGGGACCCAGGATAGCTAGCCGGATCCGTCCGAAGTTCTTCAGAGCCAAGATGTACGGTACCCGGGCCCTGCTGGAGTGGGGTTTTGCCTATAATGCCTCTCCTTGGAGGGCTGGATTCTGGGCTCCAGTGCCTTAGTCTCTTCCAAGAACTAAACGCTACTGATGCCAGGATGCTATATAGGTCCAGGGGTGTGGGTTCCTTAACACAGGACCCCGGTCCCTGAAGGTCCAAGACAATACCCACGGAGATGGGGGAAGGTTGGGCCTCTTGCATTTTGCAATATCCTGTGGCGTGGAGCAGGTAAGAGGGAACCTGCGGGACTTGGTTCGACAGTAGGTATCCCCCTGGGGGTTCTGGGTTGGCTAACAGTATGCTGGTGCATCAGCCACTATCTCCACTATGTCTGTTGAGGCAGGATGGGATTCTAATGTTTACCCAGATAATATGTAGATATATGTATACTTGTGTAAGTTATATATTTGCTACTCACCCCAGGTCTGCCTGTTAACACTGATACTGCAACCCCACATGTTTTAAAGAGGAAATTGCTGGTAAAAAACTCCTGTTTCTTAGGAAGCCCAAGGGGACAGCTTCCTCGCTGTGTGTGCACTACAATAAGATTAGTGCTTACCTGGTGTCTGTTGGTGCTGCATAACGCTGGTCCATGTTGTTCCTCTGCTCTGCTTCCTCCATGTGGTTTCAGCGTGGGGCGCGCGATCGTGCGCGCGATCGTGCGCGCGTGTGTGCGCGCGCGCGCGTGCACGCCGCCTTTTATAGCGTCGGCGTGCGTCGGGGGGGCGGGCCAGCAGCGTCAGGGTCTGTATAAAGGGAAAACTTCTCTCGGGCTGGTCTTTCCTCCTGAAGGCAGAGGAAGAAAGGATACAGAGCGTGCAGCTGGGTCTTTGGCCACACAGGGACACCTAGTGGCGGTTTTGTGGATCTTCAGGTCTAGGACTTAGGTCCACTATTGACCAGAAAAAAAAAAAAAAAAAAAAGTTTTTTTGCTTAAAGGGACTCAGCCTTAGATCCAGCAGTATCTGAGTCTACCTTGGACTCCGGCTAACGGGCATTGGTGTGTCACCTCCCAGGCGGGTAAAAAAAAAAAAAAAAAAAAGAAATTTTTTTGGAAAAAAAAAAAAAAAAAAAAAAAGAAAAATAAGTTCTTTTTCATTTTTCCTCATACCTGCCCTCATATTGGTTACTCCTAGCTGCAACAGTCAGGTGTTGGCTATAGGGGTGACCCAAGGTTGTACAATGGCTCCAAAGGGATCTGGACCAGCCAAGGCTGCTAAAGGTGCCAAAAAGCAAAAAGGGTCTCCATCGGGGTCAGAGGATTTGGGCCAGGCTTCTACAGCCCCACCCTCGCCAGTCAGGACACCGAGTGGCATAGTACAGGAGCCATTGGGGGTGCTGGGGGCAGAGGCGGCCCCCGATCCACCCATTCCCGTTTACGTGACGGAAGAAATGCTAGCAGCCACCATGTGTGGGCTAGAGAAGAGGTTAACTGCGTTGTTTTCCCGTCCTTGCCCAAGTAGCAAGCGGGCTAGATCCCCCTCACCCAGTGTGGGGTTTTCAGATGCGGAGGTCTCCTCTTCAGAGGAACGGGACCCACAAGGGGATCAGGCAGACCCAAGTCCCGACGGTTCAGACAGGGAAAATTCCACTATAGATGAATATTTTTCGGCCTCTCAAGCGGAGGGCCTGTGATCCAGTCTTTGACAGATATGGTTCGCACTGCCTTTAAACTTCCAGTGCCAGAACTAGTAGCCCCGGAGGTATCCTCATTGGGTTCTTTAAAGGCTCCATTAACTTGTGCATCTTTTCCAATGCACCCCCTTCTGCGGAACGTGATTTACCAGGATTGGGCTCGACCTGATAGAATCTTTGTCCCTCCTAAAAGATTCTCTATTCTCTACCCTATGGAAGAGGAATATGTGAAGAAATGGGCTCTCCCTACAGTGGATGCAGCCATTTCCTGCGTGAATAAATCCCTGACTTGTCCGGTTGAAAATGTCCATATGTTCAAGGATCCGGTCGACAAGAAATTCGAGACCCTACTGAAAGCAGCTTTCACCTCAGTAGGTGCCATGGTTCAGCCAGCAGTAGCAGCCATTGGTGTTTGTCAGGCCTTGAAGGATCAGGCAAAACATATATTAAAGGACATGCCGGCTCAGCATACTCATGAATTAGCAGAATTCCCTAGGGCTCTCTGCTTTGCAATAGATGCTATTAAGGACTCCATCCAACAGGCATCTCGTTCATCTCTACTGATGGTTCACATGCGTCGTCTTTTGTGGCTAAAGAACTGGTCAGCAGAGGCACCCTGCAAAAAGCTTTTAGCAGGGTTTCCCTTTCATGGGGGAAGACTATTCGGGGAAGACCTAGATAAATATATCCACACCATATCAAGTGGAAAAAGTACTTCCTTACCGGTCAAGAAAAGACCGCGTGGGCCCACGTTTAAACGACAGGCCATTGTAGGCTCGGCCCCTTCGACTTCTCGTCAGTATCGACGGCCTCCCGGGCGTTCAGCAGTTAATAGTCGCCCACAGGGACAAGCCGCGGCAAACAAGAGGCCCTGGTCTCGCAAGCCGGCTAAACCAGTCATCAAGTCAGATTCATGAAGGGGCGCCCCCACTCTCTTGGGTGGGGGGGGAGGCTTCAGTTTTTCTCCGAAGTCTGGAAGGCCAGAATTCCCGACGCTTGGGTTCGGTCCGTAGTAGCCTCAGGCTACAAACTAGAGTTTCGAGAAATCCCCCCTCCTCATTTTCAGGGGTCAAGTCTTCCAAGCGACCCGTTAAAGAGGGCCTCTCTCGTAAAGGCGTTGGATCGCCTCTTGCTCCAAGGAGTAATTGTAGAAGTACCAACCCAAGAAAAGGGTCTGGGATTCTACTCCAACCTTTTTGTTATACCAAAACCCAATGGCGACGTCAGGCCTATATTAGACCTCAAACGCCTAAATCGCTTTCTAAGGATTCAGACCTTTCGTATGGACTCCATACGTTCAGTGACAGCCAGCCTGCATCAGGGCGACTTCCTAGCATCTATAGACATAAAGGATGCATATCTGCATGTGCCGATTTACCCAGCACATCACAAGTTTCTTCGTTTTACGATAAACCAAAGTCATTACCAGTTCGTAGCCCTCCCTTTCGGGTTGGCAACAGCTCCACGGGTATTCACAAAGGTGTTAGCCCCGGTGCTAGCCGTCCTAAGGACAGAAGGCATCTTGGTCCTAGCATACCTGGACGATCTCCTGGTTATCGACAGTTCAGCTTCCAACCTCAATCATGCAGTAGTCCGCACAGTGCGGTATCTAGAAGAGTTCGGGTGGATTGTGAACCAAGAAAAATCAAGGTTACAACCCACAAGACAGTTGGAATATCTAGGCTTTCGGTTAGATACAGAATGCCAGTGGGTATTTTTACCTCAAAAGAAGATCAGGTCGTTGATTCAAACGATTCAAATAGTCTTAGGCAAAAAGAAGCCGACTATTCGCCTATGCATGCGACTGCTGGGGAAGATGGTGGCCGCCTTCGAAGCAGCGCCCTATGCCCAGATCCATACCAGAATTCTGCAAGCAGCTATTCTCTCTGCTTGGAACAAGTCCATACAGGCATTAGACCGTCCATTAGTTCTTTCTCCAGGAGTCAGGCACAGCCTGTACTGGTGGCTGATCCCTCAAAAATTATCAAAAGGGAAAACCTTTTGCCCCATCTCGTGGAAAATAGTAACCACAGATGCCAGCCTAACAGGTTGGGGGGCAATCTTAGGAAAACGGACCCAGCAGGGACAGTGGTCAGAGGCAGAAAGTCTGCTTCCCATCAATGTCCTAGAGATCAGAGCTGCTCGGTTGGCCCTGGTCGCCTGGACTCTTCCCCTGCAGGGTCTGCCAGTAAGGATACAGTCCGACAATGCCACGGCGGTGGCATACATAAACCACCAGGGGGGCACAAGGAGCCTGGCGGCTCAAAGGTAAGTAAACCTAATTTTTTCATGGGCCGAAGCCCATGTACCCTGCATCTCAGCAGTGTTCATCCCAGGGATAGACAATTCTCAAGCAGATTTTTTGAGTCGTCAACAGTTACTCCCGGGAGAGTGGTCTCTTCACCCCCAGGTATTCCAAGAGATTTGCCAAAGATTCGGAGTTCCCGATGTGGACATCATGGCAACAAGATTCAACAAGAAATTGGACAAATTCGTATCCCGAGCCAGGGACCCCTCGGCCTACGGGACCGATGCGTTGGTTTGTCCCTGGCACCAGTTTTCTCTCCTGTATGCGTTCCCTCCACTACAGATGATTCCCCGCCTTCTACGAAGGATCAGGGTGGAGCGCAGGCCGGTGATCCTGGTGGCCCCAGCCTGGCCCAGAAGGGCTTGGTACGCACTCATCGTGAGGATGTCAGTAAGGGCACCGTGGCCACTCCCCCTGCGCCCAGATCTGCTGTCTCAGGGCCCGATCTACCACCCTGCTTCACAGCAGCTAAATTTGATGGCTTGGCGGCTGAATCTCTAATTCTTAAGGGCAGAGGCCTCTCTGCCCAAGTCATATCTACGTTAATTCAAGCTAGAAAGCCAGTCTCTAGAAATATCTATTACAGAGTCTGGAGAACCTATGTGGAGTGGTGCGAGTCTCAAGGAGGGCATCCTCGCAAGTTTTTTATTGACAGGATCTTGCGATTCCTCCAGGTTGGCGTTGACAAGGGGTTAGCTCTTAGTACTCTAAAGGGGCAGGTGTCTGCCTTATCGATATGGTTTCAAAGGTCTTTGGCCACACATTCGCTTGTGAAAACCTTTTTGCAGGGGGTCTTGCATGTAAATCCCCCTATTAGAGCTCCCCTCTGCCCCTGGAATTTAAATCTGGTCTTGTCAGCTTTACAAAAGCAGCCGTTTGAACCTCTGACAGAAATCCCTCTTGTGCTGCTAACCCGAAAGTTGGTTTTCTTGGTGGCTATGGCTTCGGCCAGAAGGGTCTCCGAGCTGGCAGCCTTGTCTTGCAGGGAACCGTACCTGATTCTGCATAAGGACAGAGTGGTTCTGCGGCCTCAGCCTTCTTTCCTTCCTAAGGTCATATCCAGTTTTCACTTGAATCAGGACCTAGTCCTACCATCCTTCTTTCCTACTCCCCAGTCCAGAGAGGAAAGACTGCTTCATACTTTGGACGTGGTCCGAGCCATGAGGGTCTATCTCAAGGCTACAGAAAAGATTCGGAAAACAGATGTGCTTTTCGTTCTCCCGGATGGCCCCAAGAAGGGTCAGCCGGCTGCCAAGTCTTCCTTGGCTAGGTGGATTAAGCAGCTGATTTTTCAGGCCTATGGTCTGAAGCGCGTTCCACCGCCCTTATCAGTTAAGGCCCATTCTACGAGGGCCATGAGTGCCTCTTGGGCGGCACACCATCAGATCTCTATGGCACAGGTTTGCAAGGCGGCAACCTGGTCTTCCGTACATACGTTTACTAAATTTTATAAGTTGGACGTCACAAAGGCTGCGGACGCAGCATTTGGGCAGGCGGTCCTACGGGCAGCAGTATAGAATCCTCTGGCCCGGTTCACGCCCCTTTTTTTCTGTTGGTGGAGCTATTTTACCTCCTGATATATTTTCTGTTTGGCTATTTTTGGCCTTACGGTCTCCCTCCCTTCATGGAGCATTGCTTTGGGACATCCCATATGTAATGACTATGCGCTCTGTGTCCCGTGATGTACGATCAAGAAAAAGGGATTTTTAATAACAGCTTACCTGTAAAATCCTTTTCTTGGAGTACATCACGGGACACAGAGCTCCCACCCCTCTTTTTGGGGAACATTGTGTAACCTCAGAGAAATTGCTTGCTACAAAACTAGAGCACTCTCAGTGGGAGGGGGTTATATAGGGAGGAACTTCCTGTGAAGTTGATTACACCAGTGTCCACACCTGAAGGTACCCATATAACCCATATGTAATGACTATGCGCTCTGTGTCCCGTGATGTACTCCAAGAAAAGGATTTTACAGGTAAGCTGTTATTAAAAATCCCTTTTTTGATGGTCATCGTGCCCTCGGTGCCAGAATGTTTACTAAGGGAAGCTGCCTGTGACTCCTTACCAGGGTCGCCATCAGGGGGGTACAGGCATTACACCTGTAAGGGGCCCGGGGGCCCCCAGGGCCCCAGATGGCAACCCCCTTTTTTTTAATTCATTTTTTATAAAAATATATATTTTTTAATATATTTTTTTATTTTTTTTATTAAAGAGACAATTTGTTTTCTTTTATTATTTTTTAGGGGTCCGGAGGTCCCCAGGGGCCCAGAGGCCTCCAGGGCCCCAGATGGCAACCCCCTCTTTTTTTATTTATTTTTTATAAAAAAATATATATTTTTTTATATTTTTATTTTATTTTTTATTAAAGGGCCAATTTTTTTCTTTTATTATTTTTTAGGGGTCCGGAGGTCCAGAGGGGCCCGGAGGCCCCCAGGGCCCCAGATGGCAACCCCCTCTTTTTTTTACTTATTTTTTATTAAAAAAATACATTTTTTTATATATTTTTTCTTTTATTTTTTATTAAAGGGACAATTTTTTTTCTTTTTTTTTGTAGAGGTTCAGAGGTCCCCAAGGGCCGGGAGGCCCCCAGGGCCCCAGATTACAACCCCCTCTTTTTTTATTTATTTTTTATAAAAATATATATTTTTTTAATATATTTGTATTTTATTTTTTATTAAAGGGCCATTTTTTTTTTATTTTTTTTTTGTAGAGGTCCGGAGGTCCCCAAGGGCCCGGAGGCCCCCAGGGCCCCAGGTGGCAACTTCCTCTTTTTAAATTTATTTTTGATTAAAAAAAAATGTTTTAATATATTTTAATTTTATTTTTTAAAGGGCCAGAGGTTCCAGGGCCCCAGATATTAACCACCCTTTTAAAATATATATATATATACATTTTTTTCTCTCTTTTTAATTTTTATTAAAGGGCCCAGAGGTCCCCAGGGCCGCAGATGGCTACCCCCTTTTTTAAATATATATTTTTCTTTATTTCTTCTTTATTTGTAAAGGCCCCCCACTTCTCAATACGTAGCAGACCCCCCCCCCCGCTTCTCAATTTCAGCCCCCCTCCAGGGGGCCCATGCCTGAAGCTGTGTAAGGGGCCCCATCATTCCTGATGGCGGCCCTGCTCCTTACAGCTTCACATCAAGCTTCCCACTGTGCATGGGCGAGTCATGCTGTGCTTTGTGAATGGACCAGCAGCAGTCTGTGACAAGTCCCAGAGGGTCGCGGGCAGAGAGAGAAGGGGGAGAGAACTTACAGCTTTAAAGTTTGTAGAGATGGACTTTAAGGAGATATAAACTCTGAATGACATTTAGTTTGCTATAGCATTGTCAATAATAAAGAACTGTAATTTTTTACTTTTTTTAATTCTTTGTCTACATGCACTACACTGATGGCTGCATGACATTTCTCAGGGCAGGTTTATTGATGGTGACAACACTGGACTATGTCTTTCTCATATGGGTTGAAATGGTCACTTGTAGTTTCTATCGGAAGCCTGTGTGACAGGGTGACAATACAAGAGCAAACGTGGGGTGGGAATAGGCATTGCCACCATATAACAGCAAGTGCCAGAACAAGGTCCTTATAATCATGCTAAATCGTATACGGATTGGTGATTCGGTTTACATATACTTTAAAATTAACTTGTACTTTGCCCGTCTAGTATGCATCCTTATTTATACTTTTTAGGAATCTTGCTTGTTAAATACGAGTTGATCTTGAGTTTCTTGTGAACTTTGGTTTGGAGTAGTGATAAATCATTTGTTTTAAAAAATTATGAAGTCTATCATCATATAATGGATGTTTTAGTAAGAAATAGCTGAAATCAAAATCAAGTGTTTGTACCTTGAAAAAATAAAATATTTCTGTCTTATTTATTTATCTATTTATCATATATGTGTATGTATGTTTCTTAAAGGAAACTGGATGCATTTATTTATGATGCGGCAGTGCTGAACTACATGGCTCGAAAAGATGAAGGATGTAAACTGGTGACCATTGGCAGTGGAAAAGTCTTTGCCACTACAGGTTATGGCATTGCTCTGCAGAAAGGTTCCAAGTGGAAACGCCCTATTGATCTTGCATTGCTGCAATTTCTAGGAGACGGTAAGTACTTTCATCTTCCAGGTAATGGGGAATAGAAAATACACCATCCTGAATCCCTAATTGCAAAACTTTATACCTGATTATATAATCAAGAAGTTTAGGCTTTCATGAGGCTAGACAGGTATGCCTATTCCTAAGCCAATAGATACTTGATCTTTGCAGACACTTATGAAGAGGTGTCAATATGTATGTTATATTGGAAGTTTGTTTATTTTATTTTTCCAAAACTAGCTTACTTAACGTTGACCTAGCATATGATATTTTAAAATATTACTTTAAAAATATTATTTTTTAAATATTATTATTACCGGTAAATATACTTGTTTCTTTGTTAGCATATAATAAAAAATGGTTTATTAAGATAGCATACCAAATACAAGCATTTTGGGCATATTAGTCAAATGGTTATTGTCAAGTTAACTGATGCTTACTGATCTACCCACCAATGACCTCATGCCATGAAAGGTTTAAATAACAAAGACAATCAGAGAAAAAAAAGAAGATATGAGATGTATGGCATAATGGGTATGTATGCTTAAACAACAATCAATTATTCCACTATAATATGAAGACAATCCTTGTACAAGGATCTGTTTAAAAAAGAAGTATCACTTTTTTATTTTAAAGAATTCAGGTCCTTCTGAGTAAAAAGTGCATGTAGTACTTTGTCCCATCTTCCTAGGTTCCCTGTAACACTAAGCTATTAGACAGGACACTTCCCTTTGACACATGGTGCTTGTCTTGAACAGTTATTTTTTTTATAACATTTTATTGATGTCTTTCAGCAAAGAGTTACATACATCGTCTTAATGAAAAAAGTACAAATTTGATTAAGAAAATGTGTTCTTAACAGACATAGACAATCGCTTTTTCGAACTTTCTAAAGCGAGTAATAAAAAAAGAGAATATGAGGAGGGAAGTGAAAAATAAAAATAGCAAAGGAGAGGCGTTAGTAAAAAAAAAAGGAGGCGAAAGTAGAAGAGGGGAGCTTAGAAACTTTAAATAGATATCAATACTGAAGCTATGCTAGAAAGCAATTAGACCTGATGATGGCTTCCATATAAAATGTGACCCTTGTCAGTGAGCATGGAGATGAGTTCAGATTGATCTTTTCAGAAGACTTCAGGCATTGGTCGATAAAAGATGACAATCTTTTGTCCAATTTTATATTGGGCTGGTAAGGATAAGTTAAGGCATCCAACTTTTCTCTGTAGAGTAGAGCTTTAAGGCTCCTTATGGCTTTGGGTAGAGATAGGGGGCTAGGAGATATCCAGTGATTAAGGATGTTCCTGTGGGCGAAGAGAAACGTGAGTAGTATCCATTGGAGATCACCTTGAGGTAGCCCTTTGGTGGCCAAAATAATAACAACATAGGCTCCTTGTCGGGTAGGAATTTCCTTACCCTTTGTATAAACTGTAGGATTGAAGACCAATAAGTGTTGATCTGTGGGCAAGACCACAGGTGATGCAGTAGAGACAGTTTATGAACAAGGGCAGGCTAGACTCATGTTAGACGAGCAGTTCCTTGAGAAAGGGTAATAGCCCCTATGTATTATTTTTAACTGGGCTTCCCTCCAGGATACACTTGGAGTGAGGAGTCTAGTCATCTTATAACCCATCAAGATGTTGTCAATATCTGCATGGTCTGGTAGATCCTTCAACCAGGGGGACATGGAGGTATCATGCAAAGACTTCGAGAGTTTCCCGCTTAGGGAATGATATATGTCCGAGATGGAGTGACGATTTTCCGATATTAGCTTACCCATAAAAGAAGATTGAAATCTTATAGTTTTCTTCGGACAAGTTTTGCTGATAAAGTCCATGTATTGCATAATATGTATGAAGTGGTATGGTGGCAACTTAAATTCTTCTGCAATCTGTGAAAAAGATTTGACAGCGTTGTTTGCTACATGATAGAGAAAGCAGGCCTTCGTCAACCATTTGTCCCTCCATTTAGTGAAAGGTTCGTATTGTAGCCCAAGTGGGAACATGGGGTTTCCCCAAATTGGAAGAAATTTGGATACACATAGAGATAGGCCCAATTTTTTCCTCACCTCTATCCAAGCTATTATTGTATCTCTGAAAAGCAGATTTTGTTTGATATGCTTGGGAGTCTTCTGCAGTAATCTGCGCAGGAGAGTGGTTAAATTGAATGGGGGGACCATATCTGATTCCAACCTGTAGTGGGAGTATCTAGAAGGTTGCAAGATCCAATCCATTCCTATTCTCAGTAAACAAGATAAATTATACACTCTAATATTTGGGAGGTTGGCACCGCCCCTGCTTTTCGGCTATTCTTGGTTTGCCCTTCTTCCACAAGAAGTTCATAATTGCCTTATTTAGAATATGTATGGGTTTGTAGGGGATATAGGAGATATAATAAGCGGGTAAAACGAACCATTTTGAATAGCGCACATCTTCCAAAGAGCGATAGTGGTAGGTTGGTCCAAACCTCCAACTCACCCACAGTTTTTGAAATCAGAGGAGGATAGTTGAGACGGTAAAGAGACGATGGTTCCTTACCAATTTTTATACCCAATTAGGTAATGTGTTTCTCATTGACTCGGAAGGGAACAGGCAGCAGCCAGGACTGTGAAGGCTTAGTGATAAGCGGGAGGATTTGGCACTTAGTAAAGTTTATTTTCACGCCAGAGCATTTGCGAAAGGAGTCAAATATAGTTTGGATGGCAGGGATATCCGTTTGAGGAGAGGTAGCAAAAATCAGTATGTCATCCGCGAAAAGAGTGACTCTCATGTCTTCTTGCCCAAATGGAATGCCATGAATGTGATATGAGATGACGTGAAAGGGGTTTGATGGCGAAGTTGAAAAGCAGAGGGGAGAGGGGGCAACCCTGTTGTGCCCTTGTATAAACATATGGGGTTTGACTGTACACCTATGACTGTTGCCGACAGGACAGAGTAGAGTTTGTGAATAAACTGATACAAACTGCAAGCATCAGCTCAAGGAAGATACGATTGACTGTTGATGGGAAAATATGCTGGTTTTGGGTCTGCTTTACTATAATTGTTCTTTTCATTCTTTACTTAACACATAAGTAATTATTATAGGCTGCATCACTGATTCTTAGCGCTTTCGAAGCATAGTTCTGAGCTTTCTAAAGCTGGTCATAGGTTGCGATTTTCTTTCCTGTAACCACAAGTTGCAGGAAAGAGCATGACTTGATTCTCTCATCCACACAGTCTGTGTGGATGGGTGAATCCCTCCCACAGAGATCTTGTGTTCTCCCGAAGGGGGGAGCAGTCCCCACTGGGAGAACAAACAGTGACAATTGCCAGCGCAGCTGGCAATAATTGCATGAACAATGGTTGTACCCAAGTTGATTGATTAACTTGGGTACAATCAGCCTTCCCTTATGTGGTTCGAATCTCGACTGGTCCCTGCTGTTCCGGCTGACATTCAAACCATCTATGGCCGGCTTAAGGAGCACTGGAAGCTTTTGCAGACTGACTCTGTACCAGGAGAGAGAGAGGGGAGTCCCCCATCCCTGATATTTATAGGCAACTAGGTAGTTAAAACTGTAAATTACTTTAAAGTTTTTTTTTTTTTTTTTTTTTTTTAATAATGAACAATTACAATTGGAAAAAAAAAAAAAAGAACAATTACCACTCTTCAAATAGTTAGCTTGGTGGGTTGGAAAAATAAAAGACCATCTTTATCTTCAATCTGCAAGAACAAGGAACATGCTATTTACAGAGGTATCCAATATTGAGAGCAAAAAAAGCAATCTGCAACAGCTGTTTTAATAATGTCTACTACTTAACCAGCTGTCAGAACTGCTATACGTTTGTCTATACAGCATTTCCAATCTACCCTATACATTCTGCCTGAATAGAAATGCTTGCTACGTTTACAGAAAATTTAAAAAAGTAAAAATGAATAAATCAGTTGGGCTTCTTCATCTAGTTTACAGCCTGTGGCCTAATAGTTAAAAGAAGAACTAGCCAATCAGCTAGCCATTTTGGTTGCTATGTTCAGTTATTGGACATTTTCAAAGGCAATGGAACAAGGGAGAAAATTAGCCTTTTTTTCCAGCAGATGAGTTTATTGATTTTCCTGAGCGTATGTGAAAAATAAAGAATGTTGTGTTACTTTGAACAACTTTACACATCCATAAGTATATGTTACGCTACTTGATCAAACCTTTATTTAACAGGGATTGACACTTAAAAGCTAGTTTGCAATGTAATCATTTTTTCCTTCGTTGTGACAAGTCCTTTCCCAGTGATTATTGTGTTTAACTGAACTGACACACTTTCTTGGCAAGGATAAGCAGCCGTGGAAATTTGTTTTAAAAGGAAACAACAGCCTTGTTTTTAAAATTAGTTGAAAGGATCTTGAGTTATTTTTTATATTAAATTATAATAAACTAGAGATACTTTTAGATGGGAACAAAATAATATTGATTAATATTTAAAAATCAGAGGTTTCACAGAGATTTTTTTAACCACTTAAGACCCGGACCAATACGCTGGCAAATGACCCAAGGGGTTTTTGCGATTCGGCACTGCGTCGCTTTAACAGACAATTGCGCGGTCGTGCGACGTGGCTCCCAAACAAAATTCGCGTCCTTTTTTTCCCACAAATAGAGCTTTCTTTTGGTGGTATTTGATCGCCTCTGCGATTTTTATTTTTTGCGCTATATACAAAAATAGAGCGACATTTTTGAAAAAAAATCAATATTTTTTACTTTTTGTTATAATAAAAAACCAATAAACTAAATTTTAGTCAAACATTTAGGCCAAAATTTATTTAGCCACATGTCTTTAGTAAAAAAGAAATTGCATTAAAAAAAAATTAGCTACCTAGCGGGAACAGCGACACTAATACAGCGATCAGAAAAATGATCGCTTAGTGACGCTGGCAATAGGGAGTGAAAGGGTTAACTAGGGCAGTGATCAAGGGGTTAAAACTTTATTGGGGGGGTGGGGGGGGCTACCCTGACACTACTGACTGTCTGACTGTCACACTGTCTGTCACACTGACACTAAATACAGTAATCATACATGATTACTGCATTCAGTGACACTGTGACAGGGGGGAGGGGGGGGGCGATCGCGGGGGTTAAATGTGTGTGTAAGTGTGCTGTTGGTGCAGACTTACTTGTTCTGTAGTGATCTCTCCTCAGCGGCGCTTGAAACAAACGCCGAGGGAGAGATCACGTCGCTTCCTCCTTCCTGTGTTTACACAGGAGGAGGAAGTGACAGGTCAGGCGGGCGCGCGCATTGGCTGGGAGCGATCCGGAGGGGGCGGATGAAAACGGATAGCCGCCCCCACTTGTCGGATCGCTCCTGCAGCCGCGCGGACCGCCGCATGTACGGGGGGGGGTCCGATCGGACCCCCGATCCCCCCCAAGGCACCAACGTATATATACGTTGATGTGCCTGTCGGTGCCATTCTGCCGACGTAAATGTACATGCGGCGGTCCTTAAGTGGTTAAAGAACTTTTAAAAACAACCTTTTATATCCCAATTTTTTTTTTTTGCCTAGTGCAAGGAACTGGTAATTCTGGTTAACATATAATTAATATATAAGCCTAGTTCAATTGTCACATATTAACCAATCCAATTGGTTAATCTTCAATTATTATTTTTTTCATTTTGATATTATGGACCCTGCCTTATCTGTAACAGCTGTCCCTTTTACACTGGCCTGTTACTAATATATATATATATATATATATATATATATATATATATATATATATATATAAAAACAATTGACGTTATCTTATTTTATTTATTTATTGATAGAGATCACATAGAGCAGGGGTGCCCAACCAGTGGCCCGTGAAGGCCTCTGATGTGGCCTGTGACCTCCTGCTCTGGGATGGAATAGAATACTGTTATTAAAGGTCATTACTAAAATCAGTGTATATATGGGCATATCTGTTCTGCAGTGGTTACTGGGCTGCTTTCAAACTAACCCGAAGATGCAGAGCAGCGCACCTGCGGGTTACCTGCACCAAGCCATACACATTCTAAAAATGCACCAAACATGCAGAATATAATAGAAGTCTATTGCAAAGTACAGGAAAGCCAAAGATACACTGCGTTGGTAAATTACAGCTCATCAGCGTGAAAGCAGCCTTGGGCCCCTTTTTCATTGTCAGTCTGACCCAATTGAAACCTCCATTCATCTCTAAGGAGTGGCAGATGTAAACTGACTTGTGTCCTACCTCCATACGCAGAGCAGACATGGACGTTCCATCTGCCCGCTCCGTTTATTGTTGCCCGTGACTGGTTACCAAGTTGCTTAAGTGGCCCTTGCGCTTCAAAAGGTTGGGCACCCCTGACATAGAGATTAATACAGTGTCTCCTTTTTTCATAATTGTACAATGTTGGTTTGTGTTGACTTAAAGCTGAACCCTAGTCAAATATACTCAAACTCTGTAATCATTAACACGTCATTAAATGTATGTTTTGTTTCATTGCGTTTTTATTGTTTTCAATTTTAGCAAGGGTACATAGGTAGTGTACATAAAGAGACAAAATATAGAAACGTTAGACAATGCAATACAGAGGTTTATAAAACTGAAGAAAAACATAAAAAATTGTTAGAAAAGCAGTAAGATTGTCATATACACTACACATAACATAAAATCAATCAAAATAACTAGTGTTCTCCAAGCCAAGTATTCAATTGGCTCCATTAATAATTAAAGGTTTACAGAGCACCCTGTTTCCAGTTAGAATGCGGTTATACCTGTAATGAATTTTTTACAGCTTCTGAACCGTTGGGTGCTAGTTTACTCTTCCATTGTCGTGTGATAAAGGAGTGAAACTGTAGCAGAGAAGGATCTCTTCCCTGCTAGTCAGGATTGAGTTGTTGGATAGAACTATGTTAATATATAATATGTGTATTTCATCTAGCTGTTTGCCTTAGCTTTAGGGACAGAGATATACATTGGGAACATTTAAATCCTTGAGCCACTTCATGGCTTGGGTATATTTTTTAAAGTATAACTTTATCATGCAGTGTATATTTTAGTATTTTGTGGGTAAATACATTTTTTTTTTAATTATTTAAATAGAGCAAGCAAATTCCTCAGATTTTGAATGGTGCTGGTTTTACAGACATCCTCCTCTAGGAGATGATTATAAAACCTACACGGAATAAAAATCCAGCAATGTGCATGATTTGCATTTATTGTTTGATAAAAAAAATGAACAGTATTCTTTTCCAGCCAGCAAACTTGTAGGTATCTGCAGCAGGGCACAATTGGCTTAACCCTTTAACAGAGACACTGCACACCTCCTAAATAAATAGCATTTATTTTGTTGAAGTGCATATCATACATAATTCCTGATTGTATACTTTTTATTATTTTTTTAGATACATACCAAAATCTTACTTTAGGTATGCCATGTGAATAATAAACACATAATAAACATACAATGGGTGTTTCTCAAATTTTACTGAAAAAGTGGAGATAAATTTTAACCTCTTTTTCTGTGGCAGGTCGGCTCCATTGCGCAAAATCACATACCTGTACGTCGTTTCGTGCAATAGCCACTGGGGGGGGGGGTGCGCTGATTGGACTGGAGATGGAAATCAGCGGGTCTGGTGGACCGATGTCCGCTGGCCACCTGCGACCTTTCCTGGGAGAGGCAGAGTAAACAAGACTGGTTGATGTTCTGACAGGGGAGAAGATGGGGATCTTGTGTTTCTCTGTCTTCACCCAGTCAGAGAAACCCCTACAGTTAGCAAGCACCCCCTAGGGACACACTTAACCATTTGATCGCCCCTGATGTTAACCCCTTCCCTGCCAGTGTCATAAGTACAGTAACAGTGCATATTTTTAGCACTGATCACTGTATTAGTGTCAATAGTCCCCAAAAAAGTGTCAAAAGTATCAGTTAGGTGTCTGGGTTCTCCACAGCAGTCGCAGTCCTGCTAAAAATCGTTGATCCCCACCATTACTAGTAAAACAATAAAAATTACATAAAAATATCCCATCATTTGTAGACGCAATAACTTTTGCACAAACTAATCAATATACTCTTATTGGGACTTTTTTTACCAAAAACATGAAGCTGAATGCATATTGGCCTAAATTGATAAATAAATAGTTTTTATTATTTTTTATTTGATATTTATAGCAGAAAGTAAAAAATATTGTGAGGCCACCGGCACCTGTAGTGGAGCCTGAAGCCCAGTCAGAAGAAGGTAGGTGACAAACATGTCATCAAGCAAACCATATGTACAAGGTCTGAGCCGGGAATCATGACACCAGGAGTGGCCCGGGTTTGCACAGAGACGGAGGACATTCGGGACCGGGGAGAAGAGATGCCCGGACTGTTAAGGGGGGATAGAGGGGGCACACAGGAGTGAAGGGAGGAGGAGGGGGGAATCCAGGTGGACTATGTAGTGGAATTAGGCAGCAGACGGCAGCTTTGTGAAGGAAGTCCTGTCACTGCTCCAGAGCTCCGGCGGGCATGCAGATCCACAAAGGTTGGGCGAGACAAAACTAGAGTGATGGTAGCATTGCTAATAACATCATCTAATACTGACTGAACTGCACTCTACACATGTGTCAAATATAGTATTACTGTCACGCACTGGTTGACAGACCTATGCTGCTTGTTGCCTCCTGTTCTAATTTTAGAGGATTACACTGTGTGCAACTTTGTATTGTCTGCTTTCTTGACAAACACAGATTGAGATCATGGATCCACTGCATCCACTTAAAATGTATTCTGTAAAATGTATAAATAGAATTGGACATCTCAGTGATTGTAGGGTTAGGTCGGTAGTCTACACGGATGTGACACCCCCATCCTACATACAATGAGTGTCCTGCACTGATGTTTTTTAGTGGCTCTTTGTGAGTTAAGACAATGTTGTCTTGAGTGGGGGTGGTGTAGAATATTTCATATTTCATATTTATTCTTGATATTAATTGTGACACAATGGGGCAGATTCACAGACATTTTGCTTAGCGTAGCGTATCAGAAATACACTACGCCGCCGTTTTTTACCTTGCTCTACGTGGAATTCAGGTAGATTTTCTACGGTAAACGACGGCGGCGTAGTGTATTTCTCCCGTCGCAATCCATCTGCGCGAGTAGGGGGCGTGAAACATTTAAATTAGGCGCGTTCCCGCGGCGATCGATCTGCGCATGCTCCGTTCGCAAATTTCCCGCCGTGCATTGCGCGAAATCACGTCGTGACGTCATTCGTTGTTTATGTAGCGTACTTTACGGCCGATTCACGTCCCGACGAGTTACGTAAACAAAATAAAAATTTAAATAAATTCGAAGCGGGAACGACGGCCATACTTAACATGGGCTACGTAAAGTTAGAGCAGCAAAAAGCTGCTCTAACATTACGTAGTAAAAAATAGACGAAAACGATTGCGACGCCCGCTCGTATGTTCGTGAATCCCCGTAAAAACACATTTGCATATCCCGACGCACCAAAACGACGCGAACTCCTCCCAGCGGCCGCAAATAGATGGCAGCGTAGATCCGAAGGCTTACGAAGACGTAAGCCTCTCGGATCGAAGCCCGAAGCCGGCGTATCATGGTTTGAGGATTCAAACTAGTGATACGCCGCGCGAAATTTGAAATTACTCCTGTCTAACACCAGTTAGACAGGCGTAATTGTTTTGTGAATCTGCCCCAATGTTTTTTTGATGGATTTCAATATATTTATTATACTTGTTGCACCGTCTACCTTAGGTAGGTGCTAAGTGTAAGGCCTCGTACACACGATCAAATCTGTCCACTGGAAACGGTCTGCTGGACCGTTTCAGCAGACAGATTCGATCGTGTGTACGGCCGAGCCGACGGATTTGGCCACCCGACAGATTTCAAAGCATGCTTTGAAATCTATCGGGTGGGAATCCGTCCGCCCGACATGTCTGCTGGTTAGTACACTTACCAGCAGACATGTCGTCCCGCACCGCCGCCGAATGGATTCGGCGCATGCGCGGAAGTGTTTTACTTCCTGGTGCGGTGACGTGGTGGCGTCAACGTCACCGCCACGTCACCGACACGTCAGCGCGCCGTCTTCTGGCGGGGATTTTGGTTTGCTCGTGTGTACACGCGAGCAAACCAAAATCCCAGCAGACAGATTTGTTCAAATCTGTCGGACAGACAGATTTGAACAAATCTATCTGCTCGTGTGTACGAGGCCTAAGAGTTTTTGTGTAATCTGCCAGTGCAGGTAAATTGAAGCAGGCCTATGCTGAGAACTAGGCCTGTTTGTTTTTTAAATGGAGGCAGGGGAGTGGTTTAGTGTAGCAGTGGGTGACTGACATGTATTTTAGCTCTTGGGCTTCCCTTGTTTTCAGGGAGAATGTTCTGCAAAAGGGGCATGGCAGAGAGCTGGAGTGGCAAGGGGTAAACTTAGCAGAGGCTATTTAAAGTGCCTGAAAACCGCCCCAGTGTGAAAGGGGTCTTAGAGTTTCTCCTTAATACCTACATACCATGTTTAAATCGATCCCTACTATATTTTAAAATATATATATATATATATATGTATATATTATTTTTTATTTCAACTAGTATAACTGAATCCAACATGTTTTAAATCTCTTTTAAATCCATGCACATCAATACTATGTCTGGATGACGAGAGACAATACTTTGGGCCAATCCAGTGTCTTCTTTCCACATGTGCTGGTAAGGACCGAATTGACAGGAATAGAGAGCAGAGATTATTTCTTCAGTCCATTGCAGCTCCTTTGCTATTTAATCACAGGCAGGAGGCAGGAAAGTAGCCAAGTCTTGATACCTAGGTATAAAAAAAAATATATATATATTGGTCACCAGGTTGACTGCAAAATTGGGCAAGGCTGTGTTAATCCCAGAACTGGATAGAAAACAGCAGAAATCTTACAGCAGATAAGTTATCTCATATATATATATATATATGTATGTATATATGTATGTATGTATATATATATATATATATATATATATATATATATATATATATATATCAACTGTATAGTTCGTTTTTTGCATGGAGATCAGCTTTAAAAAATAAACAGAGCCTCTGGTGACTGACTATACGACACATACATTTCCATTTTAGCTCTCTTTGGTTCAGCACAATAGAGAAATTTTTTTTTTTTGCACATTATATTGAAATAAATAAGCTTCTTTTGCTTATCTGAAAAGCTGAAGCTATAAGCATTTCATTAATATTCAGTAGGCCTGGTAAGTTTTTGGTTGCATGAACTATTTTTGTGCTTAATTTTCTACATTCTAACCAATAATCCCTTATCACATATACAAACCACTTGAAAATGTCAACTTAATTTGCTTAAAATACAATCAGCCTTTTTTATGCTAATCCAAAAAATAGCCCAATCATCTGCTATTAACAAAGCTGAAAATTAGCTAATTAGAATAAATAATAAAATTATCCACTTATAGTATGGCTTAGTATTCAAATTAGACTTAAATACATATCTAGGCTGGAAGAACAAATTGATCCCTGACAAGTCCAAAATATTTCTAAGAGTGCACAGTCTTCCTGGTTAGTATTCATCTGAGACCACATGTCTGTAACTGCTTACATGCTATGCATCCAGGAATTCAAATGGGACCTTATATTATACGCTAATGTGTATTCTTTTTTGGTTTATTTGTTTGTGGTTTTTTTTTTTTTGGGGGGGGGGGGGGGGGGTTACGCAGGAAAGTGTAATGCCTCGTGCACACGATCACTTTTTGTGATGAAAAAAAACTACATTTTTCAAACTTCATTTTCAAAAATGACGTTGCGTACACACCATCATTTTTGGAAAATGATGAACAAAACGGCTCTCTAAAGGGGAAGTTCTATTTGCCTTGAGGCTGCTTTTAGCTGGTTACTTGTTAGTAAAAGACGATTCCTGCTTTTTGGTCTGTTACAGCGTGATGAATGTGCGATCTCCATTATGAATGGTAGTTTTACCTCCCGTCTCCTAACTTGCTTCTGGACATGTGCGGGTTTAAAACGTCATTTTTTTACGTCGTTTTGCCCACACACGATCATTATGTCTTCTGAAAAACGACCAAAAAAAAATTCGAACATGCTCGAATTTTTTATGTCATTTTTCAAAATGTAATTTTTTGTGTCATAAAAAATGATCGTGTGTGGGCAAAACTATGTAAAAAATTACGTTTTAAACCCGCACATGCCCAGAAGCAAGTTAGGAGACGGGAGGTAAAACTACCATTCATAATGGAGATCGCACATTCATCACGCTGTAACAGACAAAAAAGCAGAAATCGTCTTTTACTAACAAGTAACCAGCTAAAAGCAGCCTCAAGGCAAATAGAACTTCCCCTTTAGAGTGCCGTAGTTTTGTTCATAATTTTCCAAAAATGATGGTGTGTACGCAACGTCATTTTTGAAAATGAAGTTTGAAAAATGTAGTTTTTTTCATGATGAAAAATGTAGTTTTTTTTCATCACAAAAAGTGATCGTGTGTACGAGGCATAAGGATTGGGAGGGCTGAGGGGGGTTCCTGCACACAAAAGGTTTTTACCTTCATGCATAGAATGTATGAAGGTAAAAAACCTTTATGCCGCGTACACACGGTCGTTTTTTGCGATGAAAAAAAACAACGTTTTCTGTGAAGTAAAAAACAACGTTTTTGAAACGTCACTTTTCAAAGACAATTTTGCATACACACCATCGTTTTTTCACAAAAAGCAAGGTTACGTTCACCACTCTTTTCCATTGAAGCTCGCTTCATAACTAGCTTCTGGGCATGCGCGGGTTGAAAAACGTTGTTTTGAACGACGTTTTTGCTACACACGGTGACTTTTTGTGAAACAAAAAACAACGTTTTGAAAAACGACACAAAAAATTCAAGCATGCTGGAATTTTTTTTTGGTCGTTTTTTTTAAGACAAAAAACGACGTTTTGCCCACACACGATCAATTTAAATGACGTTTTAAAAAACGTCGTTTTTTTTCATCGCAAAAAACGACCATGTGTACGCGGCATTAGTCTTTAGAACCACTTTAAACATGGATGACGAGGTTATCCCTAAACTTTAATAAGATATTGGAAAACTCACTAATTTATCAAATGCACATATCAAACAGTGACACAGCTTTCATTATTATACAACATCTATGAAGCATCAATAGGTTTTGCAGTGGTTTACAAAATAAGGGAGACGGTGCTATTACAATACAATTCAATACAATAGGGCTAGGGCATATAACAAAAGGAGCGGCAATTGATACAAAAAGCACCTGTGAGGCATGAGCTAATGGAGGAAATACAAGTTTTGTTTTTAGGTGGAGACAGGAATAGCTTCCCTGAAGGAATGAGTTTTAAAAGATTGCCTGAAGGTGGACAGAATAGGAAATAGCTAGATAGATTTGAGTAAGGAATGCCAGAGGAAGTGAGAGGCTCTTGTGAAGTCTTTGAGACAAGCACAGGGGGTGGTAAAAAGAGGATGGAGACCAAAAGGTCTTACGTGAAGAGGAAAGGACAGTTTGAGTTTTATTTTGAGATGAGGCCAATAAAGTAGCTTGAATGTTTAGGTTTTATAGTTGGAATAATTACCTCAAAAGGAAAAGCCTATCTTGTTGCCTTCTATGGACCAGAAGTATTTCTAAATGCTATCAAATGCAATGCTCAAAAAAGTATAACTGGAGATTACTTGCCAAAAAATGGTCTGTTTATTTATACACAGTTTAAAATCCGATACAATTTACATAAAAAAATGTTTTTAAAAAGTTGATTAACTTGCTTTTGAGATATACTCTATGCCATTCTACTGTATATCCAACAATTATAGCAAAACTGCCATCAAACACATTTCTTCAATATATAAGTTATTCATCTATTGGGCCAAACTGATAACTGAAATGCACCTCTTAAATACTTAAACGTCCACAAAACATCATAATGCATATCTTCTTTGTGTTTCCAAGGTCCTCCTATTGCTGATTAATGCACAATTAACTAAATCATTAGAGTCATTAGATTGTACTGCCTGCACTTTAAAAATGTGAGCTGGTCTTAAGCTTGTAAGCCCAACCTAGACACCCCCAGAGATGATTAACCACTTGATGACCGCCTAACGTCCAAAGACATCCTCGACTTTGTGGTGGTATATCTGAATGATGCATGCAGCTAAAGGCATCATTCAGATATTGCCGTTTTCAGCCGGCGATTCCCTACACCATAAGAATGATCATAGCGGCTATTCTGCTGCTTAATCGTTCTTAAGGGCAGCGAAAGAGGATATCCCCCGGCATCCCTCTGGTGCTTCTACCTACTCACCTGTGCGATCGGTGAGTCAGAGAACGGATCTGCTGGCCCCTGATGTTGGCAATAGTGATTTCTGGTGGACCAGATGGTCGCCAGAGACTCTATGATCGTCGGATGCCTCTGCATTCAACAAAACGGTACCGATTCGGCTAGGAAGTGGTGATTGTTTTTTATTTTTTTATTTTAGGCTTGTTGGGTCTTATTTACCCCATATCTCACTGTAAAGAGGTCCGATCATGTCATATTCCTATTACAAGGGATGTTTACATTCCTTGTAATAGGAATAAAAGTGATCATATTTTTTTTTTAAAGTGTCAAAATAAAAAAATTGAAGTAAAATTAACAGGTGCCCCTGTCCCCGTGTACTCGCACGCATAAGCATAGGTAAGTCCCGCCTACATATGAAAAAGGAGTTCAAATCACACAAGTGAAGTGTCGCCGCGAACGTTAGAGCGAGAGTAATAATTCTAGCACTAGACCTCCTCTGTAACTCAAAACATGTAACCAGTAAAAAAAAGCGTCACCTATGGGGATTTTTAAGTACCGGAGTTTGGCGCCATTCCATGAGCGTGTGCAATTTCGAAGCGTGACATGTTAGGTATCTTTCACATTGTGCAAAAAAATTGGGCTAATTTTACTGTTTTAAAAAAAAAAAAAAAAAGCATGAAACTTTTTTTTTAAAGGGTTTGAAAAATTGCTGCGCAAATACTGTGTGAGATAAAAATGACCACCATTGTATTCTCTAGGGCATAGGTGTCAAACACAAGGCCCGCGGGCCGGATCCGGCCCTCCATGCCATTTCATGTGGCCCTTGTACCTCTCCTGAAGCTGCAGGAGAGCTCCAGTCCTCTTCTGGTCCTCCTCCCCCTCTCAAGCAATGCATCCAGCTTCTTCCCAGTGGCAGCATAAGGAAAGGGGGTGCACTGTGATGTAAGGGAGAGTGCACTGTGATGTCATGGAGGAGGGACTGTGGGGTGGCTCTTGACATCTAATGTAAGGGGAGGGGATGCGCTGGACATCTAATCTTACAGATACAAGATACAACCGGCCCTTTTGAAAACAATCATAATGCTGATGCGGCCCATGATGAAATGGAGTTCGACACCCCTGCTCTAGGGTCTCTGCTAAAAAAACATATATACAGAAATGTTTTGGGGTTCTATGTTATTTTCGAGCAAAAAAAAATATATATTTTTACATGTAGGAGCGAAGTGCCAGAATTGGCCAGGTTGTCAAGTGGTTAAACAAGGATGATCCTCGTACATCTGAGCGCTGAGCACTCTGAGCACCACCTCTGTTATTCACAATGTTTCCTTCAAAGCAGTCATCCTGAGGATATTTGAGTACATAATTGTCCCACACAACAAGTTGTAAATTCCTGCTTCAGGTGAATACTGAGATTCCTCACATGTGTAGATTAGAGGTATCACATGGCCACACTCACATTTCCATGGACAAACACTTTATCTCGGTGTCCCAGAGATACTTGCTGTAGTCTTAATCCACTGTGTGAAAACAGTTTTATGTTTTGGTCAGTTTATTTCTATAGAGGTGATAAAATGAAACTGTAATATCCACAGTCATAAAGTTGTACTTTAGCAGTGGCCATTAACCCACATGAACACTGCAATGGGGGTTATTTACGGAAGGAAAATCCACTTTGCACTACAAGTGCACTGCAAGTGCACTTGGAAGTGCACTTGGAAGTGCAGTCACTGTAGATCTGAGGGGTAGATCTGAAATGAGGGGAAGCTCTGCTGATTTTATCATCCAATGATGTGCAAGCTAAAATGTTTTTTTTTTATTCTCCTTGCATGTCCCCCTCGGATCTACAGTGACTGCACTTGAAAGTGCACTTGTAGTGCAAAGTGGATTTGCCTTTCGTAAATAACCCCCAATGTCTCACAGTGTATCACTTGTATGTACAAATTGCTAAAAGGTAAAGAAAGGTATGTGCTTAGTGTCCTTAATCAAGATCTACTTGAACAACAGATACAGTATGTATGATTAGCTATAATCCAAAGCATCCGTAAGGATCAGATTCTGATCCACAGGGTTTTTTACCCATATCCAATATTTTACATCAGCAAGATGGCTAACAGGGTACAATACTTTATTACTACTACATGTTGCAATGGAATTCTATTTTTATTTTTATTTTTACTGGGTAAATAAGAACAGTGCATTTTGTTTTTACAGATGAGATTGAAATGCTGGAAAGGCTTTGGTTATCAGGAATTTGTCACAATGACAAGATTGAAGTGATGAGCAGCAAGTTAGACATTGACAATATGGCGGGTGTTTTCTACATGCTCCTTGTAGCAATGGGATTGAGTTTACTTGTGTTCGCATGGGAGCATCTTATATATTGGAAGTTACGTCACTGCATGAGACATTCTGGGAGACTCGACTTCTTGATGGCAATTAGCAGGGTAAATATGTCATTATGTTTTCTATTTTTTGTGAATACAGATTATTAATATGTTCTTGTGTGTAAAATGGGAGTTTTGAAAGCAACTATAACCCGTAATTGGCAAATTATATTAAAAGCATAAGGACCTCCATATTTTTCTTACCTATTTTAAACAGTTTGTGCATAGATTCAGGCTATTTTGTTTTCTTTTGTGACTCTGCTATATTTCATATTTGACATTTTATTATTTTTGCAGTCTAAGCCACACCCATGGTGAGACCATATTTATACAAATTATTTACACATTTATTACAAAGAGATACCCAACTGTTGTAGTATGAGGATGATCACTCTTTAGAACATTACCTTACAGGGCCCTTGAAAAAGATAAAGGGTTTTCATATTTGTATACTTATTTTTGCTATTTTTTATAAACTTTTTACAACAGAAAAAAACACAACTTAAAATATTAAATATTTATATATATACGTCATAATGTTGTGTGTGTGTGTGTGTGTGTGTGTATGTCTGTGTATGCTATTGATGTACCTATCGATTCAATTGATAAAGTATCATTAGCACCATATAAAAATGCTTTAGTTTTAAATAGGCATATAAGCATGCTTTATCTTTAAATGGGAAACCTCACGTCCCAGCCCGTACATATCCTTTAAAAAATTTGATTTTCTTTAATAGTGGGGATCTTTAGCTAGTGAAATTGAAGGGGTGTCTAGTTTTATCAGTCAGTTAAAATACTTTGACCTTTACCTTACAGGTTCCTTCATTTATACATGTTTCCTGGAGAACTATCATTACATCTTGTTTCATGCTTTATTCTGAAACTCACTCTAAAATATTCACATTACAGTGGATAGTGACGGTCATGATTTTTCAAAGATGTCCCTTACATTTGTTTTACTTTCAAAACCAATGCATATTTATAGCCTGATAGCAGTATTTGATGTATGAACCTCTCAAGGTGGTAGAAGCAACGCTGTTTATCCATCTCTTTTATTAGACAAAGCTGTATTTCCTGTTTCAGGTATCACATAACAACACCACATTAACTTAGTTAGGATTTTTAAAGTAGATACATATCTACAGTCCTTACTATGTTTTATGTTTTTTATGTATTTATTTATTTTATGTTCTGTATAGTCATAGGAAAAAATCATACATTTGGCAAGATAATCATTATATTTTGTCACTGAGAGAGAAACAAAAGAGTGATCACATTACTAAATATCATATGCTTTCTACTTGGGGAATACATAGTTGTGACCCATAATATATCTAAATTAATAAACCACTAAGCCTGTATTTAAAATGAGTAGAACAATTAAAGCAGAGGAGTAGAACCTTGGCTTACATTAGCTAATTAACTTTAGGAAGTGTAGCAAAGGTAAAGTAATGAAATATGATTTATGTTTGTTCGCTTTGAGTTAAGCTAAGTAAGCTAAGACAATGGGCCAGATTCACATACACTTAATATTGCGCTGCGTAATCGAAATACTCTACGCTGCCGTATTTTACCAGACTCTACACCGAATCCTGGTAGATTTTTGCCCGTATGCTATGGCGGCGTAGTCTATTTCTCGCTGCGTAATCTAAATACGCGATTAGGGGGCGTGAAGCATTTAAATTAAGCGCGTCCCCGCGACGATCAAACTGCGCATGCTCCGTTCAGAAATTTCTCGCCGTGCATTGCGCGAAATCACGTCGTTACGTCATTCGTTGTTTGAGTAGCGTCGTTTACGAACATTCCTATTCCCGGACGACTTACGTAAAAAATAAAAAAAGACGTCGGAAAACGTAGAAATTCGACGCGGGAACGACGGCCATACTTAACATGGGCTGTCTAATATTAGAGCAGCAAAAAGCTGGTATAGTGTTACGCAAAAAAAAAGATGACTAAAGGTGCCGTAAGAGATTGCGATTGAAGATCGTATTTTCAGGGATCGCCAGCAAAAGCTCATTTGCATACCCCGACGCGGAAAACGACGGGGAGTCCACCCAGTGGCCGCAATTTTATTGCAGCGTAGATTCGAAGGCGTACGAACACGTAATCCAGTCAAATTGAAGCCCGCAGCCGTCTATTCATGGTTTGAGGTTTTCGACTAGCTAAAAAACGCGCGTAATTTGAAATTACTCCAGTCTAACACCAGTTAGACAGGCGTAATGGCTCTGTGAATCTGGCCCCATATTTTTATTTATTTTTTGAAATTCAATGATTTTTGACCAAATTCTCTCTAATAATGACAGATGCGTGGGTGTTGGGTCTCTAAAGCTACATGTTGGCAGGCATTTTTTTCACACCAAATTATGAGTTTTGAGAGATCCCCCTGGTCTTGTTGCCAATGTTATCAATAGGAAAGATTTCATAAGGCTGGCATTTTTTCTGAAAAAAGGATTCGATCTTACTTCCAGACAGAGGTGATATTTTTAAACCGCAGGCTAAAAGGTACAGAGCTATTAATTTTTCTGTTGGGAAAAATAAATAATTTCTGATCAGTTGCAGAATGTCTGGACTGGCAATGAGCACTGTGCATTGTTGTACTGTATGTGTTGGGTTAGCCCAGTGCTGTCATTTAGGGGTGGGAAGAAATTCTTCAGTCCTCTTTAAGCACCAAATTATACTTAAGGCTACATTCACAACTGGGTATAGCATAGTCTAGCTATTTACATTTTTGTGTGTATTTTTCACATCATTGTAGAGAAATTTGACATCAAAGAGCTTCTTTGGGACAGGATTGGTCATTTTTGTCGCCAGAGACTTATTATGGGAAACCCTGAAAAACTCACATAACACACATTTTTGAATTTTTTTTTTAGTCACTCCTATTGAAGTATATGGGACATAAAATACCTAAATCTGCCTGAAAAAAAGCTCTTGTTCTTTTTTAAGTGGCAGGTGCCTAACGACAGATTCCTGAATGCTCAGGTGTGAATAGGCATAATTTTAAACACTGGAATTTTTAATGTTTGAGTGTTTTGTAGCTATGTGCTTCAAGCTATAAAATGCTCAGATCTCAATGGGGTCTTAGAGCTTACCAATGGTGTATTTTGCTTGCTTCCATGAGTAAACAGAGCAGCAAGGAAGCAAACGGTAGATAAATGTAAGCAACTGTGGAGCTGGTATTAAAGTGTATAGGTAAAGTACTGGAAAACATGATGTAAAGAGAAATGGCAATTGCAATCAGCCAGATTTTACATTTCTGCTGCCCATAATAGTCGTACCAGTAGAACACGTTTTCTAACTAGTTGCTTCTGTGCACTTAAAGCAGGATTCCACCCGCAATTTTTTATTTTATTTTTAAAGTGAGCAGCTACTAACTGTGTAGCTGCTGGCTTTTAATAAACACACTTATCTGTCCTAGTCGCTGGCGATCGCTCAATCCTGGAGCCTCCATCCTTACTAAGGGAAACAGGTACTGAAGCCTTTCAGCTTCACTGCCCGTTTTCTACCGCGCATGCGAGACTCGCATGGCTCTTTGTGAATGGGCGGCTGCCTCCTGGGATACACACAGTTGACGTAGGATGAGCCTGAAGATCCTCTGCAGTAGAAGAAGAGGCAGAAGAGCTACTTCCGCATAGCAACAGCCCTTTCAGGTGAGTATAAAAAAAAAATTCAATATTTTTTTATTTATTTTAGGATTTTTAGTAAAACTTAAAAAAAAACGGGTATACAGTAACTCCACTTTAATTTGACATCATGATTTATATCTTATTAAAAGATACTCTTCACAGTCAGGGTAAAGTGACATAAGTGTTCATAGTAACCCCCTATCCCAACCTTTTATATACTACTCCCCCACGCATTCCTTTGTCTAATTTTATGTGTCATCTGGTGACAGAGGTGATAGGACGATGCCGTCACTGGCCGCCCACATGACAGCGTTTGATGATTGGGCTAAGCACTGCCACATAGAGAAGGTCATGTGACAATGATATACTGTAACTGCCGGTAAGGTGGGCTGTCTCCAGGCGCTGTCATTTTGAATGAGCAAAGTCATGCTGTCTCTATAAATGAAGGTATTTGTGGTGGGTAATTTAAGTGATATTAAAGCCTTCATTTTTTTTTTCTTACTGCTGAGGTGAAGACTCATATGTGTTGATGCTTCTTGATGTTGAAGTTAAAAATTTCCACCCCTTCCTTCACCCAGATGTTCCGATTTGTGTTAGCCATGCTTTTCTGTTTCAGGGTGGATTCCTTCCCTCACAGGGTTCTATGAAGCCACCCTTCTGGGTGTGCTTCCTGGGATCTCACTGAGGTTGATGTGATGATGCTGTCGGTGCTTGATATGCAAAGGAAGCCTGAGAGGATTCACACAGAACACAAGCCCTGTGCTCCTTTTCCTGGGAAGTGATTGACAAATGGCTTCTTAGGTGCTGTTAATCTCTTCCTTGGAAGCGTAGTGTGGCAGGTGCAGCACTATGAAGTGCCTTTATGCGCTGTGGAATTAGAAGAATTTTGATTTCTCTGATCTTTTAGTCCAAACAAGACTATCTGTTACTCTATAAATTCTCTAGTGCCGTTCTATGGAAGCAGTAGGTTTGAATAGCACACCAAACTCTTGACATAACTTCTTTATTAATGTCAGCTTTTCTTTATATATAACACTGACAATTCCGTAGCAAGCAGTCCGTGTACAAACACGTGTTGAATAAAGTATAACACATGGAGGTTCAACTGTTCAATCTTGTCATTCTACATAAAATGGTAGTTATATTTCTTTCTTCAGTATCTGTACTCTCACTTTAAGTTATTTAAACACTTCATGATCTCTCTGAGGCCTAATCAATCACTCTATATTGCTATTAACAATAGGAACATATATAACTGTATTAAATACCTATTTTGGCCACTTGCTTCCATAAAACAGAACTCTGACTGGTGTGTGTCTATTCAGTTCCTCTCACTCTCTCTCTCTGGTGTAATAAATTCTAGCAGTGTGCTTTCCAGACAGAATCAGTGTAAGACTGGCTGTGATTGGCCAAGACTCCTGCTCAATGTGAGATTGGCTGTGATTTGCTAAGACTCCTGATTCATGATTCACAAATGCTTAACTCTATGCTTTCTGGTTTCAATTCTGCTGTGTCATTGAGCTCACCTTACAGTCACACAACACATTTTAAAAGGCATATTCTCTCTTTACAACTGTTACACGACATCCACATATAAAGTCACAGTAAAAAACTCTGCTTTTATCTCTCACATATGAGCATATGAATTGTATTAAGGTTATTAGCAGTTCTTAGCTGGCCAGCTACACGTAGTGTAGTACATGCCCTGTTTGTGTCCTTTCAGGCTGCATGTGCATGTCGGCACCAGCAGCATCACCACATCATGGACATTTTTTTAATGTAGGTGTACACATCCTTCAGGTTCCTGTGTGCACTACCCCATCTTGAAGTTTGGGGAAGTGGCACATGAATCTAGAAGATGCAGCTAGAAACACTGAACCTGAGCTGTATTGGAAATATTTGCTTATAATTCTGTGTTAAATACAGATGCGTTTCTGTTTTCAAAGTTTAAGCCTCTGTACTATTTTATATTTCTTTAAAATTCTGACAGTTTTAATAAATGTATCAAATTAGATATCGTGTAGACATTTAACTTAACAACCCTGTAATCATTCCAAGACCAGCTTCTGTAAAATAGTATTCTAATGAACTCTTTTTTTTTTAAATGAAAATGTAGGCAACGATTCGATCTAAGCACTTCACAATGATTAACGGTCTCCTTAGCCTGCAAATGGAACGAAATCCATTAAAACACATGTCTATGATTAGTCTTGCCTTTTTGGGATGTCACGTTAACCTTAATTGTATGTTTATGTGCATTTCTTGCAAATTGCTTTTCATGTCGGGTTGCAACATTCTTTTATCTCCATTCACATACCTATGTAGAAAGGTGGTCTATAAAGTATACATGTATAGCCTCCCAAGCAGCCCCTTTTATGCACTGCACTTTCATTCTCAGATCTCTGATGTGATAGCAGCCATGTAATTAACATGCCAGCCACATTAACAGCTGCCTGAAAAAGGTGTCTTTTTATCACACTGTGGTTTCTCAGGTGATTCCTGGCAAAGTACTGAGCTTCTATCTCTCTCCATCTTATTTCTCCAACTATCCTCCCTCTTCTCCCAGATTGCCTCATCTTGTTACTGTTTCTCAAAAATTAATGACCTAAAACAAGGACAAACAAAGACATAACAGATCATTCCATGAAGAAAAAAAAGACTAGATCAGATAAGAGAGACAAAGGGAGAGAAGGAATTTGAATATATTTAGTACACATTGCACAATCATTGTGTACAATATTTGAAATATAGTCTTGTGATAACCCTTTCTTGACTGCTTTGCTGCATCAGGTTCTTAAATAAATGAAAGTGTTAGGCGGCGTACACACGATCGGATATATCCGATGAAAACGGTCCGCGGACTTTCCATCGTTTCCGATCGGGAGTTTGATCCGATGGTGTGTAAACCATCGATCAAATTCCCCGCCGCCGGACGGCGCGGTGACGTAGTGGTGACGCGGCGGTGACGTTGACGCCGCCGCGTCACCGCCACGTCACCGCACCAGGAAGTAAAACCTTCCGCGCATGCGCCGAATCCATTCGGCAGCGGCGCGGCGGCGGTGGGGGCCGACATCTGCTGGTAAGTGTACTAACCAGCAGACATGTCGGCCGGACAGATTCCCACCGGATAGATTTCAAAGCATGCTTTGAAATCTGTCGGGTGGAGAAATCTGTCCGCTAGCCCATACACACGAGCGGAGATGTCTGCTGAAACGGTCCATCGGACCGTTTTCAGCGGACATATCCCCTCGTGTGTACGCGGCCTTACTGTGGATAAGTTACTGTTTTTCTAAAGATTTTTTAAATATCAAACCAAAGTTCAGTAAAAATGTATCTTTCAAATTTACTATAAAAAAAAGAACCTTTTGGGCTAGATTCAGGAAAGAGATAAGACGGCTTATCTCCAGATAAGCCATCTTATTTCTGCGTCTGAGCCCTCCTATCTATGCGACTGATTCATAGAATCAGTAACGCATAGATTTCCATTAGATCCAACTGGCATAAGTCTCTTACGCCATTGAATCTTATTTTCATATCTTAGGCTGGACGCTAGGTGGCGTTCCCGTCTAAAATATGCAAATGAGCGTATACGTCGATTCCCGAACGTGCGCCCGGCCGGCGTATCTGTTTACGTCGTTTACGTTAGGCTTATGCCTGGCCTAAAGTTATCCCTGGTATATGAGGCGCAGGCAATGTTAAGTATGAGAAGAAAAAAGTTTGCGCCAACTAAAACCTAAATACATTGATAAGTAAATAAATAAATAAATATATAAAGTCCAATGTTTAAATAAAGTCCATTAATTAGATGATCCGTTGCACACAGACAGCACCCAGGTGTAGTAAAAAAAAATGTGAACCACCACCACATGGACTGAGGCTTACCAGAGATAAGCTAAATGAAAGCCTGTAGTTAATCCAATGCAGGATATAGCAGAGCCAGATACCACGGCCTCTTGGAACATCAAGGACAGCTAGTCACAGGATCCTCGCCAGACAGTACCGGGATAAACGTTGAGTAATCACCAATGAGCATATCATGCAGAGCAGCGGTAATCCACATACAGAGAAGAAGACCGCAACATAGTGTGATACCAATGCGATTTTTAATAAAGTATTTAAAAAACTACTTACACACGAACTGTGAAATGAAGCAGTAAGATAAAAGTTGCCGGCCGGCATGTACAGGGGCCCTTCCTCCTTACGCAAACGTGGTGACGTCACTGCGCGCTGTTGTCCCAATGTTAAGTATGGACCTCCGGACAGACGTAGTTTACGTCGTTTGCGTAAGTCGATTCAGAATGGGGCTGGCCGTACGTTACTTTCACGTCGCTTTCATTGACAATTTGCGACGTGATTTGGAGCATGCGCACTTAAAAACCTTCACGGCCGGCGCATGCGCAGTACGTTCGGCGCGGGATCGCGCTTAATTTAAATAATAGACACCCCCTACCCACCCAATTTGAATTAAGACGGGGCATTTATGCTACGCCGCCACAACTTAACAGGCAAGTGATTTGTGAATAAAGCACTTGCCTGTAAAAGTTGCGGTGACGTAGTGTAAAAACCATACGCTACGCCCCTCACAAAGATAGGCGATTCTACATGAATCAAGCCCTATATGTTTACCAAAATGTAAACTGATTCTAGTATAAATGTGAGGTAGGCACTTTAGATTGTCAGGTCCTTGAGTGCAGGGACTGATGTGAATGTACAATATACAGTGGGTACAGAAAGTATTCAGACCCTTAAATTTTCCACTCTTTGTTATATTGCAGCCATTTGCTAAAGGCATTTAAGTATTTTTTTCCCTCATTAATGTACACACATCACCCCATATTGACAGAAATACACAAAATTGTTGAAATTTTTTCAGATTTATTAAAAAAGAAAAACTGAAATATCACATGGTCCTAAGTATTCAGACCCTTTACTCAGTATTTAGTAGAAGCACCCCTTTTGATCTAATATAGCCATGAGTCTTTTTGGGAAAGATGCAACAAGTTTTTCATACCTGGATTTGCAGATCCTCTCCAGTTCTGTCAGTTTGGATGGTAAGCATTGGTGGACAGCCATTTTTAGGTCTCTCCAGAAATGTTCAATTGGGTTTAAGTCAAGGCTTTGGCTGGGCCATTCAAGAACAGTCACAGAGTTGTTGTGAAGCCACTCATTTGTTATTTTAGCTGTGTGCTTAGGGTCATTGTCTTGTTGGAAGGTAAACCTTCGGCCCAGTCTGAGGTCCTAAGCACTCTGGAGAAGGTTTTTATCCAGGATATGCCTGTACTTGGCCACAATCATCTTTCATCTTTCCTTCGATTGCAACCAGTCATCCTGTCCCTGCAGCTAAAAAACATCCCCACATGCTGCCACCGCCATGCTTCACTGTTGGGACTGTATTGGACAGGTGATGAGCAGTGCCTGGTTTTCTCCACACATAGGGCCAGATTCAGGTAGAGTTGCGCTGGAGTATTTCGATATGCGCCGCGTAACTGTGAATATGCGCCGTCGTTTCTATGTGGTCGTACCCACCAAACTAGATGCGACAGAAAACGGGCCATTTCCGATCGGCTTAACTTTCCGAGGCCAGAGTCTCGTCAGCGCATAATTTCGCTTGGCGCATCAGTCGCGCCTATTGATTTCCCCTACAAATATGCAAATGAGGGAGATTTCCCGATTCGCGAATGGATTAGCACCATACGCTGGCTACATGCGCCGCGCGTATCTCGTCCGTCCGGCGCAAAGTTATTTCTACAAATAGCTGCTTTATCTTTACTCCAGACGGCCTCAGGTCAGCAGGAGAGCAGCTACAGCAGCAGCGTTACCGACGAAACTAACAAGCTGAACAACCACACTTGCAAGGACAACACCTCTGTGTGCCAACATGCCAGGGGCAGTCGCGGTCCTAGCACTAGTACTGGGTTCCCCGGTACGGAGGAGGCGGGCACGTGAGAGGATATACCGCACGCGCATGAGCCTCTTTGGCATGGGGGATGAGGAGGTGTATCGCCTCTTCAGATTCAGCCCAGATGCAATCCTTGAACTAACCACAACCCTGCAGGATGACATCACCAGCAAGACACACCGCTCACAAGCAGTGCAGCCACTGGTGAAGGTACTGGCAACACTCCATTTCCTTGCCAGTGGATCATTCCAGCGTACAAGTGGAGTTTTGGCTGGGATGTCACAGTCCACCATAAGCAGATGTGTGCACCAGGTTGTCCCCGCAATCCTCAGACGCATGTCCAACCAGTTCATCAGACCAACCACTGAGGAGCTGCGGCTGAAGGCAATGACAGATTTCTACAGCATTGCCAGATTCCCACGCACTGTGGGGGCCATTGATTGCACACATGTGGCCCTACAGCCCCCCAGTGCCACAGAGCACATATACCGCAATCGGAAGCATTGGCACTCCATCAACGTACAGGTGATAGCAGATGCCCAACGCCTCATATGGCACGTCCGTGCCAAACAGCCCGGGTCCAGCCATGACAGCTTCATATACCGTCAGAGTCCCATCCCAGCAGAATTCGAGCAGAACATGTATGGGGACAGCTGGCTGGTTGGTCAGTGACATGGGTGGCAGGCATGACTATCCCCTCCCATGATGCACATCACAAGTGGCACATGCATGACTAACATCCTCCTGTCTTTTCCCTTCCAGGTGACTCTGCATATGCACTGGGACCCCATCTCATGACTCCTTTCCGGAACCCCCAAACCAGAGGAGAGAGAAAATACAATGAAGCACACATCAAAACCCGTGCAGTGGTGGAGCAAACATTTGGGCTCCTGAAGTCCCGTTTCCGCTGCCTGGATAAGTCTGGGGGGACCCTATTGTATTCCCCTACCTTTGTGTGTCAGATCATCGGTGCATGTTGCATTCTGCACAACTTTGCCATGAGAAAAGGCCTGCAGATTGACATGCGTGATGACCTGACCCCCCAACCAGACAACCCCCCCCTGCCAGAGGAGACCCATTCAGCTGATGGAAGAGCAGTCAGGAGGGTCCTCGCCGTAGGCATCTTTGGACAATAAACCAAAATATTGATCACACAGACAATGCACGCATGCACACCACTGATGTCCCTAGATCACACACACCACATCCACATCACATTGGATTAGCCCAAGTCCAGCATGTAGGACTTGGGAGCAGCAACGCCGGCGTCAAGGCCCCAATGATGTCGCTGTCCATTCATACACCTTTCACACGTCATTCATACAGCCGTGGGGTTAACTTCACCACCACGGCCGAGGGTGACACCCCTTACTGGCAGGAGTGCCACCCCCTCACATTCACACACCATTCACACTGCAAGGTGTGCAGTATAAAAAAAAAAAAGAAATCTCATATCCAGAGCATAATCAAAAATAAAATAATTCATAACCTGAGCATTAATAATAAAATAAAAATCTCATAACCTGATCATTAATAATAAAATAAAAATCTCATAACCTGAGCATTAATAATAAAATGAAAATCTCATAACCTGAGCATTCCCAAAAAAATAAAAAATAAACTCATGTCCTGAGCATCAATCAAAAAATAAATAAAAATTATCTGGGATGCCGGGGGCTTCTTCTGGCGGCCCCTCTCTGGCTCCTCAGCTGCCTGGATGGAGTGGGTGGGGGTGGGGGGGCATCTGGAGGTAGCTGATCCCCGGGTGGGCCACTCCTGGCAGGTGTGGCCTGCCTGCCCTCCAAGGCCATGGCTATCCGGCCGAGGTAAGAGTTGGTCTGGGCCTGCATCCTGAGCTGCCGGGTGACCTGATAATGCTGGGCCCACCGACTCAGCCTCCCCTGGTCCCGGATGGCAGCACTGTTTGCCTGGATGGCAGCAGTGTTTGCATGGACGGCTGCAGTGAGGTCCCTTATGTCACCCTGCACCTCCCCCAGACTGGTCACCACTGCAGCGCAGTTGCAGCTCACATCCTGCACTGCTGAAGAAATCTGGGCCACGGAGCACAGGCTGTCAGCCACTCTGTCCAGGTGCCCAACTATGTCCCCCATTTGCTGGGTCTGCCTGGCGTGATCCCCTGGTCTTATGGGTGGCCTTCCTGGGGCCAGTAGATGTTTGTCCCCGGGGGGATGGAGTCGCCCTTGAGGGGCTTCCTATGATGGGGGAGGGGATCTGAGAGGGTCCTGCAAAAGAGGAGGACTCCTCTAACAATAAAATAAAGTCCTGCTCTGCCCCAACAGGCTCCTCCTCAACGACCTCTGCAGGTGTGGTGTGGGCACTCTCCTCCTCCACCTCAGTGTCTTCACCACCCAGGGGCACAGGCACTGGTTGCCGTTGGGGGGATGGGGTGGACTGGCCGCCGACAGATGATGGCCCAGCTCCGTCATCTGTGGATGACACAAAGCAGACACATGTTGGTGGTCCCACACACTTGGCACATGTACCCTCCCCCCCCCACATGCAACACACCAAATAGGGGATAAAAAACACTTACCTGTCCTGGAGCCTTCCTCTACAGAATCATAGCCTGGTACCCCCTCCAATTGCTCCCTCTCCAGGCAGCGGGCGACCACCTCCTCCTCTGTGGTCAGGGTGACCGGACATGGGGGTCCACCACCTGTGCCCCGCTCATGGCTCCGAATGGTGGCCACCTTGCCACGGACCTTGCGCCGCAGGTCATTGATTTTTTTTTGTATATCCCCAGCAGTCCGGGTGGAGTACCCCAAGACATTCACCCTGGCAGCAATGGTGTCCAGGATGGCCTGCTTCCTCTCCCGGGTGGTCTTCCTACTTTTCTTCCCATGCAGGAAATCATTGTAAGTCTCCATACCAGAGATGACCACAGAGACCTCCTGGGCATTAAAATTGAGGTTCCTCCTCTCTTTGGGGGTAGCGGGAGCAGCCATAACAGAGCAAAAGTAAATTCCCTGGGGTGGGGGGAAACGGAAATACTTTTGCGTCGGAATGGTGCTTCCGCTGGCGCTTTTATACGCGCAACAGAACACATTGTGCTGGCGTTTCCCGTGAAGTGGTGCCGACGGAAGTTGTGAGCATGCGCACAGGGGGCCGATGATGATGAACGTAAGCCTCTGCGCTGGGCTCTGCCCATCATTTACATATGATCACACCCACTTCCACTTGCGTCGGGTTACGCCAGCGCATTATCGTTACTCTGGCGCAAGTTTACGCGCAACTGCTATGTGAATAACAGTACTTGGGCCGAAAGTGTCGGTGGAGTAACGTAAATGAGAAACGTTACTCCAAAGTAAATAAGCGCCCATCTACCTGAATCTGGCCCATACCGCTTAGAATTAAGACCAAAAAGTTCTATCTCACCATCTTGGAGTCCTTCAGGTGTTTTTTTTTTTTAGCAAACTCCATGCAGGCTTTTATGTGTCTTGCATTGAGGAGAGGCTTCCGTTGGGCCACTCTGCATAAATCCTCGACTGGTGGAGGGCTGTGGTTATGGTTGACTTTCTACAACTGCATCTCTGGAGCTCAGCCACAGTGATCTCTGGGTTCTTATTTACCTCTCTCACCAGGGCCTGAAAGCCAGATACAAGTCCAAAGGAGACAGGAGATTCGCTGTCCAAGGTCCCAGACTATGGAACGCCTTACCTGTCAGCATTCGACTGGAGGAGAACTACTTGGTCTTCAGGAGAAAGATTAAGACTCATCTCTTTTGATCTCAAAGGAGATAGGAACAACAAGCGCCCAGAGGCGATTTATTTCGCATGTGCTGCGCTATACAAGTTCTTCATTCATTCATTCATTCAGGGCCCTTCTCCCCCGATAGCTCAGTTTGGCTGGACGGCCAGCTCTACAAAGGGTTTTGGTCGTTCCAAACATCTTCCATTTAAGGATTATGGAACCTTAAGTGCAGCAGAATTTTTTTGTAACGTTAGCCAGAGCTGTGCCTTGCCACAATTCTGTCTCTGAGCTCTTCAGGCAATACCTTTGACCTCCATGATTCTCAATTGCTCTGGCATGCACTGTGAGCTGCAAGGTCTTATATAGACAGGTGTGTGGCTTTCCTAATCAAGTCCAATCAGTATAATCAAACACAGCTGGACTCAAATGAAGGTGTAGAACCATCTCAAGGATGATCAGAAGAAATGGACAGCACCTGAGTTAAATATATGAGTGTCACAGCAAAGGGTCTGAATATTTAGGACCATGTGATATTCCCCACCCCTGCTCCCACTTTTGGCACCTTTTGGGGGGGAATGGGAACCTGGTTTTGACAGCGGCTCAGCAAACTAAGCCGGAAATTCTTCTTAAAAAAATTAAGTAGTACGTACCAATGTTAAATTAAATAGGCACTCTGGTATCTGGAAAAAGTTTTTAACTGTTCAGGGAAACCATACAAAACATTTTTTCAAAGTCTGGAAAAGCCTATAGATATTTAAGAATGTGCGATGATAATGCATATACAAGCCATGCAGAGCCCTGAATACACCCACACCGATGTCAAATTGGCTGCGTAAGTGCAGCTACTGCATCCCAATTGACATGGATGTGACTGCCTGCACTGGGATGCACAGAAGACCTGTGTATCCCCATTCTTGCAAACACAGCCATTGCATTGGTGTACACTATACTACGCCTGAAGGTGGAAACAGCAAAATACATGAATGAAATTCATATAAGATAAATGTTATCCTATGAAAGGATTTGTATTTATGTATCAATTTCTTAGATGAACACAGCACAGCCTTGTCTGTGTGATTTCTTTCATTGTTGCATTTAAGTTAAATCTAGAAGTCTTCTTTATACCCCTGCCTTGTGGTTGCACAGTGTAAAGAGAAGCAGCAGATCTCTCTCTGGTCTCACCCCAGAATATTCTTTGTACTGCAGCATGACTGATTGGCTCTTTGTGCTTCTGCTTCCCCAATTCACACTATATGTGGTGGTCAGTCACTTCTAGGACACTAAACAATTATTGTCACAATTGCAGTGCAGCCCAGAGCTGCAATAGAATGCAGACAAGCAGAATTGTATTTCCCTGTACAACAGCACAGAGCATTGCACTGCTGTTCAGTGACACAAATAAAGAGAATCGCACACCACACCACTCCCTACCACAGTCAGAACAAACAACTACTGGACAGCTCAAGCACTGCATTGAACTTTCTAACAGTTGTCTGTTCAATGTAAACAGGCCCTTAATTTGTACCTATGAGTCTGTATTTCTGCTTTGAGTACATCAATTTTCTTTCTCTCAAGCTAACCATACACATTACAATCTGACTGTGCATTCTGTTTTTGTACAATGCTCTGCCTGATTGGATAGAAATCAAATGAGTGGTTTAGGTGAGACCTTGTGTTACATATTGGGGGTTATGTACTAAAGGCAAATCCACTTTGCACTACAAGTGCAAGCTACAAGTGCAAATTCCACTTAAAGCGGAGGTTCACACAAAAAGTGAACCTCTGCTTTTCGGACCCCTCCCCCCCTCTGGTGTCACATTTAGCACCTTTCAGGGGGGGAGGGGTTCAGATACCTGTATAATACAGGTATTTCACCCACTTTCAGGCATAGATATCCTCAGAATGTGCGGATAATCTACGCCACTTCCTGTCCCCCTTGCTGTCTTTTGGGAGATTGAAGACAGGAGGGACCATTTCGATTGTGCAGCGTGACTCGCACATGACCAGTAAAGAGTCGGGAAGTGAAGCCACAAGGCTTCATTTCCTGATTCCCTTAGCGAAGATGGTGGCGACAGCATCCGAGGACCGAGGCATGCGTGTCCGACATCGCGGTGCCGACATAAAGGGGGCACTGGAGAGGTAAGTGTCCATATTTTAAAAGTATTTGTAGCTGCTGGCTTTTAAATAACACATTTTGGCACACCTCCTCTTTAAACTTGCACTGAAAGTGCAATTGGAGGTGCAATCGCTGTAGATCTGAGGGGGTCATGCAAGGAAAATAAAAAACAGCATTTTAGCTTGCACATGATTGGATGATAAAATCAGCAGAGCTTCTCCTCATTTCAGATCTACCCCTCAGATTTACAGTGACTACACTTCCAAGTGTACTTTCAGTGCAATTTCAGTGTAGTGCAAAGTGGATTTGCCTTTCGGAAATAACCCCCATTGTGTTGGAGGATGGGAAGATATTGTACAACACCATTGTGTATTAGGCAGGCCCGGATTTACTCCCTGTGCCGCCCCAAGGCCAGGTCCTTCAATAACACACACACCCCCACACACACACAGACACAGGGGCCAAGTGATACAGTAAGTGGCTATAGGAGTGTGCCCGCAAGAACTAACCCATATGTGAGAGAGCTTGCATCTATATTTAGCACTATAACATTTAACTGGCTGCTTGCTTCTGCTTGGGCCTGGCACAGTGGCACACACACATGCACAACATGATGATCAATCATGGTCATCAATCATACCTGCTAGTGTGTAATCCCTGTTGGCTGCTTCTTTTTCTGATGGTGGTGGTGACGTCACAGTCTCAGACCCCCGCTCCTGGTCTGGGGGAGATGCGGGCCGCTCACAGAGGGTCTCTTCTCCTTACATGTCACTGTCCCCAGCAGGGTGCTTCCTTACATCTCAGGTGTCACTGTCCTCAGCGGAGTGCTTCCTTACATCTCAGGTGTCACTGTCCCCAGCGGAGTGCTTCCTTACATCTCAGGTGTCCATGTCCCCAGCAGAGTGCTTCCTTACATCTCAAGTGTCACTGTCCCCAGCGGAGTGTTTCCTTACATCTCATGTGTCACTGTCTCCAGCGGAGTGCTTCCTTACATCTCAGGTGTCACTGTCCCCAGCGGAGTGCTTCCTTACATCTCAGGTGTCCATGTCCCCAGCGGAGTGCTTCCTTACATCTCAGGTGTCACTGTCCCCAGCGGAGTGCTTCCTTACATCTCAGGTGTCCTGTCCCCAGCGGAGTGTCCCCAGGTGTCGTCCCCAGAGTGCTTCCTTACATCTCAGGTGTCACTGTCCCCAGCGGAGTGCTTCCTTACATCTCAGCAGTGTCCAGTCCCCAGCTTCCTTACATCTCAGGTGTCACCAGCAGAGTTTCCCCATCTCAGCCTTTCCCCAGCGGAGTGCTTCCTTACATCTCAGGTGTCACTGTCCCCAGCGGAGTGCTTCCTTACATCTCAGGTGTCACTGGCCCCAGCGGAGTGCTTCCTTACATCTCAGATGTCACTGTCCCCAGCGGAGTGCTTCCTTACATCTCAGGTGTCCTTGTCCAGAGCGGAGTGCTTCCTTACATTTCCTTACATCTCAGGTGTCACTGTCCCCAGCGGAGTGCTTCCTTACATCTCAGGTGTCACTGTCTCCAGCCAGCGGAGTGCTTCCTTACATTTCCTTACATCTCAGGTGTCACTGTCCCCAGCGGAGTGCTTCCTTACATCTCAGGTGTCACTGTCCCCAGCGGAGTGCTTCCTTACAGTTCCTTACATCTCAGGTGTCACTGTCCCCAGCCAGCAGAGTGCTTCCTTACATTTCCTTACATTTCAGGTGTCACTGTCCCCAGCCAGCGGAGTGCTTCCTTACATTTCCTTACATCTCAGATGTCACTGTCCCCAGCTGAGTGTTTCCTTACATCTCAGGTGTCCCCCCCCCCACTGTTTACTAAGAACTCAGGGCTCTGTACACGGAGAAGGGAGGTAGCTTTTTTTTTCTCCCTGCAAAGTAATCAGCCACATTGATTAAGTGGTTGTTAACCCACTTTCAGTCATTTGCGTCTCACCTGGTGACAGTGCCACCCCATCCCCCTCCTGTTGCAGGAATAACCAATATATTTTTACACTATCCGTTCTAAATGCTAATACAGTGCCCCCCTGTCTCCATAGTTCATTAAAAATATACCTACTTCACCGTATCTCACGGTGGCTCCCGTCGCTCTTGTAACACGTCTCCTCTCCTCTCTGCACGTCTTGCAGAAGCAGTGGGCGGGGCCGAGATTTCTCCGCTGACATGTCAGCGGGACACGAGGAGGAGATGAGAGAGGAGACGCAGCCTGTCACGTGATCGCCAGGAGCCGCTGTGAGATACGGTGAAGGCGGATTTCTTTTAATGAAACACAGAGAGGGTGGGCACTGTATTAGATTACAGAACGGATAGTGTACAAATATATTGGTTATTCCTGCAGCAGGAGGGGATGGGGCAGCACTGTCACTAGGTGACACGCAAAGAGGGGAGGGGGAGGACAGAGAAGACAGATACAAAAGAGGCACCGCCCCTTCACCCACTGCCGCCCCGAGGCCTAGCCTTGGTGGCCTTGTGGGAAATCCGGCCCTGGTATCAGGTCCAATTGGGAAACTCTATGTTTTCATACTGTATATTTTAAACATTCTGCAAATACATTTGCCAATAATTATTTTTAGTAGAACTTTTTTTCATACTTGATGAATATTTTGTCAAGTTTACAAAATAACTAAGCCTAATAACATAACTATCTAATATGTGACTTAAAGTTTCAAGAACTGATGCTCAAATTGTGCTGTGAAACGGTATCTTTCCTGTATTGCTGAAACTAAATAGCTTTTAATGCAGAACGGTAACAACTAAGGTTCTGCAAATTACTGTTTGTAAGCTTTTGCATTATAAAACCTGTGAAGATTTTTAAAACCCTTCACAGGTTCTGTAATACATGAGCTTTGAGACTGCAAAAGTAGCTACTTCAGATACAGCTTCTAAAGGAAAGACTTTGCGGTCTTGGAGCTGATTTATTACATCTGTGAAGTCTCCTGAAGACTTTTATCCCAGTCACATAAAAGCAAATGCAATGCAGAGAAAAAAAAGGCTAACAATGAATAAATGGTTTGATAATGGTAGTATCAGCTACAGCTATTCACACGGTAGAGTATTTTGAATATGCAATGAATATGTAGACTCATTTATAATGTGTGTACTTTGGTGTTATATTTAAAGTGTTGGGAAATAAAGGATAATAATCTGATCAGAGGCACCTACAGCAATTAAGAATAAATTGTTTGACAGACCTTTGGTTAGGAGGGCACATCGGGGGGATCAGGAGAGCACAGTATGGGGGCAGGAGGGTACACACCAGGGCGTCAAGAGAGCACAGTATGGGGTCAGGAGGGCACACACCAGAGAGGTCAGGAGACCACACACCAGGGAGGTCAGGAGGGCATACACCGGGAAGGTCAGGAGAGCATACACCGGGGAGGTCAGGAGAGCACGCAATGGGGAGGTCAGGAGAGCATACACTGGGGAGGTCTAGAGAGCATACACCAGGGAGGTCAGGAGAGCACACAACAGGGAGGTCAGGAGAGCATATACCGGTGGAGGTCAGGAGGGCATACACCAGAAGAGGGCATACACCAGGGAGGTCAGAAGAGCACACACCAGGGAGGTCAGGAGAGCACACACCGGGGAGGTCAGAAGGGCTTACACCGGGGGAGGTCAGAAGGGCATACACCAGGGAGGTCAGGAGAGCATACACTGGGGAGGTCAGGAGGGAATACACTGGGGGGAGTGCATACATCAGGGAGGGCATACACCAGGGAGGTCAGGAGGGCATTCACCAGGGAGGTCAGGAGGGCAAACACTGGGGAGATCAGGAGGGCACACACTGGGGGGGATCAGGAGGGCATACACTGGGGGCATACATTGGGGGATCAGGAGGGCATGCACTGGGGGGAATCAGGAGGACATACACTGGGGGCATACACTGGGGGATCAGGAGGGCATACACTGGGGAATCAGGAGGGCACACACCAGGGGGCAGTCACACTGTTTTATTGAGCCCAATTTCTCACTGTGCCACATGAAAAGATGCAATCCCATTTGTCAGCTAACAACTCCTCTATGCTAAGCTGCAGTAACTCAGCAGACTCAGCATAGATGAGCCTGTAAACAAATCCATGATGTACTGCTAGCTGAGCTTACCTTCCAGGAAGTTCACACGGTTCCCTCTGCTCAGCTTCTCACACCTCCCTCTTCCAGGTGGGCACAGTCTAGGGGGTTAGGCACATCCCCTTCCCTCACACTCAAGCAACAGCCTGAAGAAGAGAGGCTGAAAAACTGCTGGGGGAGGTACAGGGGGTGGAGAGTGCAGCCCCGAGTGTGTTGGCAGAAATTCTTAATGCTGAGAATTCATGTGAGTTGTCCCGACCATGACTCTGAATTCTCGGGGCGCTCTCAGCCTCAGAGTCAGCAATATTTTCTTGGGGGAGCAATTGCCCCATTGCCCCCCTGGATCTGCCCCTGCATTAGTCACAGGGGATGTCTGAGAATAGAGGTTACCCAATCTCCTCTTGCTCTCTAAGGCCGCATACAGACGATCGAATATATCTGCTGAAACTGGTCCACAGACCAGTTTCAGCGGACAGATTTGATCGTCTGTACGGGCTAGCAGACAGGTTTCCAGCAGACAAAAGTTTTAAAGCATGCTTTAAAACTTGTCTGCTGGAAACCCGTCTGTCCGACTTTCCGGATTAGAATAACCAGACATAAATCCCCCGTCGCCGAATGATTCAACGTGCGTGGAGTATTTTACATCCTGGCGATGACGTAGCGGCGTAGATGGTGTCCTTCTGCGGGGATTTTGGTTTGATCGTGTGTACACACATCAGATCAAAATCTCCAGGAGACATACCCGATGAAAACTTGTGTATACGCGGCCTTAGGCTAAGCAGGTTTCTGTAATCATGGGCTCAGGGAACAGAAGAGCTTGGGAAGCACTCCTGGAGCCAGCAGCAAGAGGGTGGGGTGCACCTTCAGAGCCCCTTAAAAGTCTTATTCAAATTACTTTCACCTAAAATCCCATCACTGGTTCTAAAATACCACACCAAGTTCTTGGCTGACACAGCCCTGGGTTTGCCATAACCCCCTGAATACCAGTACCTTGGTAAACAAGAGGTTTTTCTTTAGCTTTGGAAGGATTTTCTCTCGCTTTGTGTCTTTCTATTGTGTCTCTGTCTCTGTCTAGACTGTGAAAAGAAATCACTAGAATACAGTACATTGCATATAACAACACTGATTTTTGTTTGTGGTTTAAACCATTATGATTATGTTATCTGTAGCTTGTGTTAATGCAAAAAGTAACAAAAATTTGTTTTTTTTCTGATCTCAGCAACCAATCAGATTTTAGCTCTGAGTGTCTAATCTTCAATGGCAGAATCTCTGTTAAAAAGAAAAATGTTCTTCCCAATTTTACAAAACCTCTCCATAATGTTGGTAGACATGAAAGTATATAGCTGAAGGATCAAGCTGTTAAAATATACATTCATTGTTGTATTTCTTGTGCAGCTAAGAAGGTAACCCTTAGCAAATAGCATCAAAATAAGAAAGGCACTGCTATCATGCATGTCAATATCATGTCGATACTGCAGGCTGTGTTCTAGCTATTTTTATCCCGCTTATGTCAGTAAATGAATCAAAATGAGAATACAAAGTAGCTAAAGAGGGATTACAAATTGCATTTTTCAATGTCATGCTTGCATTAAGAATTTTCAACTACAAGGATATCATTCATATACACAGTTTTTGCAATAATAATTGTAAACAAAAACTCCAATGTGCGCTGCAGAAATGTTAGTACACATGTGAGCTCTGGTACTTGCATCAATCAAGTTTTAAACAGGTGAACTGGCCAACTCAAAATTTTATTTTACAACGTAATTCTGTTACATGACCAAAGCGGGATGAGCTTCGATGATAGAACTGAGCTTGCCTGTTCGCACCTAAAGGGTCTGGGGTATTCAGAAACCCCACATATTTTTTTTATTTGGCGCAGGGTTCCCCTTATCATACCAGACCCTAAGAAGAGTTTGACTTTTTCCTTCAAAAATTACATTTTGTGCAGGGACAGTTCTAAGACAGGAAACAAGCGCCTCTTTACAGGCATACTATACACCCCCCTAGGTATGAAATTTAAAGGAATATTTCAATTTCATTGTTTCGTTTAAGCTTAAAAATCAGTCCTGAAAAAACTGAAATTTTTTAAAACTTTTTTGCATTCATGTCTGGGGCAGGACCCGGGTAAACACTTTTTAGAACAATAACTTGCTTTTTTAAAATTAGTACTTTAGTTTCAAACATTCGACAAGATGGTTTAAAGTTCTGCGGAGTATCTCATCCCTACTTGATAAATATTTAGCTAATTACAAGACTCAATTATTGCATTGAATTTACCATATGTTAGCTACATCAAACTGGAATTTCTTCTTTGGGGGGAACTGACATTAAAATAAGACTTCAGCCAACACACAATTTTTTTTTAAATAAAGCTTAATATACTGTTCATGCACAACAATTTAAAGGTGCAATTTATTCTAGACTATCCATAAATGATTATTTTGGGGGTATTCAGGGGTAATGGGAAAGGAATATGAGAAACTTTCAAGCGAACTAAATCGTGGCTTGGTGTCCTTTTCAGAAGGGATGGGTTTTGAGCTTTTTCGAAGGCCAAGTGCTTCTCCAACTGTGCTGGTTGGTAAAGCGTTCCATAGTCTAGGACCTTGGACCGCAAATCTTCTTTCTCTTTTGTTTATCTGGCTTTGGGTATCTGGAGTAGATTTTGGTCGGTTGAGAGAACGCGATTGCGGTTGTGAGCTTTTAGTTTTTCGCAAGGTATTGGGGGGCATTTCCCAAAAACTTATGCATCAGACAGAGTGCTTTGAAAGTTGTCTTTTACTGGTAACTGAAGGGATGTGAAGGTGAGATTGATTCCATGTTTTTTTCCCATCACCAGTGCGGCCGTATTTTGAACGACTGAGGTGGGTGATTTGGTACTTGGGAAAAAGGGCATCATAGTCTTGTGTTGATAATTGTTCCCACCACGACTGATCCTTTTGGGATAAAGGGAATGAGTCTGAGTAGTAGGCAGTAGATGGTGAGATCGGACTACTGCGATCGGGGTTTAGTGATTGAAAGGTGAGCAGGATTACCCCAGGCCGCCTCCTCTTTTCCCCACTCTGTTTTCAGATCAAATTTTCTGGCACCAGTTCTCCTAGAATGGTGTTACTCCACTGAGTCACTTTCTGTGATAAAGAGGCAGTAGATGTAGGATGAAATTATAGATTTCTTGTCGGTGTTTTACTGCCGATCTTGTGTTGAAAAGCGCATTATGAGCTTAGGCTGGGGTGAATACTATTTTTTGAGAGCCGCGTCTTAAAGTTTCTCATTCCTTAGAGCTTTTTTGGGACAACTGGTAATATTGAGGTAAATGGTTTTAGATGCCTTTGGGGTATCTCAGTGCCATAGGCAGAAACCGGGGAAGGTATATTGATTGGGGGTATTCGTAATGGGAAAGGAATATTTTCAAGTGTGGTCCCTGCTGTGTATTCCCTCCCTGTTCAGAGTAAGGCAAAAAAAACTGGTTGTGCTGTGCGATGGGCTTGGGAAAAAATCCTTCCTGATCCCTCACGGGCCATCGGGCAGGCCCTACAAGTGCTGAACAGTAGATGTCAAATTACTCTCTATTAGGCCAAAGGAGGGGGCCTGTGGGGGGTACGTACCCCTGGGAGGGCAACCAATGAGTGGTAGGGTTGTTGCAATTGCTGGGGTGGCTGGAAGGAGAAACCAGGATTTCTGGGGTGTAGCAGGATGGGTGTAGTAATGGGCCGCTGAACCGGGACTAGGCCTGAGCCGGGGGCTGAGGTTCAAGGGCAGAGAGGGGGAGAGGGTGAGATGGTGGAGTTCCTCCTGGGGGGCTGGGGGGTTAAGTGAAGTTTGAGGGGGGTTTAACCTGGTTTTTAAAGCGCGGCACACCCGCTAGGCTGCGGCTGAATCCACAGACTTTCCTAGCTGCAGCTGCGATCTATTAGCGGATTCATGGGAGATGTTGGGAGCGGAGGCGGGGAGATGGTAGGGGGATGTATTACCATGGATGGGGGTCTGGGGAAATACAGGTTGGCCCTTCTCTCCTGAAAAGGACGGCCACAGCACTTTTCCTGGGCAGGGGGATGGACCGGAGGCCTGAGAGAAGCGAGCCTTACCTTTACAGCTCCAGGCGGCGGAAGAATAGGAGGCCAAAGGGGGAAGGAGACCCAGCGATCCTGGGTGTTGTAGCCGGTGCTGTTGCAGGGGGCTAGAAGCAAAACCTGCCTGTCTATCTGCCCTGAAGGTGAGCCGACTCGCGGGAGAGCGTCCTGCTGCAACGGGACTAACTGACTGACTGTGCTGGATCAGTTGACCTGCTGGGCTCCAATGGGCTACTTTCTCATTGCTCCCTATAGCCCTGAGTCACAAAAGTCATTATTTCCATGCACATATGATGGCCAACAAACTGGAAACAATTTGTAATACAGTAAAACCTTTGTTTGAGAGTAACTTGGTTTGAGAGCATTTTGCAAGACAAGCTACTCTTAATGTTTTAATACATTTTGACTTGATATACAAGTGATGTATTGATATAAGAGTAGTGTCATGTTACAACTGAGTATAAAAGAGCAGAGAGGTGCCTCTAAGGCCTCGTACACACGAGGGAATTTATCCGCTGAAAATGGTCCAACGGACCATTTCAGCCGAAAAATCCACTCGTCTGTAGAGGCAAACGGACAGTTTTGGACGGATTCCTCCGGCGGAAAAGTTTCAAAGCATGCTTTGAAATTTTTCCGCCGGAGAGCTGCCCGTCGGATATGTCCGCTGGTTAGTACGCCTAACCTGCGGACATATCTGCCCGCACATGCGTCGTATCCTTTGAATGGATCCGACGCATGCGCGCGGAAGTGTTTTACTTCCTGGTGCGGTGACGTGGTGGTGACGTGGAGGCGTCAACGTCACCGCCGCGTCACCGCACTGTCCGCCGGCGGGGAATTTGATCCGATGGTGTGTACAGCCACCGGATCAAACAGCCCGGCGGACATATCCGATGGAAACGGTCCGTCGGACTGTTTCCATCGGATAAATTACATTGTGTGTACAAGGCCTTAGTGTAGCAATATGGTTACATTTAATGAAGATACAACATTTAGAAACTCACATGGTTGATGATTAACCACTTAAAGGGGTGTTCCAGCCGCAATTTTTTTTTTTTAAAGTCAGCAGCTACTAACAGTGTAGCTGCTGACTTTAAATAAGGACACTTACCTTGTCTTACTTGCCCGCGCTGATGGCCCCCCCGATGCCGGTCCCACGATCGCTCCGGGTCCCGCGCCGCCATTCACACTATGGGAAACAGGCAGTGAAGCCGTACGGCTTCACTGCCCATTTCCTACTGCGCCTGCGTGAGTCTCACGCTGGCTTGTGAATGGGCGGCTGCTCTCTGAGAACACACAAAGTTCCCAGAAAGCAGCGCGCCCCATTCACAAGCAGAAGAAGCAGAAGAAAAGACACCGCGGTGTGGAAGAGGCAGATTACGTACTTCCGCAAAGCAACAGGTATTTCGGGTGAGTATTTTTTTTTTCACGTTTTTTTTTTTAATTAATTTTTTTAAGCAATATGGGCAAATGTTGTTTTCCTGGGTGGAACTCCGCTTTAAGCACCGGACCAATATGCTGCTAAATGCCCAGAGGCGTTTTTACAATTCGGCACTGCGTCGCTTTAACAGACAATTGCACGGTCGTGCGATGTGGCTCCCAAATAAAATTTGCGTCCTTTTCTTCCCACAAATAGAGCTTTCTTTTGGTGGTATTTGATCACCTCTGCGATTTGCGCATGCGTCGGATCCATTCAAAGGATACGACGCATAAACAAAATTAGAGCGTCATTTTTGAAAAAAAAAACAATATTTTTTACTTTTTGTTATAAGAAAAATTGAATAAACTAAATTTTAGTCAAACATTTAGGCCAAAATGTATTCAGCCACATGTCTTTAGTAAAAAAAAATTGCAATTAAAAAAAAAAAGCTACCTAGCAGCAACAGTGAGACTAATACAGCGATCAGAAAAATGATTGCTTAGTGACACTGGCAATTGGGGGTGAAAGGGTTAACTAGGGCGGTGATCAAGGGGTTAAAACTTTATTAGGGGGGTACAGGGCTACCCTGAACATAACACTAACTGCCTGTCACAGTAACTGTCACACTGACACTAAATGCAGTGATCAGTACATATATGAAGGGGTTAAATGTGCCTATGTGTGTGGTGTCAGTGTAGTGTTGGTGCAGACTTACTGTGACTCTTCTCTCATCTTGGCGGTTTGAAAGTACCACCGAGATGAGAGCTGCATCACTTCCTCTGCCTATGTTTACATTTTACAGGCAGAGGAAGTAACACGGCGGCGGCACACGGGATTGGCTGGGAGCGTTCACGAGGGGGCGGACAGAAATGAACCGCCGCCCCCTCGAGTCGGATCGCTCCCGGAGGTAAGCCAACCGCGGCATGCAGCGGAGGGGGTCCCGATCGGACCCCCGACCCGCTAGAAGGCAGGGACATATATTCGCCCATCTGCTTGTACGTGCCCTTCTGTGGACGTAAATAGGCGTGCGGCGGTCGTTACGTGGTTAAAGAGGCACATCTAAGTATGCACTAAGGAAGGATGTTCAGTGTGTGTCTGTTTTAGAGCTACTAAACATTTCACTGCTGTAAGTATATGCTTAAGAAGTTTTTTTAGCTGATTCAGAAAAAACAGATGGGGGTAAACCCTAGAGGAAATCTATTTATTACCCCACTATCTCAGTTCCCCAGCAGGCAAGGCATTAAGCCACAGAAAGTTGCAGAAAGTTGCAGAGTCCCCTAAATAGGAGCATAGGATCCATGAACAGAGATGGTTTATCTGATGATATTAAAATATATCTGTGCACATAAACGTCCCAGAATTGCATATGCAAAAGCCAAAAAGGTCAGGAGGACTAGCAGCCCCGGATTTCAAGAAATACTATCAAGCGATCTGTGTTTCCCGCACGGTAGAATGGATTCATAATAAGGAGGGGAGAAGCTGGGTAAATATGGCGATATCACAAAGTAAGGCAGATTTGGGGAAGACGGTCTGGATACCACAACAGCACCGCTATTAGCACAAACCCACTAACTAGAAATACTTTTAAGATTTGGGATGGCTTAGGAAGACTACACCACTGAGATTATAATTAACCACTATTATCTATATTGGGCACAAATTATTTCAAGCCAGGGAAAGAGAAACATACTGTATATATTTCACTAGATGGGCAAAAAAAGAGGAAATACAATTACAAGATGTAATGAAAGGCAATAGGATTTGCACCTACGCGGAAATTACACAAAGATGGGGAAATAAGCCACTAGATAAATGAGGTATACACAACTACAGCATTTTGCACAATCACTGCCACAACCATTACGGGGAAAAGGACACATGAGGTTAATAGAGAATCTTTTCTGCTCTCCCCTTAGCTTAAATTAAAGTATATCAAAAATGTATAGACTCCTAATCTAGGAAACATAACTTGAATAGTGTCCCATCATTTGTGTCAGTGGGAGAAATAGTGCCCCATCATTGGTATCATTGGGAGGAATAGTGTCCTATCATTTGTGTCAGTGGGAGAAATAGTGCTGCATCATTGGTATCAGTGGGAGGAATAGTCTCCCATCATTGGTATCATTGGGAGAAATAGTGTCCCATCATTTGTCAGTGGGAGAAATAGTGCCCCATCATTAGTATCATTGGGAGGAATAGTGTCCCATCATTTGTGTCAGTGGGAGAAATAGTGCTGCATCATTGGTATCAGTGGGGGGAATATTGTCCCATCATTGGTATCATTGGCAGGAATAGTGTCCCATAATTTTTGTCAGTGGGAGAAATAGTGCGGCATCATTGGTATCAGTGGGAGGAATAGTCTCCTATCATTGGTATCATTGGGAGGAATAGTGTCCCATCATTTGTGTCAGTGGGAGAAATAGTGCCCCATCATTGGTATCATTGGGAAGAATAGTGCCCCTTCATTTGTGTCAGTGGGAGAAATAATACCCCATCATTGGTATCAGTGGGAGGAATAGTGTCCCATCATTTTGGGAAGGTTCCTGCTTGTCAAGATTTTTTTAATGTATTTTATGTTATTTTAAGTTATTTCCCTATCCACATTTGATTGCAGAGTACTTGCCATGCTCTTGCTGCCATTTGCAGCCCTCTAGCCCTTTCCCTTCGTTTTTTTAAAGGCATTTTAGTAGTCAAAAATTCGGGTACCCATTGACTTCAATGGGGTTCGGGTTCGGGTTCGGGTCAAGTTCGGGTCCCGAACCCAAACTTTTTTACGAAGTTCGGCCGAACCCGCCGAACCCAAACATCCAGGTGTTCGCTCAACTCTACTCATAATGGGTCTTTGGTCTGAGACAGTAGTATTGGGGAAACAAAGGAACCCTTTAGGGAGAGTCAAGCAACCAATGTCAAGGAAATATAATTAGGTATTTTATGTGTAGGATCCATATGTGTCCAATCGAGAAATGTGTACTGGGTCAGGTGGGTATTTAAAACATTGCCCATTGCAATCAGAGGTATTGTTCAGAGCATGCAGCACTAAGGATCCATAGGGTAGAACAGACCAAAGGTGGTAGCATATGAAGAGTAGGGAATAAGCTGGAGTACAAATAGAAACATAGGGCATTACATAGGGCTCACTGCTAACAAGTTTCCTTTGCGATAGGTCCCATTGTGCAGGGAAACACCTGAGGTGGATGTTGCTGTGGTGGGGTTGATGATCTAAATTGTCCAGGTGAATTGAATGTATTTAAGTTGAACCTGCATATGTATGTATATTGAACTACTGTAGCTCACTGATACATTCAGCCATGGGAAAGTGGGCCACAAAGGTGTTTGTGAAAGGCTTCAGGCTATCTCAGTGATGTTCCTCTTATGCGACATACTTTCCAGGTCCTTCTTGGTAGGTAAGCTCACCTTCTTCCTAGTCAAATTTGGAGAGTGCCAGTGGCATCGCTATGGGGGTGCGGGGGTGCGGACCACACCCATGTGACAGCTGCCAGAGGGGTGACACCACTATAACACAGAAAATAAATTCTCCTGCGCACAAGAGGATAGTTCAAAAGTCAATTGTCCATAAGGATAATACCAACAACGGTGCCACCGGCCTTGCTGCCCTTCATGGATGGGGATATCCTTTAGCCGGCGGTGACCCCTTTCACTTTCTCCATGACCGGTCGGAGTGTGGTTCGAGGTCTTCTCACTGCAGCTTATGTTGACTAAGCCTTACTGCGATTCTTTCTACTACATTTGTGAGTAGGCCCTGTATATACATTTTAATTTATTAAAATCTTTTAATGGTAATTTACTAGGCTGGTGCGCCTTTGTTTTATTTTCTCTTGTCTGGCACCACTATAAGCATTAACTGCTGCCAGTGGGGCCCCATTGGAGGTAGGAGCTGTGGCTTATCGGAGGTGCAGGCGGCAATATCAGCCGGTGCAGTATGACAGCTTTCATCCTCCTGTCTCACCTCTTTAGCTCCCCCTTTTTTGCCCCCTCAATTTTGTCTCCCTCTTTCTTTTTCTCCAGTCTTTTTCTCCTCTCTTTCCCCCAGGGTCCCCCACAGTCTTTCCCCTTTCCCTCTGTCATTCTTTCTTTCTTCCTCCCCTCACCCTCCTCACTCCCCTCTTTAGCCCCACCCCTTTTTTCTCCCCCCATCTTCCTCCTATTTATCTTTTTCCTCCCATTGCTTGCTCTTCCCATTTGCTCCCTCTCTTCCTCCCAACCACATCTTTTCTCCTCCTTTCTCTCTCTCTCTCTCCCCTCATCCTTTCACTCTCTTCCTCCCCCACCTTCCTCCTCCCTTTTTTTCTCCCCTCCTTTCACTCTTTCTCCTCTGTCACCTAACTTTCTCAATGTTGCCTCTGCCAACTCTTCTTTTCCCCCTTTTCTCTCTCACACTCTCTACATATACTGTATTATCTCTCTTCTCATTATATACAGACCAATCTGTACCCTGATGACTATACTGTACATTATATACAGACCAGTGTATACAACACTGTGTCGATTCAAATGACAATTACGTGGTCGTGCAACAATGTACTCAAACAAAATGTATATCCGTTCCCCCCCCCCCCCCCCACACACACACACATAGAGCTTTCTTTTGGTGGTATTTGATCACCTCAATTTTGAAAAAAAAATAAAAATTTACTTTTTGCTATAATAAAAAAAAACAAAAAAACTGATGAACCATTCTGGTCCTTAAGTGGTTAATCACTGCAATTTTCACTCCACTACTGCAGTGTTTTTCAACTCCAGTCCTCAAGGCACACCAACAGGTCAAGTTTTCAGGATTTCCCTCAGATGAAATGGCTGTGGCGATTACTAAGGCAGTGAAACTGATCAAATCACCTGTGCAAAATAATGGAAAGCCTAAAAACATGACCTGTTGGTGTGCCTTGAGGACTGGAGTTGAAAAACACTGCACTACTGTACTAAGTCAAAATGTGTTAATATACTATAGTTTTTATAGTTTTATAACATATGCAAAGAAATTCAAAGGCAGGTCAAAGGTTTACTTGCTTAAAGCTTAACTCCAGGGAAATATAAAATACACACATTTTTGCAGCCTTTTATTCGCCAATGTATCAAAAAAGCCTCATTTACTCTGTGGTGCTGTGTGTTACATCCTGTGTTAAGGCAAACCATTTATCTGACTAAGCAGCCTAAAGCATGTTTGGTAGAAAAATATTTAGGTCGTAGTATAGTGGAACACTTATGGAATATTTGTGCACGGTAGTGAAAAAAAAAATTGCACTTGATTTTGATAAATGTTGCATGTATAACAAGCATATGAATGACGTTGGCATTTTTATTGTTCCCACAGGGCATGTATAGCTGTTGCAGTGCTGAGGATCCAAAGGCTATAGACCAACAACTTCCAACTTTAAATCATTGCTATCCACCACAAAGAATACCAGCCCTATCAAATTCCATTGCTCCACCTCCACCACCATCTGCTCCTTTACCATGTTCCAACTTTTTGCCACGGGAAAGGAGAATAGTTGAGAGGTGGCGACATGCTCGCAGCCCTAACTGCTACAAAGATATGTATACTCCAACTCGGTCTGCCCTTGACCCCAGCAGCAAGGTAGCTCCTCCTCGCCATTCTCATAAGAACACATTTTCTGATGGATTTCATAGGTATTATGGTCCTATTGAGCCTGAAGGTCTCTCTGATCATCTAGTGGAGTCTGGACAAGCTTTTAGCAAAGAAAAAAAGATGGCACCCTGTCAGATGTCACCTCCAACTCAAAGAGACTTCCTAGAAAACCCACCATCTTATTTTGCCATTGTGCGAGAAAAAGATGCTCCAGAACCACCAGGATGGCAGTCAAAAGTTTCACGAGGTCTTTATGAAAACTACCAAACAGGAAAGGAGAGGACTCCAAAGTCTACAGGTGGGGCACGAGGTAGTCGAACACCTGAAACAACAGCAAAAAAGTTTGACCACTTGGGCAGTAGTTATCAAAAGAGCACATGTGAAATGGAATGTGAGGTATATGGTGGTGGAGGTCAGAATCCTAGCACAAATCGTCCCAACAAAGCCAGTGTGGAGGTATGTGATGGAACCCATTATGGCGGTCATTCAAGGTTTACTTATGAAGATGAGAGAAGTTGTGGAAGAGATTGTCATCATCGTCGAGAGGAAATGGACATGGAATCCCAACCCCTACTGCATAAAAAATCGAATCGGTCTCATATGTGCAGGAGCCATTCTCACCCTCTTGTTATGAGCCCCAGCAAAAACAAATATGTTGATCTTTCAGATTCTGATTCAGATGTGTGTGAGAGGGAACCACCATGTGTGAAATCTGACATTGGACACAACTGTTGGTACTCACCAAACTACTTCTGCACATACCCATCTAGAGAACGACAAACCTCCTCTGCACCAAGAAAACCAATGAGGTACTGGTCAGTCGATAAGATTGGTAAACATCGCCAGTTGAGCAAAGATTATCTTCCAGCCACTTGCCATGGTTCATGCTATTGCAGTAGTTTGGAAGTGTTGCAACCACACTGCCACAAGGAGCCAAGATACGTCAGCTGCTCGGATGAAAAGCTTGAAAGGCGATTAGATTGGGAACACTTACGTGGAGGTCACTGCTCTTTCCTCCACCACCATCACCATTCTTGTGACTTAGCCCCCATACATCCCACTTCCCGCAGTTTGGAGGACCTAAGCAGATGTCATCTGAGGTGTCACAGACACATCTTTTCTCCAGAATGCCAACCTAGGTCAAGTCATAGTGGAACCCTTTATAAAAGAAGGGGGTCTGCACACTTCTCTAGCTTGGAGTCTGAAGTATGACTAGAGGAGGAACCAACACATTTGAAGACCACCTATGTTTAATGTTGGAAAACATATCTATGTTCTATATAAGTTGAAACCAAAACTTATAATAAACTCAGATACAGTTATGAAAGACTTCATGTTTATGTGGGCCATATTATTAGATTACAAAACTGAATTTCCTAAGTAAACACCAAGAATATTTTTGATTGCAAAGTTCAACTGCAGCTTTGCATAAAGTGGAAGATGTTTTCCAAGAACCTTATGTTTAATACCTTCTGGCTGGACCAGCAGAATGACCCATTTGTAACCAGATTGTGGAGAAAAGTGCGCTGAAAAAACAGGATGGTTCAACCAGCATCTCAAAAAGGTCATCTTGAAGGCCACATAGCCTATTGTCATCGATCTGTTTGCTCAGTGTACTGGGGACATTGAGATTTGGTACAAAAGTGTGTGAGGGGTGGAATGAAATTAAGGAAATTGAAATTGTGGACACCATTTTATTAGACTTTCCTGCTTTTACTTTTGACGAAATGTTAAGGGCTTATTTAAACATTTGTAACACTTTTAAGCACACTGCAATAGATACATAGTTGTGACTAGATACTATTAGTAAACTTATATAATTATTTAGTCATAGTATTCTTAGATAAACTTTTCTTTTCTCTGTTATTTCTCAGCCAAGACAAGAAAAGTCATTCGGCTGCATTGTGCTTCTTAGCTTCAGAACTGACATTTTAATGTATAATATCAAATATATAAAGTAAGATATGTTAGTTGTAAAGATTCTTTTTTATATATATTTTCATTTTTAATTTGGAGACAAAACTGTGATATATATCTATATATAAATCCTAATAGGAAGATCAAAGATTTTAAATAGCCCTAAGTTCCTTCAAAATCACAGTACATATTTTAGTTTTAACATCTTGTAAACACGGTAGCATTGTTATTGTTAGGGTAATAAGACTACTGTTGTCTAGTTTTTGAAAGGCAAGTTGTAGTCTTGATGAAATTGTTCTTTTATTTTTTTTTATTTTTCAACCATGAAACAGCAGTTGAGTAGACAAGAGAGATTATTGTCATTCAGTCTGGTAGAATTCAAAGCCATTGGCTTTTTCAGGTGAATCCTCTGACTTTGTGCTAGTAGTCCCCTACCAGAGTAGCTCATGGAGCCAAATGTGGATCCTAACTTCTGTTGATGCTTACAGTAGCAGTGGATACTCTGTACCTGCCTGCTCAAGAATGTGTGTACCATACACATTATACAGGGTGCAACCCAGGCATGTGCAGATTAAACAGAATCAGTCACTTCCTAAAAAAAACAATAGAGACATAGCACTTTGTGCACGTGCTTTGCTTGCTCTTTTCCTCTTCTACCTGAAGGAAGGGCAAACAAATCCAAACAAACAAATCCAATTATGTACTATGCATATTCTGCCTGTGTTCAGGTTCTGAGGTGACGAGGGCCATTGTCAATGCAGCTGAATACATTCAGCTTCACTGATACAGAACTCATTCTTATAGTGCACACTTTACAGTACACATATAGGCAGAATATGTTACCAGAATTTAGCACAAATATAGTAGGTTTGATGTACTCCACTGAATTTTTCCAATTATCTTTAGCAAAGATTTCTAGAGTGCTGTTTTTACATACCTAGTTTAATGTCATGTGGCTCCTAAGCTGACAGATACGTTGGCTTCAGCTCTATGCTCACATTGGAGCAGACAATTTTGTATTCCTGCCATTGATTGCCTATATTGTTGTAGGGAGCTAAGGCTGCTGGTATACTGAATTTCAACCATACTTGCACTACAGAATGGTAATACATGAGCCTGAATTATGCATAACATTTGCACATATTTTAAGTGTAGATTAAAGTGTAATTAGATGGGACTACATAGTACGTTTGACTATCCATAATGAATTTCAGAAAGATTTGCGCATGTGTAAATATCTCTTATACAAGGTACAGTTTTTACTAGACAATAGAAATCTATGTAACATCGCACACAAGCAAATTCATAATTCTGTTTCCACTATTACTACAGCAAATTTATAAACACAAACATTTATAATGCTGCTGAAATACTAAAAATGTGGTAAAAAAATGCACATGCAATATTTTTGCTATCTGTACCTGATTTAATTTACACTTTTAGCACTGTGACCCCCGAATGTCAGGTTTTGAGCATAGTTGCGGGTTTGTGGGAATTTAGAGTATATTTAAAGGATTTTTTTAAAGTTTTATTCCACCCAAATAAACAAGCCTATAATTTAGGGCCATTGTCAGGTGTTAATAAAATACTTTTTTTTCCCCCCATACTATCTTTAAAAATGGAGTTAAAAATTAGAATTTAGAGATTACGCTAAGTGTCACATTTATTTGGAATAAAAAAGGACCTAAATTGTGAAGGACTCAAATAGTCACCAATATTTCTTGTACTATACTTGCAGATGATCTTTCACCATTACGGACTTACTGTACTTTATTATGCGCTGTATCTCTGAATGAAGGCAGCCATCTTGGTGGAGGCTTTGCTTTCTCATATCAGAGCTGTCACCCTGATGCTTTATGATCTGTTAACTGGTGAGGGATTATTTCAGAAGCACAGAATATATGGTGCAGAATCAGGGAGATCATTACACTGCAGCTACATAGTTACATAATTAGTTGAAAAAAGACTCAAGTCTATCCAGTTTAATCAATCTGTTCAACCAATCAGCTTCAATGCTATTAAAGAGGACGTAAACCCTCTATTTTTTTTAAAAAACACCCTGAAAGGCAAAGGCATAATGAGCTAGTATGCATAGCATACTAGCTCATTATGAAGTATTAACCTGAGATCGAAGACCCCGCTGCAGTCCTGGGTAACCTCCTCCGTCGCCGCCATGATACCCAGAGTGACTTCTGGGTATTTCTGCTCCAGCGCTGAGAACAGTGAGCAGAACTGTAGTGACTTAGATTGCACAGAAGGGTCTAGGCAAAGTCACATGTCAGGAAGTGCACTGCTATTTTTTTAGGAGGAATAATAACAGAGGTAGTTTTTTTTAGGGCACTGCTTAACCACAATTAACATTTTTAGATATTGCCTATGAGATAGCAAATCTTCACTTTTTGAGTTAAGGTCAACTTTAAATGTCAAATAGCAGATTTGGGGCTGGGAGTTTATTCCAAGAGCTTGGCTAAATATGATATGTTCTGGTATGGAAGGACTAAATGTTAGGGGGGTTTCTTTATTATTATTATTATTATTATTATAGGGGATACTTTATTGGAATAACTACAATGCACCCACTACCTGACTCACCATGCCAAGATACATATATTAACATTTAAAGGTAACATTTAAATAGGAACTTTGGCTAGCATTGATATGGAATTAATTATTTGGATATATTGTAGGAAATTGTAATATTTAAAATGGTGAAAGCAATTTCAAGATTTCAAATAAAGGTTAGGAGAATGTTTATTTCAGATGGTAAACCTTGGTGTAGAGCTGATGAGGCTTTTCGTTTACTGGTTACAAAGAATGTATTACTGAGGACAGTTTTTAGAGTTCAGGGATCCCATCTATATGAATGCAGATATTAATTGCCACAAAAAAAGATATAAAGCAAAAAACTCGACATTTGGTTGAAATCATCAAGCTTTGTTGTTCATAAGAGATGTATGTTTTATTTATCTGAACAAAACAGTTTTTTAGTTCATGAAAGTTCTTTGAACCTTTTACAAATCTGATAACTTTTAGTTGAAAATGTTGTTGAACTAGTTAATATATTGCAGGAAAATACAGCTACTGGCACCATTACAGCCTATTTAGCCTGGGGTAAGGGGACCTTGATCCAAGATACTCTTTCTTGCCAGATGCATTATCTTTAATTCAAGAGAGGCAACACAAGCAGTACTGAAACATCAATTAATACTTATGTGATACTAAATTATTCGATGTGTGCTTTCCTGAGCACCTTCTTTCCCTACCTAGTTCTGGCTATTTGAGATTCTTTCCCTACCTAGTTCTGGCTATTTGAGATTCTTTCCCTACCTAGTTCTGGCTATTTGAGATTCTTTCCCTACCTGGTTCTGGCTATTTGAAAGAAGGGTTTGTTTTGTGATTGACCAGTTTCAAGTGAAAACAAAAAAAACAACAGTTTAGATCTTCTACAAGGTTGAATTAGAAATATACCAATGTGTTCTTATTCATGTAAATAATTATTGTGTAAAAGGGGTGTAGCTGGTTTAGCCAGGTACTGTATATTTCATTGTATGCAGAACTTGATCTTAAATTGATGCAATCCCAATCGTCCATTTTTCTCCATCCAGTGTAAGCCACTGCTAAATGAGACCAATTGTCCCAAATCTAAGACAAATATCTTAAGTACTTGATGCATATCATATGTACTACATCATACACTCTAGTTGCACATGTTTAAATACTAGTATATAATGCCTATAATTCAGACCAAACAAATCTCTGTGACTAAGACAATCAGTGTAGCATAGTTATCCATTTATGGCTTTTCTAGCAAGGGAAGAATTTATTCAATGTGTTTTATTGCCATATAAAATTATTTAGCTTCAGTAGGTCTCAGTCTATAAAAAAATGTTGTTTGTAGTTAAATATATTCAGTTCATGAGTGCACATACAGTTTTGCTACATTTCTTAATTTGATTAATTGATTACGTTTAAATAAACATGGCTGCTTGTAAAATAGCCATTCTGTTTCTGCAGTTGGCATCTAGGAACCTATTTATAAAATACAGTATGGAATGAAGTGTGGAATTAGTGCCCATAGTGACCAGTCAGATGTTAACTTTTATGTTCTTGGAAAATATAATCATCTAGTTACCTAAGAGAAACAACTGAACATTTGTCCCTCATGGTCTTTTCTCCAGGAGATTTCAGATGATTGAGAATCAACTGAGAATAGAGACAATAGGGATTTTGAAATATAGTAGCAGTAACATATGAAGGCATCAGATCTTATATCCAGCAATTTTCAATGCAAGCCGCACACTTTAACACACATACCTTTTACATTTTACACAGCACGTCATACATGTTTGCTTCCCTGCATTGTCCCAATGTGGCAAACAAGAGCTAGTAATGGACCTGCATTTGCACATACATGCTTTAAATGTTCCAAACTCATAATGCTATTAAAGTATATGTGAACCCTTACCTTGTATTAACCCCATTTAGTTTTAAATAGAAATTAAAGGAAGACCATCTGTATATATATATATATATATATATAAAAAAAAAAATTACGTAATCACACAATCTCGGATTACAGTTGGTTAAAGAGCTAGGGGTGGAGAAACAACAGGACACTGATCTTCCTAGTTAACGGCTGTGTCTGTGTGTGTGTGTGGGGGGGGGGGGGGGGGTTAGCACAAGTCTGATCATTGGATAACAGGTAGGACCCCGGTGGCATAGTTTAGTCATGAACCTAGTGCAGACTTTGAGTCAGGCGCCTATACAGAGGGCACAAACAGAGAGCACACATATGTATATAACCCTTAAGAATACAAGATATCAGAAGGGATTTGTTTAAGATTGTTTCCAGCTGCTCTTGGTTTAGTTAGATTGATGTGATTTTTAGCCCCAAAAAGTTGTATTTTTTTCTTTAAAGCAGATGTTTAAGAAGATATGGTTTGTGCGAGATTATGATTTTCAATATTTGTTTCTTTAACCAAAATAATTGGCTTGTCAAATTATAGGTGTATCCTACTTTAGAACCAGAAGAGAACACTTAATATGACCCACCATATTTTCTTAAACACCACCATTTTTTTAGCCATCTGGACAATGGCATGAAATATATTTAAGTTAGAATTTAAATACATGTAAGTACATTTTAAGTACTTTGGCCCAGATTCACAGAGCCCTTACTCCTGTGTAACTGGTGTTAGACTGGAGTAATTTCAAATTATGCAAGTTTTTTAGCTAGTCGGAAAGCTCAAACCATGAATAGACGGCTGCGGGCTTCAATTCGACTGCATTACGTGTTTGTACGCCTTCGGATCTATGCTGCAATAAAATTGCGGCCACTGGGTGGACTTCCCGTCGTTTTCTGCGTCGGGGTATGCTAATGAGCTTTTGCCTGCGATCCCCGAATTTACGATCTTCAATCGCAATCTCTTACGGCATCTTTAGTAGTGTTGCTCACGAATATTCGCATTGCGAATATTCGCTACGAATATTGCATATTCGAGTATTCGCGAATAACTCGAATATCGCGGCGAATATTCGCTATTTCGAATATTCGTATTTTTCAAATTTCGCAATCAATTTCGCAATCAATTTCGCATTCGCACTAGCATTTTTTATTTTTTTTTATAAAATATGGCGAATATTCGTAAATATCGAATATTCGTGATATTTTATAAAAAAAAAATAGCGAAATTTCGCATTAGCGAAATTTCGCATTGGCGAAATTTTGCAATTTTTTTTTTATATAAAATATCACGAATATTCGATATTAATGAATATTCGCGAATATTCTTCTAAATATTAGCGAAATATCGCAAAATCGAATATGGCGTATTCCGCTCATCACTAATCTTCAGTCATCTTTTTTTTGCGTAACACTATACCAGCTTTTTGCTGCTCTAATATTAGACAGCCCATGTTAAGTATGGCCGAACAAAACAGCATGCATACATACACTATATTGTCAAAAGTATTGTGATGCCTGCCTTTACACGCACATGAACTTTAATGGCATCCCAGCCTTAGTCCGTACGGTTCAATATTGAGTTGTCCCACCCTTTGCAGCCATAACAGCTTCAACTCCCCTGAGAAGGCTGTCCACAAAATTTAGGAGTGTGTCTATGAGAATGTTTGACTATTCTTTCAGAAGCGCATTTGTGAGGTCAGGCACTGCTGTTGGACGGGAAGGCCTGGCTCGCAGTCTCCCCTCTAATTCATCCCAAAGATGTTCGTGTTGAGGTCAGGACTCTTTGTCGGCCAGTTAACCACTTGATACCCGCCCACCGTCAAATGACGGCGGGCTGGTAACTGTATTGTCCTGACTGCACGTCATATGATGTGCAGTCATAGAAAGCTGCTAGGGGCGCGCGCGCGCGCCGTCGCATCACTGAGAACCCCCACGGGATTGCCGAGTAACTGAGCTGGAACATGTTAAACACAGAGCTCCACGTCCCCGTCAGGGAGAGAGGAGACCGATTGTGTCCCTTGTACATAGTGACACAATCGGTCACCTCCCCAGTCACCCCCCCCCACAGTTAGAACACAAACTAGAAGAAACATTTAACCCCTTCCCCGCCCCCTAGTGGTTAACCCCTTCCCTGCCAGTTACATTTATACTGTTATGTCACGGTCTGGGGTCAGGTACAGAGGCCAGTAGCTATAGCAGCAGAGCAGGTCACCCTGGCTGATGACACAGGGTCACCTGAGGTGCGGAATCTAAGCGCTAACCGGTGTTCACCAGAGCTCCTGAAGGTGGAGATGGATTTTGCTGCGTGTTAGCACCAGGTCGCGGTCCTCAGGATCGCCCCACCAGGAGGTGAGAAAGCCGGGGTACGATAGCAGATAAGCAGGTAAGGATCAAACAGAAGAGTGGTCAGTAAACAAGCCAAAAAGGTCGGTAATGAGTATCTGTAGGTTGGGATCAGGCAGAAGCGTAGTCGATAACAAGCCAAGGGTCAATAACGAGCAGTAGCAAATATGGATGGCAGCAGAGGAGACAGGAGCGAGATACAGGCTGGAGATAGCACAATATTCTGGCAAGGAGGAAGTGCAGAGACATGGCTTATATCAGGAAGTTTGTGGGAGGAGCAAGGGGTTCAAGGTTCAAGACAAATTAAGACACAAGGCAGCAAGGTCCAATGGATCAGATGAGTTTGTCCATCAGAACAGACAGGGAGCTGTCAAGCATCCCAGATAGCTCAGTGAGAAGGCTCACTGCCAGACACAGCTGAGGTCCCAGGTTCAAAACCCGGTCCTGACAAGTTATCAATGCATATTTATAGCATTGTTCACTGTATAAATGTAAATGGTCCAAAAAAAGTGTCCGATGTGTCCGCTATAATGTCCCAGTCCCGAAAAAAAAATCGCAGATCGCCGCCATTCCTAGTAAAAACATTTTTTTTTTTAAATCATAATTATGTCCCCTATTTTGTTGGCAATATAACTTTTGCGCAAACCAGTCACTATACGGTTATTGTGATTTTATTTTTTTAATTTGTTTACCAAAAATATGTAGAAGAATACGTATCGGCCTAAACTGAGATAAAAAATGATTTTTTTTTTTTTTTAAATGGGATATTTATTATAGCAAAAAGCAAAAACTATTGTGTCTTTTTTCAAAATTGTCGCTCTTTTTTTGTTTATAGCGCAAAAAATAAAAAACCGCACGGGCGATTAAATACCACCAAAAGAAAGCTCTATTTGTGGGGAAAAAAAGGACGTCAATTTTGTTTGGGAGCCACGTCGCACGACCGCGCAATTGTCAGTTAAAGCGGCACAGTGCCGGAAGCTAAAATGTTGTCTGGGCAGGAAGGGGGTATATGTGCCCAGTAGGCAAGTGGTTAAGTTCCTCTACCACAAACTCACTTACCCATGTCTTTATTGACCTTGCTTTGTTCACAAGTCCAAATCATTTGGTGGAGGGGGATTATGGTGTTGGGTTGTTTTTCAGGGGTTGGACTTGGCCCCTTAGTTCCAGTGAGGGTAACTCCTGAGGCATCAGCATACCAAGACATTTTGGACAATTGCATGTTCCCATCTTTGTGGGAACAGTTTGGGGAACAGTTATGGCCTCCAATCATGTGTCGGCAAAATTACATTTTTTTTCCTTGCACCTGATTGGATATTCTTTACAAAGTGAAGCTTCACCACATTCACAAAGTTCTAAGGAAATTTTTTTAAACTACACCTGCAGAGTGCAATAGTCTAATTTTCTTTACCCCCCCCCCCATGTGTTTTGCATAGTCCTGAAAAGTCCTTTGAGTTTCAGTACTAAAAAGTTTTAGTTGTCAGCACAGTTTTAGAAAACAGCAAGGAAAAACGTTACTTTTTTTTTTTTGTATTGTCTTTATCTGAATGGTTAATGTGACAAAATCTGCATACTTCTGAGAAGCTACATTAAAGCTGGCAAAAAATTAAAACAGGGCTGTTAAATAAGTCAGTAGTTCATTTGTGTAGTGAAGAAGCTAACCTGAAGTCATGCTACAGGAATGGGGGTGGAAGCATACTAAAGAAAGCAGGTACACTCCAAGGCAGGTTTCCATTGGTTTTACAGCACCTATGTGAGACATGACATTTTTTCAAGATTTAGTGTACATGTGTGGGGCATCAATGACATACATAACTGAAGTCCTACTGAAGCCCATAGCAATCTATGTTTTCTTCTTTTAATAAAATATACATTTTCAGAAGTTAAATTTCTATATCCAAAGACTAGCTTTTTCCTGTGCTCTCTGCTGTTTCATTTTATCTTCTTTTGTGGTAACATTAATATTATTTAACCATTAGACCCTCTAGCTTTCTGTAGAAATTCCAATAAGAGATGAAACTTGATTTATAAAAGCATAGAGCTGACTAGAGTGTGGAAATAAATGTACAAGATGTCCTCCACCTTTTTAAGTTGTTTTTTATCTACTAAAGCCAAGCTGCGTAACTAATGCTGTGTATAATCATTCAGTTCGTTTTTAATAAGACATGCATTGCTGTGAACGGAGACCGTCACACCAATTGTCCCCAAGGTGCCAACTCTACACATCTGTGGACACTTTGCTCATATTGCCATTAAAATGCTCAGGAACTTCTTGGACTGTCTTGGTTTTTCATGTACATTTTTGTTTTGTAATCAACTCTTATGCGTCTTGCTACAATGAACGCAATGGGATGTAATGAAATTTTACATTTATCATCAAGGGCAAAATGGACTTGCTTTTTAAATGTGCCTCAATAACATCCAAGAGAAGCATACTAATTGGTTGTCATTGCATTCCTCCTTTCCACTCTTCACTTTAATTTGTAAAAACTTTTTGTCTCGTGAAATGTCAATGTGCCGTAGATGTATGATTAACACCTTGTGCTTAATAATGTTACTTGTTAATATGTTATTTACGTTTGTGTTGGGGAATGTGAAAATGATCATGACATACCAAAAGTCTGTATTGTAACATGGTATTTGCCATTAAGCTTTAGAACATACATAAAGGAGGAACATTAGAGGAAAAAAAGCCTTAAAGTGGACCTGATTTTGGTCATTTTAGATTAGCTCAGTGGTACAGCAAATTCTACCTATGTCATCAACAGAAAAATAAGATGGAAATGGGAGGAACAAATTAATAACAATGTCTGATTGTTTGTTGGTAGTCTACAGGGAAGACAAATAGTGCATTTCAGTCCTTCCATCATCTGCTACTGAGCCCCACCCAATGACACTAACCCCACCTACCATAAATAGCTGCCTTTCCTTCTGCTGCAGACACAATAAATACAGGGTAGGGTGCATATTCTACATCCCTGCATTAGTTTCCCAATTGCCATAATGAAGGGGGCAGCTTATGTGCCAGAAGGCAGGGTGATAATTTGGTCTCATGACTCTACTAAAGGATATTGCCTGTCACAAAATTATTATCATGCCAGCAAAAAAGAGCCAAATGATTTAGGCAGGACCTAGTATAATGACAAGCTACAGCTGTTACACTATGATATAAATATTATTTCATAGCCTACTCAGCTCTAGTTCTTGGTGGGACTTAGTGAAAATAAAATATAGTTGATAAAACTGGGTGTGGAACAAATGCAGACTGTGCTGTATTATTGATTACATTATATAATATAATAGCCTTCTTTATATAAGAAGGCCATATAAAATGTTCAGGGATTCTGCAAATGTAAACTGCATACAAAGTGGTATTAATATCATAGACATGTGCAGTTTTTGACATATATTCTGGGTGTTACAATAACTATAAGAGTCTAAACACTTTATCTGGTATACAGTGCTTTTCTACTGAAATTATTTAAGGTATCTGGAAATTATATATTGTATAGAAATATAATTTTAAATCACATGAAAAGGGTAAAAACATTTCTTAACTCCAGATTAAGTGTTAACATAGACATTGGGTTAGCAATGTCTGATTCTGCCAAAATCAGATACCTTCAATAGACTGACAGAGTAATCAGGAGAGAAGAAGGTGATGCACTGGGTAGGGTAGTTTCACAGATAGCCGGTTGCTTCCCAAAGGCAGAAGTGAAACTGAGGATATCTTCTTTACATATAGAGTGTTGAGGGGAAATATCCATGAATTGTCACATGTGGTAGATGTATAAAGGTGTTTGGTGTTACCAGTTGCTTGTTCAATACAGAGGATGTCCTCCTACACACAGATGTTTTCAATATTACAGATATGTCATTGTATCAGCACTGCATCAGTATGGCAGTTGAAGGTTCACATTGTGGAGTTACATGTTTTTGCTCAGCTGAAATGTAATAAACATGGTAGGTTATGGTGCTACAAAGACCCATCCCCTTTTTTCTGCCATTTACAATTTCTTTCAACTTTCTGCTACAACAGTGTAGTTGCAAAATGTTGTTCCACTACAACTCCCATATTGTGGTAAGTGAGACAACTGACAATTCTAACATCTGTCTCTAGGAAATCTATTTAATAAATCCTTATTGTTCTGTAATACCATCCACCATTTCCAGTTTATTACTTACTGAAAAATGATAGCACAGTGTGAAAATCTACAATTCAACCCAAATATATCACTAAATCTGAGCCAAACTTCCATGTACTGTAACTTGTGCTGACTTCTTTTTGGGGCAAGGGCAGTTAATAAGCAGATTTTCTATCTTGCTTTCCCTATGGGTATTGAATGGAGGTTTCGCCACATACATAAGATTATGCAGTATATTATATACTTAACCTGCCAGACAGCTGATTGATCTATGTGCACTTTTATTTCTGAGAAGATGAGAAATTCGTACATATCAATTATATTTCCCTAATATTTAAAAAAAATGTACAATATTGTACAGTAATTGCATTAGAGGTACATTAGCTGTATTAATTAAAATGTTTTTTTTTTATGTACACACACCATTAGATGATGAAATCAACGTAGATGATGTAACAGGGAAAACATACTCATGCATACTAATGCAGCCAATATCCTATATATTCAGATCAGCCAATATTGTGTCCTTTAGCAGTTGATCATAAATGTTTTTATGTGACCAGCAAAATACTTTCTGTTGTCCAGTGTTTAGAAAGTGTAGTTGTTTTATAATTCGTTGTATCGTTACAAACTTGTTAACATAAGTCATCCCACTAATGAGACTTGCTGACTTCTAGATGTAGGGCTTTTATACAGGTATTTGCTTTGCATTGGCCCTCTGAGTTGTAGTTAGCTCTATTGCCATATAGTGAAACTCACTACAAATAAACCAAACTCAACCAAATTGTCAATCTACTCTATGGTGACTACACAGACTGTTCACTTGGTCGTGCAGGTTAATGTAATCTCTATGTTCCATTCAGCTTTTATAGTAAATTGTAAAAACTGTATTTTGGTCTTTACAAGTGTCAGTGGTCCCTTGTATTGGCAAGATGACAAGGCCACGTGTGACATCGCAAAATAAACCTGATGATGCCACAACATGTTATTATTGTTACGAGAATGAACAGCCTCAATATGCGATTACTACAGTAATTCATGCTTGTAACAGAGGTCATTGGACACCTCCTTAAAAATCCCAGAAAAAAAAACATAATTATTACCATAGCACTGTGGAGCGGCAGATCAGGTCTCTCACTGGCTGCATGGTCACTGGGTAATGCAGAACAAACACCAGTATAAATGTATTTTAGATGGAGTTTTGTAGATGCAGACCCAAATGTTGTGACAGAAAATCCTTGGAATCAAGATCAGCGTGTTTTACTTTTTTGTTAAGACCATGACTATACCACTGTTGATTTCATTGTTGAAGATCTCACTGCATTCACATACAAATGTGATCTGAAGTTATGTAAAACTGCAACAGGACAATAACATTTGAGTGGATATTCAATTAAAGAGGGATACTGATGTTTAGCAATACCATGGAATTGATTGAAGTGGCATTTTAATTTAGTTATGTAATAAATGGAGAAGATAGGGGCACTTTTTAAAGAAAAAAATCAAGATAATAAAATAATCAATAAAAGCACTCGAACAACAGCATTGTGTTATGTGTTTTTCTTTCACAAATTACATGAAGACAGATCTGTAAATATTGTAAAAAAAATAAGTGGCTGTTTTGCTTATAACAGTTTGCAAAATGTACTGTCCCAGATACCACCTCCTTCATATAATTGAGTAAGGTTATAAAGTACCCCTATTAATACAATAAAAAACTGCAAACAGTAAAAAAAAACACACAGGGCCAGATTCACATACAATTAGATTCGCGTAGAGTATCTGAAATACACTACGCCGCCGTATTTTACCTGGCTCTACTTGGAATCCCGGTAGATTTTGTCCAGTAAACTACGGCGGCGTAGTGTATTTCTCCCGGCGCAAGCCATCTACGTGAGTAGGGGGCGTGAAGCATTTAAAATAGGCGCGTTCTCCGCGGCGATCGAACTGCGCATGCTCCGTTCAGAAATTTCCCGCCGTGCATTGCGCGAAATCACGTCGTTACGTCATTTTTTTTGAGTAGCGTCGTTTACGGACATTCCTATTCCCGAACGAGTTACGTAAAAAAAAAAAAAAAAAATTATTCGACACGGGAACGACGGCCATACTTAACGTGGGCTACGCACCGTTAGACCAGCAAAAAGCTGGTCTAACAGTACGTAGAAAAAAATAGACGAAAGCGATTGCGAAGACCGCTCGTATCTTCGTGGATCGCCGTAAAAACTCATTTGCATATCCCGACGCTGAAAACGACGCGGACTCCTCCCAGCGGCCGCAAAAATATTGCAGCGTAGATCCGAAGGCTTACAAAGACGTAAGCCTCTCGGATCGAAGCCCGAAGCCGCCGTATCATGGTTTGAGGATTCAAACTAGTGATACGGCGCGCGAAATTTGAAATTACTCCTAAATGCAAATAAAGAAAAAACTGCGCTAATGTTAAAAAAGGAAGCTGCTACATACAAACAAACAAAGTCCACAGAATATAAAAACAAAAATGTAGCGCTAATAAGTAGCAAATATGAAAATCACATTTGTGTGAGGTGAATATATCAGAGTCACTGGCATTAAGTGTGGAGTGACCCAAAAAGAAGTGCTCGGAGAGTGCAATGTTCAACAGTCTATGTGAAGACAGGTGGATGGTGATCCAATGAAGGGAAGACAAACGATTTGCAATAAATCACAATCTCATGATCCAATGAAGGGAAGACAGGCGATTTGCAATAGATCACAATCTCATCATGGTTGGTAGGAAATGTAAATGCGCTTACCAGACAGGTTGGACTCAGATACTGTACAGTAGTGAGTCAGACAGGCATGGTGGTATTTAGGAACCGGAACCACTGGAAACCGGAAGGCAAGACCAAGGTAGGGAACTGGAAATGAGGCTGGAAATCCATGTCACAAAGCCGGATCAAACTTGAATGATGTGGAACATCAGGTTGTAAATTCCAGGTGGAGTCCTTGAGCCAATAATCGAAGGTGGGAAGCCTAGAGTATGGCTGGAGCTCAGCAGGGCAGCAAGGTAGATGGTATGTAAAAAGAGGAAAAACACGTAGCTCCAAAGGTGCAGATGAGTAAAACCAATCAAGGTTTATTGATAAAAGTCATATAAACAAAATTATGACATAAATAAAAAGTGATCACAAAATGGCAATATGGGGTGCTAGATAGCAAGAAACCCGACGCGTTTCGGCTGAATAAGCCTTCAACAGGGGCATAAATTGCACCCCCATATTGCTCTCTTATATACACATAACTGACCATCAAGTCCATCCCCCAACAGGGCGGAGCTTGCAACATGATGTGATGTAACGGGTATATCCTCCAACCCATCACATAAACATCCCATCTTTCAGTCATATATCTACAAATATCAAATATATCATTCTAAAGATTAAAATACCTACAGAAATGATTAATGACAAAGGATATGATAAATAATAATAGTAATTTGGAAAACACATAATCAACAATGATATGAAAGGTGTGTCACCTGGTGGGTATGTCCTCAAATTTCTATGTGTGGGGACACCACATACACAGAGACCTCTATTATACAAAATAAATAATAGACCCCCCGAGGTACCTGGGGGAGTGGGAGAAGTCCTTTTTGACCAGTATAGCCATACAACCTTTTATCCATCTAGTATCGGCCTGGTTTAGATACATACAGTGGATGATGTCTTGGTGATATGGGAAGGAACAATTGACGAACTGAAATGTTTCATGTCTATCATGAACAACAATGACTGGAACTTAAAATTCACAATGACATCAAGTGACACCCAGATTGCTTTTTTAGATGTAACTTTATCTAAGAATCCTGACGGTAGCCTTTCTACAGGTCTTTACAGAAAACCTACAGCGGGCAATACGATATTGCACGCTACCAGCGCCTATCCGATACCTCTAATAAGGTCTATACCGTACAGCCAGTACCTACGCCTCAAGCGCAATTGCTCCAATCAGGAAGTATTCCTACTGGAGGCCGCAGCACTAAGAGAAAGATTGTTATTTAGAGGTTACTCTAAGAATTGCCTCAAAAAATCTTTCCAACATGCTAATGCGCATGCCAGACAAGATCTACTCTCCCAACCAAAGAAAAAATCTACCACGGGTGGAGATACCCTAAGATTAATTACGAAATATCACACTCAACACCAACAAATGAGAGGGATCCTTAAAAAATTCTGGCATTTGCTCTCCTTTGATCCTAATCTGGGACCATTTGTCCCCAAGGAACCAGCCATTACGTACCGGCGGGCCCCTTCTCTTAGGGACCAATTGGTAACAAGCGAATTCAAGGGGGACTTCAGGAAAGACCCCTGTAAAAGGAAGGGCACGTACACATGCTGTGGTTGTTCCATCTGCCGGTACATTAACACCAACTCAGAGGTCCTGCTCCCCAATGGACGACCATTCAGACCACGACACTTTGCAAATTGCAAGACCCCGGGGGTAGTATACCTACTTACCTGCCATTGCAACAGGTTCTATGTGGGTAAGACTAAATTGCCCTTTTTCAAACGGGCTGCCCGACATATTAACACCATGCGCTCAGCAAATCCTGATCTGCCCTTAGGACGTCATATTTTGCTCCAACACAATGGACATTTTCCAGGGGCCAAATTCCTCATCTTGGATAGGATTCACCCTAATTCCAGAGGGGATGACTGGAATAAAACCCTATTACAACATGAAACCCAATGGATTATAGACCTAGAGGCAACTACTTTCCCTGGCCTAAACGAACAAATTAGTTTTAGGCCTTTCTTGGAGGGCTTCTCTTCGGGTGGGTGTGAGAAGGAGTAAATTTATATTGGTGACGCGGTCGTTGTAATAACCATTAATTTAATTTGCTGTCTAGTTAATTTTGTTTTTGTTGTTTTTGATTGTTATTATCTTCTTGCCTTTTCCGATGAGTATCATCTAGTTATCATGTCCCTTGACTTGTGATGTCACCTCTGTATTTCACACAGTGTTTTTTTGCCCTTGGTTGATTTGGTGAATTGGGCACCCCCATTCCTATTGCAAGCATGGCGCACCCAGGCCGCCATCCTTGAGATGACGGCTTCTCCTTGACCCAGTCGTATGGCACATTCTGCCCCTCGACTTTGGGTCAAATCCTGCGCCATACAGTGATTCCGTTTGGACAGGGGACTTTTTTTCTTTCCCCTCTTTATACGTTATCTCTGGACCCTTATATTGGCCACTGCCACCATCTAATTAAGTTATTTCCTCTTCTTTGTCAGTCAGGGAGATTTCATGTAAACACAGTCATTATATTGTTTATTTTTTACATATGTTGTCCTGTGTCATTATTCGGACCTCATTCGTCTAAACATTATACTCTTCAATTGCTTTTTGCTTAAGCATTGTCTGCTGACAGTCCTCATATCCCTCTGAACATTCTTCTTTTTTCCATGTGTACACTTCCGCTCACATGACTATTCACTACATGTCATCATGATGCGACGATGTTTACGTCCCTTCAGCCTATCCGCACCGCGTCTGACGCCGTGACGCTGTTTGCGTCCTGACGCCAGCGCGGCCGGAATAACCCACTCTGTCCGCCCTCTTCCGCCCTCCCTAAGGTATTATACCAGGGCTAGAGGGCGTTGAGTAATGACGCGACAGTGACGCGATCGCGCTGTCAGAGCTCCGCCCGCCGCACAAACGTCTCTTCCTTGATCACGCCCCCTTTTCTTATTTAAACACCGCCGTCTCCCGGGAATGTTTGACCTGGCTGATGGCGGTGGTACCATGCAAATAGGCTCACAAAAAGGTAAGCTGATGGCTTGTTCTTTTATCATCAGCCTTTTCTTCTATTCCCTCTTTCCGATTCAATCCAAGCTTAATGCTATTTTTTGAATTTTTTTTAGTTTTTCTCTGCTGTGCTCTATACTGACTCCCTCTGGCCATCCTTGAGTATTACTTCCCTTGGATAGGTATATATGTTACATTTCATTACTTTAACAAAAATTGAAAAATTCCTTTTTTATTTTGCATACAACTTTGTGTAATTTGTCCTTTATTCTAGGGACTATACATTTTTTCTAGTCCGGCAGTTTTGGCCCAGGGTTTGCTTTCTTTTGGATGTGAGGTGCCTACCCCCCAATTTCCTGTATACCATCTTATTCAGGAATATTTTCTACCATGGACGTTTTGCCCTGTGTTTTTACCGAGGTGTCATCCTATGACTGGTATGATTCTGTTTTTTTGCACTTTTTATGCTTGCTGTTTTAAAATTTGATGTAATTGTAAAAAACTATTTGATAATACGGTTATGTAAACCCGATGTAATATATCTTGTTTCCACACAGACTCCGGCCCCCGAAGAAGGGAAACACCCGAAACTCGTAGGGCCTTGTAGAGTTTTTTCATGTGGATCAGTCTCGATTTTGTAATTTTGTATTTGGAAAGTGTTATATCATATTGTATGATTTATTTTATACGATTAAATAATTATAAAATATATTTTTGTTTCTCGCACTATTACGTCTACGCTTACTACTGTTGCCTAAAAAGCCCCTCCCCTGGGGGAATTTCCTATTTTTCTGATTGATCTGGGGTGTTGGCAACTCTCGTAAGGTCACGTTCCTATGATGTTACATTTATTCTAAAGATTAAAATACCTACAGAAATGATTAATGACAAAGGATATGATAAATAATAATAGTAATTTGGAAAACACATAATCAACAATGATATGAAAGGTGTGTCACCTGGTGGGTATGTCCTCAAATTTCTATGTGTGGGGACACCACATACACAGAGACCTCTATTATACAAAATAAAAAATAGACCCCCCGAGGATGCATTCTAAGGCGCAAGTACAAAAAAGGGGCCTGCATATAGGCGACTGAGATATGACCTAGGAAACTGTAAACACATAAAAAACTATGTTAGCGATCCATGCAGCAATCACAAATTCGAGTGCGCATTGAATGGCTACATTGAGGCGTGTCTTGAGCGCCTCACGGCCAATGATATGGATGGGATCTATGGATACACTAACACCATCCCAAACAGTAGTGCCTTCACCAATCACAATGCCTCAGCGTCATGAATTACATGACTGGCCGTCAGTCACATGACCGCAGCTTCCACTCGGCGGCGATCATGGGAAATGTAGTGTATAACATTTCGACCAATCCTCTCGTGTATGGATAGTCATGTGATCGGAGTCAGCAGTCACATGACCGCGGCTTGCACTCGGCGGCGGTCATGGGAAATGTAGTGTGTGGCATCTCGACCAATGATCTCACTTATGGATAGTCATGTGATCTGTGTCCACAGTCACATGACCGCGGCTTACACTCGGCGGCGGTCATGGGAAATATAGTGTATAGCATCTAAACCAATGATGCTTATGGATGATCATATAATCAGAGTCACCTATCGATAATCTGAAGGGAGAATCCAGACCGGGAAACTAGCACATCTCCAAGTCTGAGACACCAAGTGTGGCCTGCTAGCACCCGGACCTAATATGTAACCCTATAGAAACAAAAAGACATCACATATCGAATGCAGTATACCACAAGCGTCACAGTGGAAATTCATTGGATAGCATAGCCATTGAAACATGTAATTAAACACAGTGTCCCCTAGCTGCCATCATAGGAGTTGCACATAAATCGCAACTTTAAAATATAGAGAATATACCACCAGGATGGTCGGGGCAATCCCGCCCAGACTGGGATGACAGAGACCACCCAAAGCAGCAGATCCCAATGCATAAATAATATAGAGCTGTATAACAATAAAAATTGAAATTGTAAAAAAGAATAAATAGTACCATGTAACCTGAATTTGAAAAAGGGCGAATCAAAGAGACTTAAATGCTCACCCCTGGTTAATGAAACAGTTGACATCCCATTCAACGTTCATACCGTGAGGGGTGTAGCATTTAAGCTTGTGTATCCAAAAAGTCTCGAGTCTCGAGACACCCCTTATTTTAGAGTCTCCCCTCCAGTGGGGGACAAACCTGTCAATGACCTGGAACAGAGAACCTCTTGGGTTAGAGTTGTGGTGTTCAAGGTAATGACGTGACACCGTGTGTTTAGGACAGCCATTGCGTATCTTGGTGATATGCTCATTGACTCTGATGGAAAAGTTCCTTATAGTCCGCCCGACATATTGGTGTTTACAAGGGCATGTTATGAGGTATACGATATGACTTGTGAAGCATGTGGTGAATTTCTTCATATTGTATACACGATTGGTGACTGTTGAGGTGAATGTCTCGATTTTACGTCTTATGGTGGAGTTCACCACACAGACTTTGCAAGAGCGTCAGGGGTAAAAACCATTGGCTTCAGGAAAAAAGGATATTTTTTTAGGGGGATCAATGGTGTTAGGAGCTATGTCACTTTGGACAGAGCGAGCCCCTCTAAAAATAATGCCAGCTCTCTTAGGTAAGGATGGTCCCAAGATCCTGTCATTGAGAAGAATTTTCCAATCATGATTTAGAATTTTATTGATCTCATTATGTTGGATGGAGTAACTTGTAAACAGGGACCACTTAAAATTGTCCTGTTTATTCACCTTCGGTCGCGCCTGTAAAAGGGACGCTCTGTCAGTAGTTGACACGGAATTAATTGCACTGTCCAATAATGCAGGTTGGTATCCTTTGTCCAGAAATCTGGTTCTGAGGAGGTCGCTTTGCGAGTGGAAATCACTGTCATGGGTGCAATTTCGCCTTAGGCGCATGAACTGACTACGGGGTACGGACTCTAACCACCTGCGATGATGGCAGCTATCTACCGGAATAAAACCATTCCGGTCCGTGGGTTTAAAGTAGGTTCTAAATTCCAATCTGTCATGAGTGATGGCAATCTCAAGATCTAAAAAATGTAACGAGGAGGCACTGGCCTCATAGGACAGAGAGATTCCTCGATCGTTATCATTGAGCTGGCTCATGAACCCATCCAAGGACTCCCTGTCACCCTTCCAGAGGAAGAGGACATCGTCTATGTACCTGGTCCATAAAAGGAGCTCAGGTCTGTCAGAAGCATAGACGATGTCCTCTTCCCACTGGGCCATGAATAAATTGGCTAGACTGGGGGCATATTTTGCCCCCATGGCTACGCCCCTAATTTGGGAATAGAATATTCCCTGAAACCAAAAATAATTGTGCTTGGTGGCAAACAACAAAAGATCCATAATAAAATTTCTCTGCACAATAGGGAGCAGGGAATTTCTGGTAAGAAATGTCTCTACAGCAGCCAAACCGAGGTGATGTGGTATGCAAGTATATAATGCTGCCACATCAGCTGTGACTAGTAGGATGTCACCCTGATGTCTAATCTTCTCTAATATTCTAATCGTGTCCCCTGTATCTTTGAGATACGAAGGGATTAATTTCACTAGCGGTTGCACCCTTCCAGAGGAAGAGGACATCGTCTATGTACCTGGTCCATAAAAGGAGCTCAGGTCTGTCAGAAGCATAGACGATGTCCTCTTCCCACTGGGCCATGAATAAATTGGCTAGACTGGGGGCATATTTTGCCCCCATGGCTACGCCCCTAATTTGGGAATAGAATATTCCCTGAAACCAAAAATAATTGTGCTTGGTGGCAAACAACAAAAGATCCATAATAAAATTTCTCTGCACAATAGGGAGCAGGGAATTTCTGGTAAGAAATGTCTCTACAGCAGCCAAACCGAGGTGATGTGGTATGCAAGTATATAATGCTGCCACATCAGCTGTGACTAGTAGGATGTCACCCTGATGTCTAATCTTCTCTAATATTTTAATCGTGTCCCCTGTATCTTTGAGATACGAAGGGATTAATTTCACTAGCGGTTGCAGATAATGGTCAATATATTTCCCTATTCGCGAGGTGACGGAATCTATCCTGCTAACGATTGGACGACCTGGGGGGTTTAAAGGGTCCTTATGTACCTTCGGCAGGTAGTAAATAATAGGTACTCTGGGAGCCAGTGGTACTAAAAAGTCCAGTTCTTTTTTATTTAGAATATTTAATGATAAACCCTCCTTGACAATGTCTACCAAAAGTTTTTTTTGTATTTGGTAGTAGGGTCATTAGGTAGGATGGCATAAGTGGTGCGATCGTCTAATAGTCGATTAATTTCTTGAATGTAAGCAGCCTTGTCAAGCACAACAATCCCTCCCCCCTTATCTGCGGGGCGGATGGTAAGATCCTTCCTTAGACACAGTGTTTTTAGGCCTGCTTCTATGGTTGGATCCTGATGGAATTTTTTACTTGGTAATTTATCTAGGTCTTCCAACACAAGGTTCCTAAAGACATTAATGGATGAAGAAGTGCTTGGGGGATTGTATAAAGATGGGTTTGACAACCCAGAGTGGACAATATTATCTACACTGTTGGTTGCTCCACTATTGGCCGCCGAGTGTAAGCCGCGGTCATGTGACTGTGGACACTGATCACATGACTATCCATAAGTGAGATTATTGGTCGAGATGCCACACACTACATTTCCCATGACCACCGCTGAGTGCAAGCCGCGGTCATGTGACTGCTGACTCCGATCACATGACTATCCATAAGCGAGAGGATTGGTCGAAATGTTATACACTACATTTCCCATGATCGCCGCCGAGTGGAAGCTGCGGTCATGTGACTGACGGTCAGTCATGTAATTCATGACGCTGAGGCATTGTGATTGGTGAAGGCACTACTGTTTAGGATGGTGTTAGTGTATCCATAGATCCCATCCATATCATTGGCCGTGAGGTGCTCAAGACACGCCTCAATGTAGCCATTCAATGCGCACTCGAATTTGTGATTGCTGCATGGATCGCTAACATAGTTTTTTATGTGTTTACAGTTTCCTAGGTCATATCTCAGTCGCCTATATGCAGGCCCCTTTTTTGTACTTGCGCCTTAGAATGCATCCTCGGGGGGTCTATTATTTATTTTGTATAATAGAGGTCTCTGTGTATGTGGTGTCCCCACACATAGAAATTTGAGGACATACCCACCAGGTGACACACCTTTCATATCATTGTTGATTATGTGTTTTCCAAATTACTATTATTATTTATCATATCCTTTGTCATTAATCATTTCTGTAGGTATTTTAATCTTTAGAATGATATATTTGATATTTGTAGATATATGACTGAAAGATGGGATGTTTATGTGATGGGTTGGAGGATATACCCGTTACATCACATCATGTTGCAAGCTCCGCCCTGTTGGGGGATGGACTTGATGGTCAGTTATGTGTATATAAGAGAGCAATATGGGGGTGCAATTTATGCCCCTGTTGAAGGCTTATTCAGCCGAAACGCGTCGGGTTTCTTGCTATCTAGCACCCCATATTGCCATTTTGTGATCACTTTTTAGTTATGTCATAATTTAGTTTATATGACTTTTATCAATAAACCTTGATTGGTTTTACTCATCTGCACCATTGGAGCTACGTGTTTTTCCTCTTTTTACATACCATCTACCTTGCTGCCCTGCTGAGCTCCAGCCATACTCTAGGCTTCCCACCTTCGATTATTGGCTCAAGGACTCCACCTGGAATTTACAACCTGATGTTCCACATCATTCAAGTTTGATCCGGCTTTGTGACGTGGATTTCCAGCCTCATTTCCAGTTCCCTAACTTGGTCTTGCCTTCCGGTTTCCAGTGGTTCCGGTTCCTAAATACCACCATGCCTGTCTGACTCACTACTGTACAGTATCTGAGTCCAACCTGTCTGGTAAGCGCATTTACATTTCCTACCAACCATGATGAGATTGTGATCTATTGCAAATCGCCTGTCTTCCCTTCATTGGATCATGAGATTGTGATTTATTGCAAATCGTTTGTCTTCCCTTCATTGGATCACCATCCACCTGTCTTCACATAGACTGTTGAACATTGCACTCTCCGAGCACTTCTTTTTGGGTCACTCCACACTTAATGCCAGTGACTCTGATATATTCACCTCACACAAATGTGATTTTCATATTTGCTACTTATTAGCGCTACATTTTTGTTTTTATATTTGAAATTACTCCTGTCTAACACCAGTTAGACAGGCGTAATTGCTCTGTGAATCTGGGCCACAGTTTTTAACAAATCCACCCCCTTTGTTTAGACCTGCTTGTTTTTCTTTTGAAATGTTGGGCATTGTGACTAACATAAATCTACGACGCTGGACAACATGATTAACAGTGGATGGACATTTTGGGTGTTTCTTTTATTAGATGATTTTCTGTCTACATTTCTTTTGTGTGGATGAGTAGGGGTACTGTGAACCCCTTACCCATTCTTATAGTGGGAACTGGTATCTGGGAGCCTCCTTGTTAAAGGGTCTTCCAGATTCTGATAAACATGCTCATAGGGGCCTGGGGACACCTTTCCTGGCCTTCAAGGCTGCATGCTTGATAAGGGTCTGGTATAGATTTATGAGGGATAAACCCATTCTTTTTTTCTTTATTTCTACACAGGGTTCTTCAAGGGTCTGGTATAGAATTTGGGGGAGGGGAACTATGTGTGATCCCCTTACAATTTAAGGGCCTGGAAGTTATTAGGGGAGACCCCATGCAATCTTTTTTGTGTGGGGGCCCCTATTAACATCTATATCAGCCCCCATCTAAATAAGGGTCTGAAATAGAAAATGGAATCTCCAGCTACTTTGTTTACAAACAGAACAAAATGCTGGGGGCTGTTATTTTGCCAGCAATTCAAATACACTTTTTTCTTTGTTACACATTCTTTCTAAATGTCAGTAACACTGTAATAGGTTGTATACATCACATAGATGTGCAGGGTCTTGGTACCCTCCAGACATATCATCCAAAGAGGAAGTTTAACTTTAATTCTACTCTATGCCACATTCTCAGGCCGCGTACACACGACCAGTTTCCTCAGCAGAATTCAGCAAGAAACTCGATGGGAGACGTATTCTGCCGAGAAAACCGCTCGTGTGTACACTTTTCGCCGAGAAAACTGTCGAGGAACTCGTCGAGCCAAAAAGAGAGCATGTTCTCTATTTCCTCGACGGGCAATGGGAAAATTTGGTTCGACTAGTTTTTTGACAGCCGAACAAGGAACTCGATAGGGAAAACGATGTGTTTCGCCCGTCGAGTTTCTCGGTCGTGTGTACGCGGCCTAAGACTAATCTATCTAGCCATGTAAAGCAAAATTTGCTGTATTTTCATTTCTGCAGTAGCTGAATGGTACTTTAAAATCCTCAACAAAGCTTGCTGAAAGCTTTGTAAATGCATTGTCAAAACTTGCTGTTCAAACAGCTCTTATACAAGTTGAAGCCCCTGTGAAACAGGTCTAAATCTCTCAGTAGCAAGATCTTACAAGTGCCCATGTAACATAGCCATAATGTGCAAAATAAGAAGGAACACAAGGGGCCCATTCAGTGCAGTATCATTAGATATAATAATGAAAAGCAAAATACACACACACAGGAAAAAAGGGTAAAACCTGCATGTAAATATTCATGTACTGTACAAGGAGACAGGAGCCACAAGAGACCGCCGGCAGTGTGCTATCACCGGATGGGAAGCCAAATGCTGCTGCCTTACTCATCCACCTTACCAATTGCTCAGTGTCTGTCAGGGACTGCCACCTCTCTGCCAATCCCCCCACTGGCTTCCCATTCCCCAGTGAATTACATTAAAAATAACAACAACAAGGTATAAAGCCATTCACATTTCTGCCCCAAACTACATCTCCAATCGTGTCTCCAAATATCACCCAAACCATCTTCTCCACTTCTCTCAAGTACTCCTGTTCTCTACTTCTTTTGTCTTCTCCTCCCATTCTCATCTCCAGGACTTCTCCACAGCCTCTCCCATTCTCTGGAATTCTCTACCTCAGTCTGTCTGACTATCTCATACTCTAACCACCTTTAGACAATCCCTGAAAACTCATCTCCTTAGGGAAGCCTATCCTGTTTTCAACTAACAACTGAACTTTTAACTCTCCATCAGCTCACCCCCCCCCCCACAGTTTTTATCTTTTGTACCACTTACCCCACCCTAATAGATTGTAAGATCTTATGAGCAGGGCCCTCTTAACCCCTTTGTATTTTATTGTATTTTAACTGTACTGTCTCCCTTTATATTCTAAAGTGCTGTCCAAACTTTTGGAGCTATTATAATCCTGTATAATAATAGTAATAATAATGTTTTAGTGTATGCTAGAATTAAATATATGTTGCTTTGATTTGTGGGGGTATTTGATAGGGATTTAGATTTCATATATATTTTCTATTGTTCATGCATTGTATATATTTGATGCATGTATGGATTAATAGGATTGGCCCATTTAAGGACTAAGTGGGAGTTGTTTGTGTAGCGCACCCCCTAAGGAGCCCCAAGTAGAATGGGATCCCACACCTTGCACAGTCAGGCACACCAAATTTCCATAGTCACTCCAGAGTCAGAGAGCAGCCCATGACTTTGTTTTTTAATGTTATTTTTATTTAACTTGGATAGATCCTCTTCTTCCTCCAGCACACAGGTGCTTGCAGAACCCGGCTATGTTGTTGTAGTTCTTGTAGAAAAGGCCCTTTACAGGCAGGGACTTGCAGCCCCTATACTTGAAGAGCAGATGGGGTGACACAGCTCACAGTTTCCCATCACTTCCTCTACATGGTCACTGATCCCAGCACAACCTATTCAGGCACTGCCAGCCCGCCAGGCTGCAGCTGCCCCTTTCACTAGGCCTCCAGGCTAACTCCCCCTACAGTCCTCCAGACTGACACTCAGGGTTAATCTTCCAGCCCCCAAGCCCTAGATAATGAATAAGCACAGGGTCACTCTGTGAAACGTGTCTACTTGTACCTGTTTGCCTGTCCTGTGATGTTATTCATGTTATTGATTTTACAATAAAGAGATTTATCACTACAATGTGTGCGGCCATCCATTTTTTTGTATCCAAATTGCACAGCCGGCGAGCCAAGGCTAGCACCCCTGGGAGGAGTCCATTTCCCAGTTTACCTGGTTGCATCACTCACCTGGAGTGGCATTTTCTTTTCCTATTACCCGAGCCCCAGGCCTGTGGTCAGCCCCCACCCCAGACCGAGGGGCACCCTTAAGGGCCACTGACAGCCTCCTCAGCACTCCATCTCCATCTTCCACCTGACTCCCTTTACTGGCATGACTCATGTCTATTTATGAGGAGGCTTGTCCCCTGTCAGCCCTGAGGATTGGCTGAGGTTTTTATAAGTATTCCTAACAGCCCTTCCTAGCTTCCACCCACTATGCCTAGAACATTCTCCAATGTTCCAAAGAACAGGGAAGGCACCAAAAGATCTGTTAGGATGAGTCATCCAGCCCCTGAATCACTAAGCCCTGGCCCAGATTCACAACCCGGACCTGACTCTCAGGCAAGCCAATTTACCTACACTAAAAACTAGCTAGAGGGTGCTACACTTAAATTGTATGTGAAAAACTCCTATCTCCCCATATCCTTTTACTCTGCCATTAGGCCCCAGTATGGGGAAAACACATCAGAGGGATGAGCTTAGTGGAGTGTCCTCAACAGTGCTGAAACAATAAAGTTGTTATATCTAACAAAACAGTAGTGGGCTGCTTCCTATTATAGTAGATCCCAGCTAGTATTATTGGGGAATATTTGTCCCTACTGAAAGCTTCCATCCTTATAACTGATATGCTGATAACAGCTGTAATAATATGGATTTCCTATCACTCTCTGGCTCAGTAACAATTGTCATCAGGATAAACAGAGGGGGTGAACCTCATTAAAAATGATAGATAAAGCAATAACAGCCCAACAGAAATTATAACCCACACTATCAAAAAACAAGGTTTTGGCTGGAGTTATATTTTAATAACACATGCCAATAACAAACATGACAGTTTGACAGCCCAGCTAAAAAAAAAAAAAAAAAACACTCTGTCCAAGGTGCATCTATTGGTTCTTTAGGAGATAAATAACACTGTTACTTGAATTGTAGACACCCCCAAAAGGTTATCAGGAGTCTGGCACAGGTTATACGTTGTTATGACTGCCAACGTGGAATTTGATTCATTCTTTTAATCAAAATGACATTTATTAATTTTAGGCCACTTTCACACTGAGGCGCCTCTAAACTGCCAGTAAAAACACTAAGCACTTTTGAAGAGCTTTTCAGGCACTTTTGAAGAGCTTTCCATTCAATACAATGGACATTAACTGAAAAATGTCAATCTTAAATGGTGAAAAATCAAAACATATACAGTATCTCACAAAAGAGTACACCCCTCACATTTTTGTAAATATGTTATTATACCTTTTCATGTGACAACACTGAAGAAATTACACTTTGCTACAATGTAAAATAGTCGTTGTACAGCTTGTATAACAGTGTAAATTTGCTGTCCCCTCAAAATAACTCAACACACAGCCATTAATGCCTAAACCACTGGCAACAAAAGTGAGTGCACCCCTAAGTGAAAATGTCCAAATTTGGCCCAAAGTGTCAATATTTTGTGTGGCCACCATTATTTTATAGCACTGCCTTAATGCTTCTGGATTCTCATAAGCCCCCACCTGCCTACTCCCACAATCTCTGGGCCAGGCTTTTGCAGAAGAGGTACTTCCCATGTTCAGGGCATGTGGTCTGGTATGATTGAAGGGGGTGGGGTGCACACACTTGTCCCTCCTCTTCTTGGCCTGCCAAGCTGCATGCTTAAAAAAACAGTCGAGAGTAGATTTTTGGAGGTGGCCTCAGACTTTTTTTTGCAACCATGCCCAAAATGACCCAAACCAGGCCCAAAGGGTCAGATATATAATTTTGGGGGAACCTCAGAATGCTTTTTTTTTGCATCTACAACCCCTTAAAATTTATACCAGAACTGAAGGGCCTGGAATGTATTATGGCAAACTGTCTGCATTGTTTTTTTTTTTGTGGGATATTCCATTAACTTTTATATCAGACCCTCACCTAGGAATAGGGTCTAGTATAGATACATTTAATCTTTGACAGCTCTGTTTACAAGTGGAAGGAAGTCATTGCCATTTTGCCAGCAATCTAAAACACATATGTTTCTTTGTAAGTGTTACTACATCAATATATATTTGTAAAAACAGAATTATAAGTAGGGATGAGCTTCGAGTTCGAGTCAAACTCATGTTCGACTCGAACACTGCCTGTTCGCCAAACACCAAACAATTTGGGGTGTTCGCAGCAAGTTCAAAAAGCCGCAGAACACCCTGGAAAAGTCTATGGGAGAAATTTTAAAGGCTTAAATGCAAGTTATTGTCATAAAAAAGTGTTTGGGGACCTGGGTCCTGCCCCAGGGGACATGTATCAATGCAAAAAAGTTTTAAAAAACAACAGTTTTTTTCAGGAGCAGTGATTTTAATAATGTTTAAAGTGAAACAATAAAAGTGAAATATTCCTTTAAATTTTGAACCTAGGTGGTGTGTAAAGTATGCATGTAAAGCAGCGCTTGTTTCCCATGCTTAGAACTGTCCCTGCACAAAGTGTAATTTCTGAAGGATAAAAGGTCATTTAAAATCACTGTTCAAGAAAAAAATTACGTTTCAAAAAAAAGTTTTTGCATTGATACATATCCCCAGGAGCAGGACCCAGGTCCCCAAACACGTTTTAGGACAATAACTTGCATATTAGCCTTTAAAATTAGCACTTTAGATTTCAAACGTTCAAGTCCCATAGACTTTTTTTAACAGAGAAAAGTTTTATTAGACAAATCAGCATTACAGTACAAATAAGCGACAGGACTTACAGCAATGTATAAATCAGAGTGTCAAGAGTGTACATCACTTCCAGGGGGAGAACTCAAGCAAACGATAGCAATGAGGACTGGATAAAAGTCAAACATACATGACAAACATATCTTATCAGGTATATCCTGGCTACTTCAAACAAGCAACAACAGTGTCATGGAGGGGGGGGACCAATGCACAATCGTCAGGGGAGGGCCAAATGCCCCACCCACTCAGTCCGGAGGGGGGTCAAGGGCAGCGCATGTCTCCATCCAGGCAGACCAGATTTTGTCAAACTTCCCCGGGCATTGTCTATTTTCATAAGTCAACCTGTACAAGGGCAGGACTGAATTCACCGAGCGCTGCCAGGAGGCACAGGTGGGGGGGTCCTCAGATTTCCACTTTAGTAGGATTTCCCGTCAAGCATAAAATAGAGAGAAGGTCAAGCGTAGCTTACAGTACCTGTCCCTCTCCACATCCTCCAAATGGCTCAGTAACAGAACTGTCGGATCGATCGGGACGTCCGTCCCACCCACCTCAGACAGCCTAGAAGCGACTGCCGTCCAGTATGGCCGGAGTCTGGGACACGACCAGACCATGTGTCAGAATGTCCCTATATCTTGTTTACACCTTTGGCAGTTGGGATCTCGTAACGGGTAGATACGAGCCAGCCTCTGCGGGGTATAGTAGGCCCTATGGAGAAATGTAAACTTTGTAAACTTGTCCTTTGCAGCGATCATGGAGGGAATGTATGAGGAGATGCAGTCTTCCCACCCCTCCTCGTCTAAGGACGGTATATCGGCCCTCCACTTATCCCAGGATTTGGTAAGTTTGGTGTCGTACGCAACAGTGAGATATAGGTACAGGGACGAGAGAGGGTGTTCCATTACCCTAGAGGCCAGGAGTCGCTCTATGGAGTCAGACTCCAGAGTCAGGGGTTCAGGGAATTGGGCCTCAAAAGCATGTTTAAGTTGCCAGTATCGGAACTGAAAAGAAGCAGGCAGAGCGTACGGCTGTCTCATTGCCTGGAAGGGCATGAGTTTACCCTCGAGGACTATATGGCGCAAAGTAGTGATACCGTTCTTTGCCCATAGGGAGGGGTCCGGAATGCTATTCAAGTGGGGCAACATTGGATTACCCCACAGGGGCACGTGCGGTGACACAAGGGCAGGTCTCCTGTAGATGATTCAAGCCTCCTGCCAGACCTTAAGTCCCATAGACTTTAATGGGGTTCTAAAGTTCACACAAACTTTTGGTCTGTTCACAGGTTCTGGTGCGAACCGAACAGGGGGGTGTTCGGCTCATCCCTAATTATAAGGAAACTTTGCAAAATGCAGGTGTGTTTGTGTGCACCGGTTTACTCTCTGTGCTTCCTTGACCTAATTTTTAGCAATAAATGTGCTAATAATCCAGCCCATATGTCAAGGCATTCCAGTAATACAGCGTATCTGTACACTGAAAGTTGACATGCTAATCCCTTTATAAGGCTGATTATAGGAAGAATATGCATAAACTTTTCAGAAATCCACATAGAGTATGATTCAATCCTTTTTAATGACTAGAGCTGAAATTACTTAGCAAAATTTTGATTCCCCCGACATTCCTGACTAACTTCCTCTGTAATATCTGGCAGTGTCAACTGGGGCCACATGTTATATTGATCGTAACATAAAGTACTCTCAACTCAAATCATCCTAAATCTTTACCTTCTTTAAACAATTTTGTAGAACTACAAACCTCACTTGTCCTATAAGGTTAAATTGAGGAAACACCAGGCATACAAGATTAATTGCAGTATGTTGAAGAAGTTCAGAAGGACATACATTTACACTGAGGCCCTGTACACACGATCAGACATCGGACCACGCTGAAGTGGTCTGTTGGTCTGATGTGCATACACACAATCTGATCAAAATTTCATCGGACCAGAACGCGGTGACGTAGAACACAACGACGTGATGAAAAAACAAAGTTCAATGCTTCCAAGCATGCGTCGACTTGATTCTGAGCATGCGCAGGTTTTTGGTCCGATGATTTTGTGTAATAACCATCGAACCTGTCCAGGTTTCCATCGGACAGGTTTTAAAGCATGTTTTAAAACTTACACACGACGGACCAGTTTCAGCAGACATGTTCGATCGTGTGTACGTGGCCTAAGGCCGCGTACACACGATCAAATCTATCTGCTGGAAACGGTCGGCCCGACCGTCCCAGCAGACAGATTAGATCGTGTGTACGGGCGAGCAGACGGATTTGGCCAGCCAACAGATTTTAAAGCATGCTTTAAAATCTGTCGGCTGGGAATCCGTCCGCCCGATATGTCTGCTGGTTAGTACGCTAACCAGCAGACATATCTTCTCGTTCATGCGTCGAATGGATTCGACGCATGCGCGGAAGTAATTTACTTCCTGGTGCGGTGACGTGGCAGCGTCAACGTCACCTCCACGTCACCACGATGTCTGCTGGCGGGGATTTTGGTTTGATCGTGTGTACAGCGATCAAACCAAAACAGCCAGCAGACAGATTTGTTCAAATCGGTCGGTCCGACCGATTTGAACACATCTATTTGCTCGTGTGTACGTGTTTACTCGTGTGTCTCGTGTTTACTAAAAAAAAGAAGAACCCATGACAAGTAATGGTCTGTTTTTTTCCTTTCTATATTAGTTTTTCTTAAAACCCTTTCTTTCTTTCTTTCTTTCTTTCTTTCTTTCTTTCTTTCTTTCTTTCTTTCTTTCTTTTTTTTCCCTTAAAACCATTTCTAATGGCATCTGAGAATGTAGTACTGATACCAGCTTGCCTATTATTCAGCAAGTTAAGGATACTTTAAGAACGATACCAAAAAAGGGCATCCCATCTCAGCACTAGGTTTATTTGACATCCCCCTGGTCCTAGGGGTAACTCAATGGCCACAGTCTTCTTCATAACCAGATTGTGCAATGAGTTGTGAAAAAGTGAAAAAAAAAACAACAACAGATTTTACAATAAATATAATATCTTAATTTTACTAATATATAATTCCAGGGTCCAAGGCTATTCCAATATACCCCCCTCACTTGGTCTCTTCTGCTACCAGAAACTTAAAGGCATATCCTACACACAGAACTATAGCTGACTAAGTCCTACAGACAAAATCAAATCAGTGTTTAAGGGCAAGTTTTTTTTAAAGAGTAGGTGCCGTTACTCCCTTCTCTGAGTGACTTCTTGTTCCCGCCCTCTACCCACAGAGAACCTGTTATAGATACAGGTATGACCTCTGTAGCCCTGCAACACTCTGCAACTGGCCTTGACTTGCTTACCAAGTTTGAAAGGGTATTACTTAGGCCCTGCATATTACCTCAGATGCCATTACTGACAAACTTGCTTGTGAGATTTGTTAGGTAGGCAGACACACATCTTTTTTGGAGCAGAGGGTGGATGAAATTGACATTACTATATCAACACATACAGAAGAATTGGAAACCCTTACATATGATTATTTTATTCTGCAAAACCGATTGGAAGATTTTGAAAATAGTGCTAGATGATTGAATTTATGAATATGTGGTATTCCTGAAGAGATTGAAGACTTACAGTCAACTATAACAGCACTTTTTCAAGAACTAGCTCCATCTATTCCAATTGAATGTCTACAAATGGACAGAATCCACAGGACCAGTGGTGGCCCGCCCATAGGGGGCGCTCGGGCGCGCCCCCCCCCCCCAAGCTGTGAAAAAAAAATGTTTTTTTTTTTTTTTTAAATGTCACTTTAACAGTGACCAGGCGCCGGACATGCGGCGGTCTATGGGAAGCCTCTATGGCAGCCTGCAATCAGCTGATTTGCCCGTGTTTAGGGCGTGTGCAGGGCGCAAGCTGTGTGCCCGCACACACTCCCACTGTCCTGTGATTTGCTAGCATGCCTGTCATGGGATTAGCGCAGCGGGACTGGAGCAGAGGTCAGTGGGCAGTGGGCAGTACTGCATCAGTCATCACATGATGTTACTTCCGGCGCCATCTCTCTGTAGCGTGTGAGGGCATCGTAGAGGAGCAGCGCCGACCATTGAAGAAGGTAAGTGTTCCCGGCTCCATCCCCCACCCCCCACTAGCACTGTTTGCAGTACCCTTGCCACTGCTAGTATTTCCAGCTCTGCCACCACCTGTGCTTGTGTCTCAGCCTCTCCCTCTACAATCTAGCAGCGGCGGCCTTCCCCCCCCCCCCCCGCAGTTCATTCCACACTCAGCACTCACCCCTGGAGCAGCAGTGTGCAGTGCATTGCTTCAGGTTCCCCCTCCATGCTCTCACAGCCTACAATCCAGCAGCGGCTCCCCTCCCCTCCACAGTTCACTCCAAGTCCTGCAATCACCTCAGGCTCCGGAGCAGCAGTGTGAACTGCTTCAGGTTCCCCCCTCCACCTCAATGTACCGATGCTGCAGCCTGGCTCTCTCTCTCTCTCTCCCCCACCAGCAGCAGCACGGACTGGGCACTGTCAAGTGCTGCTAGTGGTGGAGGGGGGGTACTGATAATCACTCAGCTAAAATCAGCGGTGCACTGCCTGATCCCCACTCATCCACCTCAGAGCCTGTAATTTTAGTAAGACTGCTGGGACTTGTAGTTCTCCATCTTCTTCTGGGGCTCATGAAGATTGGAGAACTACAAGTCCCAGCAGGTTATACATTACATACAATAAGGCTCTGAGGTGAATGGGTGTGGATGGCATGCACTGTGAGCCCAGGAGATGATGAAGAACTACAAGTCCCAGCAGATTATGTCCGGACACCCATCCACCTCGGAGCCCTATTGTATAACCTGCTGGGACTTGTAGTTTCCCATCTTCTCCTGGGGCTCAGGTGCATACCATCCACACCCATTCACCTCAGAGCCTTATTGTATGTATAACCTGCTGGCACTTGTAGTTCTCCATCTTCTCCTGGTGCTCAGGTGCATGCAATCCACCATCTATGGGACTACAAGTCCCAGCAGTGAGAAAAACTGAACAAAGATGGTGGATTGCATGCACCTGAGCCCCAGGAGATGACGGAGAACTACAAGTCCCAGCAGGTTATAATATAAAGCTCCAAGGTGGATGGATGTCTGGACAGTGACAATTGATGGCACAGTGGTGACAATTGATGGCACAGTGGTAACAATTGATGGCACAGTGGTGACAATTGATGGCACAGTGGCTGTGTTTGATGGCATGGCACAGTGGTTGCGTTTTGATGGCATGGCACAGTGGTGACAATTGATGGCACCGTGGTGACAATTGATGGCACAGTGGCTGTGTTTGATGGCATGGCACAGTGGTTGCGTTTTGATGGCATGGCACAGTGGTGACAATTGATGGCACAGTGGCTGCATTTGATGGCATGGCACAGTGGTTGTGTTTGATGGCATGGCACAGTGGTGACAATTGATGGCACAGTGGTCATAATTGATGGGCACAGTGGTGACAATTGATGGCACAGTGGTGACAATTGATGGCACAGTGGTAACAATTGATGGCACAGTGGTGACAATTGATGGGCACAGTGGTGATAATTGATGGCACAGTGGTGATAATTGATGGCACAGTGGTATTAATTGATGGGCACAGTGGGGACAATTGATGGCACAGTGGTGATAATTGATGGCACAGTGGTGATAATTGATGGGCACAGTGGTGACAATTGATGGCACAGTGGTGATAATTGATGGGCACAGTGGTGACAATTGATGGCACAGTGGTGATAATTGATGGCACAGTGGTGATAATTGATGGGCACAGTGGTGACAATTGATGGCACAGTGGTGATAATTGATGGGCACAGTGGTGACAATTGATGGCACAGTGGTAACAATTGATGGCACAGCGGTGACAATTGATGGCACAGTGGTGATAATTGATGGGCACAGTGGTGACAATTGATGGCACAGTGGTAACAATTGATGGCACATTGGTGACAATTGATGGCACAGTGGTAACAATTGATGGCACAGTGGTGACAACGATGGGCACAGTGGTGATAATTGATGGCACAGTGGTGATAATTGATGGCACAGTGGTGATAATTGATGGGCACAGTGGTGACAATTGATGGCACAGTGGTGATAATTTATGGGCACAGTGGTGACAATTTATGGGCACAGTGGTGACAATTGATGGCACAGTGGTGATAATTGATGGCACAGTGGTGATAATTGATGGGCACAGTGGTGACAATTGATGGCACAGTGGTGATAATTGATGGGCACAGTGGTGACAATTGATAGCACAGTGGTAACAATTGATGGCACAGTGGTGACAATTGATGGCACAGTGGTGATAATTGATGGGCACAGTGGTGATAATTGATGGGCACAGTGGTGAAAATTGATGGCACAGTGGTAACAATTGATGGCACAGTGGTGATAATTGATGGGCCCAGTGAGGCTGCAATTGTTTTTTTGTTTTTGTTTTTTGCGCCCCCCCAAAAATTTTGAGCACCAGCGGCCACTGCACAGGACCCTAACCTCACGTAAAGAAGAGGGCCGCCTAGAGATATTATACTGAAGATGCACTATTTTCGCAAGAACAATTAATGGAAGCAGTAAGAAATAAAGAATCCCTGATTTTTTAAGGACACAAATATAAAAATGTTCAAGATATCTCTCAATTCATGCTAGTTAAATGCTAAGAGATGAAACAGCACCTGCAAGTTCTCAAATACCATTGTATATCATATTGATGGGGGTTCCCCTACTCCCTGTGCTTCTCTCATAAGGGAACTTACTATACCTGCAAATCGACAAATTAACTTCTTGTCATCATTAGAGAACTCCGCCTGTCAGCGCCCACAACTACAATAGATAGACCTAAACATGCAAAGAATTCTTCATCTGCACAACAACCTCAAAAAATAGAAAAAACTCGGATAGATGAGGCCCCGCTTAGCCCACACAAAATAAGTCATTTTACTTCTCCTCCACCTGAAGAAGAAGAAGATATTACAGACTGATGCTTTCTAATAGGGGTGATACTTATGTTTCCATCTTCTTAAAGTGGATGGCCCCTTAAAAAAATATATATTAAAAGCCAGCAGCTACAAACACTGCAGCTGCTGACTTTTAATATTAGGACACTTACCTGTCCTGGAGTCCAGCGGCGTCCTCAGCAGAGGACGAGCGTTTGCTCGTCTCTCTGCTGCTCCCCCCTTCATCCATGGTGAGGGAACCAGGAAGTGAATCGCTCTGGCTTCACTGCCCGGTTCCCTACGGCGCATGCACGAGTCGCGCTGCGCCCGCCGATTGGCTCCCACTGTGTGCTGGGAGCCGAGAGTTCCCAGCACACAACGGGAAAAACCCTTCTTTTGCCCGAGACTGCGGGTCGGAAGTGGATGCAAATACCTGTCTTTAGACAGGTATCTGCACCCCCCTTCCCCCTGAAAGGTGTCAAATGTGACACCGGAGGGGGGGAGGGTTCCGATCAGCGGAACTTCATTTTAGGGTGGAGATCCGCTTTAAGATGTTTGCCATAATTCTTGTGTTGCATATCGTAACATATCTGATGTCCTGGAGATAATATCGAGTGGCGTTTATGCACTTAAAATCATTTATATGACATATTTTGTATTTATGTAAAAAATGTTATCCTTTTTAATTTGTTTTTATTTATTTATTTATTTTGAATTGTTTGTTTTTGTTTTATTCTTTTTTTTATTATTATAATTTTTATTTTTAGATATTTTTTAAATTAGATTTGTATTACTTTTCTGAAATTATAGGGGCTCCTTCAAGCAGTTTCATTAATGGGACCTATTATTATTGATATTTGTGCGAACACCCTTAAGGTCTATGGGACACAAACATGAAAAATCAAAAGTGTAATTTTTAAAGGCTAATATGCAAGTTATTGTCACAAAAAGTGTTTGAGGACCCGGGTCCTGACTCAGGGGACATTTATGAATGCAAAAAAAAGTTTTAAAAAATGCATTTTTTTTCTGGGCAGCAGTGATTTTAATAATGCTTAACGTGAAACAATAAAAGTGAACTATTCCTTTAAATTTTGTACCTGGGGGGTGTCTATGGTATGCCTGTAAAGTAGCGCATGTTCCCATTTTTATAACAGTCTCTGCACAAAATGGCATTTCTAAAAGGAAAAAAAGACAATTAAAACCACTCGTGGCTATAATTAATTGTTGGGTCCAGGCAATACAGATAAAAGTAATAAAAAAAAAATGACACAGGTTCCTCCTTAGTCCATTACCAGGCCCTTTGGGTCTGGTATGAATATTAAGGAAAGCCCCGAACCTAAAAAAAAATGTGTGGGGGTCCCCCAAATTCCATTACCAGGCCCTTCAGGCGGGTCAGGGCAAAACAGATAAAAGTAATTAAAAAACAACTACATTGGTTCCCCCTCAATCCATTACCAGGCCCTTTGGGTCTGGTATGAATATTAACCACTTCAATACAGGGCTTTTATACCCACCTCCATACTGGGCCTATGTCACGGAAGCATGAATCAGATGTACAACAACAGATAAATGAATATGAAGGCTTTATTGAAAACCAAACAGCAAGGTTAAAGTCCAAATGGATGATCAAACAGCCAGCAGAGTCTTCCACCGGAGCCAGGGTTGATATCCAGGAATGGGAGTCAGCCAAGCCAGAGTCAGTAGCCAGAGAGGTGGTGAAACGAAGCCGGGGATCAGGAGCCAGGAGGATCGTCCGTAGGAGCCTGGTCAGGAACCAAGAACAAGCAGCACGATCACAGAAGGGTGTCAGACGAGAGGACCAAGAAAGGAAATGCTGCAGCTGCCGTCATATATATATGCTGAGCATCCAGCTCCTCCCAGTGGGAAGGAGGAGCCGCAGGGCGTGGTAAGTTATAAGAACCCCATGAAGCAAGATGGCTGCCAGCACATGTCAGTGATAAGAAGCCTGCAAGGAGGTAAGACCATGACAGTACCTCCCCCTCAAGGGCCCCTCCTCCGCGGCGCAAGAAACGGCTTCAGGGGAAAGCGCGCGTGGAAGGCTCGGAGCAGGACAGGAGCATGAACATCTGCGGAGGGAACCCAGGAACGCTCCTCTGGACCATAACCACGCCAGTAGACCAAGAACTGCAACTGACCGTGGAGCAAGCGTGAGTCCAGGATATTGCTCAACTCATATTCTTCATGATCGCCCACCTAGACCGGACGAGGCCGAGGAACCGAGAGGGTGAAGCGATTGCACACCAGTGGTTTCAACAGGGAAACGTGAAACACATTGGAGACCCGCATGCCAGGTGGGAGCGCAAGGGCATAGGCAACCGGGTTCACCCTGCGGAGCACAAAGAAGGGACCAACAAAGCGAGGAGCCAGCTTGGGAGTGGGCACTTGAAGGTTGAGGTTGCGAGTGGACAACCATACACGGTCTCCGACCTGGTAGGAAGGAGCAGGCAACCATCTGCGATCAGCCTGGAGCTTCTGGCGCTGCGCAGAGACCTCGAGGGACCTCTTGATCTGTACCCAAGAAGCATGTAGAGCCGAAAGGTGGTCCTCCACAGCCGGAATATTTTGGGGAGAGAATGAGTCCGGTAACATGGCAGGTTGGAACCCATAATTGGCCATGAAGGGAGACGTCCCAGAGGAAGAGTTAACCGCCGTGTTCCTGGCAAACTCAGCCCATGGCAGAAGGTAAACCCAATTGTCCTGATGATCGAAGACATAGCAACGAAGAAATTGCTCCAGGGCCTGATTGGATCGCTCTGCGGCCCCATTGGACTGCGGGTGGTAGGCCGAAGAGAAGGAGAGTCGAATCTCCAACTGGGAGAAAAAGGCGTGCCAGAACCTGGACACAAACTGACTTCCCCAATCCGACACTATCTCTTTGGGCAAACCGTGCAACCGGAAGACCTCCCTGGCGAAAACTGTGGCCAACTCTTGTGCAGAGGGTAACCTCTTGAGTGGAACACAGTGACACATCTTGGAAAACTGATCCACAATCATGAGAATGACCGTATGGCCTCAGGATGCAGGAAGGTCCACAATGAAATCCATCCCCAGGTGTGACCATGGGCGATCCCCAGTGGTAATGGGTTGTAGTATACCCAACGGATGGTGCCGAGGGGACTTATTCTGGGCACAAACAGAGCATGCCGCTACATATGCGGCAATGTCGGAACGTAGAGAAGGCCACCAGAACAAATGTGAAACAGCCCAGGACAGCTGATTCTTTCTAGGATGCCCCGCAGTTTTGGAGTTATGGTAGGTTCACAACAACTGGGTGCGCAACTCCTCAGGCACGAAGCATCTGCCGTTAGGTCTCCCAGAGGGAGCACCATATTGAGCCGCCAAAATCTGCTCTCCAAGGGGAGAGGTCAGGCTGGTGCGAATGGCGGCCAGGATCTGATTTGGAGGTATGACCGAAGTCGGTATCGATTTCTCCCTGGACATCTCAGAGTATTGACGTGATAAGGCATCCGCCCTGACGTTCTTGGAACCGGGTAAGTAGGAGACCACATAATTAAAACGTGACAGGAACAGAGCCCATCTGGCCTGACGGGGTGTCAATCTCTTGGCCTCCGAAAGGTAAGTCAGATTCTTGTGGTCCGTCAGGATGAGAACCGGAACCACCGTACCCTCGGCCTCTAGTAATTTAGGGGGCCCTCCGCAGCTTTGTGGGGCCCTAAGCGGCTTGCATAGTGAGCCTATAGGGTGGATCGGCCCTGATTATATATGATTGTAAATATTAATAGATAGAATTACATTACTAAATTGTAATGATAACTAAAATGTTACAGACGAGAGAAGTATAGTTATAATTGCTTATTTTTATTTTTTGTAATTTATTTGTTTCATTGTATTGTACAAATATGAACATTACTATTATTATGGCTTTTGTTATGCCTTTTAAAAAACACAATAAAATATTCAAACAGAAAGACAGAAAAAAAGGTGATGCTCCCAGGGGATATACAACTAAATATGTATAAAAACCAACCAGTACTATTGACAGAAGACAGAAAATGTCCTTTCCCTATTTGTATTATGCAAGATGGTACAGAAGCACCTTGTCTGTTGCAAGATTTATTCTTTGCAAAATGCTTACTGCAGATATTGCGTGAGCCTTCTGTGGTATGACAGACACAAATGCCCAGAGCTCCTTTTGTTTCATTGGCTTCCGTAATCATCAATTTTGTGCAAACAACCCCCACTTGCATGTATGTTTTCTAATCTTGCTTCACCCTTTTCAATTTATTTTCTTTCTTCTTTTCTTGCTGTGTGTCTGTTATCACTCCTCTCATTTCTTCCAATTTCCTTTCCATTGGATATTCTCAACAACCTCTGCTATGATCAATTACTTATCAGCTGTTCTATTTCGCTGGCCTGTTTTAGTGCAATTTTCATTCAGCTGCTTCTTTCCACTCTATGTTAAATGTTCCATTCATCTCTTTTTCTTTAAAACTGCCTTATAGCATGATGTCTAATTCTGATCTAATGAATCCGATGTGACCACAAAGACTTCCCCTGTGATGTGTGTTGCAGCAATGTTGAATTCACTATACATATATAAACTTTAAAAAAAGCAAAAACATATAGGAAGAATCTTTTTTTTTATTGTGCACTGAGCTGATTGCTTATTATTTCCAAGAAGCATGCAAGATTGGTTGGTGGGTGAGAGAATTGATTGTTGCTGGATGGAAATGCATTTTTGTTGATTAGAAAGCAAGAGAAGGAAATTAACTGAGATAGGCTTTATTATCTGCTGCAAACCCCCAAACTTTATGGAACAATAATTTCCAAACACTGTTTGAAAATAAAGTCTAGGTAAATGAAAACTGCAAATTTAATGCTTGATTTTGGCATTGGCCTAGGGTTCTTCTTCACCGCCGGCCACGCAAATCAAGTTCCCCACTGTGTAGCGGGTGCGCCCTCTGGTGGCTCTCCTGGATGAAGCCGTATATGTATAGGATGTCGCCCATGAGAGCAATTCTGCAGCAGTATATCTATGTGAGCCAGTCGGAAACCAGTTATGGTAAATAGACTAATGTTGAGCTACCCCTAGAGGAGCCGCTGAATTATCTTTCTCTACATACCTGAAGATGGCACACCTCACTCACCCAACACTTCCTGACACACCTTGATTTATTTTAAATAATTTTTTAGGCAAAACATGGCCTAAATGAAGAGAGGATTAGCATGTGTACTTATACAAATAATCAATAAAGTTATTCAGAGATGCGGTAAAAACGAATTAGCTACTATCAACAATTAACAAAATAGAACTACATTTACCTAGCAACAGTATAAAAAAACAGTCCCAACTTGCTATAACAGTCCCCATTTTGGCCCCCTGCCAAGTGATTGATGAAAAAAAATATTGTCCGGCAAAGTTGGGGCCCTTGAAAAAAGCACAACAGCTCCCAGCAGAAAACAGATTAACTTGTTTGTTGTTTCTGCATTCATGAATATTCAGTTTAATCCTGTCCACACTGGAGAAGGATAATACAGCAGCAACAAATGAAGACGTTCCAAAGAAGTTGGAGTTCAGGTTACACTAGCAAATACAAGCTGATGCAGATGTCAATGAATCCTTATAGTGACAATTAGGGATGAGCCGAACACCCCCCGTTCGGTTCGCACCAGAACCTTCGAACGGACCGAACGTTCACGCGAACTTTTAGAACCCCATTGAAGTCTATGGGACTCGAACGTTCAAATTCAAAAGTACTAATTTTAACCACTTCAGCCCCGGAAGGATTTACCCCCTTTCTGACCAGAGCACTTTTTGTGATTCGGCACTGCGTTGCTTTAACTGACAATTGCGCGGTCGTGCGATCTGGCTCTCAAACAAAATTGGCGTCCTTTTTTTCCCACAAATATAGCTTTCTTTTGGTGGTATTTGATCATCTCTGCGGTTTTTATTTTTTGCGCTATAAACAAAAATAGAGCGACTATTTTGAAAAAAATTCAATATTTTTTACATTTTGCTATAATAAATATCCCCAAAAAATATCTAAAAAAACTTTTTTTTTCCTCAGTTTAGACCTATACGTATTCTTCTACATATTTTTCATTAAAAAAAATCACAATTAGCGTTTATTGATTGGTTTGCGCAAAATTTATACCGTTTACAAAAAAGGGGGTAGTTTTATGGCATTTTTATAAAAAAAATTTTTTACCAGTAATGGCGGCGATCAGCGTTTTTTTTCAGCACCGAGACATTATGGCGGACACATCGGACACTTTTGACACATTTTTGGGACCATTGGCATTTTTATAGCGATCAATGCTATAAAAATGCATTGGATTACTATAAAAATGCCATTGGCAGTGAAGGGGTTAACACTAGGGGGCAGGGAAGGGGTTAAGTGTGTTCCTGGTGTGTTCTAACTGTGTGGGGGGGTGGCCTCACTAGGGGAAATCACTGATCTTCTGTTCATACATTGTATGAACAGAAGATCAGCGTTTCCCCCGCTGACAGGAACGAGAGCTATGTGTTTACACACATAGCTCTCGTTCCCCGCTCTGTAACGAACTAGCGCGTGTGCCCGGCGGTGATCGCGCCCGCCGGGCATGCGCGCGGGACTCGGGGGGCGCGCACGCTGGGCCACAGGTGGCGCGCGCGCCCCCTAGCGGCCAAAAAAGATAGGACGTAGAGCTATGTGCTCTCGCCCAGCAGTGCCACCGTCCTGCCGTATAACTGCGGTGGGCGGTCGGCAAGCAGTTAAAGACTAATATGGAATTTATTGTCGTAAAACGGGTTTGAGAACCCGGGTCTTGCCCCAGGGAACATGTATCAATGGGAAAAAAAGTTTTAAAAATTGTCGTTTCTTCTGAAGCAGTGATTTTATTGATGATTAAAGTGAAAAAAAAAATGTGATTCGGCACTGCGCCTTTTTAACTGACAATTGCACAGTCGTGCGACATGGCTCCCAAACAAAATTGGCGTCCTTTTTTTCCCACAAATAGAGCTTTCTTTTGGTGGCATTTGATCACCTCTGTGGTTTTTAGTTTTTGCGCTATAACTGCGACGACTGGTCGGCAAGCAGTTAAAGTCATTTAAAACTGCTTGCGGCTTTAATGTAATGTCTGGTCCCTGCAGTATGGATGAAAATCATTGAGAAAAATAGCATGGGTCCCTCCCCCCCTCCATGTCATTACAAGCCCCTTTGGCCCTATATACTTTGAACAGAAGTATACAGGCGGTGCAAACAAGACAGGGGCTGTAGGTTTGTTGTTAAGTAGAATCTGTTTGTAATTTTGAACTGGTATTTTTTTTAAAGTGTAGCTTCAGCCAAAAAATCTATTTTTAAGCTTTTTGGAAAACATAGAGAAGGGTTATCACCCCTGTAATATTTGTTTTGCTGTCTGTGCGCATCTGTTCAGAAGATTGCACCTCACATTCTGTCCCAATGACAAATAATTTTTAGAACATTTGTGGTTTTTAGTGAAATGAGGATTGGTGATAAAGCATCAGTGGACAGGAGACACCTCTAAGGCGGCGTACAGACGATCGGACATATCCGATGAAAACGGTCCGCGGACCATTTCCATCGGATATGTCCGATCGGGAGTTTGATCCGATGGCGTGTACACACCATCGGATCAAATTCCCCGCCGCCGGACGGCGCGGTGACGCGGCGGTGACGTTGACGCCGCCGCGTCACCGCCACGTCACCGCACCAGGAAGTAAAACACTTCCGCGCATGCGCCGAATCCATTCGGCAGCGGCGCGGCGCGGCGGCGGTGGGGGCCGACATGTCTGCTGGTAAGTGTACTAACCAGCAGACATGTCGGGCGGACAGATTCCACCGGATAGATTTCAAAGCTTGCTTTGAAATCTGTCGGGTGGACAAATCTGTCTGCTAGCCCATACACACGAGCGGAGATGTCTGCTGAAACGGTCCATCGGACCGTTTTCAGCGGACATATCCCCTCGTGTGTACGCCGCCTAACAGGGGGAAGATTTCCTCTCTCACTTTCTGTTGTCTCCTTACGTTTGCAAGTAGGACTTGGTGGGCGCAGGAATGGGCGCAGTGAAAATACTTGCTGATCAGCCACTGCCTGTGATATTAATTTGAAAGCAACAGCAATTGTATTCACGTGGCTTTAGGTGCACACTGTGGAGGACACAGCACACCACGTGAAAATACTTGCGGAATGATCCCCTGCCTGTGGTATTAATATGAGAAGATCTCTGCCTTTTAGAGCTGCACGATTAATCTCAAGAATATCGCAATCTCGATTCACCCCCCCCTGTGATCTCCACGCGGGATGACCCGCAATCTTTATATGTAGCCACGTGGAACGCAAATGACGGATATCGGAACTGACGTCAGCGACCGGAACTGACGTCAGTTCAATGCGTGAAGCGGCGCACAGCTGGGCATGGGCAGTGCAGAGACACAGACAGTGTCTCACGCTTGTCTTGGGAAGCGAGGAGCACAGCAGTGAGTGCGCAGTGAGGTAGAGTAGTACTGTAGTGACATTGTACAAAACAGCCATGCTATTATCAGCTATCACTGCTGTGGTTTTTGATGCCCCCCGGCCTCCTGACTGTGTTTTAAAGGTTCAACTTCACATCTATGTGATGCACCAGAGTATGTGCCTTGCTGCAGGACAGCCTATTAATTTGATAATGAACTGCCTGTCCCCCCTCAATAGCACCAAAGTGCATGGGCCTTTTTTAAATTTTATTTTTTAATGCCGCTGCACCAAAATGCATGGTGCTTTTGTTAGCATGCATTATTATTTTTGTGATTTTTTTTACACACAATATATATATATATGTATATATATACACACACACACATACATATATATATATATATATATATATATATATATATATATATATATATATATATATATATATATATATATATATATATATGTGTGTGTGTGTGTAAATAAAAAATCACAAAAATGCATGCTAACAAATGCACCACTTTTTTGAGAATCATGAGAGAATCGTGATCTTCATTCTAAGCAAAAGAATTGTGATTCTCATTTTTCCCAGAATCGTGCAGCTCTACTGCCTTTAGGAATTAATATGAGAAACACCAGCAAATCTATTGACATAGCTTTAGGTGCACACCGTACAGAGGACACAGACAGTACACCACATGAAAATACTGCAGCTAGCACAATCACCTGCCTGCCTGTCAGTATATTAGGAAGAGCGGATCTATCTAAACTCAATACAGTGTATAAATATATATACACAACACCTGGGATGCATATATATCCTGTACACACTGTAACTCTGACTAGCCTGCCTGCCTGCTCTATCTAACTCCAAAAAATGACACTCTCTATCTCTCTCTGTCTCTCTCTGTAAACCACCAACACACTACACAAGGTCGACTTTCAGGCAGCATTATATAGTGTGGGGCGTGTACTAAAACCCCTGAGCCATAATTGGCCAAAGCCACCCTGGCTTTGGCTAATTATGGCTCTCCGGTTTTTGTGCACTATAATTGGCCAAGCATGCGGGTCAATCATCACCAGCAATGCACTGTGATGCTGCAGTGAATTATGGGCCGTGACACCCCATTTGAATTTGGCATGAACGACGCTTATCCCTATCGACAAAACATGGACTCGTTGCTGGTTGATTTTCACTGAAGTTGTTTAGACATTCATGGTGAAAAAATGTCACTGACACAATATCTATTTGTATATAAAGTAGGTAGGATGACTGCTTTTTGTTAATCTGCTGTTTGTTTCAGTACGGGAGATGCACAAACCCATTATGATAAATGACCAAGGTTGTTTTATTTTAATTTTTTTTTTATTTATGTTTATTTGGAGTTTAATGCATAAAAGATACAGTGGTAGTATAAATAAATGATCGGTATATATCATGACAATTGGACAAGCACAGGTAAAGATAAAAAGTCTAGCTGGATTTTGTTCAATAACAAGTGTAACGATATAGAGAATAAATGTAGAATGCTAAATTCTACATATAATAAAACTTTCTCGCATAGAACGTGGAGAGAAAGTTAAAAGGAAGGTTGGATGACTCTTAAAAGAACAAACCTAGGAGTACTCATAGAAAAAAATGCAATAAACTGTATAGATCATTAGGAATAATACAGGACAAGCTTCAGTTTGCCCAGGGAATTGGTCAGGTTGGCATTGAGCTATCATTTGGTGTAATTGAAGAATGTCGTTAGGATCCTAATTTTGGGCTGTGAGAAGGTATGCTCGATAAATGAATGCCATCTTGTAAATATTGCTTAGTGGCAGCATAGTAGATTGTCCAGTTTCTCGATAGAGCAGTGTTGTGTCTTTCTTGACTGCAGAAATGGTAGGTGAGTGAGTGGTAATACATACTTTCAGAATATTTTTATGGACCACCAGGAGGCAGAGGAGGGTTCATTATGATATACAGATCCTGGGTTCTTCAGGGCATGGCTGTTTGGGTGAGCTGTAAGTAAATATCAACAGCTGAGACATCTTGAGAATGAGTAATTCTGTAATTCTATGTATGAAGGTGATTATGTCGTCCCAAAAGGTGGCGATCGGAGGGCAGAGCCAGAAGTGATGGAAAAGCAAGAGTTTTGTGGATCCACATTGTGGGCATGCTTCTAAGTGTGATTGTGAGTTTGAAGAAAGAAACGGGATGAAAGCGCTTTTGAATTAATTTAACCTGAGTTTCTCTCCATGTTGTATTGATGATGCACGTACAGACTTTCAGATAGCCCTCCAGAATTGTGTCTCCCAATCATCCTCTGGAAGATCCTTGTACCTGTTTTTAACCACTTTGCAACCGCCCTATGCCGAAAGTACGGCTCTAGGGCGGTTGCTGTATTCTAACTGGCCGTTAATTAACGGCCTGTCAGAATCGCGCTCCCGCGCGCCTCCTGAGGCGCGCACACGGGAACATCCGTGACCGCTGGGTCCAGAGGACCCGGCGCATCACGGATCACGGTAAATCGCCGCTGATAGCGGCGGTTTACCACGTGATCGCGCCGTCCAATGACGGCGCGATCAGATGTAAACAGACCGGCGTCATTTGATGACGCCGGTTCCTCCCTCCTCTCTCTGTACCGATCGGTACAGTGTGAGAGGAGAGGGGAGGGAGCGGATGGCAGCGCCAGTGCTTCGGGCTGGATCTGTGACAAATGCAGTCACAGATCCATCCATCCCTCCCTCCCTGCTCAGCCATCCCTGCTGCATATACTCTGCAATACTCACCTGGGCATACTCTGCAATACTCAGGCATACTCTGGCAATACTCTGGGCATACTCTGGGCATACTCTGGCAATACTCTGGCAATACTCTGGGCATACTCTGGCAATACTCTGGGCATACTCTGCAATACTCTGGGCATACTCTGCAATACTCTGGGCATACTCTGCAATACCCTGGGCATACTCTGCAATACCCTGGGCATACTCTGCAATACTCTGGGCATACTCTGCATACTCCGCAATACTCTGGCAATACTCTGGGCATACTCTGCAATACTCAGGCATACTCTGGCAATACTCTGGGCATACTCTGGCAATACTCTGGGCATACTCTGGGCATACTCTGGCAATACTCTGGCAATACTCTGGCAATACTCTGGGCATACTCTGGCAATACTCTGGGCATACTCTGGCAATACTCTGGGCATACTCTGCAATACTCTGGGCATACTCTGCAATACTCTGGGCATACTCTGCAATACCCTGGGCATACTCTGCATACTCCGCAATACTCTGGCAATACTCTGGGCATACTCTGGCAATACTCTGGGCATACTCTGCAATACTCTGGGCATACTCTGCAATACTCTGGGCATACTCTGCAATACTCTGGGCATACTCCGCAATACTCTGGGCAATACTCCGGGCATACTCTGGCAATACTCCGGGCATACTCTGGCAATACTCCGGGCATACTCTGGGCATACTCTGGCAATACTCTGGCAATACTCTGGGCAATACTCTGGGCATACTCCGCACTACTCTGGGCATACTTAGCAATACTCTGGGCATACAGCAGCCCCTGTCCCCGCGAGCTCGCATGCAGAAGCGAACGCATACGCAAGTCCCGCCCACATATAAAAACGGTGTTCAAACCACATGTGAGGTATCTTTATATCATGTTTTGGGGTTTTATGTATTTTTCTAGCAAATAAATGATGATTTTTACATGTAGGAGAGAAATGTCAGAAGTGGCCTGGGTGCTCCCTGCATGTTGGGCCTCTGTATGTGGCCGCACTGTGTAAAAGTCTCACACATGGGGTATCGCCATACTCGGGAGGAATAGCAGAATGTGTTTTGGGGTGTAAATTTGTGGTATGCATATGCTGTGTGTGAAAAATAACCTAATAATATGAAAATTTGATGAAAAAAAAATAAATCTTGATTTTGCAAAGAATTGTGGGAAAAAATTACAACTTTAAAAAACTCACCAGGCCTCTTTCTAAATACCTTGGAATGTCTTCTTTCCAAAAAGGGGTCATTTGGGGGGTATTTGTACTTTTCTGGCATGTTAGGGTCTCAAGAAATGAGAGAGGCTGTCAGTACTTCAGGTGTGATGAAATTGATCAATTTTCAGGATTTGGTACCATAGCTTGTAGACCCCATAACTTTCACCCAGACTAAATAATATCCAACATTTTTTATTTTTTTTACCAAAGATATGTAGCAGTATACATTTTAGGCCAAATTTATGAAGAAAAATTACTTTTTTGCAAAATGTTATAATAGAAATGAAGAAAAATTATTATTTTTTGCAAAATTTTGTTCTTTTTTCATTTATAGCAAAAAAAATAAAAACCGCAGAGGTGATGAAACACCACCAAAAGAAAGCTCTATTTGTGGGAAAAAAAGGACAAAAATTTCATTTGGTTATAGTGTTGTATGACTGAGTTATTGTCATTCAAAATGTGAGAGCACCGAAAGCTGAAAATTGGTCTGGTTATTAAGGGTGTTTAAGTGCCCAGTGGTCAAGTGGTTAAAGAGTACTTCGGCCATAGTGGTGATAATGTCTGAATGTAATGATTTGTAGATATCTGAGATAGGATAGGTAAATTTGCCGAGCAAAGATAGTATGAAAAAATGAAGGTCACGGCACCAACTAATAATATAACTAAATATCCTAGTGCTACACCTAAAATGTGTGTATACTAATAATTCATGAAAATGTGTATAAAGGGCGCTATCTACTAGACATGTGCATTCGTTTTCGTTAGAATGCATTTTCGTTCTCGTTTTAACAAACGATAACGAAAGCGCAAAAAAAAACCACGAAAGATCCGACATAAAAAATGCTTTATTTTCGTTTTCGTTGCGGTAAAAATTCGATATAGAGAGATTATAGGGAAAATATTCGACATTATAGGGAAAAGATTCGACATTATAGAGAAAAGATTCGACACTATAGAAATAATAGATTCAACATTACAGAGATTAGATTTCGATTTATGAGAAAATAGACATTATTACTAGTCATACAACATTATAATATATTCGACGGAAAGATTCGACGTTCCGTTGAATATTCTTTTGACCTATCGACAGAAACCAAATATTATTGGATTTTCGGACGAAAGCTATTCCCCAACGAAAAACAATTTTCGGGAGTAACTAAATACATTTATTTTCCAAACGAAAACGAAAAAACGAAACAAAATATTCCAGTCTGCACATGTCTACTATCTACATAAAAAATGTGATCAATTAATAAAAACTATTGTGACAGGAAGTCAGGTAAATCTATGTGTGTTGTCATAGACGGGAGATATATTTCTGCCTTGTTTAGACAACACACCAACAATTACTATTAGGCCGCGTACACACGACCAAATCTGTCTGCTGGAAACGGTCTGCCAGACCGTCCCAGCAGACAGATTCGATCGTGTGTACGGGCGAGCAGACGGATTTGGCCAGCCGACAGATTTGAAAGCATGCTTACCAATCTGTCGGCTGGGAACCCGTCCGCCCGACATGTCTGCTGGTTAGTACGCTAACCAGCAGATATGTCTTCTCGCACACGCGCCGAATGATTTCGATGCATGTGCAGAAGTGTTTTACTTCCTGGTGCGGTGACATGGCGGCGTCAACGTCACCGCCACGTCACCGACACGTCAGCGCGCTGTCTGCTGGCGGGGATTTTGGTTTGCTCGTGTGTACACGCGAGCAAACCAAAATCCAAGCAGACAGATCTGTTCAAATCGGTCGGTCCGACCAATTTGAACAGATAGATTGCCTCGTGTGTACGAGGCCTTAGGCGTCGGCTGTAGAAATGGCCAGAGAGGTTTGGGGAGTTAGAAGCCTTCAGCTGTTCAAAATGAAGCAATTAAAGCCCCTATAAATAAAGCCTAAGAATAACGGCTGATTGCTGCATCCTGGGGGGCTTTGTGAGTGAAGGAGCAGACACAAGCACCTCTGAAGAGGTGAGGTGCTGATGGATATTTCTGTGTGAGAAATATCAAAGAGACTTTTTTTGTTGTTTTCTGCTGTAGGACCAGTAGTGTCTGCCAATAGGTAGGTTCCTGTGTTGGGAAGGTAGACGCCCCAAGTGGCAAGGGTTTATTTTATGTTTTGTTTTGTTTATGCTGTTTTGATGCTTGCACGTGTATCCTGCAAGATGGAAAAATAAACCATATCATTTGTTTTCAATCCTCCTCAACTGCCTTTTTGTACAGTTCAGCGTGTAGTGAACCCCTAGAGGGGGTCACACACACCCGCTACCGAGTTAATCCCTCACACTTGGTGGAGTGCCGCGGCCAGTTAAAGTAAACCCAAAATGGAGGAGATGCTGAAACAGCTGATTATAGCAAATGCAGCTCAGCAACAGGCTCACCGAGAGAGCTTGCAGCTCAAGAACGGGTTCACCAAGAGAGCATGGCAGCTCACCGAGAGAGCCTTGCAGCTCAACAACAGGCTCACCAAGAGAGCATGGCAGCTCACCGAGAGAGAATGGCAGGTTGGAGACGCCAGCAGCAAATGGAGGCCATCGTGAAACAATTTGAGAGAACAGAGGAAAAGGATAGCAAGCCCTCTCTGATTGAGAATCCAGAGAACCATAATGCTATGGAGGTTACCACGTCTGTTGTTGAGACGGAATCATCACCGGAGTGTAGTACTTCACCAGAGGAACAAGAAGTGGAGCCAGAGGAGTGTGCCCTGGCAGAGCCTGAAACTCCCGAAGTGAAGGAGCCGCCATTAGTAGTATAAGAGTCTGTAGAGCCTGTGAAAACCAATGTTGTAAATGGCGTTCCAGAGGTCAAACCAGACGAGATCAAACCAGAAGAGAAAGACCCTCATGTACAAGAAGGTGCTGAGGAGGTCCCGGCTGTCCCCGCAGTAGCAGCTCCTATGAAGCTGAATCAACGGTCTGAGAGTTCTGCTAAATACAGTAAAGAACCGTTAGCAAATACGTTGAAGAAATTGATGATCCAGCTACCAAAGCTGTTACCTTGGAACTGGAACCCAACAAGTTTAAAGGCAAGATTTTGGATTGCTCCAGATCTTTTCGCAAAGCCAAATTGCTGCATTACCATATGAAGTATTTCCCTGGCGTTGACAAGTCAGAGCAGGATCAGAGTCCTGTCACGAGGCATATGCAGACAAGAGGCTCTTTAGCTCACGAAAAGGCCAGTCAGCAAAGCTCAAAGAGAAGATGCACCAAAAACAGTTCAAATTCCCACCGACCGTCCCTAAAAGACAAAAGCAAGGAGAACTTGATCCAGAAGTCTCATCGCAGGCCAGACAAGCTGTCTGAAAGTGTTAAAGAAAAATTCAAAGATTTCTTAAGTCTGAAGTCAAAGAAAAAGAAGAAGGAAAAGAAAGCAAAGTCAGAGCTGTCTGCTAGGGAAGAGGACATAAAGGTTTCTAAGGAGCTCTCACCAAAAAAATTACAACCTTCAAAGCTCAACAGTGATTAAAAGGGCCCGTGTTCTGTTAAAAGCAGCGATCATGGATGCCGTCCATATACAAGACTAAGTGATGAGGAGACGCTCAGTGATTCTTGCATGGAAAGCTTACTTTGGAGTGATGAGGATTACAACGAAGAGATCGTTGTCACGCATGCTCATGGTTTTCTAAATGTTGGCCGCAACAGGAGCAAGTACAGCTCTGCCAAGCAAAGACTTATGATGGACAGTATGGATGAGTTGCTAGGACTCTGCTCTGGAAAATGTTTCTGTCATGATGATGGTCCAAATCAAGAATCTTTTAGTTGTACAAAGGCTCATGCTGAAAATGAGAAAAGTGACCTAATGAATGCAGTTGCTCTCTGTGCCGGTTCTTTCACCAACAGAGAAAATGCAGGAAATGAGGCCGGGTTTCAGGATTTCCATCTTCTACTATGTGATGATTCTGACAGCGAAGAGTTTGCAGAAGTTGAAAGTGGTACAGAAGATGAAGAGGAGGAAGTGAAGGTGGCAGTAAAGAAAGAGCCGATCCTGTCACTGCTGGATGTCCTGGAGGAGGATGACGCCCTGCAGGATGAGGCGTCTGCTGTGCTGGCGGGGGAGCGATTCCGAAAAGTGCTCCTACCCCCTGGGTTATGTGAAGTGACAAGCGCTGTACGCCTGCAGTACCTGCACCCTGGATAAAGAGGAGCCTGCTGGGATATGTCTGGCCTGTACCTACAAGTGTCATGAAGGCCACGACCTGTTTGAGCTCTACACCAAGAGGAAATTTGGCTGCGATTGTGGAAATGCCAAATTTGAACAGTGGGAGTGCAAGTTATATCCGGATAAAGAGAAGAAAAACCTGGCTAATAATTACAAGGACAATTTCTTTGGCATCTACTGCACATGTAAGAGACCCCAGATGAGATGGTGTGCCAGAGCTGTATGGATCACTGTTCATTTCTTTGGGACTACTCTGCCAAGTTAAGAGTTCCTGGTGTCACCAAGATTACCAAAGCAGAAACGGAACATGAAGATGTGAAAGTTGATGCTTGTCCTACGGAAACAGCCAACACTCAGAATGGACTAACAATGAATAATGAAGAATGTGTGGAAGTTAATGACGATGAGGAGGAGGCAATTCTTAGAAAGCTAAATATGAAGGTCTTTATGGAAAATGAAGCTGAACTTTCTGGAAGTGATGTTGAAAGTGAAATCCCTGACCGCTTCAGGGCAAATGAAGTGGCTGAAGTGCAGGAAGTAGGGGTTTGCACATCTTCAGTTCTCAGTCAGTTGCTTGATGGAAATAAAGCTGAAAAACTTAATTCTGACACTGCACTAAATGATGTAGAAAAAGTGTGTCCAATATCCACTGAGCCTTGTGAATGTAGTAAGGCAGGTGATATTCATGACTTTCCTATAATTGATGATCAGCAGAGCAGGGTCATTGAGGAATCTGAATTGCAAGAAATATGCACCCAGACTGAAGCTATTTTTGCCTCTGTGAATTATTTGCATGTTGAAGAGCAGTGTGTTAATTTTTATGTTAATGAAATCGGATTTGAATATAACGGTAATGTCACATCCTGTGAAACCCAGTCTTTAGAAAGTGTTCTGTCAGAGCAAGTAACGCAGGATAATACTTTGGACTTGACTACTGAGATTCCTCGGGAAGTAAAATCTATTTTTCAAAGTGTAGAATCTGTGATGGCAGGTGAACCCTCTGAACGTTGTGAAACCTCCATCACTGAAGGGGTCAGAGAGGCTAAATGTACTAATTTATTGGATGCTTTTTCCAAATGTCTTGAAAGGAATGAAGAATATGAGAATTTTGGGCTGATTTACCAAGCCTGTGCGCCAAGACTCATGGTGCACAAGCAGGAGTAAACCTGTTTTTGACATTTACAAAAGAAACACGCTGCCAGTGCAGCGTGTTTCCTCATTTACTAAAGTGCCTAATGCGCCCAGAAGAGGGCGCACAGCACGCCAGTACAGAGCTGGCGTGCGGCATTTAGTAATGTAAACATCGGGGATTCGGGCGGGAGTTTATGAGGGGAGGGAGGGGGGTGATGCAGGGGAAGTGTAGTGACATGTGTTTAAACTTGTGTGGCGGGCCGATTTGAAAGGGAAAGTGACTTTTGGGACCCGATCCCCGTGCCCTTGCAAAGTACGCTAGAACCTCGGAAGGTTCACTTGCATACTGGGCATGCGCAGAGGGAAAAATCGGAGCTCACCGCGCGCCTCTTCAGTACGCCGGGAAATCCTTGGTAAATACCAGGCGGCGTAGCAGTGTTTGCACTGCCTGGAGCGGCGCACGGCAAGCTCCGAGCTGTTCTCGGGCTGCGCTGACACTGAAGGGGAACTCCGCGCCAAATTTCAAATGTGAAACCGGCGCGGCTTCCCCCCCAGGGGTACAATAGGCTCTCCGGCTTGGTCCGGAACGTGAGGGGTTAACCCACGCCAAAATCGGCGTGGGGTTCCCCCCCAGATCCGTACCAAGCCCTCATCCCAGGCATGCAGTCTGGCCGGACAGGAATGGGGGTGGGGACGAGCGAGCGGCCCCCCCCCCTCCTGAGCCGTACCAGACCACATGCCCTCGACATGGGGGAGTGTGTGCTTTGGGGGAGGGGGGCGCTGCCCCCCCACCCCAAAGCACTCTTGTCCCCATGTCGATCGGGACAAGAGCCTCTTCCCGACAACCCTAGCCATTGGTTGTCGGGGTATGCGGGCGGGAGCCAATCAGAATCTGGGAGCCCCGTTTAATAAGGTGGCCCCCAGATTTCGGGCCCCCACCCTATGTGAATGAGTATGGGGTACATCGTACCCCTACCCATTCACCTGGTGAACGTTTTCACTTGAGGGTCTTCCGCCGCCCCCTTCAAATTCTTCTGCCTGGACGGGGGTCGTACATCCCATCCAGGACTTGGACGTGGCGGGCTTCTCGTCGCTCTCTTCTGCCGCTGCCCCCTTCACCACGAAGCTCCGTGCTTGTTTGATGAGGGCAGCGGGCTTCCGTCGTCTTCTCCGGGGCGAGGGTCGTACATCCCACCCCGGATTTCGTCGCCGGGTTCTGCCTGGCTCCTACTAGGGGCCAGGGCTTCTTTTGCCGTCTTCCGCCGGAGGGCGCCACTCTCCGGGCTTCTCGACGTTGTCTTCCGCCGCGGGGGCCAGGCCTTCTTCTTTGCCGCCCCCCTCGATTTTTTCGGCCTGGATGGGGGTCGTACATCCCATCCAGGACTTGGACGTGGCGGGCTTCTCGTCGCCGTCTTCTGCCGCTGCCCCCTTCACCACGAAGCTCCGTGCTTGTTTGATGAGGGCAGCGGGCTTCCGTCGTCTTCTCCGGGGCGAGGGTCGTACATCCCACCCCGGATTTCGTCGCCATCTTCTGCCGCTGCCCCCTTCACCACGAAGCTCCGTGCTTGTTTGATGAGGGCAGCGGGCTTCCGTCGCAGTCTTCCGCCGCGGGGTGACACTCGCGGGCTTCTTCTTCCATTCGATGTTGACACGGCGAGGTCCGGCGCTGAAATGCCTTCTGAGCGGCGGGCAAGGACTTATATTGGCATTGGGCGTGGGCGTGGTTATGCCAACATGTGACCTTAACCCATGTGACAGTGATGTCACGTCACATCACTGTCACATGGGTTGAGGTCACATGTTGGCATAACCACGCCCACGCCCAATGCCAATATAAGTCCTTGCCCGCCGCTCAGAAGGCATTTCAGCGCCGGACCTCGCCGTGTCAACATCGAATGGAAGAAGAAGCCCGCGAGTGTCACCCCGCGGCGGAAGACTGCGACGGAAGCCCGCTGCCCTCATCAAACAAGCACGGAGCTTCGTGGTGAAGGGGGCAGCGGCAGAAGACGGCGACGAAATCCGGGGTGGGATGTACGACCCTCGCCCCGGAGAAGACGACGGAAGCCCGCTGCCCTCATCAAACAAGCACGGAGCTTCGTGGTGAAGGGGGCAGCGGCAGAAGACGGCGACGAAATCCGGGGTGGGATGTACGACCCTCGCCCCGGAGAAGACGACGGAAGCCCGCTGCCCTCATCAAACAAGCACGGAGCTTCGTGGTGAAGGGGGCAGCGGCAGAAGACGGCGACGAGAAGCCCGCCACGTCCAAGTCCTGGATGGGATGTACGACCCCCATCCAGGCCGAAAAAATCGAGGGGGGCGGCAAAGAAGAAGGCCTGGCCCCCGCGGCGGAAGACAACGTCGAGAAGCCCGGAGAGTGGCGCCCTCCGGCGGAAGACGGCGAAAGAAGCCCTGGGAGGAGCCAGGCAGAAGCGGAGGAGCCCGAGGTGGGGCGACACCCCCGTTGTTCTCCGCTGTGTTTGGCCGCCCCCCCCCCGGATGTAAAAGAGCTTCATTTTGGAGTGGAGGCACAGTCGAGCATGGCGGAGAGCATGGGTGGGTGTTTCCCCCCCCCGGCAGAAGACGGCTAGAAGACCGAGGAGTGGCGACGCCCCCGTTGTTCTCCGCCATTTCCGCCGGCCCCCCCCGGATGTAAAAGAGCTTGATTTGGGGTAGGGGGCCTGGCCGAACATGGCGGAGAGCATCGGTGGGTGTCTCTTTCCCGGCGGAAGGCGGCGGCGAAGACCGGGGGGGGGGTAGGTGTACCCCCCCGGCGGAAGGCGAAGACCGAGGAGGGGTTTCGCCCCCGTTGTTCTCCGCCATTTCCGCCGGCCCCCCCCGGATGTAAAAGAGCTTGATTTGGGGTAGGGGGCCTGGCCGAACATGGCCGAGAGCATCGGTGGGTGTCCCCCCCGGCGGAAGGCGGCGGCGAAGACCGGTGCGGGGCTGGAGCCCCCCGGCAGAAAACGTCTGGAAGACCGAGGGGCTCCGCCCCCGTTGTTCTCTGCTTTTTTCGGCCGGCCCCCCCCGAATGTGAAAGAGCTTATTTTGGGGTGGGGGCCTGGCTGGACATGGCGGAGATCATCGGTGGGTGTCCCCCCCCCCGGCAGAAGACGGCGAAGCCCGGGGCCCAATGGGCTGGTGGTGGGGGGTCCCGGCAGAAGACCCCCGGAGCTGACTAATAAATTATTTTTTTCTGTGTGGTTTTTTTTGTGTTTACACTTTTCCACCCGGTGAATGGGTAGGGGTACGATGTACCCCATACTCATTCACATAGGGTGGGTGGCCAGAATCTGGGGGCCCCCTTAATATAGGGGGCTCTCAGATTCTGATAAGCCCCCCGCCCGCATACCCCGACAACCAACGGCCAGGGTTGTCGGGAAGAGGCTCTTGTCCCGATCGACATGGGGACAAGAGTGCTTTGGGGTGGGGGGGCAGTGCCCCCCTCCCCCACAGCACACACTCCCCCATGTCGAGGGCATGTGGTCTGGTACGGCTCAGGAGGGGGGGGGGCGCTCGCTCGTCCCCACCCCCATTCCTGTCCGGCCAGACTGCGTGCCTGGGAGAAGGGTTTGGTCTGGATCTGAGGGGGAACCCCACGCCGTTTTTTGGCGTGGGTTTAACCCCTTATGTTCCAGATCAAATCTAAGAGCCTGTTGTGCACCTGAAGGGGGACCCCCACGCCGTTTTTTTTTCTAATTTGGGGTGGAGTTCCCCCTACAGTTCTACAGTTAGAACACACCCAGGTAACATATTCAACCCCTTCCGCGCCCCTAGTGTTAACCCCTTCCCTGCCAGTGTCATTTTTATAGTAAGCAATGCATTTATATACCATTGCTCGCTACAAAAATGCCAAATCTCACAAAAATGTGTCCGCCACAATGTCGCATTAGACAGAAAAAACAATGATAGCCACCATTACTAGTAAAACAAAAAATTAGTCCAAAAAAAACCCATAAGACCAACCCCTACTTAGAACTTTTGCCCAAACCAATCAAACGCTTATTGTGATTTTTTGCAACCAAAAAGATGTCCAAGAATACTTATCGGCCTAAACTGAGGGCAAACATTTTTTGAATATATTTTGGGGGAGATTTATTATAGCAAACCGTAAAAAAGATGTTTTTTTAGTTACCAAATTGCCGCTATATTTTTGGGTCAAGCAAAAATAAGAAAAAACGCAGAGGTGATCAAATACCACCAACAAAAAAAAAAAAAAAAATATTTAGGGGGGGGGGGGGGGATGAGGACGCCCAATTTTTTTGGGGGCCACGTCGCACAACCACGCAATTGTCAGTCAAAATGACGCAGTGTTGAAATGCAAAAAATGGCCCCGTCAGTGACCAGTAATATGCTCTGGGGCTCAAGTGGTTACAAATTAAGAATACACTAAAGTTAGCCCAATTTATGGCCATAATGTGAAAGATGATGTTACACCGAGTAAATAGATACCCAACATGTTACACTTTAATATTGCACACACTCATGGAATGGCGCCAAACTTCAGTACTTGAAAATACCCATAGGCAACGCTTTTTTATGTGTTTCAGGTTACCAGTTTAGATTTACAGAGGAGGTCTAGTGCTAAAAGTATTGCTCTCGCTCTAACGTACGCTATGATACCTCACATGTGGGGTTTGAACGGGGGTTCAATATGTGGGCGGGGCTTACACATTTAAGGCCCGCCCCCATATATGGAAAACATTCTTCAAACCACACATGTGAGGTATCATAGCGTGCGTAACAGCAAGAGGAATATTTATAGCACTAGACCTCATCTGTAAATCTAAACTGGTAACCGGAAACAATAAAAATGCTGCTTGTTCGCTTCTGACTGCGAGCTACTAGGGACAGGGGCTTTTAAATTATTACTATTTAGGTTTGTTACGTAAAAATTCGATAAGACCTCCCGTTCAGCTTGTAAAGCATCACTTCATGGGGACCAAAAAAAAATTTAACACCTCTAATGCTTTCATCCGCCATTGCAGATTTGATTCTGGTACTGCATTTCGAGTGAACTGGGCATGCTCGAACACTTAGTAAAAAAAGCTGGTTGTCTGACCCTGAAAATGACATGCATCTTTCTGAGCATGCTCAGAAAGCTGTTTTTTTGGCTTAGTAATTTAAGGACATCCTTAACAGGTGTAAGCAGTTCCAAGTGCACACAAACTAGAGGCTGACATTTCTTCATGTGTTTCCAATTGGTTCATTAGCACACATGTTATAAAAAGCGTGGATACTGCACGTGTCAGCTGCCCCTCAGAGGGGGCAGATTTGCTGGCTGGAAGTAATGGCGGAGTGAAACAGAGATGTTTTGGAGCAAGTTTTGTATTTTTTGATGTTTTCTCTGCCACATAATTTTGCTAAATGTTTCTCAAGATGTTAATGACTAATGTTTTAATCCTGTGGGTCTATCCTGTTATTTCAAAAGCATGATTTATTTTCCAATGACTGTGAAATAAACGTTGGTCTTTTTTGTTTTTAGGTGTTTTTATATATTTTTGGTGTGTTTATTTGTAATTTTTTTGTTTTGCTTTCCTTGTTTTGTGGACCAATAAAATTACTTTCCAATTTTGAAGTTTGTTTTGTGATATTTTTTTCCTGCTATGGATTTCAACCGCTGCAGCTGAACTAGTTTGGCCTAAACCATCAAGTGTGATTTGTCTCTAAGCTCTTTCCTGGTGTGTATGCATGAAATGTTTAGTCACCAGAAAAGGAAGGACAAAGCGGTAAGTATTGTTTCCTAGAACTGATGTCCAGACTGACTTTTTAAAGCACATGTGCAAGATGTAGGAAAAGCTGCAAACATGGCCTGTTGGAGGGGGGGTGGGGGGGGGGTGGTGTATTGGTGGACAGGCTTGAAGTGCTGATTTACAGCGCTGTGCTTGAAACTAGCACAAGACAATCCTATTCTAATTGTGGGTTGTTTGAGGGAAGCCAATTGAGTGTTAGAAACCCCTGCTAGTGTTTTTAGGCTGGGCTTTGTGTCCCTTTTCCTAAAATTGGCTTCACTTCCTGTCACACAGCTGAACAGGAAGTGAGGTTAAAACCCTACCAATGGTCTTTTCTTTGGGACACAGGTCAATCTAACTAGTGTCACCATTAAGCAAATTGCACTGCAGTGTACACCCCAAATGATTAGTTATTTTGGGGTTTAGTAAAGGCAAAGCCGCTCTGCAGTAGAAGCGTAGGCAATGAAAATCAGAAGGGAAGCACTGATGGTTTTTACTTCCAATCCCGCCAAGTTTAGAGTTTTCTTCCTTGCTTGTCCACTTGTAGTGCAAAGTGGATTTGCCTTTAGTAAATGGACCCCAAAGTCCAAGATTCCTACTAATTTGGGGTGTACACAGCAAAATGCCATTTCCAAAATGGGAAACTATTTATATTGATCTGTGTGTCCCCAACAAAACATTACTCAGGTGTTTCCCTCACTTCCTGTTTGGCTGTGTGGCAGGAAGTGAATGAATTAAGTAGAAAGTGACAACATTTGTGAGGTGTCTTTACCCTATCAGGGGTGCAGGCATCCCCAAAACAAACAAGAAATAGTTGATTTAACATTGGGTTGTGTTTGTGGGGGTCCCTAACACACATTCATACATATTAGCAACGCTGGATCCTGGCCTATTGGCATGGTTATATTTTCTTAAGCCTCTCAATAAAATGATATGAAATTTGGGGTTAAACTGGAACAATAATCATCACTTTTATTTTTTGGATTTCTTTCATTTTGGATAGAGTTGGGGGGGGGGGGGTTAGAAGCTCTGTCAGTTTATTTTGTATTATCCCTGTCCGTTTGGGGAGATTGGCCTTCACTTCCTGCCCCATAGCCAAACAGGAAGTGATCGAAAAACTAGGCAAATTAAGGGTCTCCTGTGCCCCCCCCCCCACAGAACTTGTGTGTGTCCCCTGAAAATTCCTGGGTGGGTCATAAAAAAACAGGGTGTGGCCTTGACAGGAAGGGTGGGTCATTTTTCTATTAGGGGGGTGCCAAAATTTGGTCAGGCCTAGGGAAGCACAAAACCTAAATATCCTACTGCATATTAGGGCTTATTTAGACAGGATCCAATTTACAGCATGTTTTTAGATTGTGGGAGGAAACCCGCACAGGGAGAACATGCAAACTCCAGGCAGATAGTGTCACGGGCGGGATTCGAACCAGCAACCCTTTTGCTGCTAGGTGAAAATGCTACACACTACGCTACTGTGCTGAACGAACATGATGCAGCTGAAAGCATGAGATGTTTTTTTTTAAACCATTTACATGCTTTCCAGCCTGGAGGACAGATGTGGGGTCTAATTGACCCCGCCTTTCTCTATAAAGAGGACCTGTCACACACTAGTCCTATTACAGGGATGTTTACATTCCTTGTAATAGGAAGAAAAGTGAAAAATAATACAAACAAAGGGACAAACAAGTGCAAAAATTAAAATATTAAGTAAAAAAATAAAATAACAAAGGAATTTAAATGCTCCTGTCCCTAGTAGCTCGCACTCAGAAGCGAACACGCATGCAAGTCCCACCCACATATGTAAACATCCTTCAAACCCCACATGTGAGGTATCATAGCGTGCGTTAGAGTGAGAGCAATAATTTTAGCACTAGACCTCCTCTGTAACTCAAAAGTGGTAACCTGAGAAAAAAAGTCAAGTGTTGCCTATGGAGATTTTTAATAACGAAGTTTAGCGCCATCCATGAGTGTGCGCAATATGAATGCGTGACAAGTTAGGTATCTATTTACTCGGGAACATCATCTTTCACCTTATCCCTAAAAATTGGGCTAGCTTTACTGCTTTCTTATTTTGTCATTCATGAAACAGGTTTTTTTTTTTTTGAAAGCCAAAAAAAAAAAAAAACGTTTGAAAATTTTTGGCACAAATACTGTTGGAAATGTGTCCGAAAAAATGGCGCCACTATTATTCCCTAGGGTGTTTGTTAATAAAATATATATAATGTTTGGGGGTCCTGAGTAAGTTTCAAGGAAGAAAATATAATTGTTACATGAAGGAGAGAAGTGCCAGAATAGGCGCGGTATGGAAGTGGTTAAAGTGCAACCAATAAAAGTGAAAAATTCCTTGAAATTTCGTACCATGGGGGGGGGGAGGCAATTAGGGGCGCCATCAGGAATTATGGGGCCCCTTACACAGCTTCAGGCATGGGCCCCCTGGAGCAGAGAATAGGGGGGGGGGGGTGCCGCCTGATATTAAGAAGGGGGGGGGGCTGCCGCAATTTGATAAGCGGGGGGTTCCTTTACCAAAAATACATATAGAAAAATATATATTAAAAAGGGTGGTAGCCATCCGGGGGCCCTGGGGACCACTGGGCCCTTTAATAAAAAGAAACTTCTGGGCTCTTTAATGAAAAATAAATTACAATATCTACATATATAAAATAATAAAAAAGGGGGTTGCCTTGGGAGCTCTGGGCCCTTTAATAAAAAATAACTTCCAAAAAAATCTAAAAAAAAAATAACATTGGGTGGGAGCTGTGGTGGCTCAACGTGAATGGCACTGCGCTGACAAGCCGTTCACCTCTGCAGCCAAGGGTTCGGATCCCGGTCTCGGCTACATATGAATTGAGTTTGGTGGTGTCAGCCCGGCTCCGGTGGGTGTGCTATGCAAGGTACGCCTGTGCTTAGTACGCCCCCCACCCCCCCCCCCCCAAAAAAAACACCACACTTGCACACACTTTGGCCATGAGGTCTCCTAAAATAAAGGGAGGCGAAGGACCTACAGGGCTGGCTGGGTGGGCTACACTCCTTCATAGGGGGAGTCCCTCTGTCCCATCGGGGACAGGCCCCCCTCACACCCACCATTGCCACCGGGGGCATGGAGAAGGATGGCGATTGCAAGTCCAGCTCCTCTCTCTCGACTTCACGCACAAAATACACTTTAAAAAAGAAATTAAAGTAAAAAGTAACAAACCTGGGGAAAATGTTTATAACATTTTTAGAAGCAAAAAGGTTGTCATCTGGGGCCCTCTGGGAGCTTTCAAAATTATATTATATATATATATGTTTAAAAAATAACCAAAAAATATATAATTTTTTTTTTTTTGATTTTTTTGTAAAGGTGGGGGGTTGTCATCTGGGGCCCTGGGAGTCTATATATATATATGTAACCAACAAGGTGGGGGGTTGTCATCTGGAGCCCTGGGGATCTCCGGGCCACTGGGGACCTCCAGACCCCTAAAACAAAACATTGGCCCTTTAATAACAAAAAATTTGGGGGTTGCCACCCGGGGCCCTGGGGACCTCCAGACTGCTAAAAAATATTAAATTCCAAAAATTGGCCCTTTAATAAAAAATCCTACAAAAACCAACTAACAAATATATATACAAAAAAAAAAAGAGGGGGGTTACCATCTGGGGCGCTGGGGGGCCTCCAGGCATCTGGGCACCTCCGGACCCCCGGGCCCCTTACAGGTGTACAGGGCCGCCATCATGAATTTTGGGGCCCCTTACACAGCTTCAGGCATGGGCCCCCTGGAGCAGAGAACCGGGGGGGGGGGGTGCTGCCGCATGAAATTGAGAAGCGGGGGGGGGGGTGGTGCCACAAATTGAGGAGCGGGGGGGCCCTTTACAAAAATTTTGACAGAAATAAGAAATAAAGAAAAATATATATAAAAAAGGGGGGTAGCCATCCGGGGCCCTGGGGACCTCTGTGCTCTTTATAAAATAAAAATAAAAAAGAGAGAAAATACATATATATATATTTTTTTAAATATAACATTTATCGAAAAAAAGTAAAAAAACAAGGGGGTAGCCTTCCAGGGCCCTGGGGACCTCTGGGCCCTTTCCTTAAAAAAAATAAAAAAAATATATTAAAAAATTATATATATTTTTTTAAATATATATCTTTTATTTAAAAAAAAAAGGGCTTGCCATCTGGGGCCCTTAGTGGCCTCCGGGCCCCTGGGGACCTTCGGAGCCCTTACAAAAAATAAAAATAAAAATATTTTTTTTTTGTTTTAGGGTGGTTCCCATCCGGGCCCCTGGGGGCCCCTGGGGACCCCCGGGCGGTTGTAATGCCTGTACCCCCCTAATGGCGGCCCTGCAGGTGTACTGCCTGTACCCCCCTGATGGCGGCCCTGGGTGTAATGTCAGCATGTGAAAAATGACATTCTGAAGGAAAAAAAAAGCCATTTAAAACTGACTCGCGGCAATAATGAATTGTCAGCTCCTGGAATTTGCAGGAGAATTCATTCATTAAAAAACCAAAAAAAAAGCGTGGGGGTCCCCCCAAATTCAATAACCAGACCCTTTAGGTCTGGTATGGATATTAAGGGGAACCCCGCCATTAATTTTAAAAAAAATGACGTGGGGTTCCCCCAAATATCCATAACCAGACCCTTCAGGTCTGGTGTGGAATTTAAGGGGAACTCCACTCCAAATTAAAAAAAAAATGGCGTGGAGTCCCCCCTAAAATCCACACCAGACCCCTTATCCGAGCACGTTGACCTGGCCGGCCGCAGAAAAGAGGGGGGGACAGAGCGCGGCCCCCCCCCTCTCCTGAACCGCACCAGGCCACATGCCCTCAACATTGGGAGGGTGTTTTGGGGTGCCCCCCAAAACACCTTGTCCCCATGTTGATGAGGACAAGGGTCTCTTCCCCACAACCCTTGCCCGGTGGTTGTGGGGGTCTGCGGGCAGGAGGCTTATCGAAATCTGGAAGACCCCTTTAACAAAGGGGCCCCCCAGATCCCGGCCCCCCCCCTGTGTGAAATGGTAATGGGGTACCTTGTACCTCTACCATTTCACGAGTAAAAAAAATGTAAAGGGTTAAAAAAGACAAGAGCCGGTTTTGGACAAGTCCTTTATTATCTTCTTTCTTCTTTCCTTCGGGTTTCTTCTTCCTCCTCCCTTCTTCCTCTGCTTCTGTCTTGGGTCTTCTATTCCCGCATCTTGCCCGGCGTGTTCTTCCATCTTCTGTTCTCCCGCTGTTCTTCTCGTCCGCATCTTCTCCTTCTTGTTCTTCTTCGCCGGAGCGGCGCCGCTTCCAATTGAAATCCCCGCTGTCTGCCGGACCACGCCCCCCCCCCCTCTGACGCCTCGGGCAAGCTCTTAGGAGTGTGCTGCCAGTGCGTCAGAGGGGGGCGTGGTCACATGTCAGAGGGCGGCCAATTCAATTTGAAGCTTGTGCGCGGCTTTTTCTTTGCCAGAGTCGCCGCTTCCAATTGAATTGCCCGCTTTCTGGAACATGTGACCACGCCCCCCTCTGACGCACTGGCACCACACGGGGACTTTCCTAAGAGCTTGCCCGTGGCGTCAGAGGGGGGCGCGTGGTCCGGCAGACAGCGGGGATTTCAATTGGAAGCGGCCGCTCCGGCGAAGAAGAAGAAGAAGAAGATGCGGACGAGAAGGACAGCGGAAGAAGATGGAAGAACACGCCGGGCAAGATGCGGGAATAGAAGACCCAAGACAGAAGCAGAGGAAGAAGAAGGAGGAGGAAGAAGAAACCCGAAGGAAAGAAGAAAGAAGATAATAAAGGACTTGTCAAAAACCGGCTCTTGTCTTTTTTTACACTGACACTTTTTTTTTTACTCGTGAAATGGTAGAGGTACAAGGTACCCCATTACCATTTCACACAGGGGGGGGGCCGGGATCTGGGGGGCCCCTTTGTTAAAGGGGTCTTCCAGATTTCGATAAGCCTCCTGCCCGCGCAGACCCCCAAACCACCGGGCAAGGGTTGTGGGGAAGAGACCCTTGTCCTCATCAACATGGGGACAAGGTGTTTTGGGGGGCACCCCAAAACACCCTCCCAATGTTGAGGGCATGTGGCCTGGTGCGGTTCAGGAGAGGGGGGGGGCCGCGCTCTGTCCCCCCCTCTTTTCTGCGGCCCCGGCCAGGTCAACGTGCTCGGATAAGGGGTCTGGTGTGGATTTTAGGGGGGACTCCACGCCATTTTTTTTAAATTTGGGGTGGAGTTCCCCTTAAATTCCACACCAGACCTGAAGGGTCTGGTTATGGATATTTGGGGGGAACCCCACGTCATTTGATTAATTATTTTAAAATTCGTACCATGGGGGGGGGGGGGGGGGATGTCAGCAGGTGAATAAAGTGCACTTTTCCTGCGGTTAGAAATATGTCTTTGCACAAAATGACATTCTGAAAAAAAAAAAAAAAAATAAAAAAAAGCCATTTAAAATGACTCGCGGCTTATAATGAATTGTTCGGCTCCCGGAAATTGCAGGAGAATTCATTCATTAAAAAAACGAAAAAATAAAGCGTGGGGGTCCCCCCAAATTCAATAACCAGACCCTTTAGGTCTGATATGGATATTAAGGGAACCCCGCCGTCAATTTTAAAAAAAAAATGACGTGGGGTTCCCCCCCAAATATCCATAACCAGACCCTTCGGTCTGGTGTGGAATTTAAGGGGAACTCCACCCCAAATTTTTAAAAAAAATGGCGTGGAGTCCCCCCTAAAATCCACACCAGACCCCTTATCCGAGCACGTTGACCTGGCCGGCCGCAGAAAAGAGGGGGGGACAGAGCGCGGCCCCCCCCCTCTCCTGAACCGCACCAGGCCACATGCCCTCAACATTGGGAGGGTGTTTTGGGGTGCCCCCAAAACACCTTGTCCCCATGTTGATGAGGACAAGGGTCTCTTCCCCACAACCCTTGCCCGGTGGTTGTGGGGGTCTGCGGGCAGGAGGCTTATCGAAATCTGGAAGACCCCTTTAACAAAGGGGCCCCCCAGATCCCGCCCCCCCCCTGTGTGAAATGGTAATGGGGTACCTTGTACCTCTACCATTTCACGAAGAAAAAAAAAGTGTCAGTGTTAAAAAAGACAAGAGCCGGTTTTTGACAAGTCCTTTATTATCTTCTTTCCTTCGGGTTTCTTCTTCCTCCTCCTTCTTCTTCCTCTGCTTCTGTCTTGGGTCTTCTATTCCCGCATCTTGCCCGGCGTGTTCTTCCATCTTCTTCCGCTGTCCTTCTCGTCCGCATCTTCTTCTTGTTCTTCTTCGCCGGAGCGGCCGCTTCCAATTGAAATCCCCGCTGTCTGCCGGACCACGCCCCCCCTCTGACGCCACGGGCAAGCTCTTAGGAAAGTCCCGTGTGTGTGCCAGTGCGTCAGAGGGGGGCGTGGTCACATGTTCCAGAAAGCGGGCAATTCAATTGGAAGCGGCGACTCTGGCAAAGAAAAAGCCGCGCACGAGCTTCAAATTGAATTGGCCGCCCTCTGACATGTGACCACGCCCCCCTCTGACGCACTTGCAGCACACTCCTAAGAGCTTGCCCGTGGCGTCAGAGGGGGGGGCGTGGTCCGGCAGACAGCGGGGATTTCAATTGGAAGCGGCGCCTCGGCGAAGAAGAAGAAGAAGGAGAAGATGCGGACGAGAAGGACAGCGGGAGGAACAGAAGATGGAAGAACACGCCGGGCAAGATGCGGGAATAGAAGACCCAAGACAGAAGCAGAGGAAGAAGAAGAGGAGGAAGAAGAAACCCGAAGGAAAGAAGAAAGAAGATAATAAAGGACTTGTCCAAAACCGGCTCTTGTCTTTTTTAACCCTTTACATTTTTTTTTACTCGTGAAATGGTAGAGGTACAAGGTACCCCATTACCATTTCACACAGGGGGGGGGCCGGGATCTGGGGGGCCCCTTTGTTAAAGGGGTCTTCCAGATTTCGATAAGCCTCCTGCCCGCAGACCCCCACAACCACCGGGCAAGGGTTGTGGGGAAGAGACCCTTGTCCTCATCAACATGGGGACAAGGTGTTTTGGGGGGCACCCCAAAACACCCTCCCAATGTTGAGGGCATGTGGCCTGGTGCGGTTCAGGAGAGGGGGGGGGGCCGCGCTCTGTCCCCCCCTCTTTTCTGCGGCCGGCCAGGTCAACGTGCTCGGATAAGGGGTCTGGTGTGGATTTTAGGGGGGACTCCACGCCATTTTTTTTTTTAATTTGGAGTGGAGTTCCCCTTAAATTCCACACCAGACCGAAGGGTCTGGTTATGGATATTTGGGGGGAACCCCACGTCATTTTTT